>CM060938.1:520890254-522140254 GCA_030765085.1 Allium cepa
AGGAGATGACGTGGGTATGAACACACATACGGGCATAGGAATCGAGTTACGAATCCAAGCATGAGTTCCAAAGCAAGCAAGATTTGGCACGAATTCGACGATCAAGGCTGATAACAGAAATCGATGAGAGCAAATCAAAATTTGTTTTGATAAAATTGAACGAGATGTATATTATATTAAAATATTCTTTAAACAAAAATTAAATTTTTGAAACACATATACATTCTTAAATCAATCTTAAATTTCATACGTATATACACATTACATCTTTAAATCGATATTTTATATATATATATATATACACACACACACACGCTAGTTAAAAAGTGAAAATATTAATATTTACCATATTCAGCCTATACAGACAGCACACATGTATACTAATAGGTATACAGATACCTATGACTTATAAATGTTACAAATATAACCCAAAATAGTATGCATACATTAATATTTATAAATCTCGTATTATATAACATATTAAAACTACATTGTGACATGAACTTACATATAAACATCATATATATACGACTTCCTTTAAAACAACAGAAAGAACATGTAAACAACTTTATAAATATCTATATAACCCTTTATAAATTCATGCATACCCAACAGATCCCATTTAACAATTACATGTACATTGAAATAAAACGTATGTATATAAACATATATATAAATGTGAGGACTTACAGTACATATATACGTACTTGCGAAACATATAACAAATTATATATATAACTTTTTAAAGACAAAAGTAAAACAATACCTACGGTAACTTTTATAACAAATTATAAAAAATCAAAATCTGTATATGTTGTAAGGTCAGTACTAAATTTAACTCATCTATTTAAGTTATATGTATTATACTATACATAGATTTTCAAGTTCATACTATTATATCTCTAATATTTGAAGTCAAGAGTTTTAAAACCCATATAAATAAATAGTTAAAAATTTACTTTCGGCTGAGGCCTCAAACATACCTTTTAACATAATGTATATATTGAAACCTATTCGCTAAAACATGTTGTCATAATATGGAACATTGTCTACACTATTAACTGTCACCACACTATTCACTACTATCACACTAAAAAATATATATAAATATCCTTCACTGTTATATGTATACAGATCTATATAAATAAGATGATATAATGAAATAAAACAATGAATGACATAAGTTGTATTACCATAAATTATATTACCTATCAATTCATGTATTCACGGCAAGGCAAAGAAATGGGTTCGACCATGCTTGTTTTGATGGCCGAGGGTGATGACATGCAGGCTATGACTTTGGTGAAAAGTTGATGAATCAGGCAAGAGGAATGGTGAGTTTTGGATGGAAAGGCCAAGAGGTTTTTTTTTATTCGCGGCAGAGGCACAAGGGGAGATGGCTATTGGTTGACGTGACGGGTAGGCGGCGTTTGGGTGATGACGTGAATGGAGGTGGGCTGGGTTGCGGATGCGGTCGGAGGTGGAGCGGGTCCGGTGGCTGGCGCGACGTCAGGTGGTGGAAGGACATTTCATGGTGGAGGAGCCGGAAGAAAACAAGGCAGAGATCGGGTTGTGGGGTAGTGGGTCTCGGTTGCTTGGGCGATGAAATATGTGGGCGAGCTTGCCTTCATTTGTGGAAGAGGGAGCAGGCTATAAATCTTGCAAACATGGACAGACTCAAAGTTTAAAGGAAAGAAGGAATTTTAGTTGCCTGGAAAGAAAACGTAACCATTTCCAGCAAAGTAAATATGCCTTTCCCAGAAAATGGAACCATTTCCAAACAAAGTGCACATGCTTTTATAAATGAGTAGGCAAAAGTAATGAGGCAGAAGACAAATGGGCAGAGAAAATGAAACCAAAAATAAGTTAAAGGTTAAGAGTGAATTCTGGAAAAGCAAAAGTCAATCAGAAATAAATGAGTGCTAGTGGTCATTTTAATTTTGCCGTTTGAAATTTGAATAGACACATAATATTAAAGGTTCAAAAAAACAGGTGCCGACACGGTGAACTATTTATCGTTACTGTTGCATACCAGACTCCAAAATATAGAAATAAGTATATCATAGAGATCAGTGCAACGAGACGGTTAAAACGGTATATAGATATCAGTGATACGATTTGAATTATAAAAATTCGAATTTTTATACTAGCGGAAAATGCATAAAATTTGCAGAAAATTAAGATCGACGGAGCCAAAGATGTCCGAATTTGGAAAAATGACAAACTGATAACTTGCTCAAAAGATGCTTTAGAAATTTTCTATGTAAAAATATTTTGGTTTTGAAAACGGTTTATTTTCATCGCTTTTTAACTGATTAAATTGAAGTAAATTCACGCACGAAATAAACTTTCATATTTTTGTACGAAAATTTACCAGTTGCTATGTTTAACTAAACGCATTCCAAATATCAATTTAATATTTCAAAATTTTATTATTTCAAATTTCACAAAATTCAATTAATTAAACAAATAAACGGCTAAAATTTACGGGTCGTCACATTCTCCCCCACTCAAAACTTTTCGTCCCCGAAAAGGAAGGAGGTAGGAGAATAGAAACAACCAGAAAGAAAATAGATTAAAAACAGAGTAAAAAAATTAATTCAAACCATATAAATTTCAATTTAAATAAATTTATATTCAACAATTTGTTTTTAAATTCAAGATTATTTATTAAGTTGATTTCAATTCAATTTATTAATATTTGATAACAAAAGATTCCTTCTGAACAAATTTTATTTATTTATCTCATTTATTCATTGTGTTATTATCCAATTATACCCTATTATTAATTAATCATATTTTATTCAACAAATTCAATTCTTCTTAATTTTAAATTATTAAATTACTTCCACCTAATGTATCATATATATATAACAAGCATATTTATAGTTATTATAACTATTCCAATTTTAAATTTCTTTTAACATCATTTCGCATTGTAAATTATTCAATTACATATTCAACATTTGGATGGTTTTGGTAAGTCGTATTATAATGTAATTGGGTATTATGCAAGTAATTTTTTTTTTCCCAATTTGTTAAGTTTCAATATTCATTCAAATTTTGGCTTCGTTTTAAAATTGAAATCATTCTTAACATAAATTTTAAGAATTTTCTTTTCAATTTACTTCAAACAATTTTGAAATAAATATATACACATCTAATCACATCAAATCAATAATCATTTACCAATATTTATAAATCAAGTCATAATTTAGAAATTCAAATCTATTTAAAATTTTCAAATCAAAGTATAGCAAGGCTACGAATAGTCTCTCCACTTCGAAACCCGAAAATGAATATCGATGATGCGGCCGTCATCACCGAAATTATTTTCCAGCGACAGAAGAGAAGAGCTCTAATTTAATCATTTAAAATTCTTTGAAAACCGTTGCTATTCGAAAATATTTAAAATAATATACATTTTAAAACTTTAAAACCATAGTTCGAAATTATCGGAAATTAAATTCTTAGATTCTAATCTAAATTCTCTTCAAAATCCGAATCAAATTATAACTAAGTTTTTATAAATTCATTTATTTATTTTATGAAATAGTCAATGATTATTAAAACATTAAATAAAAATTAAATTTTATCATTTCGTACGACAATTCATTAACAATTTAATTCCAGAAAATTACACTTGTATAATCAAATAAAAAATTTTATTTACCAAATTCGAAAATACTATTGTGTCAGTTTGCACTGTTCGAGTGTTTTGGAAATTCTATCGATAGCGTTGATCAGACGAATCGATCGAAAACCCAAATCAACATCAACAATTCAAACAACACAATATATAAAACATTTTTAATATTAATTTACAATTACACTTCCTCGCTCGGCGATACATGAATGGATTTCAGAATAAGTATAGAGATTTAAATTTGATGGGAATCAAATCAAAGAGAATTTTGATTCGATAATAAGTTCGAAACATTAGATAAGATAATTCAATTAATGGAATCAGGAGATGGATATGCTTACTTAATTCACGGGCAATCTTAACCGGATCGACCGTAACTTCAAGAATAAGATCGATGCTGAATTCCGAGGTAAATCAACATTCGATCTCAAGAGATGGAATTCAGGTATAGCAGGGAATAGATAGCACCGTAAACCGAGGATACAGAAATCTTCGGTAAATCAATGCCTATTGTAAAGGCGTTTCACCTTTTTACAAATTATTCGAAGTTTGGCGAGACCGCCGATTTATTATAGATATCATTCGAAGTGGAGTTATGGGATGCTCCAGCATTGGAAGAAGACGAATAGTGAGGGATACGAATGAATTTCGGAACCAAGGGAATGTTCCAAAATTCAATGGAATTGAGTTAAAAGGAAGAGATTGAAACTCGAGTGGGAGTGATTCTGCAGATACATTTACCCTATATGCTAAGTTTGCCTAGAGCTACCAAAAGCTCTGATACCAATTGTAACGACCCGCTATTTTAGACTATTCGCATCCGCACATGTCGGACTTGAATAATTCAAAATACCGAATTGTTAATTTAAATTTGGCAAAACTCAGATATACGGTAAATAAATAATCACAGAATCATAGACACAGAGTAATAATATGCAGCGGAAGTAAAAGAGATAGTAGTTCATGAAGCTACTATATAAATATATAAGATACATCAGAGTTAAATAAGTTACAACAGAAGAGAAATACGATACATCAAGTGCAAATCAGAATACATCACTGGAATCATCGAATACTGAAAGCAGAATAGATGGCTGGATCTTCAAGCAAAGCTCCAAGTCCAAAGGTGAGCCTCGAATACTGGTACACTCAGTCTGACCCGAGCGCAAAGCAAAAGACAAAACACTCGAGTCAGGATTAATATTCTTATATCAATAAATCCAACTCAAGTGAAATAGCAATCGAAATATAAGTAACTCAAAGGATGTTGGAATCACCATCCTTTAAGGATCCGTTAAACTATCTACTATGTAGTAGTATACGCTAAATAGATAATGTCTATCATTAATATAAAATATCAAAATAGTGTTAAGGCGTTACCATTATCCCCCTTAACACATTTTATACAAATGTCATAGTCTATACAGCACTATAAACTCCACCGTAAACTGCTGGGATATCAGGGAGTACTCCATAGGTATAACACAGAACAAATACGTAGTGGTCGCGTATATAGGGATACAAGTATGACAAGGCACATGAGGCAATACCCAAGGTAGTGAAACTACCGTTCGCCTGATCCGGACTGGTGAGAACGCATCGCCGCAACGATCGCAACACCGCGAAACAACACTCCTGAAATTCCGAGGGTGCACCAATCAATCACAAGTAATGAGTAGTAGTTACGAAGAAGTGTGTTCGCTCGAGGTGGCTAACCTCATTTGGCCCGGCACGGCTCCTGATTTTAGTCATTTCCAATTTGACACAAGTGTCAAGGCTATCCATTATCGTTCTCTTTCTTCAGTCATCGCGTACATCATTCCAACCACTTCATTCTGGATCATCACTCCGCGTATAGTTATTAAAGTGGTTTTCGGTTTAGATAGAGAGTATATCCATAACCGATTCCGGTCTCTTTAATAACTTCCGTAATTATTACACCGATTGGTCATTTAACAAATTTCAAAAAAACCAAATCAAATTCAATTTCAATTTCAATTCGTAAACCCACATTTCATTTGTCTTTCACTAACAATTTCCAAAGTTTACGTTTCAAAAATTCCAAATAACCATTTCAAAGTCTTACAATTTGATTTCAATTTTTTTATTTAAAACAATTCAAATATTGATTCAAGTTCGTATATAGGTTTCATTCCGAAATAATTTAAATTAATTTAATTTAACATTCAAATCAATTCAAATTCATTTATCGATTTCATTTAATATTCATTAAGTAAATTCGTCAATCAAAACAATTTCCATTTAATTTCCAATTTATTAAATCAACTACTTACGTTCAACTTCATTTTATCAAAACATCAAATTGAAATAAATTAAATTCGTCAAATCAATTCTTTAAATTACAAGTCTTACGTTAATTTCAATAAATCGCGTTTTTATTTCAATTAATCATATTTATTTCTTGTTAAAGAAATTCAATTTTCACTTATTTATGACTTCGTTATAAATTTCAAACTCAATTAATAAAGAACTAAGTTTCACATATTCGAGAAGTTCAATTTCACTTATTAACTTACTTAAATAATTTTCGAACTTAATAAATTAAGAAAACCCAATTTCATTTATTAACGAAGTTCCAATTCACTTATTCGAAAGTTCAATTTCTTTTATCAAAGAATCTAATTTTTATTCAATTATCAAATAATTAAATCTTATTCAATTATTAAATAATTTCAATCTTAATTATTAATAATTTCAAAACTTAATAATTACGAACTTGATTATAAATTCAAACTCAATTATTAATTCATTTCCACTTAATTATGAAATCAAACTTAATCATCAAATCATTTCAACTTAATTATAAATTCAACTTCATAATTTCAAACTTAATTATAATTCCAAACTTAATTATAATTTCAAGTTTAATTATTAAATGATTTCAAACTTAATAATTTCAAAACTCGATTATTACTAATTCCAAATTATTTATTAATGATTCCAAATTTAATTATTAAATAATTAAATTTCAAACAACGTGTTTTAAACAATTACTACGTTAATATTTGTTTCAAATTTCAATCTTTACATTTTCCTTTCAAAAATTCAAATTCCAACTTCATTTCAAACTTATTCTTTATTCGAATAAAATCATTATTTTATTTCTAAATCAAATTATTGACCAATCGGTTTTTTATTTTATTATTCTCTATCCTAAGTCAAGTTCATTTGGGTATTTATCATTTCAACCCGATTCCAATTCCAATGCAAAATCAAAGCATAGCAAAGGGATTTGCAGTGTGATAACAGGGATGGTGTCAAAATAAATAAACAAACAATAACAACAATCAATAATAATCCAATAATCAATTCAAATAATCCCGAAATAATCGTATTAATTCACATTGTTATTTGTGCAAATTAATATAATTATTTCTCGAATCTACACTATCATTTCATGTAGATTAAAGATTATTCACTTATTATTCTATGCAATTCTACACTTTACATCAATTATTCAATTTCATACTTCATCAATTAATACAACATAAATTCAACTACTTCAAGGGTAATTAACAATTCTACGTGTCGAATAATTAAACATTTAAGGGGTCATATTATTCAAATTAACTAATCAAATTCAAAACATATGTCGATTCAAATTTTTAACTATCCTATGCCAAATTCAATTTCATAACATTTATCACTTTGTACATCACAATTTAACATCCAATAAAACAACAATCAATCAATCAATTATCAACCAAACTGTATTATCATTTCATAAATAATTAACAGATAATGGTGTCAGATGTCATAGGTGAACAGATACAGGTAATAGCATATATAACAGTGTAAATAGCTAACAGCAGCATATTTCAATTGTCGTTTCAATTGAAATCAAATTTAATAAATAAAAGAATATCAATCGTGAGTGATTTCTCACCTTTTGAGGATAGAGAGAACAGGAGATGACGTGGGTATGAACACACATACGGGTATAGGAATCGAGTTACGAATCCAAGCATGAGTTCCAAAGCAAGCAAGATTTGGCATGAATTCGACGATCAAGGCTGATAACAGAAATCGATGAGAGCAAATCAAAATTTGTTTTGATAAAATTGAACGAGATGTATATTACATTAAAATATTCTTTAAACAAAAATTAAATTTTTGAAACACATATACATTCTTAAATCAATCTTAAATTTCATACGTATATACACATTACATCTTTAAATCGATATTTTATATATATACACACACACACACACACGCTAGTTAAAAAGTCAAAATATTAATATTTACCATATTCAGCCTATACAGATAGCACACATGTATACTAATAGGTATACAGATACCTATGACTTATAAATGTTACAAATAAAACCCAAAATAGTATGCATACATTAATATTTATAAATCTCGTATTATATAACATATTAAAACTACATTGTGACATGAACTTACATATAAACATCATATATATACGACTTCCTTTAAAACAACAGAAAGAACATGTAAACAACTTTATAAATATCTATATAACCCTTTATAAATTCATGCATACCCAACAGATCCCATTTAACAATTACATGTACATTGAAATAAAACGTATGTATATAAACATATATATAAATGTGAGGACTTACAGAACATATATACGTACTTGCGAAACATATAACAAATTATATATATAACTTTTTAAAGACAAAAGTAAAACAATACCTATGGTAACTTTTATAACAAATTATAAAAAATCAAAATCTGTATATGTTTTAAGGTCAGTACTAAATTTAACTCATCTATTTAAGTTATATATATTATACTATACATAGATTTTCAAGTTCATACTATTATATCTCTAATATTTGAAGTCAAGAGTTTTAAAACCCATATAAATAAATATTTAAAAATTTACTTTCGGCTGAGGCCTCAAACATACCTTTTAACATAATGTATATATCGAAACCTATTCGCTAAAACATGCTGTCATAATATGGAACATTGTCTACACTATTAACTGTCACCACACTATTCACTACTATCACACTAAAAAATATATATAAATATCCTTCACTGTTATATGTATACATATCTATATAAATAAGATGATATAATGAAATAAAACAATGAATGACATAAGTTGTTTTACCATAAATTATATTACCTATCAATTCATGTATTCACGGCAAGGCAAAGAAATGGGTTCGACCATGCTTGTTTTGATGGCCGAGGGTGATGACATGCAGGCTATGACTTTGGTGAAAAGTTGATGAATCAGGCAAGAGGAATGGTGAGTTTTGGATGGAAAGGCCAAGAGGTTTTTTTTTTATTCACGACAAAGGCACAAGGGGAGATGGCTATTGGTTGACGTGACGGGTAGGCGGCGTTTGGGTGATGACGTGAATGGAGGTGGGCTGGGTTGCGGATGCGGCCGGAGGTGGAGCGGGTCCGGTGGTTGGCGCGACGTCAGGTGGTGGAAGGACATTTCATGGTGGAGGAGCCGGAAGAAAACAAGGCAGAGATCGGGTTGTGGGGTAGTGGGTCTCGGTTGCTTGGGCGGTGAAATATGTGGGCGAGCTTGCCTTCATTTGTGGAAGAGGAGCAGGCTATAAATCTTGCAAACATGGACAGACTCAAAGTTTAAAGGGAAGAAGGAATTTTAGTTGCCTGGAAAGAAAACGTAACCATTTCCAGCAAAGTAAATATGCCTTTCCCAGAAAATGGAACCATTTCCAAACAAAGTGCACATGCTTTTATGAATGAGTAGGCAAAAGTAATGAGGCAGAAGACAAATGGGCAGAGAAAATGAAACCGAAAATAAGTTAAAGGTTAAGAGTGAATTCTGGAAAAGAAAAAGTCAATCAGAAATAAATGAGTGCTAGTGGTCGTTTTAATTTTGCCGTTTGAAATTTGAATAGACACATAATATTAAAGGTTCAAAAAAACAGGTGCCGACACGGTGAACTATTTATCGTTACTGTTGCATACCAGACTCCAAAATATAGAAATAAGTATATCATAGAGATCAGTGCAACGAGACGGTTAAAACGGTATATAGATATCAGTGATACGATTTGAATTATAAAAATTCGAATTTTTATACTAGCGGAAAATGCATAAAATTTGCAGAAAATTAAGATCGACGGAGCCAAAGATGTCCGAATTTGGAAAAATGACAAACTGATAACTTGCTCAAAAGATGCTTTAGAAATTTTCTATGTAAAAATATTTTGGTTTTGAAAACGGTTTATTTTCATCGCTTTTTAACTGATTAAATTGAAGTAAATTCACGCACGAAATAAACTTTCATATTTTTGTACGAAAATTTACCAGTTGCTATGTTTAACTAAACGCATTCCAAATATCAATTTAATATTTCAAAATTTTATTATTTCAAATTTCACAAAATTCAATTAATTAAACAAATAAACGGCTAAAATTTACGGGTCGTCACATTCTCCCCCACTCAAAACTTTTCGTCCCCGAAAAGGAAGGAGGTAGGAGAATAGAAACAACCAGAAAGAAAATAGATTAAAAACAGAGTAAAAAAATTAATTCAAACCATATAAATTTCAATTTAAATAAATTTATATTCAACAATTTGTTTTTAAATTCAAGATTATTTATTAAGTTGATTTCAATTCAATTTATTAATATTTGATAACAAAAGATTCCTTCTGAACAAATTTTATTTATTTATCTCATTTATTCATTGTGTTATTATCCAATTATACCCTATTATTAATTAATCATATTTTATTCAACAAATTCAATTCTTCTTAATTTTAAATTATTAAATTACTTCCACCTAATGTATCATATATATATAACAAGCATATTTATAGTTATTATAACTATTCCAATTTTAAATTTCTTTTAACATCATTTCGCATTGTAAATTATTCAATTACATATTCAACATTTGGATGGTTTTGGTAAGTCGTATTATAATGTAATTGGGTATTATGCAAGTAATTTTTTTTTTCCCAATTTGTTAAGTTTCAATATTCATTCAAATTTTGGCTTCGTTTTAAAATTGAAATCATTCTTAACATAAATTTTAAGAATTTTCTTTTCAATTTACTTCAAACAATTTTGAAATAAATATATACACATCTAATCACATCAAATCAATAATCATTTACCAATATTTATAAATCAAGTCATAATTTAGAAATTCAAATCTATTTAAAATTTTCAAATCAAAGTATAGCAAGGCTACGAATAGTCTCTCCACTTCGAAACCCGAAAATGAATATCGATGATGCGGCCGTCATCACCGAAATTATTTTCCAGCGACAGAAGAGAAGAGCTCTAATTTAATCATTTAAAATTCTTTGAAAACCGTTGCTATTCGAAAATATTTAAAATAATATACATTTTAAAACTTTAAAACCATAGTTCGAAATTATCGGAAATTAAATTCTTAGATTCTAATCTAAATTCTCTTCAAAATCCGAATCAAATTATAACTAAGTTTTTATAAATTCATTTATTTATTTTATGAAATAGTCAATGATTATTAAAACATTAAATAAAAATTAAATTTTATCATTTCGTACGACAATTCATTAACAATTTAATTCCAGAAAATTACACTTGTATAATCAAATAAAAAATTTTATTTACCAAATTCGAAAATACTATTGTGTCAGTTTGCACTGTTCGAGTGTTTTGGAAATTCTATCGATAGCGTTGATCAGACGAATCGATCGAAAACCCAAATCAACATCAACAATTCAAACAACACAATATATAAAACATTTTTAATATTAATTTACAATTACACTTCCTCGCTCGGCGATACATGAATGGATTTCAGAATAAGTATAGAGATTTAAATTTGATGGGAATCAAATCAAAGAGAATTTTGATTCGATAATAAGTTCGAAACATTAGATAAGATAATTCAATTAATGGAATCAGGAGATGGATATGCTTACTTAATTCACGGGCAATCTTAACCGGATCGACCGTAACTTCAAGAATAAGATCGATGCTGAATTCCGAGGTAAATCAACATTCGATCTCAAGAGATGGAATTCAGGTATAGCAGGGAATAGATAGCACCGTAAACCGAGGATACAGAAATCTTCGGTAAATCAATGCCTATTGTAAAGGCGTTTCACCTTTTTACAAATTATTCGAAGTTTGGCGAGACCGCCGATTTATTATAGATATCATTCGAAGTGGAGTTATGGGATGCTCCAGCATTGGAAGAAGACGAATAGTGAGGGATACGAATGAATTTCGGAACCAAGGGAATGTTCCAAAATTCAATGGAATTGAGTTAAAAGGAAGAGATTGAAACTCGAGTGGGAGTGATTCTGCAGATACATTTACCCTATATGCTAAGTTTGCCTAGAGCTACCAAAAGCTCTGATACCAATTGTAACGACCCGCTATTTTAGACTATTCGCATCCGCACATGTCGGACTTGAATAATTCAAAATACCGAATTGTTAATTTAAATTTGGCAAAACTCAGATATACGGTAAATAAATAATCACAGAATCATAGACACAGAGTAATAATATGCAGCGGAAGTAAAAGAGATAGTAGTTCATGAAGCTACTATATAAATATATAAGATACATCAGAGTTAAATAAGTTACAACAGAAGAGAAATACGATACATCAAGTGCAAATCAGAATACATCACTGGAATCATCGAATACTGAAAGCAGAATAGATGGCTGGATCTTCAAGCAAAGCTCCAAGTCCAAAGGTGAGCCTCGAATACTGGTACACTCAGTCTGACCCGAGCGCAAAGCAAAAGACAAAACACTCGAGTCAGGATTAATATTCTTATATCAATAAATCCAACTCAAGTGAAATAGCAATCGAAATATAAGTAACTCAAAGGATGTTGGAATCACCATCCTTTAAGGATCCGTTAAACTATCTACTATGTAGTAGTATACGCTAAATAGATAATGTCTATCATTAATATAAAATATCAAAATAGTGTTAAGGCGTTACCATTATCCCCCTTAACACATTTTATACAAATGTCATAGTCTATACAGCACTATAAACTCCACCGTAAACTGCTGGGATATCAGGGAGTACTCCATAGGTATAACACAGAACAAATACGTAGTGGTCGCGTATATAGGGATACAAGTATGACAAGGCACATGAGGCAATACCCAAGGTAGTGAAACTACCGTTCGCCTGATCCGGACTGGTGAGAACGCATCGCCGCAACGATCGCAACACCGCGAAACAACACTCCTGAAATTCCGAGGGTGCACCAATCAATCACAAGTAATGAGTAGTAGTTACGAAGAAGTGTGTTCGCTCGAGGTGGCTAACCTCATTTGGCCCGGCACGGCTCCTGATTTTAGTCATTTCCAATTTGACACAAGTGTCAAGGCTATCCATTATCGTTCTCTTTCTTCAGTCATCGCGTACATCATTCCAACCACTTCATTCTGGATCATCACTCCGCGTATAGTTATTAAAGTGGTTTTCGGTTTAGATAGAGAGTATATCCATAACCGATTCCGGTCTCTTTAATAACTTCCGTAATTATTACACCGATTGGTCATTTAACAAATTTCAAAAAAACCAAATCAAATTCAATTTCAATTTCAATTCGTAAACCCACATTTCATTTGTCTTTCACTAACAATTTCCAAAGTTTACGTTTCAAAAATTCCAAATAACCATTTCAAAGTCTTACAATTTGATTTCAATTTTTTTATTTAAAACAATTCAAATATTGATTCAAGTTCGTATATAGGTTTCATTCCGAAATAATTTAAATTAATTTAATTTAACATTCAAATCAATTCAAATTCATTTATCGATTTCATTTAATATTCATTAAGTAAATTCGTCAATCAAAACAATTTCCATTTAATTTCCAATTTATTAAATCAACTACTTACGTTCAACTTCATTTTATCAAAACATCAAATTGAAATAAATTAAATTCGTCAAATCAATTCTTTAAATTACAAGTCTTACGTTAATTTCAATAAATCGCGTTTTTATTTCAATTAATCATATTTATTTCTTGTTAAAGAAATTCAATTTTCACTTATTTATGACTTCGTTATAAATTTCAAACTCAATTAATAAAGAACTAAGTTTCACATATTCGAGAAGTTCAATTTCACTTATTAACTTACTTAAATAATTTTCGAACTTAATAAATTAAGAAAACCCAATTTCATTTATTAACGAAGTTCCAATTCACTTATTCGAAAGTTCAATTTCTTTTATCAAAGAATCTAATTTTTATTCAATTATCAAATAATTAAATCTTATTCAATTATTAAATAATTTCAATCTTAATTATTAATAATTTCAAAACTTAATAATTACGAACTTGATTATAAATTCAAACTCAATTATTAATTCATTTCCACTTAATTATGAATTCAAACTTAATCATCAAATCATTTCAACTTAATTATAAATTCAACTTCATAATTTCAAACTTAATTATAATTCCAAACTTAATTATAATTTCAAGTTTAATTATTAAATGATTTCAAACTTAATAATTTCAAAACTCGATTATTACTAATTCCAAATTATTTATTAATGATTCCAAATTTAATTATTAAATAATTAAATTTCAAACAACGTGTTTTAAACAATTACTACGTTAATATTTGTTTCAAATTTCAATCTTTACATTTTCCTTTCAAAAATTCAAATTCCAACTTCATTTCAAACTTATTCTTTATTCGAATAAAATCATTATTTTATTTCTAAATCAAATTATTGACCAATCGGTTTTTTATTTTATTATTCTCTATCCTAAGTCAAGTTCATTTGGGTATTTATCATTTCAACCCGATTCCAATTCCAATGCAAAATCAAAGCATAGCAAAGGGATTTGCAGTGTGATAACAGGGATGGTGTCAAAATAAATAAACAAACAATAACAACAATCAATAATAATCCAATAATCAATTCAAATAATCCCGAAATAATCGTATTAATTCACATTGTTATTTGTGCAAATTAATATAATTATTTCTCGAATCTACACTATCATTTCATGTAGATTAAAGATTATTCACTTATTATTCTATGCAATTCTACACTTTACATCAATTATTCAATTTCATACTTCATCAATTAATACAACATAAATTCAACTACTTCAAGGGTAATTAACAATTCTACGTGTCGAATAATTAAACATTTAAGGGGTCATATTATTCAAATTAACTAATCAAATTCAAAACATATGTCGATTCAAATTTTTAACTATCCTATGCCAAATTCAATTTCATAACATTTATCACTTTGTACATCACAATTTAACATCCAATAAAACAACAATCAATCAATCAATTATCAACCAAACTGTATTATCATTTCATAAATAATTAACAGATAATGGTGTCAGATGTC
Source organism: Allium cepa (assembly GCA_030765085.1). NCBI lineage: Eukaryota > Viridiplantae > Streptophyta > Magnoliopsida > Asparagales > Amaryllidaceae > Allium > Allium cepa. The sequence continues at coordinate 520,905,247 of CM060938.1, forward strand.
ATAGGTGAACAGATACAGGTAATAGCATATATAACAGTGTAAATAGCTAACAGCAGCATATTTCAATTGTCGTTTCAATTGAAATCAAATTTAATAAATAAAAGAATATCAATCGTGAGTGATTTCTCACCTTTTGAGGATAGAGAGAACAGGAGATGACGTGGGTATGAACACACATACGGGTATAGGAATCGAGTTACGAATCCAAGCATGAGTTCCAAAGCAAGCAAGATTTGGCACGAATTCGACGATCAAGGCTGATAACAGAAATCGATGAGAGCAAATCAAAATTTGTTTTGATAAAATTGAACGAGATGTATATTATATTAAAATATTCTTTAAACAAAAATTAAATTTTTGAAACACATATACATTCTTAAATCAATCTTAAATTTCATACGTATATACACATTACATCTTTAAATCGATATTTTATATATATACACACACACACACACACGCTAGTTAAAAAGTCAAAATATTAATATTTACCATATTCAGCCTATACAGATAGCACACATGTATACTAATAGGTATACAGATACCTATGACTTATAAATGTTACAAATAAAACCCAAAATAGTATGCATACATTAATATTTATAAATCTCGTATTATATAACATATTAAAACTACATTGTGACATGAACTTACATATAAACATCATATATATACGACTTCCTTTAAAACAACAGAAAGAACATGTAAACAACTTTATAAATATCTATATAACCCTTTATAAATTCATGCATACCCAACAGATCCCATTTAACAATTACATGTACATTGAAATAAAACGTATGTATATAAACATATATATAAATGTGAGGACTTACAGAACATATATACGTACTTGCGAAACATATAACAAATTATATATATAACTTTTTAAAGACAAAAGTAAAACAATACCTATGGTAACTTTTATAACAAATTATAAAAAATCAAAATCTGTATATGTTTTAAGGTCAGTACTAAATTTAACTCATCTATTTAAGTTATATATATTATACTATACATAGATTTTCAAGTTCATACTATTATATCTCTAATATTTGAAGTCAAGAGTTTTAAAACCCATATAAATAAATATTTAAAAATTTACTTTCGGCTGAGGCCTCAAACATACCTTTTAACATAATGTATATATTGAAACCTATTCGCTAAAACATGCTGTCATAATATGGAACATTGTCTACACTATTAACTGTCACCACACTATTCACTACTATCACACTAAAAAATATATATAAATATCCTTCACTGTTATATGTATACATATCTATATAAATAAGATGATATAATGAAATAAAACAATGAATGACATAAGTTGTTTTACCATAAATTATATTACCTATCAATTCATGTATTCACGGCAAGGCAAAGAAATGGGTTCGACCATGCTTGTTTTGATGGCCGAGGGTGATGACATGCAGGCTATGACTTTGGTGAAAAGTTGATGAATCAGGCAAGAGGAATGGTGAGTTTTGGATGGAAAGGCCAAGAGGTTTTTTTTTTATTCACGGCAAAGGCACAAGGGGAGATGGCTATTGGTTGACGTGACGGGTAGGCGGCGTTTGGGTGATGACGTGAATGGAGGTGGGCTGGGTTGCGGATGCGGCCGGAGGTGGAGCGGGTCCGGTGGTTGGCGCGACGTCAGGTGGTGGAAGGACATTTCATGGTGGAGGAGCCGGAAGAAAACAAGGCAGAGATCGGGTTGTGGGGTAGTGGGTCTCGGTTGCTTGGGCGGTGAAATATGTGGGCGAGCTTGCCTTCATTTGTGGAAGAGGAGCAGGCTATAAATCTTGCAAACATGGACAGACTCAAAGTTTAAAGGGAAGAAGGAATTTTAGTTGCCTGGAAAGAAAACGTAACCATTTCCAGCAAAGTAAATATGCCTTTCCCAGAAAATGGAACCATTTCCAAACAAAGTGCACATGCTTTTATGAATGAGTAGGCAAAAGTAATGAGGCAGAAGACAAATGGGCAGAGAAAATGAAACCGAAAATAAGTTAAAGGTTAAGAGTGAATTCTGGAAAAGCAAAAGTCAATCAGAAATAAATGAGTGCTAGTGGTCGTTTTAATTTTGCCGTTTGAAATTTGAATAGACACATAATATTAAAGGTTCAAAAAAACAGGTGCCGACACGGTGAACTATTTATCGTTACTGTTGCATACCAGACTCCAAAATATAGAAATAAGTATATCATAGAGATCAGTGCGACGAGACGGTTAAAACGGTATATAGATATCAGTGATACGATTTGAATTATAAAAATTCGAATTTTTATACTAGCGGAAAATGCATAAAATTTGCAGAAAATTAAGATCGACAGAGCCAAAGATGTCCGAATTTGGAAAAATGACAATCTGATAACTTGCTCAAAAGATGCTTTAGAATTTTTCTATGTAAAAATATTTTGGTTTTGAAAACGGTTTATTTTCATCGCTTTTTAACTGATTAAATTGAAGTAAATTCACGCACGAAATAAACTTTCATATTTTTGGACGAAAATTTACCAGTTGCTATGTTTAACTAAACGCATTCCAAATATCAATTTAATATTTCAAAATTTTATTATTTCAAATTTCACAAAATTCAATTAATTAAACAAATAAACGGCTAAAATTTACGGGTCGTCACAGCAAGTGAAGACTCGAGCTGTAAGGGCTATACGTCAGTATAACTCTGTGGGTGACTCCGTAATGAGTTTGACGGAATAGTGCTTATAGATTCGAGATGGTGGTTTAGAGTGCAAGGGTTATCGTCGTTAACTCTGAGGGTGATTCCAATACGAGTGTAACGATATAATGCCTTCGGTTTCGTTCGAACCCGGAACGAACTTGTATGGATCGAATGCTTTCAGAACATCGTCAGGTGGACGATGAGCATTCTAAGATAGATGTGTTCATTAAAGGTAATTGTAACCTCAAGCCTCGTCAACCGGGAATGGCTAAAACAGGGGAGGTGCAGCAAGGCTTCGAGGGTAGCCCCCACTTGAGAGTGAGATTTACCCCTGTCTAGAGGTCCCTTTTTATTTCGGCTGTGTGGACGGTTGAGAGCTCCAACTGTCGGGATTGTCTTGTTCGGAACTATTCAGTAAGGAATGGGTCCGGCCTTGTGTTGCAGGGGAGTTAGGGTGGCTCCTCGGTACGGTGATCTAGGCCACGTACTGTGACGGGCGGTACCCCGGTAGCCCTGCCATTGTATGGAATCCAAAATCCAATAAGTGCCTGTACGGTTTTGATTGTGCCCAACTATGTTGGAACGTGAGATGTAAGCATTCCAGCTATTTTTTTATTTTATTTTGAAAACCCTAGACACTATTATAATATCACTGGATTTCCTATCAAATGTTTTGGTTAGCGTAAGGTAAAAACTTTTCCATGTTTATGTGTGGGAAGTCTTACGTGATACCTTTTGTTTTCAAAGGATTTTCTAAAAAGTTAAGCAACTTTTAAACCATTTACTCACACCAGACCCCTGTCTGACCCGAGTGTTTATTTTATGTTTTATTAAACTCTTGGGTACTCATATTATGTATGAGTAGTCAAGTGATTCAGGATTGCTTTGACGAGTTCTGGAGGAGATAATGGAGCAGGAGGCTTCAGCGTGTAGATATATATAGTGGTTCCACTGTGTTTGAGATTGTATCTGTTTTTCTCTGATGTTCTTGAATTGTAATCGCTAGACAGATGTTTATAACTGTCTAGTTTGTGTTGTATTGGCTGTAAAACTCTGATGTATATGATACTATGTAAAGTATTATGTGATATAATATAATTTATTCATTCCGCTGTGAGATTCTGATGTTGTCTGTTCTTTCTTTCCTTTCTTTTCTCTTTTCTATCCCTTTCTTTCTTCTTAACGATGCGACTTCCTGGAGTTTGGAAGTTGGGCCGTTACAACGTGGTATCAGAGCATTAGGTTGAGTGAATACCTAGGCTCTGTAGTGGTGTCTTCCTTGAGAGAGCGTACTTGTAATTTTAAATATAAATATATTTAATTCTACCTATCTGTTGGGTTACCTGTTCAGGTTTTCCAATATAAGTAATAAAGGTAGATAGGGTAGTGGTGTGTGTAACACAACTTCCAATGGTTGGAGTTTCGAATGTTTGAGTTTGGAAGAGATCTGCTAGGGCAGTATTGAGCATCTTCAGTAGTTTGGCAGTTTGGTGTGAAGGATTTTTCTGATCTCTGAAGAAGAATCTTTTCAAGATTCGGAGTGTATCTTTGGATTTTAAGCTTGATTTCACTTGTGTGAATGGATTTTCTTGAGTCTGGATCAGTTTGGAGTACTGAAGCCAGCAATAGTATTTTGGCAACCTTAGGAAGGAGTTCTGTCTGTATTTGAGTTTGAGACTCAGTTTGGCAGAGTGTTTTGTGCTTGGTTTGGGAATGAGTTTCCTGAAGGATATCCATCTTCTGAAGGCTCTATTGTGGAAGTGGTTGGTGTAGCTTTGAGGTTCAATGAGCTTTTGGGTAAGGAAGTTTTTGGCGGCAGTAGCAGCAGTGAGTGGCCTATTACTTCGATGGTTCTGAAGTCTTTTGTCAGTAGGCCGGGCATATGGTGAAGCTTGTCCATTTCTTCTAGAAGCTCAGTTGGGAGTGATGTTAGTGTTTAAGAGGTGGACCACTAGTTTCTTCTTTTGAAGGCTTTGGCTGTTCTGATTATTGAAGAGAGAACGATTTCTTCGAATCTGAACTGATAGAATCGCAAAAGTGACTTGCGATATCCGGAAGTCTTCTGAGTAACCTTTGTTTGGATTGAAGCATCTCTAGAAGATGTTTGAGTTATCAAAGTGGTTTGATATTTTCTGGATGTCTTCAAAGGAGTTAAGTTTTGCATTTGCATCAGGAGATTGAGTTCTGTTTCGACTTGGTTTTTGGAGATTTTATGGAATTTGATGAACAATGTTTTCCGGAGTAAGTTAATCAAGTTTGTACTTGTGTTCATCAACAGCATTCTCAAATCAGAGTTGCGCAGTGGAAGCATGGTGGCAGCTATTCCAGAATAGGAGCACCCGATTCATTGAGAATTTGTGTTTTGTCTTGGATCAGAGGATTTCTACAGGAAATTCACTTTAATCTGGAGACTTGGATGTTTTGGGCATCTGTCCTATTTTTCGAATAAGTGTAGTTTATCTGAAGTCTTCTGATATTACTAGTAGAGTTTGTGTGGTGGATTGGATTGATATAGAAGATTGAAGGCAGCCCAGGATCAACAGGAAAGATTTGTGGATAAGAGATTGAATCTTTCTGTTATCTCTCAAGGGTTTAGTGATTGATCTACAGGATTGGATTGCCAGTTTGGATAATTGGGATTCGATGAATTTCACGTATCTCTGAGGGAATACGTGTATGATTTATCCCTGGATGTAGAACCAGCAGTTCTGGAGTTTTGATTGTTGAGTCAGACTCGTCTGCAGTCTGGTATCTTGTCTAGTGTTGTAGATATAGTTGTGAATAGGAGTTTTAGAGCTTCTTAGTGTTGATTGTTTGGATTCTCTAGAGCGAGTATCCCGGTATATATATATATACTAGGGGAAACTCGATAAAAATTTATCCAGAATTTGTCTGGATAATTAGGTTTGTTTGATTGGTTGAATTGGTTGTTTTGATTGTTAGCATATGTTTGATATATGCTTGTGTTTTAAATAAAATCTTTAAGGAGATTATTAAATTACCTTTGCTTTTAAATTTCGGGGATGAAATTCTTTTAAGGGGGGAGGAATGTGATGTCCCGGAAATTTGGGCAATATTTATTTAATAATTTCATTATAATTTATTTAAAAATGTGAAATATTGATTTAATAATCTAATTCAAACGTAATTTTCTTTTGAAAATTTATAATTATTTAGTTTGATAAATGATATTCTTTTCAAAATTTATGATAATAATAATAATTGAATTTGAGAATCTTATTGTTTTAAAATGTTAAAAATATTTTAATGATAAAATTTTCTTTCTAAGCTGATTTTAAAAATATTTTATTTATAAAGTATATATATGTATACATTGTAAATAGGAGTTTTGATCTTTATTTTAAATTTAAATCTAATAAAGGATATTTTCAAATTTATAATATATATATAATTTATGAATCGATTAAATTAAATTGAAAATAGAATTGAAACTTTTTCATAATTAAATTTATAAATCTATCTTATATTTTCAAAAAGAAATTATAGTAAATATTTTGTTATAAATATATAATAGTTAAAAATTGTATTCTATAATAAAGTTTATTTTGTTTTATCTTAGAATTGTTTTGAAATAAATTTAGTTTATTTATATTAGAGTATATTATAATTGAAACTCTTGAATAAAATGAATTCAACATTATTCTTTTCTTTTTTAAAAGTTTCTCTTTTGAAAATTAGTTTTAAATAATTTTAAAAAAATATTCAAGCAAATATTTAAATATGTAAAGATAATTCATTTGTAATCATTTAAAGAATAAATGTAAATGAACAAACAAAACATCTTAAATTTAATTAGAATTGGTTTTATCTTAAATTAAAACATTTATAAACAAAGACATTTATATTTATATTAAAATCATACATGTGTTAACATTCATGTTTTTAAAGTGGACATATGTAATTAATTTTCACATCTAAACAACAAGTGGCATACTAAAACATTAATGAATTTATTATTTTAGATAAAAACTTAAGACAAATCTTTTGTTTCAAACATTTTATCTTCTATAATGAATCAAAATTCAGATTTAAAGAAAACTGAAATCCCATTTTTACTCTAAAAATTCCACAACCCAAATTCAATTAAAATCTACAATCAAAGTTTTAAATCTGCAAACCAAATCAAATCTGCAAAAGAAAACCCAAGTTGCAATTTCTGTTAACCTGCAAAAGAGAATACATTGCAAATTGGTTTGAACCTGCAAACAAACAGAAGTTCTTCAACCTGTAATAAATCAACTCAGTAAAGAATTTGGGAAAGCATGCAGACCAAATCAACATCAAATGCAGTTTCAAGGCCTGCAAGCATTAGGTTATCACCATCTTCAACTAGCATGCAAATCAGACTTCAGTGAAACTTGCATATGGATTGTTCTCTGCCTTTTCTTTTGAAGGTGAGTAAATCTAAGTTTAAAAACAGTTTCTTCTTTTAAAACCAAGCTAACAAGATTGCAGAACTTTAAAGTTTAATTCAAAATGCCATTTGAATAAGAAAATTTAAAGCAGTGGCAATTAAAATCTGCTCTATTCTTTTCTCTTTAGTGAGTAATCCCAAATTTATGGGTTGTTTAAAATTTTATATGTGCATGAGTTTGAATATGCTTGTTGACTGTTGTATTATGCCTGCATACATTAATCTTGAGTATGCAGATAAGTGTGATGTGAATTTCTACAGACATGTTTCTGTTATTACTAGGATTTAAATACAAATCCACTTCTTTATGTATGAATCTTAGTTAGGAACATTATGTAATCAAATTTGAGTTTGTGTAGCATAGATTCAGGTTTGTAAAAATTTTATTTCAGAAAAGTAAAGCCTGATACTTCTGAAATCAATAACAACTGACAAAGGTTTCCAAAATTAAAATTACCAAACATCTTAAAATTTATCCAAAACATGTTTAAAACTTTATTGCATGTTTAAAAACATGGATATTAAAACATGCAACAAGTTTTAAAATCTACCGTGGTTAGCAACTAAGGATTGTGCAGAATTTTGTATTTTGGGAATATCAAACCAGATAATAGATTTTGATCTTGGATTGCTGCCTGATGATGGAATGTTGACTGGAGAGAGTGGGAAAATAAGGGGAAGATGGTCAGAGATTAAAGGTGATGACAGTGGGTTTTTTTTCAGGTTTGAATTACTGGTTTATATGTAGCAGAGGTCTTTTAACTTCCTGTGCTCTGTGGTGATTCGAGTGGTCTTTGGATTTGGGGTTTGGCAGAGGGGATATAGGTGGAACAATGACCGGAGTTGGAGACCAGAAGATGGTCGGAGTGGAGTGTCAAGAGGGTTGACAGGTTGGGAGTGTGCTTGGTGAAGTTTTCAGGTTGATGTTATTTTGCTTGATTTTGATTTTCAAGCTGCAAGGATTTTTGTTGCTGGTTATATCAATTCGAGGAATGGATGGTGTATTGGAGAGTTAGGTGAAGGGTGCTGGAAGTCGCCGGAGCAGTGGTCGCAGTTGCACAGTGGATAGTGGTTTCTGGTGAACTTGGGATTGTGGAGGGTTGATGACTCGAAGTTACCCTAGTGCAGATTGTATCATGACTCGAAGTAAGTAGGGTTCAAACCCGAAGTAATTTGTTGATGGTCTCGGGTTTAGTTGTACAGGTTGAAAACCTGTGCAGTGTTGTTTTTTTTTAAATCTGAGGTAATTCATTTTTAAAAGAAATAATTTAAATTAAGGTACAGTTTTGGAATTAAATTCAAGTAGGCTTATGAATTCAGAAGTTTAAAAATGATGGATTTAAATTTAAGTAAGATTTAAATTTAAAATTTGGAAACAGTGGTAAATTAAGTTTCAGATTTTCCAGATTTTTATTTTAAACCAGTTTGTTTTTTTTATTTTCTTAAAATCTGAAGAGAATTCAATTTTTAGAAACAAAGATTTAAATTCAGAGGTAAGTTTGAATTTGGATTAAGAGTACTTTTAAATTCAAAGTTCGAAAATGAAACTTTTTAATTTTAAGCCAGATTTAAAATTGGTTTTGAAATCAAGTTTAAGTATGATTCAGTTTTACTTTGAAACCTGTTTGACTTTAAAATAGTTTTGAAATTTTTTAAAAATTGGACAGGAAATGTTTTGAGTAGAATTTAAATTTGAATATGATTTCAAATAAAGGTTTAAATTTGAAGAATTCTTTCCTTTAAGTATTTAAATAAATTATGATATGTTAACTTTAAATTGAAAAGTTAAATAATCTATCTATTTTCAAACGTTTGATTTCTTAGTAAAATTTAGTAATATTGATTTTTAAACTTTTCTTATATAATAATGTTAGTTCTTTACTTTTAGGTTTATTAAATTATTTAAAATTGGAAATGTTTATATGGTTAAATATTTTTAAATCTTAAATTTTTAAATGGAAGATGAATTTAATTTTAGGAAAGTATTGTTTTAAATACATTTGAATAATTAATAAGTCATTAATAAGTAATATGGAATTAATTTGGAAATAATTTAGATAATTTAGGAATTTACTTATTAAATTGATTTTAATTAATGTTTTGGATTAATTTATAATTAGAAATGATTAATGAGTAGTTAACCTAAGGTAATTTTTCTTAAGTAAGGAAAAAATGTTGTTAATTATGTAATATAATTATCTAAGGATAATAAATAATTAATTAATGTAATTAATTTTGATGGAATTAATTATATTAATTAATTGAAGATAATCAATTGTAATTTGTTAAGTATTATTACTTTATAAAAATAATTAAGTTATTAATTACTTATTGTAATTAATTCTGGTAATGTGTATTGTTTAAATTAATTAATTTATTTTAATTAATTTAAGAAATAATTTAATAATTTAATGATAATAATTACTTAATGTAATTTATGGAGAAGGATTTCTTAGAGAAGTTTTGATTGATAATTACTGGAATGTAATTAAGGAAAGGTGATTTATTTTAATAAAGTAATTTGGATAAGTTACTTTTGTAATTAATCAAGGATTAATTAATATAGATAATTAATTATTGAATAATTAATTTATTTATGATTAATTAGGGTAGTTAATTACAGGATTTAAGTATTAATCAAGGTGATTAATAATTGTATTTAAAATTTGGATTAATTACTAAATGTAATTAATTTTTAATTGAGTAATTAATTTAAATATTAATTAGAGATCATTAATTATTATAATTAATGATGTAATTATGAATTGTTTAATTAAGTAATTAATTAATTAAGTGATTAATTAATTGTAATTAATTAATTAAGGATAAATGTAACTAATTATAGTTAATTAATAAATGAAGTAATTAAATGTTAATTACTTATGATTAATATTAATTAATTTGTGAAAATTTATTAAAGACTAATTACTTATTGTAATTAGTGAATGATTAATCATAGATGTTTAATCAAGTTAAATACTTAGTGAATGATTAATTAACTGGGTTAATTAATTAATGGATATTAAGCAGGATTTGTAGATGGGTAATTAATTTAATTTATTTTAAATTAATTAGAGATAGAAGTGATTAATTTAATTCATTTTAAATTAATTATAGTTGATGGAGTGTCAAGAGGGTTGACAGGTTGGGAGTGTGCTTGGTGAAGTTTTCAGGTTGATGTTATTTTGCTTGATTTTGATTTTCAAGCTGCAAGGATTTTTGTTGCTGGTTATATCAATTCGAGGAATGGATGGTGTATTGGAGAGTTGGGTGAAGGGTGCTGGAAGTCGCCGGACAGTGGTCACAGTTGCACAGTGGATAGTGGTTTCTGGTGAACTTGGGATTGTGCAGGGTTGGTGACTCGAAGTTACCCTAGTGCAGATTGTATCATGACTCGAAGTAAGTAGGGTTCTAACCCGAAGTAATTGGTTGATGGTCTCGGGTTTAGTTGTACAGATTGAAAACCTGTGCAGTGTTGTTTTTTTTAAAATCTGAGGTAATTCATTTTTAAAAGCAATAATTTAAATTAAGGTACAATTTTGAATTAAATTCAAGTAGGCTTATGAATTCAAAAGTTTAAAAATGATGGATTTAAATTTAAGTAAGATTTAAATTTAAAATTTGGAAACAGTGGTAAATTAAGTTTTAGATTTTCCAGATTTTTATTTTAAACCAGTTTGTTTTTTTTATTTTCTTAAAATCTGAAGAGAATTCAATTTTTAGAAACAAAGATTTAAATTCAGAGGTAAGTTTGAATTTGGATTAAGAGTACTTTTAAATTCAAAGTTCGAAAATGAAACTTTTTAATTTTAAGCCAGATTTAAAATTGGTTTTGAAATCAAGTTTAAGTATGATTCAGTTTTACTTTGAAACCTGTTTGACTTTAAAATAGTTTTGAAATTTTTTAAAAATTGGACAGGAAATGTTTTAAGTAGAATTTAAATATGAATATGATTTCAAATAAAGGTTTAAATTTGAAGAATTCTTTCCTTTAAGTATTTAAATAAATTATGATATGTTAACTTTAAATTGAAAAGTTAAATAATCTATCTATTTTCAAACGTTTGATTTCTTAGTAAAATTTAGTAATATTGATTTTTAAACTTTTCTTATATAATAATGTTAGTTCTTTACTTTTAGGTTTATTAAATTATTTAAAATTGGAAATGTTTATATGGTTAAATATTTTTAAATCTTAAATTTTTAAATGGAAGATGAATTTAATTTTAGGAAAGTATTGTTTTAAATACATTTGAATAATTAATAAGTCATTAATAAGTAATATGGAATTAATTTGGAAATAATTTAGATAATTTAGGAATTTACTTATTAAATTGATTTTAATTAATGTTTTGGATTAATTTATAATTAGAAATGATTAATGAGTAGTTTACCTAAGGTAATTTTTCTTAAGTAAGGAAAAAATGTTGTTAATTATATAATATAATTATCTAAGGATAATAAATAATTAATTAATGTAATTAATTTTGATGGAATTAATTATATTAATTAATTGAAGATAATCAATTGTAATTTGTTAAGTATTATTACTTTATAAAAATAATTAAGTTATTAATTACTTATTGTAATTAATTCTGGTAATGTGTATTGTTTAAATTAATTAATTTATTTTAATTAATTTAAGAAATAATTTAATAATTTAATGATAATAATTACTTAATGTAATTTATGGAGAAGGATTTCTTAGAGAAGTTTTGATTGATAATTACTGGAATGTAATTAAGGAAAGGTGATTTATTTTAATAAAGTAATTTGGATAAGTTACTTTTGTAATTAATCAAGGATTAATTAATATAGATAATTAATTATTGAATAATTAATTTATTTATGATTAATTAGGGTAGTTAATTACAGGATTTAAGTATTAATCAAGGTGATTAAAAATTGTATTTAAAATTTGGATTAATTACTAAATGTAATTAATTTTTAATTGAGTAATTAATTTAAATATTAATTAGAGATCATTAATTATTATAATTAATGATGTAATTATGAATTGTTTAATTAAGTAATTAATTAATTAAGTGATTAATTAATTATAATTAATTAATTAAGGATAAATGTAACTAATTATAGTTAATTAATAAATGAAGTAATTAAATGTTAATTACTTATGATTAATATTAATTAATTTGTGAAAATTTATTAAAGACTAATTACTTATTGTAATTAGTGAATGATTAATCATAGATGTTCAATCAAGTTAAATACTTAGTGAATGATTAATTAACTGGGTTAATTAATTAATGGATATTAAGCAGGATTTGTAGATGGGTAATTAATTTAATTTATTTTAAATTAATTAGAGATAGAAGTGATTAATTTAATTCATTTTAAATTAATTATAGTTGATGGTTAATAAATCATTGCTTATGAATGTTATTGATTGGATGGTTGTGATCTCAGAAATGAGATGAGTAGTATCTATAAGATATGGATGCTTAGTTATAGTATGATGGATTATTTGGTTGTGATGATTGACTGTTGTGATGGTTATCTGTTGTGATAATGTTATGGGATATCTGTTATGATGAGAAAATGTAGTTTATCTATCTGTGTGAAATAGATAAAAAGAAAATGAGTTAATTGTTTAAAACCCTTAAGTATAACTTGGACATTAAGATGGCGTTTGGTTTCGGTGAGACCGGGATCGGGTTTCCATATTTGGATATCCGTAAACCACATCGATTCCAATTAAACATTAGGTCGTTAATCCAAGTGGAGCAAGTGAAGACTCAAGGTGTAAAGGCTATACGTCAGTATAACTCTGTGGGTGATTCCGTAATGAGTTTGACGGAATAGTACTTATAGATTCGAGATGGTGGTTTAGACTGCAAGGGTTATCGTCGTTAACTCTGAGGGTGATTCCAATACGAGTGTAACGAGATAATGCCTTCGGTTTCGTTCGAACTCGGAACGAACTTGTATGGATCGAATGCTTTCAGAACATTGTCAGGTGGACGATGAGCATTCTAAGATAGATGTGTTCTTTAAAGGTAATCTTAACCTCAAGCCTCATCAATCGGGAATGGCTAAAACAGGGGAGGTGCAGCAAGGCTTCGTGGGTAGCCCTCACTTGAGAGTGAGATTTACCCCTGTCTAGAGGTCCCTTTTTATTTCGGCTGTGTGGACGGTTGAGAGCTCCAACTGTCGGGGTTGTCTTGTTTGGAACTATTCAGTAAGGAATGGGTCCGTCCTTGTGTTGCAGGGGAGTTAGGGTGGCTCCTTGGTACGATGATCTAGGCCACGTACTGTGACGAGCGTTACCCCGGTAGCCCTGCCATTGTATGGAATCCAAAATCCAATAAGTGCCTGTACGGATGTGATTGTGCCCAACTATGTTGGAACGTGAGATGTAAACATTCCAGCTATTTCTGTATTTTATTTTGAAAACCCTAGACACTATTATAATATCACTGGATTTCCTATCAAATGTTTTGGTTAGCGTAAGGTAAAAACTTTTCCATGTTTATGTGTGGGAAGTCTTACGTGATACCTTTTGTTTTCAAAGGATTTTCTAAAAAGTTAAGCAATTTTTAAACCGTTTACTCACACCAGACCCCTGTCTGACCCGAGTGTTTATTTTCTGTTTTATTAAACTCTTGGGTACTAATATTACGTATGAGTAGTCAAGTGATTCAGGATTGCTTTGACGAGTTCTGAAGGAGATAATGGAGCAGGAGGCTTCAGCGTGTAGATATATATAGTGGTTCCGCTGTGTTTGAGATTGTATCTATTTTTCTCTGATGTTCTTGAATTGTAATCGCTAGACAGATGTTTATAACTGTCTAGTTTGTGTTTTATTGGCTGTAAAACTCTGATGTATATGATACTATGTAAAGTATTATGTGATATAATATAATTTATTCGTTCCGTTGTGAGATTCTGATGTTGTCTGTTCTTTCTTTCCTTTCTTTTCTCTTTTCTATCCCTTTCTTTCTTCTTAACGATGCGACTTCCTGGAGTTTGGAGGTTGGTTCGTTACAGGGGAAAGTCTGTAACAACCTTGTTGTTAACTACTTAATTAATTTAATTAATTAGAAAAAATTAATGATATCTTTTGATTTGTGAAATTTAATTATGAAATTAAATCAAGTTTTTGAGAATAGTTGAATTAATTTAATTAAGAAATGAGTCTCATTTCTTAAAGAGAATTTAATATTTAAATCTCGAGATATTATTAAATCAAATAGTGAATTTGATTTTTTTATGCACTGTTAATGTTGTGAATTATTGTCTACATGAGGTTTTTTAAATTGTAGTTTATGTTTATAAAAATATTATGAGGATAACTTTTGTTTTCAAAAGTGTGTTTAAAGTGATATAATAACTCAATATTATTAGAAATGAGATATATATTAAAAAAAATTGATTAGTTAGTTATATCAATAAATGGTGAATTAGTAATATGGAATTTATGTATTTATTTAGAGGTGAGATTTCAAATTTGGGCTTTGTTTTGGTTTAGGTTATAATTTGGGTTAGAATTTTCTTTAAATATTTTGTTAAGAATAATTAGGCTAAAGCAAAGAATTTGATTATATTGCTTAATGAATATTGGGCCTTGGTTTCAAGTCCATTAGCCATTACTTGACTTAGTACCCTAAATCCTTTAGCCTAACCCAAATCAAAACCTCCTGGACATCAAAAATTCGCATCCTTTCTTCATAAACTAAGCAAATGGTGACAATGGGAAACTAATTCGGCCCAAATAAAATCATAGCAATTTGAAGAAAAATCAGTAAATCATAAGGAAAGAAGGTATGTGGTCCTAGTCTTCATCTCTATTTGATGCTATAATCAATTTAAGGTTTTATTTGATGTTTGATTTCTGAAATTGTTGGGTTTAGGGCTGTTTAGAGGTGAAATCAAATTGAAGAAGATTTTGTAGTGGTTAAGAAGAGAAGTAGAGATCATCTTCAAACTTCTCTTCATTTTTTGTAATAAGAGGGAGTTAATCACTCATACTACTACCTCTAATACATGAGAATAATTACTATTTACTATTTGAATTGAATTGGATTTTTTGTTGATTTAATTTCTTTCAAATTGATTGTGAATTGGTTGCTTGAATTTGATGATTTTAGATTGTTTTTTGAAAAGTAGATTGTGAAAATCTCTACTGTAAAACAACGATATCTAGTGTAAAATGATCCGAATTAGATCTATTTTTCTATAGCAGAAAGGTATTTAAATAAGCTTTAAGTTTTCTTTTGATTATTTTTTGAAATACTATGTTTAAAGGTGTCCAAATTAAGTTTGATACGGATATTATAACATATCCATATCAAATTTTTTAAGTTAATACCTCACAGTAAAATGGCCATATCTTTGTAACTGTAAATCCAAATTATGCAAACATTATTTTGCTAGAAAGCTGGGATATTAAGGAACAACTTTTAGGTTGTAAGTTTTAGAAAATTCTCTGGTTCAAAGTTTCGAAATTGGGTTTGAAACTGAGATACATGCTTTGCTCTATCGATTTTCAAAATTGAAACCTAAAACTAAAATCGTCATAACTTTGTAATCTTAAATCCAAATTATACAAAACTTTTCCTAGTGGAAATATGAGATTTTAAGAAACAGCTTTCATGTTGTAAGTTTTTGAAAATTTTTAGGAAAAATGGGTCGAAATGGCGTTTCAAAACTGAAAATCTATCATGATCTATAATTTGTTGCTTGTTTGTGAGGTTGCTAAATGTATTACGAATGTACGGTCGTGATCATTTTGATATATATATATATATATATATATATATATATATCCATTGGTTTGTTAAATTATAAATTATGTTTAGAGATGATATGAAAATCAAACCTTACGGAACCGTGGTCGTTACAGTCTTGTGATATGTTATAGTGAAGTTCTTGTGCTTTATGGACTTAGAATCATTTTTTATTCAAAGATTTGGAAATTTATAAATTTAAATCTACCTATTTTGCAAATGTATGTAAATGCTTTGTTTTGTATACAAACAATTTCACAAAGAGAGTTTATTAATCTTTTAAATATCAAGCATTGTTTCTTAAGTAGTCTAATTACTTTTATAAATGATTTGTGGGTTTGAAATTTAAATTTTGAAAATATAAGTGTACGAGGTTTTAATTAATTATCAGAATACTAAATTGGTTTTGAAAATGGATTTATGGATTCATAAATAAATGAATTCTTTTATAAGTTTCTTTTGAAATTGATGTGTAAACATTATACTCTTATGGAATTTAAAGAATTAATTTGATTTTGGAACATGGAAAAAAATCTTGTTTAACAAAACAAATACTCTTGGAACAATTTGGATTAACGCAATATTTTGATAAGTGGAAAATTAAATAAATGTTTTAAGAACCTTAATTCTATAATTTGGAGAGTACTAGTAATCAACTTAGTGTCATCGATTGGTTTAAATGCTTTCGAATAACGCTTGGTCGAATATGGTATAACTCATTGAATAGAATGTGAGTGGAATTTACTAGCCTATTAACGAATACTCGAATTTCACTGGGTAGTATGGAATTCCTCGGTGTGATGACCCGTTTCCTCGACCCTCAGAAATCGGCACTAATACATCCACGGTATTCACGTGTTGTAAATCCAAGTGCCGTGGAGGCGGATTATCAGGGTGTAAAAGAAAATAAAGATAGAAGATAACAGAATAATAGAATCTCACATCGTATTCAACATTTACAATCATAGATCATGATCGAGTCAAATACAAATCTAGCGGGATAGTTATAACTGTCTATCCGTACATATAATATAAATACATACTACATAACACAGCGGAAAATGGGTAGGTAACTACATAAGGTGCTTCAGCTTCATAGCACCAAAAGACTTGTCCAAATTGCTCCCTAGCATGCTCCAAAATGCTCCTAAGGTATCCTGACTAGACGGATGCCTGAAAAATAGGGCGTCCAGAGTTTAAAGAGAAAAACAAACTCCGGGTCAATCATGAGACTAGTGTGAGAACTCAAAGTAAGATGTTTTTGAAAACAAAAAGGTATCTCAAAAGACCACGCTGCACATAAACACGGAACATGTTTTTACCTTATGAAGACCAAAAATCTTTATTACGCAAAATTTAGAGATATTACTTTTAATGACATTCTTTGAAAACATTTTCAAATAAATTTATTAATCTTAGCCGAAATGGTTACCCATATAGCATTTCGAGGCTATTCATTATGCCAATACAAACAAAACAGCGGGTTCTTATTGGAGAATGGGTTTCCATACAAATGACCAGGTGAAGGGACTATCTTCCGATGGGTACACCTCTAGATGGATATCCCGAGGACCATCACAAACGATCCTCTACCTACACAACACTGACTTATCTCTGTAACTATATAGTATCAAATATATCATCCCCCGGTCGTTTCCGACCTTTATCCGAAAGCTCTCTTCGCATACGTCCACATTAATTTACATCCCGAACGTCATAGCAGAAAGAAATATTTCTAGAAGGGAATGATCATACCCTAATTGGGAATAACCCACTTATCCTTGCTGCATCTAACCCTATTTCGGTCATTTTCGGTTGATGAGGATCGAGGCTAGGATTGCCTTTTCACATAGCACACATCACATCTTTGAATGCCACATTGTCATTCCACATTCACAAGACTGATTTCTACAAACGTATAACTTCCTGAGCTCGTATGTCTCTGGAAAGGGTGTTAAGCTAAGAGAATGTGTCTTCTCCGCCACCGACTGATATACTTTTATAGAAATCGCTCATTATGATTTGGAATACAAGGTCAGACATTCATCCATGCAAGTTCGTTCTGGGACCGAACGAAACCGAAGGTACTTTCCTTTGCCATTACTAGGCGAGAAGACCTTGTGGTTTTGAGGTTTTTCATAACAAAGAGACCACTGCTACAATATAGTGAATCGGGAGTTTATCCCCAATTAATCAACAAGTAATCTCTCATTATTATTCGTCTCAATATCTCCGTCTTCAAACATCTTCATTCTTCAAACACGTAAGCTGGTTCGAAGTGGTTTTCGAATAGGAATGAACCAAATCCGACCCTGGTTCCTTCGAAATCCAATCATCGATAAAAATGATGTAATTAGGTGATTGTTTTTCGATTCATTCATTTTCCCTAACCAAAATATCTTCGAGAGATATATATTTTCAAAAATATTCTTTTAGTGAATACGGAATAATTTAAACCTCTTTTTTTGAATATTTCTCAAATCATTTTTTAAAAAAGTATCCTTCGAGAAAATAGGATTATAGAATCATTTTAGTTTTATTCAAAATCAACTTCCGTATTCAACAAGTGCTATGGGCATAATAATGGTGATATCACCTTTTAAGTTTCATGAATAGGACAAGTTCCCTCTTCGGATTTTAATGATATGTATACGAAGATTATTTCTATAAAATCCAAGTTGGGCATCCGGCTTTCCTTTCGATATGTTCCACCCCACGTCTAAAAGAAAAAACTGAGGCCAAGTAAGTTCAAGGCACTGGTTGCTCCATCTCTAACATTAGTTACACACCTTGTTTTTACTTTTAGATCTCACAGGCGGGACAAATGTACTAGTCATTTCCGCATACTCATTTTCCCTTTTTAAATCACGTAACTTTTTATTTAACCATCTTTGAAATAATGTTAAATTGTTCAATTTTCTTTTCAGATGCTTTATTATTTACTTAAAAACATTTACTAAGTATTTGAGAAAGAATTGTTAAGTTTCAAACTTTATTTCAAAGTTATTGAAAAGCGTTGCAGAAAGTGTTGCAAAAAGTGCTTCAAAAGCCATATTCTTCAAAACAACTTTTATATCATTTAGAAATTCATCTTTTTAATTTAAATAACTTTTAAAACATTTTAAAAGATTTTTAGAATTTATTTCATATTTTTAAAACACTAATTTTATCAGTTTTCAACTTTGGACATTTAGTTCAAAAAGGGGATTTTCCTTGAAAATTGGTTTTGCCATATTTCAAAATGTACAAGATGAAATCTTGATTTTTTTTTATGAAAGTTAGGGATAAAAGGACTCAAAAAATTCTTACTTCGAAGAATTTCGAACTATATTCCACTTCGTATGTTCATTTGAACTTTTGACGTGAAACGCAAACTACCATTACGCGACGCGTCAAATTTTGGCGTATTTTGAGATTCATGTCCAAAGTTTGTCGAAACAAGTTTAAACACTTAGGAATCATTTCTAAAGTATTTTCAAACATTTTTCAAAGGTATAAATGATTCCATATCACATTTCATTTCTTTTGGAAAGCGATTTCCATGTGATTATACGTCGTGTAAATCCGTGACTTGTTTCAACATATATATTCAATATACAACTAAAAAACATCCAAAACAATATTTATAATCATTTTAACGTATTTTAATATTTCATATGAACTTGCATATCAATTTAACAACATTTTTATTACAATGTCATATAAGTGTCATTTATGTACATACTTGCTTACTAACTTTTGCAAATGACTTAAAGGTGCTTGCTTTCTTTTTCAAACACTTATCAAACATCATTATTAACATTCAAAAAAAACATATCACAACATCATAACCAAATATATACATATAAATTAGGAGTTCTCACTTTGTTTGGTTTTGGCGAACATAAAATCGGCTATAACTTCGCTACTCGACGTTTTCAGCTTACGATCCATTGAACGCTTTGACTTAGATGACTCACTTGGCTTATGGAAGGCTAGGAATGCTTGGCCAAATGGAGAAAGAGGGAGGCATGAGCAATGTGAGGATGGAGGAGGAGTTTGATGTGGGTCGGACGGTGTTTTGTTGATATTTTCTTTATTTTATTTTTGGGAATATTTTGGCATAACTTTGTTAAGGTTGGAAGCCATTAAAGAAGGTAAGAAGAAGCTTGAAATTTTGAGAAGAAGAAGTGTGAAAAGAAGAGAGAAAGTGGGCATGTATTTATAGAAAATAATTGAGAATAAAATATAGATTTGTTTTTTTACTTAAATAACATTCCTTAAGAATTAAGTAAACTTATTTAATTTAAAACTTACCATCCACATCACATCACACTTTTAAAATTCAAATACTTAAGAGTTAAGTAAAGAATAAGAATGATTACTTTATTTTATGTCACATTTCTTTACTTTATGTCACTTTCCTTTACTTTATGTCACTTTTGATGTGACATGTGTTTTGTCTTCTTTAGTTTACTTTTGCTAATTACTTTCTACAATTTTCTAAGTGTGACTAATAAAAGTAACCTTGTTTAGTTAATTGTTAACTATCTTTATATGTTACCATATTTATTAAATTGTATAAGTAATGGTGCAACAATGTTGCGACAACTTTAAATACACCAAAACGTTTATTTTTGACAAAATATTTTACGGTCATATTTTGACGTTTTAGTTAAAGTATTTATTTATGTAAACCAAATTTAAAAATAAATTTGTATAATGTCATTTAAAAATATAAACACGCATAAATTAATTAAAATAATTTATTTAAGCATTGTAACTTATTTTTTTGAAATCAGTATTTTGTCACTTTTGTCGATATAAGAAAATGTTACTATTTTTTTGTATATTTCTATTTCCAAATCCTGTTTAATATTATTTGAATCTTAAAACCATTTATATTTTATATTTAAAATCACTTTAAATATTATATTTTGATGTGGTCAAATTTTGGTTCGTTACATTCTCCCCTACTTAAAAGAATTTCGTCCTCGAAATTAGGTAAGAAAAAAATAGCTCGAAAGGAAATATATATTCAATAAGATGGAAAGTATACAATAAGAGACTACACTACTGTAGTGAGTAACTCAAATGATAGATAAAGTCTATACATCAATCCTAAACTCGGGATATGCTTTTCTAATTATATCTTCTGTTTCCCATTGCAATCATCAGCATCCCCGCTTCATTGAACTTTTACTAACCTTACAACCTTTCATCTTAATTGTTTCTCATCTTGGTCCACGATTCGAACGGGCTTCTAATAACCGCTAAGTTTTGTTCTATCTCCACGTCATCCAAAGCAGCTGTTTCTATGATTTGTTTTGAGTCATATATATACTTCCGCAAATGTGATACGTGAAAACATAATGTACACCAGACATTCTTTCAGGCAATTTTACTCGATAAGCTAGTGGGCCAATTCGTTCGAGAATAGGAAAAAGTCCAATATATCGAGGTGCTAACTTTCCAGCTCTTCCAAATCTTACTACAACTCTCATTGGAGAGACTTTCAAAAAGACTGAATTTTCAAATTAGAATTCCAGATTTCTACGCCTTCGGTCTGCATAACTCTTCTGTCTACTTTGGGCTTCTTTTATCTTCTTTCAAATTATATCAGCTTTTTCTGAAGCTTCTCGTACCATATCTGGGCCAAGCACTAACCGATCTTCCTTCTATCCAACATGCTGGCGATTCACATAGACGACCATATAAAGCTTCGTACGGTGCCATGCCGATACTAGCTTGATAGCTATTCTTATAGGAGAACTCTACTAAATGTAAATGATTCTCCCATGAGCCTCCAAAGTCTAGAATGTCGGCCCTCAAAAGATCTTCCAAAACACGGTTAATTCTTTCCGTCTGTTCATCGGTTTGGGGTGATATGCAGTACTTATACTCAGCTTGGTTCCCATAGCTGTCTGTAGTGTTTTCCAAAATCGACTAGTGAAGATTGGATCATGATCGCTTACTAAACTGTAACGACCCGGTATTTTCAACCATTCGCATCCATTGTAAGTGTATGGGTAGACACTCATGCCGGAATTGAATTGCTCAAAATACCGCGTTGTAAATAAAAATTTGGCAAACCTCAGAATATACAGTAAATAAAAATAACAAATCACAGACACAGAGTATATGATAGTGCAGCGGAAGTAAAAGAGGAGATAGTAGTTCATGAAGCTACTATATAAAATATAAGATACATCAGGGTTAAATAGGATACAATAGAAGAGTAACAAGTTACATCAAGTACAAATCATACACATCACTGAAACACTGGATACTGAAACAAAATAGATGGCTGGATCTTCAAGGAAAGCTCCAACTCCGAAGGTGAATCTTGAATGCTAACTCAATCAATCTGACCCGAGCGTAAAGCAAAACACAAAACCCTCGAGTCAGGACATAAATACTTATAAACTGTAAATCAACTCAAGTGAACAGTAACTTAAAGGATGCTTGGGACCACTCATCCTCTAAGGATCCGTTAAACTATTTACTATGTAGTAATATATGCTATATACGGTAGTGTATAATCAGTGAAGTATAATCATATAGAAAATAGCGTTAAGGGGATGGTGAACATTAACGCGATCAGATCTTTAAAACCAAAATCGTAGTGGGCTCAATATAAGGATATGACAAGGCACGCGAGGCAATGCCAGGGTGGATACACCGTTTGCACTCCCGGACCGGTGGTGACGGGAAGCCAGCAGCTTCCGCCCACCTCAAACAATACCCCCGAATCAAAAGTGGCACCACCAAATCGAACCACAACAGTAATAGAATGGTTTCCGATGGAGCATGCTCGATGAAAGGGTGCGACCCTTTGTGTAGCCCGGTATAGCTCCTGTTTAAGTCATATATGCCAACTCACGGGAGTTGGGTCCACGTAATATACCTCGAGAACGTCGCCACCACCCTACTTCATTCTGGAATATCCACCGCGTACACAGTTATTAAAGTGGTTTTCGGTATTGGCCGGCTATAAGACAATATCCGATCCCGGTCTCTTTAACAACCTATCGTTATTATAACCCGTAGTTATAATTTTTTTTAAACAATATTTAAACATCAAAATAAAATATTATTTCAACCCAAATCTTTATCAAAATAAAGATTAAATCATTCCAGAATATCATATCTTTCAGATCTTCTTTTCAAATCATTTTAATATCAAAATATCATATCTTTCAAAACTCCATTTTCAAACCATTTTAATATCAAAATATCATATCTTCCAAAACCACATTTCAATCATTTAATATATCAAAATATCGTATCTTTTCAAAACCACATTTCAATCATTTAATATATCAAAATATCATATCTTTTCGAAACCACATTCATTTCAAATAATTATTCATTTTGTTCAATTTAAAATATCATTTCAATCCATATTTCAAAATAGTATATATTCCAAAAATCATTTTTAATCATAAAAATGAAGTTATTATGTTTAATAATTAAATTTCCAAAATTTTCGACTTCCAAAGTTCATTTAATCACTTAAGTTTATCAAAGCAGTGAAAATTCACTTTTCGTGGCATTTAGAAAATGCTACGGAAAAATAAATTCAAACAGTTCAATTTAACAAAAGACAACATTTTAAAATGTTGTAATAGGGTGTACTTAAATTTCGAATAAAATTAGTTAAATTCAACAATTTATAGCACTTACAAAAATTGCTACAATAGCTTTTAATTCAATTTAGCTTTTTAGTTCATTATCATCAACTACAGCATTTTCAAATGCTGTAATATCATTTACACTGTAATTAATAGCATTTCAAAAATACAGTCAATTAACTTCAAATATTCAACATAATTTCTCAACCAATTATATTTTTATTAAAACATTATTTTTACTTATAAAGTCATACATTTTCACATTTATAACATCATTTAATTTTTCCTCAAGTTCATGATTTTTCAAGGTTAAATTTCCATTCAAAAATCAAGATTTAATAATAATCCACTTATTAAAATGCAATGTTCAATTTTAAATCCATTACATTAACTTTCAACTTAACACTTAAGTTCAAATTCTCAAATATAACTTAGTTTTATTTTTATTTGCTTAACCAAAAGTTCACTTTTACGTCAATTTCATAAATTTCCAATTCTAGTTATATTTCAAAGTTTCAACTTAAATATTTATTCATTTCCAATTTCAACATTATTAAAAATCGTAAATATGATAAAAATCATTTTAAATTCATTTAAATTCAAATTATCATAAATTTATCAAAATTTCATACTCAATTAAATTTCCAATTATAATTAAATCAAAATTTCCAAAATAACTTACGTTCAAAATTTCTAACTTTTCATTAATTCATTTCACTTAAAATTATTCAGAAAATCAATAATATTTTAGAAAAATTTTATTTTTATTAAATTTCAAATCAAAGTATTATAATAATTAAATTTCTATAATATTTTAAAATATTTAGAAAAGCATATTTTAACTACGGGCCTGTATAAAATTTTCTACGCTAGGTAAAGTGATACGGGTAATATATCATTTCACCTCATAATTTACAAAGAAAATCCGGGTTTTACCATTTTAAACCCGCAATCCCAAGTTAAAACAAATTAAATAAAATAAATCAGGCCTATCATTTCAGCCCATAACATTTTTTTTCTAACAGGGAACTTGCAGTGTAATCATATACAGGAATAATATAAACAAGGTCAATATCACAATATACAGTCATATATCAGATGTCAGGTGAAAATTAACAGTTTAAACATGGTAATAACATGGTAATAACATGGCATAACATATCATATGATCATCATTAATTTGCATAAACATTTTATATTACTAAACACTTGTCATCAATTCACTTTCATAAGTATAAATGTCATGGTGAGAAAGACTCACTTTTTTTTCAAGTTGAAGACCAAAACAACTAACACAAGTGCGATTCCAAAAGAACGACAAGCATGATGACAAGACTACGGACATGAGTGGAGAACGAATCTAATCTACAACTCTTGTGTACAGCCCAAAACAAACAATCAAAACAACAAAATTCAATACGACTTTAAAATGCAATAACATTGAAATAAAAGGAGATACGACTGCGCAGTCTTTTGCTTTGCTTTCTCTATTGTTTGGTATGGCTTTGGGGTCTGATGTGGTTCAGATGTGGTCAAGTTTTGGGTCAGGTTTGGGCTAACATAGCTCGGGTTCAAGGCAAGACAAGGTGGAGTTTGTACATGAGGGGGTGATGTGGTTTAGAAGGCAATTAGGTGGTTTTTGGTCAAAACAAGGGCTCGGCCATGGGGATTGGGCTCGGCCTATGATGTGTCATGACTGGACAGAGGTGGGGAGGGGTGTGTTGTGGTCAGGTCTGGGGAGTGGTGGCGGCTATGGTGGTGGTTTGGGCGGTGGTTGAAGTGGATGAGCATGTAGAGGTCAAATAAGCATGGATCTAGGTATCTAGGTTGTAGTTTGAGGGGTTTGACCATCAAAAGGGGTTCGGCCATGGTCAGATCCAAAAATCATTTTTAATCATTAAAATGAAGTTATTATGTTTAATAATTAAATTATTAAATTTCCAAAATTTTCGACTTCCAAAGTTCATTTATTCACTTAAGTTTATCAAAGCAGTGAAAATTCACTTTTCGTGGCATTTAGAAAATGCTACGGAAAAATACATTCAAACAGTTCAATTTAACAAAAGACAACATTTTAAAATGTTGTAATAGGGTTTACTTAAATTTCGAATAAACTTAGTTAAATTCAACAATTTATAGCACTTACAAAAGTTGCTATAATAGCTTTTAATTCAATTTAGCTTTTTAGTTCATTATCATTAACTACAGCATTTTCAAATGCTGTAATATCATTTACATTGTAATTAATAGCATTTCAAAAATACAGTCAATTAACTTCAAATATTCAATATAATTTCTCAACCAATTATATTTTTATTAAAACATTTTTTTTACTTATAAAGTCATACATTTTCACATTTATAACATCATTTAATTTTTCCTCAAGTTCATGATTTTTCATGGTTAAATTTCCATTCAAAAATCAAGATTTAATAATAATCCACTTATTAAAATGCAATGTTCAATTTTAAATCCATTACATTAACTTTCAACTTAACACTTAAGTTCAAATTCTCAAATATAACTTATTTTTATTTTTATTTGCTTAACTAAAAGTTCACTTTTACGTCAATTTCATAAATTTCCAATTCTCGTTATATTTCAAAGTTTCAACTTAAATATTTATTCATTTCACATTTCAACTTTATTAAAAATCATAAATATGATAAAAATCATTTTAAATTCATTTAAATTCAAATTATCATAAATTTATCAAAATTTCATACTCAATTAAATTTCCAATTATAATTAAATCAAATTTTCCAAAATAACTTACGTTCATAATTTCTAACTTTTCATTAATTCATTTCACTTAAAATTATTCAGAAAATCAATAATATTTTACAAAAATTTTATTTTTATTAAATTTCAAATCAAAGTATTATAATAATTAAATTTCTAAAATATTTTAAAAATTTTAGAAAAGCATATTTTAACTACGGGCCTGTATAAAATTTTCTACGCTAGGTAAAGTCATACGGGTAATATATCATTTCACCCCGTAATTTACAAAGAAAATCCAGGTTTTATCATTTCAAACCCGCAATTCCAAGTTAAAATAAATTAAATAAAATAAATCAGGCCTATCATTTCAGCCCATAACATTTTTTTTCTAACAGGGAACTTACAGTGTAATCATATACAGGAATAATATAAACAAGGTCAATATCACAATATACATTCATATATCAGATGTCAGGTGAAAATTAACAGTTTAAACATGGTAATAACATGGTAATAACATGGCATAGCATATCATATGATCATCATTAATTTGCATAAACATTTTATATTACTAAACACTTGTCATCAATTCACATTCATAAGTACAAATGTCAGGGTGAGAAAGACTCACTTTTTTTTCAAGTTGAAGACCAAAACAACTAACACAAGTGCGATTCCAAAAGCACGACAAGCACGATGACAAGACTACGGACATGAGTGGAGAACGAATCCAATCTACAACTCTTGTGTACAACCCAAAACAAACAATCAAAACAACAAAATTCAATACGACTTTAAAATGCAATAACATTAAAATAAAAGGAGATACGACTACGCAGTCTTTTGCTTTGCTTTCTCTATTGTTTGGTATGGCTTTGGGGTATGATGTGTTTCAGATGTGGTCAAGTTTTGGGTCAGGTTTTGGCTAACATAGCTCGGGTTCAAGGCAAGACAAGGTGGAGTTTGTACATGAGGAGGTGATGTGGTTTTGAAGGCAATTTGGTGGTTTTTGGTCAAAACAAGGGCTCGGCCATGGGGATTGGGCTCGGCCTATGATGTGTCATGACTGGACAGAGGTGGGGAGGGGTGTGTTGTGGTCAGGTCTGGGGAGTGGTAGTGGCTATGGTGGTGGTTTGGGCGGTGGTTGAAGTGGATGAGCATGTAGAGGTCAAATAAGCATGGATCTAGGTATCTAGGCTGTAGTTTGAGGGGTTTGACCATCAAAAGGGGTTCGTCCATGGTCAGATCCGATGGGGTAGATGGTGGTGATGGTTGGGAAGAGATGGAAGGAGGTGGTGACCATGGAATAGGGGAAGAGGCCGATCTTAATCAAGGGAGAAGGCAAGGCAAAATTGCATAGAAAAGGTAAGAAAAAGTAGAAAGAAGAAAGGGATTTACCTAATTTTTTTTCTTCAAGATGGAGGCCATGATTTCTAGGGTTTAGGAGCTTTGGAAATTCGTGAATGAGAGGAAAAAAAGTGGCGGCTGAAGAAAGGAGGGGATGTGGCCAGTTAAATGAAAAGTTAGGTTAAAAAGTAGAAGGGTTAGAAAAAAAGGGCCTTAGGAAGATGGAAAGTTTAAGGCCTTTCAAATTTCCTATATATATTTATATACATCTTAAATAACTGAAAATACTTATAAATTTCAGTTAGAATTCGAAAATATAACAGATAAACAAAATATTAATAATTAAATATTAATTAGATATGATTAAAATAAGAAAAATGGCACAGAAAATGAAAACTTGACTTAAGAATTAGAAATAACTTCAATACACTTTGGAAAAATTTACTTTAATTTAAATACATGTAAAATGAATAAAATAAAGTAAAACACAGCAATAAAAGTGAATGTATAAAATAAATCAATAAATTTTAATTATATGTAATTAAATTAAGAAAATGGCTTAAAATTGCAGACTAGGCTTTAAAAATTGAAATAAATTCAAATAAACTTTAGAAAAATTATATTATCATTTTAAAAATACTTAAAAGTCAAAATATACATAATATAACATATTATCACATATTAAAATAAAATATAACAAGGAAGAAGTAATTTATACAATTTAAAATAGTCATTGTAAATAACCCTATATACGCACAATATTGTAAAGGGTATAACTTCCACAATTTACATCCAAATTCAACGAAGTGAAAAGTGGTGTTCTTAGAATTTTATGTACTTTCATAATAAAAGAAAAAAAAATTAAATTTTTAAACTTTTAAAATTTTAAAATTTTACGTTAAAAGTCACAGTTTGATTATTTTGACCAAAATCAGCATTTCAGGCAAATATTCAACTTACACAAGTTTGGAATTATAACTCATATAAAAATCAAGATTATATTTAAATAATAAATTTAATCATTTCAAATAAGTAAAATAAGTTTTTAAATCAAAACCTTACATTAAAAATAATTAAAATATACAATAAAATAATTACAAAATACAGGGTTGTTACACTCTCCCCCACTCAAAGATAGAGTGAAATAGGATTAAGATAAGATGACAAGAAGATTGAAGTTATACCTGATAACTGTTGTTATAGGTAAGTTTTACAAGGTGGAGGTGATCTTTCCAAGATCCTCCAGAATCAAGAACACAAGCACGAAAAAGGTGGATTCAAAATGATTACCAAAGGTCTATCAAAGATTATAGAAAGATTTTTAAACAGAAAGATTATAGAAAGATGCCTATACTGGTCTATAGCAAGATAAGGATAATAAGGACAACCAAAAGATAGTTTGAAAAACAAAATAAGGAAATAAATTTGAAAGCAGGGAAATTTCAACTTAAACAGAGAATAAATCTTTACACAAGTTAAATAAATCTTAACTACCCCAAATTTCATTATCTTATTATCCAATCATCTTAAATTAACAATTTTTAAAACCATGGGTTTGAAAAATAATCATTTATTACACTCACATTGTACTTAATAAATTTAATTCTTCTTTATTCCTAATTAAACTTAAATTTATTCCTCTCAATATATTCATCACTGATGTTAAATATACTTACACTTATTATAACTGCTTTATTTTATTCTTAGTTCTTCTAACATTGTTTTATTGTAAGTTATTCAATTACCCTTTATTATTCTTTAACTCTGTTAATCGTTTTATAACTTAAAATTTAAGTGTATAGCATTTATTATAACCACTCAAATTTTATTTATACATCTTTTTTATATTGTATATTATCCAATTACATTTTTAACTTCTGAAATTTTGGTAAGTTATATTTGAATGCAATTGTATTGTACAAATAAACCTTCCAATTAAATCATTTCATGCTTGATATTCATCCAAAATTTTGATAGATTGATTTTTTTTTGAATTATTCTTTAAAATAAAATTTAAGAATTAAATTTCCGATTTCTTCAAACCATTTAGAGATAAGTAATAATATATATAAATATATAATATGTCAAATCAAATTTCAATCATATATCTATATATATATATATATATATATTATAAATCAAGTCATATTTTAGAAATTCAAATCAATTTAATTTGTCAAAACAAAGCTGTAGCAAGACTACAGAACAGTCTCCTAACTTCGAAACTCGAAAATGAACGTCGATGATGTCGCGATCATCACCGAAGTTATTTTCCAGCGACAAAGAGAAAAGCACTAATTTTAAACCTTTAAAAATTCTTTGAAAACAAATTCTATTCAAAATACTTTAAATAATATAACCTTTTAAAACTTTAAACCAAAGTTCGAAATAATCGGGATTTAAGTCCTCAAATTCTTGTTTTAAATTCATTTCATTAAGTTCCATAAATTTACTTATATATCAAAATTTATTTCATTAACCAAATTTTTTTTTAAAAATATATTGTGTCCGTTTGTTCTGTCAAAGTGTTTTGGAAATCTTATCGATAGCGCTGATCAGACGTATCGATCAGAAACCCAACTCAACATCAACAACTCAAACAACACAATATATAAAACATTTTAATTTTAAATACTAGTTTACAAATACACTATACATGAATAGATTTTCAAAGAAGGATAGATATTTTTTGATTAACACAAATCAAAGGAGATTATGATTTAAAAATAAGTTGGAAACAAGGATGACATGATTAAATAACAGAATAGGAAGATGGATAAGCTTATATAAATCACGGGCAACCTTAACCGGGTCAACCGTGACTTAAAGAATAAGATCGATGTGGATTTTCTAGGGTAAATCTACATTCGACCTCAAGAGTTGGAGTTTGGAATAACAAAAGATATTAGCATCTAAACCAAGGATAGATAAGAATCTCTGGTGAATCGATGCTAATTGTAAAGGAGTTTTCCCCTTTTTCAATTCAATTTGAAATTGGCGTAACCACCGACTCACTAGAAAGATCATTCGAAGCGGAGTTATGGAATACTCCAGAGTCAAAAGAAGATGAATAATGAGGGATACGAATGGATTTTGGAACCGTAGGAAATGTTCCAAAATTCAAAGGAATCGAGTCAAAAGGGAGAGATTCAAACTCGAATGAAAGTGATTCTGTGAATACATTCACTCCATATGCTGAGTTTTGCCTAGAGCAACCTCACTCTGATACCAACTGTAACGACCCGGTATTTTCAACCATTCGCATCCATTGTAAGTGTATGGGTAGACACTCATGCCGGAATTGAATTGCTCAAAATCCCGCGTTGTAAATAAAAATTTGGAAAACCTCAGAATATACAGTAAATAAAAATCACAGATCACAGACACAGAGTATATGATAATGCAGCGGAAGTAAAAGAGGAGATAGTAGTTCATGAAGCTACTATATAAAATATAAGATACATCAGGGTTAAATAGGATACAATAGAAGAGTCACAAGTTACATCAAGTACAAATCATATACATCACTGAAACACTGGATACTGAAACAAAATAGACGGCTGGATCTTCAAGGAAAGCTCCAACTCCGAAGGTGACTCTTGAATGCTAACTCAATCAATCTGACCCGAGCGTAAAGCAAAACACAAAACCCTCGAGTCAGGACATAAATACTTATAAACTGTAAATCAACTCAAGTGAACAGTAACTTAAAGGATGCTTGGGACCGCCCATCCTCTAAGGATCCGTTAAACTATTTACTATGTAGTAATATACGCTATATACGGTAGTGTCTAATCAGTAAAGTATAATCATATAGAAAATAGCGTTAAGGGGATGGTGAACCTTAACGCGGTCGGATCTTTAAAACCAAAATCGTAGTGGGCTCGATATAAGGATATGACACGGCACGCGAGGCAATGCCAGGGTGGATACACCGTTTGCACTCCCGGACCGGTGGTGACGGCAAGCCAGCAGCTTCCGCCCACCTCGAACAATACCCCCGAATCAAAACTGGCGCCACCAAATCGAATCACAACAGTAATAGAATGGTTTCCGATGGAGCATGCTCGATGAAAGGGTGCGACCCTTTGTGTAGCCCGGTATAGCTCCTGTTTAAGTCATATATGCCAACTCACGGGAGTTGGGTCCACATAATATACCTCGAGAACGTCGCCACCATCCTACTTCATTCTGGAATCTCCACCGCGTACACAGTTGTTAAAGTGGTTTTCGGTATTGGCCGGCTATAAGACAATATCCGATTCCGGTCTCTTTAACAACCAATCATTATTATAACCCGTAGTTATAATTTTTTTTTAAACAATATTTATACTTCAAAATAAAATATTATTTCAACCCAAATCTTTATCAAAATAAAGATTAAATCATTCCAGAATATCATATCTTTCAGATCTTCTTTTCAAATCATTTTAATATCAAAATATCATATCTTTCAAAACTCCATTTTCAAACCATTTTAATATCAAAATATCATATCTTCCAAAATCACATTTCAATCATTTAATATATCAAAATATCATATCTTTTCGAAACCACATTTCAATCATTTAATATATCAAAATATCATATCTTTTCGAAACCACATTCATTTCAAATCATTATTCATTTTGGTCAATTTAAAATATCATTTCAATCCATATTTCAAAACAGTATATATTCCAAAAATCATTTTTAATCATTAAAATGAAGTTATTATGTTTAATAATTAAATTATTAAATTTCCAAAATTTTCGACTTCCAAAGTTCATTTATTCACTTAAGTTTATCAAAGCAGTGAAAATTCACTTTTCGTGGCATTTAGAAAATGCTACGGAAAAATACATTCAAACATTTCAATTTAACAAAAGACAACATTTTAAAATGTTGTAATAGGGTTTACTTAAATTTCGAATAAACTTAGTTAAATTCAACAATTTATAGCACTTACAAAAGTTGCTACAATAGCTTTTAATTCAATTTAGCTTTTTAGTTCATTATCATTAACTACAGCATTTTCAAATGCTGTAATATCATTTACATTGTAATTAATAGCATTTCAAAAATACAGTCAATTAACTTCAAATATTCAATATAATTTCTCAACCAATTATATTTTTATTAAAACATTTTTTTTACTTATAAAGTCATACATTTTCACATTTATAACATCATTTAATTTTTCCTCAAGTTCATGATTTTTCATGGTTAAATTTCCATTCAAAAATCAAGATTTAATAATAATCCACTTATTAAAATGCAATGTTCAATTTTAAATCCATTACATTAACTTTCAACTTAACACTTAAGTTCAAATTCTCAAATATAACTTATTTTTATTTTTATTTGCTTAACTAAAAGTTCACTTTTACGTCAATTTCATAAATTTCCAATTCTCGTTATATTTCAAAGTTTCAACTTAAATATTTATTCATTTCACATTTCAACTTTATTAAAAATCATAAATATGATAAAAATCATTTTAAATTCATTTAAATTCAAATTATCATAAATTTATCAAAATTTCGTACTCAATTAAATTTCCAATTATAATTAAATCAAATTTTCCAAAATAACTTACGTTCATAATTTCTAACTTTTCATTAATTCATTTCACTTAAAATTATTCAGAAAATCAATAATATTTTACAAAAATTTTATTTTTATTAAATTTCAAATCAAAGTATTATAATAATTAAATTTCTAAAATATTTTAAAAATTTTAGAAAAGCATATTTTAACTACGGGCCTGTATAAAATTTTCTACGCTAGGTAAAGTCATACGGGTAATATATCATTTCACCCCGTAATTTACAAAGAAAATCCAGGTTTTATCATTTCAAACCCGCAATCCCAAGTTAAAATAAATTAAATAAAATAAATCAGGCCTATCATTTCAGCCCATAACATTTTTTTTCTAACAGGGAACTTACAGTGTAATCATATACAGGAATAATATAAACAAGGTCAATATCACAATATACATTCATATATCAGATGTCAGGTGAAAATTAACAGTTTAAACATGGTAATAACATGGTAATAACATGGCATAGCATATCATATGATCATCATTAATTTGCATAAACATTTTATATTACTAAACACTTGTCATCAATTCACTTTCATAAGTATAAATGTCAGGGTGAGAAAGACTCACTTTTTTTTCAAGTTGAAGACCAAAACAACTAACACAAGTGCGATTCCAAAAGCACGACAAGCACGATGACAAGACTACGGACATGAGTGGAGAACGAATCCAATCTACAACTCCTGTGTACAACCCAAAACAAACAATCAAAACAACAAAATTCAATACGACTTTAAAATGCAATAACATTAAAATAAAAGGAGATACGACTACGCAGTCTTTTGCTTTGCTTTCTCTATTGTTTGGTATGGCTTTGGGGTCTGATGTGGTTCAGATGTGGTCAAGTTTTGGGTCAGGTTTGGGCTAACATAGCTCGGGTTCAAGGCAAGACAAGGTGGAGTTTGTACATGAGGGGGTGATGTGGTTTAGAAGGCAATTAGGTGGTTTTTGGTCAAAACAAGGGCTCGGCCATGGGGATTGGGCTCGGCCTATGATGTGTCATGACTGGACAGAGGTGGGGAGGGGTGTGTTGTGGTCAGGTCTGGGGAGTGGTGGCGGCTATGGTGGTGGTTTGGGCGGTGGTTGAAGTGGATGAGCATGTAGAGGTCAAATAAGCATGGATCTAGGTATCTAGGTTGTAGTTTGAGGGGTTTGACCATCAAAAGGGGTTCGTCCATGGTCAGATCCGATGGGGTAGATGGTAGTGATGGTTGGGAAGAGATGGAAGGAGGTGGTGACCATGGAATAGGGGAAGAGGCCGATCTTAATCAAGGGAGAAGGCAAGGCAAAATTGCATAGAAAAGGTAAGAAAAAGTAGAAAGAAGAAAGGGATTTACCTAATTTTTTTTCTTCAAGATGGAGGCCATGATTTCTAGGGTTTAGGAGCTTTGGAAATTCGTGAATGAGAGGAAAAAAAGTGGCGGCTGAAGAAAGGAGGGGATGTGGCCAGTTAAATGAAAAGTTAGGTTAAAAAGTAGAAGGGTTAGAAAAAAAGGGCCTTAGGAAGATGGAAAGTTTAAGGCTGTAACATCCCGCCTTTTCGCACACTTTAAACCGACACACGTGCCAATTAAAAGCATACGCAAGGGCGGATTGTTATGGGGTAAATAAGAAAAACAGAGAAGAAATAAAACAAAATAGAATCTCACAGCGGAAGGATAAAATATAATAATAAATATACAGTTCATAAACGGTTACAAAACAGTTAATTCTTCTTTACACAATAAATACCAGAGTTACACATACCAATACAAACAATGCAGCGGAATAGAAAGAGTGTGGTGCAATACTATAAATAATAATAATACAGATTCTTCGTCTTCATCCTCCAAAGCTAAAGTCTTCGATCCTGAAACGCTCGGACTGACCCGAGCGAATTTGAAAAGACAAAAACACGCGAGTCAGACTAAAAGATCTTATGTGAGTTAAATTAACAGAAATAAATATGAGTACAGTAACTCAAGAGATGTTCGGGATTTACATCTCCTAAGGATCCGTTAAACTATTTACTATGTAGTATATTGCGCTATTATAATAGTGTCTATTTATAAAATAAACTTACTTTTAAATAGCGTTAAGGCTTTACATTTTCCACCTTAACACGTAAAATGCCAATAGTCTATACAGTACCGTAATACCTCCTGATCGGGAGGCTACCAGAGGATACTCCATAGGTACGACACAAATAGAAACTCGTAGTAAAGGCTCGGTATGGTAGGTGACACGGCACAACTAGGCAATGCCAGGGTAGATATACCAATTGCTATCCAGGCTGGTGGAAACGCGTAGCCGCAGTTACCGCCCACCTCGGACTAACTCCCCAAAATCAAAATATAGAAGTGGCCACTGAATCAAATCCAAGTCAAAGTATAATATCGAAGAGGAGGGTCCGATCAGAGGAATGACCTCATTGGCCTGAGAATCGCTCCTGTTTTAGCCACCTTATGCCAACTCACGGGAGTCGGGTCCACGTATTTACCTTACAGGAAACATCGCCACCACCTACTTCATTCTGGAATCTCCACCGCGTACACGATTAGTCAAAGTGGTTTTCGGTATCCATAGAGAGTATGTCCATATCCGATCCCGGTCTCTTTGCCAACCCATCGTTATTATAACACCGCGGTCATTTAAAAATAGCTCATACTTTAAAACCAGAATAAACATTTCCATTTTAAAATTATGAATACGATATCATTTTAAAACCCAAAACAATATGATATCCTTTATCCCAAATATAAACCTTTTCAAAAATCCAAATGCTTTAAAATTTATAACGTCTGAAAGCCAAATATCCTTTCAAAGCATAATATTTCGAAATTCATAATTTAAAACCATAACTTTTAAAACTTGAATGGTTTGGATATTCAACGGTATATGAATTAAAAGGTTTAACTTAAATGTTACTTTGTAAAGAAAATAGTTCTCATGGCTTTACAAATACATTTCTTTATTAAAGTCTAACCCAAAATTTGTATTATCTCTCTCAAGTTCCAAAACCACTTCAATTTATATATATATACGTATATCCATTTGGAGTATTAATATTTCAAACTAAAGTTGGATTTTATTCTTTCAACAAATCGAATGTTCTATTAATTAGTCTTGAATATTCACATAAAATCCATAAATAAATAAAAACTCCAATTTCTAGTAATAAAATACATATTTTTGTCAATTCAAATTATACTAGAATATTCATTTCAATTTATCTTGGGAAAAATCCAATTATAAATATCATATCTCAAAATTTCCAAACTTAACATTTAAACATATGATATAAATTATCAAACTCCATTTTCTTAAAAAAAAAATTTCCATTTTTAATAAAGAGATTTATACACCTTTTAATTTCAAAATTTTCAACTTCATATGTATATATATATATATATGGAAGAAAAATATTTATACAATATAAAATTTAAGATTATTATAAACCGCATTCCATCCAAACCATAGAAATCACTTTAAAATAGTTATATATAGACTGCGGTGCCTGTATATAATTTTCTATCCTATGGTCAAGTGATACGGATATTTATCATTTCAATCCGCAATTTAAAAGATATAAAATTTTGCGGTTGTATATTATTTGCAATTTAATGATATACAATAAAACATCCATCAACATCACCCATCATCCAATCACAATCATCAAGCAATATCAATCAATAACAATTTATATTTGATAATATATAACAGGTAATAACTGGCAATTTTATTCAGATTAAATTTAAAAACTATTAATCTAACAGTTTATATTCAGTAATAATCTATATAACTGTTAACTAGCAGTTTATAGGCAAACAAATAAATTCTAACTATCAATTAATACGCAATAAATAAATTAAATTAACAGTTAAATTTAATAAATGCAATTCAACAAATATGAGTGAAATAAACATGCCAAATACTCATAAATAAATTTATATTCATTTCTAAAATTAACTTAACAAACATAAAAGCTTCTAATAGTTGTGAGTGGGTTTAAACACTCACCTTTTGAATTTAAATCGAATTTAAATTCGATTTAAACCCAAAAATTCGCCCGTCTCGGAATTCGTCCAAACCAGCGTCATCAAGTCCGGAATTTTATTATGAACCTAACAAAAAAAAATCGCGCAAGAAACGGAGTTCGTATGCGAGAGTTATAGCAAAAATTGCGATTGAAAACAACTTAAAACGAATAACTAAATGGAACACATTCACCTTCTTATCTAATGCCACGTCATCATCATCAAATTTTCTTCCCAGGTAGCACAGTGAATCACGCACGTTTACATCTGCAGGTATCGAACCCAACCCAAACGACGTTGACCACGGCCTGTCTCCTCCACACTTCACTATGGCCCACGCCAGGACTGCCGCTCGAACCACCACGGTATGCTCTACCACCTGACCCCATGCGGCCAAGGTCCGGTGCCAACTCGCCGTGAAACGACGCAGCCGCCTCCCCCTTATAGGAAACCCTAATCGAATTTTGAGCCAAATCCAACCGTTGATTCTCGAAACAAACTACGTGGATCGACTCCCCTCAGTCCCCTCTCCAATACCCAGAAACAGAATTTCGATCAGGCGAACTTTGATGCGACGCTGATGAACGGCCACGAACTGTTTAAATTTATTCTGAGAAAACGATGACTCCATTCGAAAAACGAATTATACCATGAGATTACGTGTTTCGAGAACATTAACATATATTTTTGTGGAATTTTTCTTGAGAGTTTGAATTTTCATTGAAATTTGGATTGAAGTAGATCTAGGTTTTGCAACCATTTGAGGAGGAGAAGGAGATGAAGAAATGAATATACAGCAAATGACAATAGGATGGAGCTAGGGTTTATAACCGTGCTTATATAGGTAGACTAGAGATAGCGTAGATGGATCGGATAAGTGAACGTACGAAACAAATATGGCCCAAAAGCCCGCTATGCCTCCGGAACCGAATTTATTAAATATATATATCCAAATAGGTATTTTAAGATATTCTAAACGCGATGGAAAAAGTTTCACGTCCAAATTTGATCGTATAAAGAAGTTATGCTGAAAAAAAAATTTCAAATTTTATATTATATTCTAAAATTGTCCAAATTTTATTACTTATATAATTTAATCAATTTCAAATGATTTAACAAGCTTGGATGTGAATTAAAATTATAAGTATATCAATTTGCAGTGTTAATTTCTGCACTTTCCTATATTTAAGAATTATAAAATTAAATGCTCAAAACCCCATATATTAGATTTTAACTTTTATATACTCATTCTTTATCCAAATAGGGATGCCACATACTTTGGTTCATGATTCAAAATATTATTCTTAAAGTCCATTTTAAATTTCAGTAACGTAGTATTCAACGTTAAATTTAATAAATCCTGTTATTTAATAATTATTGCTTAGAACCTGATTTTAATCTTCCCATTATCTATTTAATTCCTTCTAGAATCAAAGCTAATATTTGTCATCCCTTCATTACCCAAATGTTCTTATCCCATCAAATTTTAAGTTATCGAAATATTAAATGTCAATTTCTTTTAATTGCACTAAATTTATCTATTAAAGGTTGCACTTAACCCAAATACATAAAACTTGCCCAATTTCTCCTTAAATCAATAACCTTCATATACAAATATGTTTATCATAAATTTTATCTACTCTTCCTTTTTAGGTAATGTCCTATATATTAGATTTCCATGTAATTTGCAATAAATCATACTCGTAGTTATATCACATTAAATGAATAAATAAGTGTTGACTCTATTCTTTTGATTCAACATTGGTTTACGTTATATTTCATTAATATTTCTACATACATCAGGATTTTTAAAAATGGTTGTAACGTGAAATCTCGTCTACTTCCCATTTTATATTTAAGGCTTCTAAAACCGATTCATATCATTTCTCTAGTCCAAATTTTATTAATATAACCTTAAATTTAATTTATTCCTATCGATGTAATGGTTAAACACAAATTTGACTTATTTGCAATAAATCCACAAATTGGATTTCAAATTTTCAAATAAATAAATAAATTTTAGTTTATCACTTCTTAAATACCCAAACATCAATGCCTTAATTTAAACTGCATTTATTACATTTTATAAAAATCCTCCATCTTAAGTGACAAATCAAAACTACCCTAATTACACAATTTATGGTAATTAATTCCAATTGCTTTTCCATTAAACTACATAAATTGTCCAATTGCAACCTACGTAGAATGTTTATTTATTTACAATCCTACAGTTTAAATGAATTGATCCTTTACGGTATAATTCACATTTGACTTGATTTCTCATTTATTTTGCAAAACAGTAAATTTCAATTGCTACCAACATTATATTTAATATTAGATTTCCAATTAATTCTATTGGAATCAATATATCTTTATATATATACTTTACGTATAAATATCTAAATTACCAAATCAAGTACATTTATTAGAGACAACATTCAATAAAATTACTTATCACACCTATTGCATTGATTTATTCCGACGGACACTTTTATTTAGTCACTATTTATTATTACAACCAAATGTAAAATCTCCACTATTTATTTTATATTAAATGAATTTCATTCTAGTAAAATTTTTATTAATATTCACTGATTCACATTTATATTGGTTTCTTATATTTAACTTATACAAGGTGTGCAAATTTACATAGTTCAAATCTATTTCCAATGAACTATTAAATTGTTACATTAAATTCCAATTACTATAACAAATTACTACATTTTCTCAAATAAAATCTTAAGACCTTTATTTTATTCTAAATTAGATTAGAAACATATTAATTTAATTCATTTAACATTATCAAATTCAATGGGTCGTTACAATCTCCCCCACTCAAAACTTTTCGTCCCCGAAAAGGAAAAAGAAGGGAAAAGGAAGAATAAACAGTACATCTTATTTCAAATATTAACTTATAAACAATAATTTACTGGATTAATTTCCTTTGATGAAATATACCCGTTTATAATCATTACAACCTTTTATACTTAAATCATTAAAGTTTGGAAAATATTCAACAAAATTCTAAGTCCAAAATTTACGAAATTTTTTGGCAGAGTCTCCTTTGTACGGTGAGGCTCGGGAGAAAATATAATATCAAAATATACAAATATATTACATATATTATCAAAATATTATATCCCAACACGGGAAAAATTATATAAAATAGCGCTAAAACGTAACCCGGAAACATACCTATTTGTCGGGCAATTACGCTAATTATTGTGGAACCAAAAGCAGTAGCAGTTGCTTCCATCACCTGTATTCACTTATATAATCTAAAAGGTTAAATATTTATATTAAAGTGAATTATTCAAGTGGATTCAATCATTAATCAACTAAACAATACAACAACCATCAATTTTACAAACAGCATACATACATAAAACAAAGCAACCATTAATCCATCAAACAAATAGTTGTTTGGGTTCAAAACTTGAAATTTGTATAAAATGAAATTAACTATCAAGTGCATCCTTTTCTCAACAGTCTTAGATGGAACATAGATAGATTATTTATTCATCCGACAAATTCAAATTCCTTACCCAACAAACATAAATCAAACAATAACAATTCAAACCAACAACCAAATTACTTATTATACATTTATTTCATGCTTCAGTGGTTTGGTTTTCTTTCTTTCATTAATGGAGGGATTTCTTTATTTCTTACAAATTTTCATTTTCCATTTATCACAAAATTCATTATATTTGTATTCCAATTTATTTACTAAAGTTTCTATCATCTATTTATACTACTTACCTTTACTTATAGTAAAATTTCCAATTTAACTTAAGTCTATACAATTAATTCTCATTAATAATAGCAAATTAATAGAATACCTTTATTACCTTACTCTTCACTTGTAAGATTTCCCTTTACATTTTCCTACTAACATTGCAACTTTTTATTATATGGTAAGTTATGTACGTTTTAAGAATGTAAGTGAAAATTTACAAGTTTCTTCTCCATTCCTTTAATTAATATATATTTGTTTTATAAATTACAATTTCGACTTACCTTTAATCTCATTCATTTATTTAATGTTGAAGTTTCCATTATATTTAATTACAGTAACCCTCTACTTACACTTAATTTATTAACCTTAAACTTCCATTCTTATAAATAAAGGATTTTATTAATTTATTACCTAGGGTTCACAGGCATTTGTTTATATTACCAACTTTTTATTATATTATACTAATAGTATTTAAATCATACTTAAGATAATAACTCTACACCAAAATCTTTCTTTATTTTCTTAAGTTTCAAAACCTATTTATAGTGCTTACCTTTAATTATGGTAAAATTTCAATTTTTGCTTAAGTTTATACCACTAAATTCTTATTTTAAATAGCAAGCTATTGAATACTTCATTATTTCCAAAATCTCTACTGGTATAATATTCTATTCCAATTTCTTATTTAACATTTCAACCTTTCATATTTGGTAAGTTATATATGTTTAAAGAGAAATGCAATTGAACTTATACTAGTTTATCTCAATTCTTTTAATTCATTGATTTTCCAATAAATCTTTATCATTATTTATAATTTAAAATTTTAACTTCCTTTATACTTAGCATTAATTCTCTTACTTATTAGAGGTTTTCAATCCATTTATTACTTACTTTTTTTATTCCACTAAAATTTAACAATTAATTAATGGAAAATTTTAGAATTAAATTCCGGGTCAAATTTCAATTTATTTTGAAATAATAGATAATTAGTTTCCTACAACTTTATATCTCAATTATATTTAAAACAAACAAATTCAGATATTTTCAACATAAATCTGCAGTAGGATTTACTACAGTGGCCTTTCCCCTTCGAAACTCGAAAATAGAAGTCGATGATGCAGCCGCCATCACCGAAATTATTTTCTAGCGACAGAGAGGAAAGTACAAACTTATTTTCTTCAAAATCCTCTTTAAACCAATTCTTTCGAATTATACTAAATATTTATATAAGAAATTACCTATAAACCAAATCATTATATTTCACAAATCCTTTGAAAGAAGATTTTCAAAAATCCCGGACTTAAGTTCTAAAATATCCAATTTGATTTATTATAATTTCAACTTAGCTTCAATTTATTACAAATATTTTCATATTACCTAACACCCAATCTATAGCAACCAGATATATATATATATATATCTTTATAAAAATATTTTTATATATAGAAAATATAATAGGCAAAATTATTTCATTCACCCATGTTAAAAACAAATATTATGTCGGTCTGTCCTATTAAGTGTTTAGAAATCCCTATTGATGTCACAGCGTCCCATGCACCAATCAGAATTTATAA
Organism: Allium cepa; assembly: GCA_030765085.1. Lineage (NCBI taxonomy): Eukaryota > Viridiplantae > Streptophyta > Magnoliopsida > Asparagales > Amaryllidaceae > Allium > Allium cepa. The sequence continues at coordinate 520,947,715 of CM060938.1, forward strand.
ATACAAAACGGAACAGATTAACACAATATCAAAATCTTTTTATAACACTAACAAATACACTCTCTCATATATATACACTCAGTGACTCCCATAGGGTATTACTACCCTATTAACAAAGAGTCAAACCCCACAAAACCAAGGTTTATCGCTAAACCAAAGCTCTGATACCAACTGTAACATCCCGCCTTTTCGCACACTTTAAACCGACACACGTGCCAATTAAAAGCATACGCAAGGGCGGATTATTATGGGGTAAATAAGAAAAACAGAGAAGAAATAAAACAAAATAGAATCTCACAGCGGAAGGATAAAATATAATAATAGATATACAGTTCATAAACGGTTACAAAACAGTTAATTCTTCTTTACACAATAAATATCAGAGTTACACATACCAATACAAACAATGCAGCGGAATAGAAAGAGTGTGGTGCAATACTATAAATAATAATAATACGGATTCTTCGTCTTCGTCCTCCAAAGCTAAAGTCTTCGATCCTGAAACGCTCGGACTGACCCGAGCGAATTTGAAAAGACAAAAACACTCGAGTCAGACTAAAAGATCTTATGTGAGTTAAATTAACAGAAATAAATATGAGTACAGTAACTCAAGAGATGTTCGGGATTTACATCTCCTAAGGATCCGTTAAACTATTTACTATGTAGTATATTGCGCTATTATAATAGTGTCTATTTATAAAATAAACTTACTTTTAAATAGCGTTAAGGCTTTACATTTTCCACCTTAACACGTAAAATGCCAATAGTCTATACAGTACCGTAATACCTCCTGATCGGGAGGCTACCAGAGGATACTCCATAGGTACGACACAAATAGAAACTCGTAGTACAGGCTCAGTATGGTAGGTGACACGGCACAACTAGGCAATGTCAGGGTAGATATACCAATTGCTATCCAGGCTGGTGGAAACGCGTAACCGCAGTTACCGCCCACCTCGGACTAACTCCCCAAAATCAAAATATAGAAGTGGCCACTGAATCAAATCCAAGTCAAAGTATAATATCGAAGAGGAGGGTCCGATCAGAGGAATGACCTCATTGGCCTGAGAATCGCTCCTGTTTTAGCCACCTTATGCCAACTCACGGGAGTCGGGTCCACGTATTTACCTTACAGGAAACGTCGCCACCACCTACTTCATTCTGGAATCTCCACCGCGTACACGGTTAGTCAAAGTGGTTTTCGGTATCCACAGAGAGTATGTCCATATCCGATCCCGGTCTCTTTGCCAACCCAGCGTTATTATAACACCGCGGCCATTTAAAAATAGCTCATACTTTAAAACCAGAATAAACATTTCCATTTTAAAATTATGAATACGATATCATTTTAAAACCCAAAACAATATGATATCCTTTATCCCAAATATAAACCTTTTCAAAAGTCCAAATGCTTTAAAATTTATAACGTCTGAAAGCCAAATATCCTTTCAAAGCATAATATTTCGAAATTCATAATTTAAAACCATAACTTTTAAAACTTGAATGGTTTGGATATTCAACGGTATATGAATTAAAAGGTTTATCTTAAATGTTACTTTGTAAAGAAAATAGTTCTCATGGCTTTACAAATACATTTCTTTATTAAAGTCTAACCCAAAATTTGTATTATCTCTCTCAAGTTCCAAAACCACTTCAATTTATATATATATATATATATACGTATATCCATTTGGAGTATTAATATTTCAAACTAAAGTTGGATTTTATTCTTTCAACAAATCGAATGTTCTATTAATTAGTCTTGAATATTCACATAAAATCCATAAATAAATAAAAACTCCAATTTCTAGTAATAATATATATATTTTTTTCAATTCAAATTATACTAGAATATTCATTTCAATTTATCTTAGGAAAAATCCAATTATAAATATCATATCTTAAAATTTCCAAACTTAACATTTAAACATATGATATAAATTATCAAACTCAATTTTCTTAATTTTTTTTGTCCATTTTTAATAAAGAGATTTATACACCTTTTAATTTCAAAATTTTCAACTTCATATGTATATATATATATGGAAGAAAAATATTTATACAATATAAAATTTAAGATTATTATAAACCGTATTCCATCCAAACCATAGAAATCACTTTAAAATAGTTATATATAGACCGCGGTGCCTGTATATAATTTTCTATCCTATGGTCCAGTGATACGGATATTTATCATTTCAATCCGCAATTTAAAAGATATAAAATTTTGCGGTTGTATATCATTTCAAACCACAATCCCGAATGAAAGGAAATATGCATGATAATTTGCAATTTAATGATATACAATAAAACATCCATCAACATCACCCATCATCCAATCACAATCATCAAGCAATATCAATCAATAACAATTTATATTTGATAATATATAACAGGCAATAACTGGCAATTTTATTCAGATTAAATTTAACAACTATTAATCTAACAGTTTATATTCAGTAATAATCTATATAACTTTTAACTAGCAGTTTATAGGCAAACAAATAAATTCTAACTATCAATTAATACGCAATAAATAAATTAAATTAACAGTTAAATTTAATAAATGCAATTCAACAAATATGAGTGAAATAAACATGCCAAATACTCATAAATAAATTTGTATTCATTTCTAAAATTAACTTAACAAACATAAAAGCTTCTAGTAGTTGTGAGTGGGTTTAAACACTCACCTTTTGAATTTAAATCGAATTTAAATTCGATTTAAACCCAAAAATTCGCCCGTCTCGGAATTCGTCCAAACCAGCGTCATCAAGTCCAGAATTTTATTACGAACCTAACCAAAAAAAATCGCGCGAGAAACGGAGTTCGTATGCGAGAGGTATAGCAAAAATTGCGATTGAAAAAAATTTAAAACGAATAACTAAATGGAACACATTCACCTTCTTATCTAATGCCACGTCATCATCATCAAATTTTCTTCCCAGGTAGCACAGTGAATCACGCACGTTTACATCTGCAGGTATCGAACCCAACCCAAACGACGTTGACCACGGCCTGTCTCCTCCACACTCCACTATGGCCCACGCCAGGACTGCCGCTCGAACCACCACGGTATGCTCTACCACCTGACCCCATGCGGCCAAGGTCCGGTGCCAACTCGCCGTGAAACGACGCAGCCGCCTCCCCCTTATAGGAAACCCTAATCGAATTTTGAGCCAAATCCAACCGTTGATTCTCGAAACAAACTACATGGATCGACTCCCCTCAGTCCCCTCTCCAATACCCAGAAACAGAATTTCGATCAGGCGAACTTTGACGCGACGCTGATGAACGGCCACGAACTGTTTAAATTTATTCTGTGAAAACGATGACTCCATTCGAAAAACGAATTATACCATGAGATTACGTGTTTCGAGAACATTAACATATATTTTTGTGGAATTTTTCTTGAGAGTTTGAATTTTCATTGAAATTTGGATTGAAGTAGATCTGGGTTTTGCAACCATTTGAGGAGGAGAAGGAGATGAAGAAATGAATATACAGCAAATGACAATAGGATGGAGCTAGGGTTTATAACCGTGCTTATATAGGTAGACTAGAGATAGCATAGATGGACCGGATAAGTGAACGTACGAAACAAATATGGCCCAAAAGCCCGCTATGCCTCCGGAACCGAATTTATTAAATCTATATATCCAAATAGGTATTTTAAGATATTCTAAACGCGATGGAAAAAGTTTCACGTCCAAATTTGATCGTATAAAGAAGTTATGCTGAAAAAAAAATTTCAAATTTTATATTATACTCTAAAATTGTCCAAATTTTATTACTTATATAATGTAATCAATTTCAAATGATTTAACAAGCTTGGATGTGAATTAAAATTATAAGTATATCAATTTGCAGTGTTAATTTCTGCACTTTCCTATATTTAAGAATTATAAAATTAAATGCTCAAAACCCCATATATTAGATTTTAACTTTTATATACTCATTCTTTATCCAAATAGGGATGCCACATACTTTGGTTCATGATTCAAAATATTATTCTTAAAGTCCATTTTAAATTTCAGTAACGTAGTATTCAACGTTAAATTTAATAAATCCTGTTATTTAATAATTATTGCTTAGAACCTGATTTTAATCTTCCCATTATCTATTTAATTCCTTCTAGAATCATAGCTAATATTTGTCATCCCTTCATTACCCAAATGTTCTTATCCCATCAAATTTTAAGTTATCGAAATATTAAATGTCAATTTCTTTTAATTGCACTAAATTTATCTATTAAAGGTTGCACTTAACCCAAATACATAAAACTTGCCCAATTTCTCCTTAAATCAATAAGCTTCATATACAAATATGTTTATCATAAATTTTATCTACTCTTCCTTTTTAGGTAATGTCCTATATATTAGATTTCCATGTAATTTGCAATAAATCATACTCATAGTTATATCACATTAAATGAATAAATAAGTGTTGACTCTATTCTTTTGATTCAACATTGGTCTACGTTATATTTCATTAATATTTCTACATACATCAGGATTTTTAAAAATGGTTGTAACGTGAAATCTCGTCTACTTCCCATTTTATATTTAAGGCTTCTAAAACCGATTCATATCATTTCTCTAGTGCAAATTTTATTAATATAACCTTAAATTTAATTTATTCCTATCGATGTAATGGTTAAACACAAATTTCACTTATTTGCAATAAATCCACAAATTGGATTTCAAATTTTCAAATAAATAAATAAATTTTAGTTTATCACTTCTTAAATACCCAAACGTCAATGCCTTAATTTAAACTGCATTTATTACATTTTATAAAAATCCTCCATCTTAAGTGACAAATCAAAACTACCCTAACTACACAATTTATGGTAATTAATTCCAATTGCTTTTCCATTAAACTACATAAATTGTCCAATTGCAACCTACGTAGAATGTTTATTTATTTACAATCCTACTGTTTAAATGAATTGATCCTTTACGGTATAATTCACATTTGACTTGATTTCTCATTTATTTTGCAAAACAGTAAATTTCAATTGCTACCAACATTATATTTAATATTAGATTTCCAATTAATTCTATTGGAATCAATATATCTTTATATATATACTTTACGTATAAATATCTAAATTACCAAATCAAGTACATTTATTAGAGACAACATTCAATAAAATTACTTATCACACTTATTGCATTGATTTATTCCAACGGACACTTTTATTTAGTCACTATTTATTATTACAACCAAATGTAAAATCTCCACTATTTATTTTATATTAAATGAATTCAATATTCACTGATTCACATTTATATTGGTTTCTTATATTTAACTTATACAAGGTGTGCAAATTTACATAGTTCAAATCTATTTCCATGTAACTATTAAATTGTTACATTAAATTCCAATTACTATAACAAATTACTACATTTTCTCAAATAAAATCTTAAGACCTTTATTTTATTCTAAATTAGATTAGAAACATATTAATTTAATTCATTTAACATTATCAAATTCAACGGGTCGTTACAAAGGCCTTTCAAATTTCCTATATATATTTATATACATCTTAAATAACTGAAAATACTTATAAATTTCAGTTAAAATTCGAAAATATAACAGATAAACAAAATATTAATAATTAAATATTAATTAGATATGATTAAAGTAAGAAAAATGACACAGAAAATGAAAACTTGACTTAAGAATTAGAAATAACTTCAATACACTTTGGAAAAATTTACTTTAATTTAAATACTTGTAAAATGAATAAAATAAAGTAAAACACAGCAATAAAAGTGAATGTATAAAATAAATCAATAAATTTTAATTATATATAATTAAATTAAGAAAATGGCTTAAAATTGCAGACTAGGCTTTAAAAATTGAAATAAATTCAAATAAACTTTAAAAATTATATTATCATTTTAAAAATACTTAAAAGTCAAAATATACATAATATAACATATTATCACATATTAAAATAAAATATAACAAGGAAGAAGTAATTTATACAATTTAAAATAGTCATTGTAAATAACCCTATATACGCACAATATTGTAAAGGGTATAACTTCCACAATTTACATCCAAATTCAACGAAACGAAAAGTGGTGTTCTTAGAATTTTATGTACTTTCATAATAAAAGGAAAAAAAATTAAATTTTTAAACTTTTAAAATTTTACGTTAAAAGTCACAGTTTGACTATTTTGACCAAAATCAGCATTTCAGGCAAATATTCAACTTACACAAGTTTGGAATTATAACTCATATAAAAATCAAGATTATATTTAAATAATAAATTTAATCATTTAAAATAAGTAAAATAAGTTTTTAAATCAAAATCTTACATTAAAAATAATTAAAATATACAATAAAATAATTACAAAATACATGGTTGTTACATAAACTGCTTGGAACTCCATGCAATCGGACAATCTCCTTCATATATATATCTGCAAGGCTTGTTGCAGTTCTTGTTGGCTTAACTAGAATAAAGTGTGCACTTTTGGTTAATCAGTCTATGACAACCCAAATGCCTTCATTTCCTTTCCTTGTTCGGAGTAAGCCATTAATGAAATCCATTGATGTTTGATCCCTTCTCCAAGTTGGAATCTCCAAAGGTTGAAGTAATCCTACTGTTTTTTGCTGGTCACTTTTGATTCTTTGACAATTTTCACAATGGCTGACATAGATAGATATGTCTCTCTTCATGCTTCTCCACCAATGTACGTTTCATGTCCTTGTACATCTAATGAATCCTTGGATGAACGCTAAGTTTGGCTGTGTGGTGTTTAGCTAATACTTCTTTCTTAAGATTTCCAACATCCGCGACACAAATTCTTCCATTTAACCGCAGTACTCCATGATTGTCTATTTTAAAGCTTGAATTATATCCCTGATGTATATTCCTAACGATCTCCTTAAGAAATAGATCCCCCATTTGTTTGCTAGTGATCTTTTCTAGGGGAGTTGGAGTTACTACCAAATAAGAAGTAGTAGCTAACTTCCTACTCAATGCATCAGCTACTACGTTGGCTTTCCCGGGTGTATATAGAATATCTAGATCATATGACGTGGGAAATATTTGTGGTCCGTGAAGAGTCCGAATTTTTCACTTAAAAGATGGAATATTATTTACTACGGTCAATTCAAAGTTTTATTGAAATAAACTATGAAAGATTCTTACCCAGCAAATATTGTCTCCATATCTTTAGAGCGAACACAACGGCTAATATTCTAAGTCTTGTGTTGCATAATTCATCTCATGTGTCTTCAGCTGTCTACTTGCGTAAGCAATCAACTTCCCATCTTGCATTAAAACTGCACAATTCTTTCTCCACAAGCATCTGTATAAACGGTCAATCCACTATTTCCATTTATAATTGCTAAAATTGAAGCGGTTGTCAGTCTCTTCTTTAGTTCTTGGAATGCTTCTTCACACTTAGGAGTCTAAATAAATTTAGCATCCTTCATTGTCAACTTCGTTAGGTGATAAGCAATCTTAGGGAAGTCTTGAACGAATCTTCTATAATATCCTACCAACCCTAAGAAGCTTTGGATCTCTTTAGGAGTTTGCGGCTGCTTCCAATCTTCAATAGCTGCAACTTTCCTTCGATCTACTGAAATTCCATCCCTTGATATTATATGTCCAAGGAATCTTTCCTCCTTCTCCCAAAAATGGCACTTTGAGAATTTGGCTTTTAGCACATTATTTCTCAATATTTCCAACGTAGCTTCTAGATGCATTGCATGTTCTTCTTCTGTCTTTGAATAGATGAGGATATCGTCGATAAAGACTAACACGAATTTGTTTAGCACATCTCTAAACACTTTATTCATAAGGTCGACAAAATAAGCGGGTGCATTAATCAGCCCAGAAGGCATAACCAACCACTCATAGAAAGTATTCAAACCTTTGAATGCTGTTAAATGGATGCAATCATCTGCGATCCTTAACTGATGGAATCCTGTAGATAGGTCCATTTTAGAGAAAACTCGAGCTCCATGTAACTGGTCAAACAATTCGTCTATTCGGGGAAAAGGATACTTGTTCTTAATGGTTTGCTTATTTAAATATCGATAGTCTACACACAATCTCAATGATCCATCTGACTTAGCGACAAAAACTACGGCTGATCCCCAACTTGAATGGTTGGGTCTTATCAGTCCTTTCTTTAATAGCTCTGGGGTTTGGTTATTCAACTCATCTCTTTCTTTCGAAGCCATCCTTCTATCTTGTTGTTTAATTGGTATCGCACTAGGAACTAAATCGATACGGAATTCGATTTCTCGACGTAGGGGTAAACTTTTCACTTCCTCAAAGACATTTGCAAATTCTTTAACAACGGGTATTATTTATAATCCTGTCTGGGATGTATCTAAAGCATAAAGAAAACTATCCTTTCTTGGACTAGGACTTTCACAAGGTATTTTTATGATTTTCCCTAACTTTGTTTTCACAGCAACTGTTCTTTCCAAACAATCTACAATAGCTTCATTTTTAGTTAACCAATCCATACCAAGTAAAATTTCGAATCCAATAAAATCTAAGACGAAAAGATCAAAAGGAAAGTGATGGGGAGGATAGGAAATTGGGACTTTTTCACAGTGCATACAAAGATTAGTGGAACCTCCTATAGGATTTGTCACGCAGATAGGGTCGTCACCAATTTTAGGTTCAAGTTCTAATTCTTCCACCGTTATTTTAGAAATAAAACTATGAGAAGCTCCTGTATCAAATAACACTCTAACTAAAACATATTTGATAAAAATATTACCTTCCAACACTCCTTTTCCCTTCACATATTTGGAGGTTGAAGGATCATCCTCGATTGCATAAACTTTGGCTTGTTCTCCTTTCTTCATCAGGGGACAATCCTTAATCAAGTGCCCTGGTTTATGACAATTGTAGCAGCTTCTTGGTGCTGACCCTTGATTTCCTTGAGTTCTGGGTTTTCTAAAATGAGTTGATAGGTGGCCCTTTTGTTGGCAAGTAGCAAGTGACGTCTTTAAAGCGGTTATCCTGAGATCCTCCTTTGGATTTTCCCTGCCATTGCTTCTTGCCATTGAACTTCCTCTTCTTCCAGTTATTGCTGTTGCTTTCTTGTATTACAGGTGGATCTATCTTATCTAAAGTTTTATATCTGTATCCCATGTTTATTAAGTCTACAAATGGTTCTTTCACATGCCCAGTCATCCTGACATGGTTTGGCTTCTTCATTCCAGAAATAAACTTTTCATTCTTTTTTAGGGGCGTATCTATCAATCCAGGCCCAAAAGATATAATTTGTTAAACTTGTTAGCATACTCCTCAAACGACATCTCCTCCTCTTGTTTAAAATCCATGAAATTTCGAAAAAGACGAGATTTTCCTGCTTCTGGCATATACCGCACCTCCAGAACTTCTTTGAATCGTTCCCAAGAGAAATCATCGTCTGACTCATTCAGAGTAATAGATTCCCACCAAACTAGAGCTCCATCTTGTAGCTGTCAAGAAGTTAAGAATCTCTTCTGCTCATCTCCAATATTCAGTCCTTTGAAAATTCTTTCACAAAAGCGGATCCAAGCTTGTACTTCAATGATGGTTTCTATTCCTTTGAAAGGTTTACCACCAAGGCTGGTATAGTTCTTGCATAAAGTTGCAAAGTTAATTTGGGCTAGTACCTGAATTACTACATCCTCGACTACTGTAGCTGCGGGAGTTTGACCATTTGTGGCATCACTTCCTCTCCTACCTCATACTCTTCTTCCACTCATTTTCTATTATCTGTATGTAGTAAGAAAAAGAACTTAAGGATATATAGACCAGATATCTTAGGAAATGCTATACAATATGAATATACTTGTTCAAATTAGAAGTTTTAATTATGCGCTCCATCAGACTAAAGTCATTCTAGGGCATTACTAACCCTATCTCTAATGAGTCATACCCCAACAAAGCCAAGGTTCTCACTTAACCTTCAGCTTTGATACCAAATGTGACGATCTAGGCTTTGCAACCATCGACAATGGATAAACTCCACCGCAGCTCACATGGGTATCTCACGATTTGCTTTTATGGCCAGCCTCTCGACTGTAAGGCAAACTACCAAACCAACCCCTCGATACTTGATCTCAGAGAAATGTTGGAGTAAGAGTCATCTGTTCGCTACATAACAAGAAGCGAGAACCCCCTATCATGTACGAACATCACTAAGCAAATCTGATCCCGGATCCTTTAAAATCCAATCATCGATAAAAATGATGTAATTAGGTGATTGTTTTTCGATTCATTCATTTTCCCTTACCAAAATATCTTCGAGAGTATATATTTTCAAAAATATTCTTTTAGTGAATACGGAATCATTTAAACCTCTCGTTTTTGAATATTTCTCAAATCATTTTTTTTAGAAGTATCTTTTGACAAGATAGGATTATAGAATTCATTCTACTTTTATTCAAAATCAACTTCCGTATTCAAAAAGTGCTATGGAAAGAATAATAGTGAGATCTCCTTATAAATTCCACGAATAGGACAAGTTCCCTCTTCGGATTTTAATAATGAGTATAGGAAGATTATTTCTATAAAATCCATGTTGAGCATCCGGGCTTTCCTTTCGATATATTCCACCCCTCGCCTAAAAGAGAAAACTGAGGGTAGGTAAGTTCAGGGTACTGGTTGCTCCATCCCAAACATTAGTTACACACCTTGTTTCTACTTTAAGATCTCACAGGCGGGACAAATATACTAGTCATTTCCGCATACTCATTTTCCCTTTTTAAATCACTTAACTTCTTGTTTAACCATATTTGAAATAATGTTAAATTGTTCAAATTTATTTTGAGATGCCTTATTATTTACTTAAAAACATTTACTAAGGATTTGGAAAAGGATTGTTAAGTTTCAAACTCTATTTAAAAAGTTATTGAAAAGCGTTGCAGAAAGTGTTGCAAAAAGTGCTTTAAAAGCTATATTCTTCAAAACAACTTTTATATCATTTACAAATTCATCTTTCCAATATAAATCATTTTTAAAACACTTTGAAAGATTTTTAGAATTTATTTCATATTTTTAAAACACTAATTTTATCAATTTACAACTTTGGACAATTAGTGCAAAAATGGGATTTTCTTTGAAAACCGATTTTTCCATACTTCAAAATATACAAGATGAAATCTTGATTTTCTTTTTTATAAAAGATATGGATATAAAGATTTCGAAAATTCATACTTCGAAGAATTTCGAACTATATTCCACTTTGTATGTTCATTTGAACTTTTAAAGCGAAAATGCGAACTACCGTTACGCGATGCGTCAAATTTTTGGCGTATTTTGAGATTCATATCCAAACTTTTTCGAAACAAGTTTAAACACTTAGGAATAATTTCTAAATTATTTTCAAATAATTTTTAAATGTATCAATGATTCCATTTCACATTTCATTTCTTTTGGAAAAGATTTCCATATGATTATACGTCGTGTAAATCTGTGACTTGTTTCAACATATATATTCAATATACAACTAACAAACATCCAAAACAATATTTATAATCATTTTAACATATTCTAATGTGTTATTTGAAGTTGCGTACCAATAACAATATTTTTATTACAATGTCATATAAGTGTCATTTATGTACATATTTGCTTACTAACTTTTGCAAATGACTTAAAGGTGGTTGCTTTCTTTTTCAAACACTTATCAAACATCATTATTAACATTCAAAAAAACACATAACAACATCATAATAAAATATATATATATATATATATAATTAGGAGTTCTAACTTTATTTGGTTTTGGCGAACATAAAATCGGCTATAGCTTCACTACTCGACGTTTTTAGCTTACGATCTCTTGAACGCTTCGACTTAGATGGCTCGCATTGGCTTGTGGAAGGCTAGAAATGCTCGGCCAAATGGAGAAAGAGGGAGGCGTGAGCAATGTGAGGAAGGAGGAGGAGTTTGAAGTGGTTCGGACGGAGTTTTGTCGATATTTTCTTTATTTTATTTTTGAGAATATTTTGGCAAAACTTTGTTTAGGTTGGAAGCCATTAAAGAAGGTAAGAAGAAGCTTGAAATTTTGAGAAGAAGAAGTGTGAAAGAAAGTGAGAAAGTGGGTGTGTATTTATAGAAAATATTTGAGAATAAAATATAGATTTGTGTTTTTACTTAAATAACTTTCCTTAAGAATTAAGTAAACTTATTTAATTCAAAACTTACCATCCACATCACATCACACTTTTAAAATTAAAATACTTTAAAGTTAAGTAAAAAATAAGAATGATTACTTTACTTTATGTCACATTTCTTTACTTTGTGTCACTTTTCTTTACTTTATATCACTTTTGATGTGACATGTGTTTTGTCTTCTTTAGTTTACTTTTGCTAATTACTTTCCAGAATTTTCTAAGTGTGATTAATAAAAAAAACCTTGTTTAGTTAATTGTTAACTATCTTTATATGTTACAATATTTATTAAATTTTATACATAATGGTGCAACAACGTTGCGATAACTTTAAATCAACAAAACATTGATTTTTGACAAAATGTTAAGGTCATATTATGACGTTTTAGTTAAACTATTTATTTATGTAAATCAAATTTAAAAATAAATTTGTATAATGTCATTTAAAAATATAAACACTCATAAATTAATTAAAATAATTTATTTAACCATTGAAACTTACTTTCCTGAAATCAGGATTTTGTCAGTTTTGTTGATATAAGCAAATGTTACTATTTTTATGTTTATTTCTATTTCCAAATCCTATCTAATATTATTTGAATCCTAAACCATTTATATTTTATATTTAAAATCACTTTAAATATTATATTTTGAAGTGGTTAAATTTTGGGTCGTTACACTCGGTTAAATTTTTGTGATCGTATTTGGGAAAGTACTTAATATTTTAGAGTTGTATTCTCTTCTGGTGTGCGACAAGTGGTTGCAAGATCCTTAAGAGAACATAGTTTAGGTTTTCCAGTGGTATCCGTAATAAGTGATATTTACTAGCTTTTAGTAAATACTTGAATTTCGCCATACGGTATGGCACATATTGATTAAATTCTAGTGATTACTAAAGGTGATAGTATTTGGCACTTTAGAGTTTACTCTCTTTCGGTGCACGTCAAGTGGCTGCTAGATCCTTAAGAAGTTTATCCTTGGGTTTCTTTTCAAACATAATAATTTAATAATATTAAACAAATATGGAATTATCGATTCATGGTTTCTACAATCATCTTGATTGGTATGGACTATCCTTGAGATCATTTTATGATTCTGTATTTCTATGTTCCCGGCCTGAGTACGATCCTTGGCATCGGATCGGTTCGAGTGATTCCAATTTGTTTGTTTGTTTACCACAGGTTTTGAGTACAATCATTACAATTGATTTGGAGATCATTATGATCGGTTTGGATTAAGATCTCTTGGATTCGAGATATTTGGATTTTTTGACTATTCTGTGTTCATGAAATAAGTATATATATATGCGTGTCTTGTGTTGTGAAATAAAAATATATTCTTGTGTCGTGTGTTCATGAAATAAATATGTGTTCTTGTGTCTTGTGATGGATATTAAGTTAATTCTACTATTTTATATTTAGTGACCAGTTTGTGTTGTGATGTAAACTTATAACCCTGCACTGAGTTAATCGCTGACATATGCATGCTTAGAGATATTGTGTTTTGTTCTGTGAATTCTATCCTAAACATCTGTATTTACTTATATGTTGTTTGTTCTTGTGCTACATCTTGTTCTCACCCTATTGGATATTTAGAGATAGTTTAATTCAGGTGTTACTTTGCTCGGGTCAGTCCGAGACTTTTCCGGTTACAAGACAGGTTGACCTTTGAATGGTTATGCTAGTAAGGGGATAAACATTTGGACTTTTAGTTTATCATATTTAGAATTTTGGACCTTGTATATAGAAGTATAATTGACATTAGAGAACTGTTAAACTTGTATAATAATAAATTTTAGTATTTCATTTTGTGAACTAAATAATTTGTATACGCATAAGTTAAGATTTATTCCGCTGTGGCTGTTATTCATATGATACATCGTTTTGATTCTTAGAAATTGGTGTGTCTATTACTTTGTATTAATAATGTATGAATCAAATTTAGTTCAAATATTAAGTCAAAAAGGTAAATGACGTGTTAATGTTAGTAGAAAGATATATTCACATTCGCTCGCCTCTAACAAGCCGTACTCTCTAGATTAGCAGACGACATTTGTTGCAATATTCTTTGCTAAACTGGACATCACGGTGCGGTCGTTACAGTTTGGTATCAGAGCTGTGTCAGAACATTATAATATATAATGTTACGAATCCGAGTCCTAGATGACATAGAGTCATGTCCCCTGGAGTGTATGGTCGATAGTTGTACTAATTATCTAATTAGGAATAAGAATATAAGGCGTAATTTTTTTAATTTTTTTTTTATTAATAAATTGGAATTTGTGACATTAATACCTTTGGAGAATAATGAGTAAAATTATTTAGAGCTGATAAAATTTTAGAATTAAATTAGAATGAATTAAATTAAAGTGAAATATTATCTTTCAATAGAAAATTTGGAAAATTTGAGAGATTAAGACTAATATTAAATGATACAAGATTAATTAGAGTTGGGCAGCGGAATTTTTCCATGGCAAGTAATTCGGTATGTTTTGATTGATTCGTTAATTAGCTGATTGGTTGGTAGGAATTGATTGCTTGGTTCCATTTACTTAAAATTGAATGCATGAATGTTAGTGGTAATAAAATAAATGTATCTAAACTTGTGATTATCTATTATGTTAACTTATCTGGACGTTGTTTAAGGATTCTGGTCGATATGTGGGATGCTATGTTATCGATAGGGGTTCCTAAATATCGAACGTGACATTTTGACGTAAGTAAAAACTAAAAGTTGGAAATTTAAGTATGGATTTCTTCCATTATGGAGTGTTATACTATCAAACTAATTAAAGTGTAATTACGAAATATTAATATCTCCTATATGATATGAATTTTATACTAAATTCTAATATGAATTTTTGAGACAGGTGCAGGTATCTAAAGTTAAATAGATAGCGTTTAAAAAGATTATAAATTACTTGCTAAAGGAATATTAACGGACTTGCTAATATTTCAAATATAAGGTAAGTATCTCGGATTAAATATTGCATTTTTATGTTTTTCCCTAGGGATGCCTCATCCTTGAGATGATATGTATATTATGTAATTATATTCATACTGTAAACTATCGAAATGCTAGCCACGCAAAGGAGAAGCTGATGAAATTTTTCGCAAATTTTAGGTGTTAGAATATTTTGAAAATTTTGAGAAATTTTGATAACTAAAATTTTGGGTTCAGTGTTATAATTGGAGTGTTATTAATTGAATGTTTGGAAATAAAATTAGAAACTACTTAACAAATAATTGTTTAAGAGAAAATCTATAATATGGATTTCTTTGATTAAGGAAATTGCATGGACGTAATTTTTTAAAGGAGGGAAGTCTGTAACAACCTTATTGTCAACTACTTAATAAATTAAACTAATTAGAAAAAATTAGTGCTACATTTTGATTTATGAAATTTAATTATGAAATTAAATCAATTTTTCAAGAATAGTTAAATTAATTTAATTAAGAAATGAGTCTCATTTCTTAAAGAGAATTTAATATTTAAAATTCAAGATATTGTTAAATCAACTAATGAATTTGATTTTTTTATGCAGTGTTAATGTTGTGAATTATTGTTTAAAATGTGGTTTTATAAATTATAGTTTATGTTTATAAACGTATCATGAGGATAACTTTTTTTTTCAAAAATATGTTTAAAGTGGTATAATAACTCAATATGATTAGAACTGAGATATAAAAAAATGATTAGTTAGTGATATCAATAAATGGTGAATTTGTAATATGGAATTTTTGCATTTATTTAGAGATGAGATTTCAAATTTGAGCTTTTTTTTGGTTTAGTTAATAATTTGGGTTAGAATTTTGTTTAAATATTTTGTTAAGAATAATTAGGCTAAAACAAATAATTTGATTATATTGCTTAGTGAACATTGGGCATTGGTTTCAAGTCCATTAGCCATTACTTGACTTAATACCCTAAATCCTTTAGCCTAACCCAAATCAAAACCTCCTGGACATCAAAAATTCATGCTTTTTCTTCATAAACTAAGAAATGGTGACAATGGGAAACTAATTCAGCCCTAACTAAAATCAAAGAAATTAGAAAGAAAAATCAATAAATCTAGATCATATGACGTGAGAAATTCTAGCCAGCGTTGCTGTCTCATGTTCAAATCCTTTTGGGTGAAAAGATACCTCAAATATTTGTGGTCCGTGAAGAGTTCGAATTTTTCACCTAAAAGATGGAATATTATTTACTACGGTCAATTCAAAGTTTTATTGAAATAAACTATGAAAGATTCTTACCCAGCAAATCATGTCTCCATATCTTTAGAGCGAACATAACGGCTAATAATTCTAAGTCATGTGTTGCATAATTCTTTTCATGTGTCTTCAGCTGTCTACTTGCGTAAGCAATCACCTTCCCATCTTGCATTAAAACTGCACAACTCCTTCTCCACAAGCATCTGTATAAACGGTCAATCCACTATTTCCATTTATAATTGCTAAAACTAGAGCGGTTGTCAATCTCTTCTTTAATTCTTGGAACGAATCTTCTATAATATCCTGTCAACCCTAAGAAGCTACGGATCTCACACCTTGTTGCCCCATCCCTAACCTTAGTTACACACCATGTTTCTACTTTAAGATCTCACAGGCATGATAAATGTACTAGTTACTCATTTTCCCTTTTTAAATCACTTAACTTCTTGTTTAGCCATCTTTGAAATAATGTTAGATTGTTCAAATTTCTTTTGAGATGCTTTATTATTTACTTAAAAACATTGACTAAGGTTTTGGAAAAGAATTGTTAAGTTTCAAACTTTATTTCAAAAGCTATTGAAAAGTGTTGCAGAAAGTGTTGCAAAAAGTGCTTTAAAAGCTGTATTCTTCAAAACAACTTTTATATCATTTAGAAATTCATCTTTTCAACTTAAATTATTTTTAAAACATTTTGAAAGATTTTTAGAATTTATTTCATATTTTTAAAACACTAATTTTATCAATTTTCAACTTTGGACATTTAGTGCAAAAAGGGGATTTTCCTTGAAAATTGATTTTGCCATACTTCAAAATATACAAGACGAAATCTTGATTTTCTTTTTTTATGAAAGATATGGATATAAGCATTCAGAAAATTCTTATTTCGAAGAATTCCGAACTATATTCCACTTTGTATGTTCATTTGAACTTTTAAAGTAAAAACGCGAACTACCGTTACGCGACGCGTCAAATTTTTACCGTATTTTGAGTTTCATATCCAAACTTTGTCGAAACAAGTTTAAACACTTAGGAACCATTTCTAAATTATTTTCAAACTTTTTTTAAAGGTATAAATGATTCCATATCATATTTCATTTCTTTTTGAAAAGTGATTTTCATGTGATTGTACGCCGTGTAAATCCGTAACTTGTTTCAACATATATATTCAATATACAACTAATAAACATCCAAAACAATATTTATAATCATTTTAACATATTTTAATGTGTTATTTGAACTTGCATATCAATTTAACAATATTTTTTTTACAATGTCATATAGGTGTCATTTATGTACATATTTGCTTACTAACTTTTGCAAATGGCTTAAAGGTAGTTGCTTTCTTTTTCAAACACTTATCAAACATCATTATTAACATCCAAAAAAACATATCACAACATCATAACCAAATATATACATATAAATTTGGAGTTCTCACTTTGTTTGGTTTTGGCGAACGTAAAATCGACTATAACTTCACTACTCGACGTTTTTAGCTTAGATCCCTTGAACCCTTCGACTTAGATGGCTCGCCTTGGCTTGTGGAAGGCTAGGAACGCTCGATCAAATGGAGAAAGAGGGTGGCGTGAGCAATGTGAGGAAGGAGGAGGAGTTTGAAGTGGTTCGGACGGTGTTTTGTCGATATTTTCTTTATTTTATTTTTGGGAATATTTTGGCATAACTTTGTTAAGGTTGAAAGCCATTAAAAAAGGGAAGAAGAAACTTGAAATTTTGGGAAGAAGAAGAAGTGTGAAAGGAAGTGAGAAAGTGGGTATGTATTTATAGAAAATATTTGAGAATAAAATATAGATTTGTGTTTTTAGTTAAATAATCTTCCTTAAGAATTAAGTAAACTTATTTAATTCAAAATTTACCATCCACATCACATCATACTTTTAAAATTCAAATACTTTAAAGTTAAGTAAAGAATAAGAATGATTACTTTACTTTATGTCACATTTCTTTACTTTATGTCACTTTTGATGTGACGTGTGTTTTGTTTTCTTTAGTTTACTTTTGCTAATTATTTTCTAGAATTTTCTAAGTGTGATTAATAAAAGTAACATTGTTCAGTTAATTGTTAACTATCTTTATATGTTACCATGTTTATTAAATTGTATACATAATGGTACAACAATGTTGCGACAACTTTAAATCAACAAAAAACATTGATTTTTGACAAAATCTTTTATGGTCATACTATGACGTTTTAGTTAAACTATTATTTATGTAAACCAAATTTAAAAATAAATTTGTATAATTCCATTTAAAAATATAAACACTCATAAAATAATTAAAATAATTTATTTAACCATTGAAACTTACTTTTCTAAAATCAGGATTTTGTCACTTTTGTCGATATAAGCAAATGTTACTATTTTTATGTATATTTCTATTTCCAAATCCTATCTAATATTATTTGAATCCTAAAACCATTTATAATTTATATTTAAAATCACTTTAAAAATGATATTTTGAAGTGGTTAAATTTTGGATCGTTACACTCGGTTAAATTCTTGTGATCGTATTTGGGAAAGTACTTAACACTTTAGAGTTGTATTATTTCTGGTGTGCGACAAGTGGTTGCAAGATCCTTAAGAGAACATGGTTCAGGTTTTCCAGTGGTACCCGTAATAAGTGATATTTACTAGCTTTTAGTAAATACTTGAATTTCACCATATGGTATGGGACGTATTGGTTAAATTCTAGTGATTACTGAAGGTGATAGTATTTCACACTTTAGAGTTTACCCTCTTTCGGTGTGCGTCAAGTGGCTGCTAGATCCTTAAGAAGTTTATTCTTGGGTTTCTTTTCAAACATAATAATTTAATAATATTAAACAAATGTGGAATTATCGATTCATGGTTTCTACAATCATCTTGATCGGTATGGACTATCCTTGAGATCATTTTATGATTCTGTGATTCTGTGTTCCTGGCCTGAGTACGATCCTTGGTATCGGATCGGTTCAAGTGATTCCAATTTGTTTGTTTGTTTACCATAGGTTTTGAGTACAATCATTACGAATGTTTTGGAGATCATTATGATCTGTTTGGATTAAGATCTCTTGGATTCGGGATATTTGGATTTTGTGACTATTCTGTGTTCGTGAAATAAGTATATATATGTGTGTGTCTTGTGTTTGTGAAATAAAATATATTCTTGTTTCGTGTGTTCATGAAATAAATATGTGTTCTTGTGTCTTGTGATGGATGTTAAGTTAATTCTATTATTTTATATTTAGTGACCAGTTCGTTTTGTGATGTGAACTTATAACCCTGCACTGAGTTAATCACTGACATATGCATGCTTAGAGATTTGTGTTTTGTTCTGTGAATTCAATCCTGAACATCTGTATTTACTCATATGTTGTTTGTTCTTGTGCTATATCTTTTTCTCACCCTATTGGATATTTAGAGATAGTCTAATCCAGGTGTTACTTTGCTCGGGTCAGTCCGAGACTTTTCCGGTTACAAGACAGGTTGACCTTTGAATGGTTATGCTAGCAAGAGGATAAACATTTGGACTTTTAGTTTATCACATTTTGGATTTTGGACCCTGTATATAGAAATATAATTGAGATTAGAGAATTGCTAAACTTGTATAACAATCAATTTTAGTATTTCATTTGTAAACTAAATAATTTGTATACGTATAAGTTGAGATTTATTCCGCTGTGATCTGTGACTGTTATTCATATGATACATCATTTTGATTCTGAGAAATTGATGTGTCTATTACTTTGTATTAATACTGTATACGTCAAATTTAGTTCAAATGTTAAGTGAAAAAGGTAAATGACGTGCCAATGTTAGTAGAAAGATATATTCACATTCGATCGCCCCTAACAAGCCATATTCTCTAGATTAGCAGGCGACAATAGTTGTAATATTCTTTGCCAAATGGGCATCACGGTGCGGTCATTACAGTTTGGTATCAGAGCTGTGTCAGAACATTATAATATATAAAGTTACGAATCTGAGTCCTAGATGACATAGAGTCCTGTCCTTTGGAGTGTGTGGTCGATAGTTCTATTAATTGTCTAATTAGGAATAAGAATATAAGGCGTAATCTGTTTTAAAAAAAAGTTATTGGTAAATTTGAATTTGTGACATTAATAACTTTGGAGAATAATGAGTAAAATCTTTTAGAGTTGATAAAATTTTAGAATTAAATTAGAATGAATTAAATTAAAGTGAAATATTATCTTTTAATAGAAAATTTGGAAAATTTGAGAGAATAAGACTAATATTAAATGATACAAGATTAATCAGAGTTGTGCAGCGGAATTTTTCCATGGCAATTAATTCGGTATGTTTTGATTGATTCGTTAATTAGCTGATTGGTTGGTAGGAATTGGTCGCTTGGTTGCATTTATTTAAAATTGAATGCATGAATGTTAGTGGTAATAAAATAAATGCATCTAAACTTGTGATTATCTATTGTGTTAACTTATCTGGATGTTGTTTAAGGATTCTGGTCAATATGTGGGATGCCATGTTATCGATAGGGGTTCCTAAATATCGAACGTGACATTTTGACATAAGTAAAAAACTAAAAGTTGGAAATTTAAGTATGGATTTCTTGAGTGTTATACTATCAATCTAATTAAAGTGTAATTACGAAATATTAATATCTCCTATATGATATGAATTTGATACTAAATTCTAATATGAATTTTTGAGATAGGTACAGGTATCTACAGTTAAATAGATAGTGTTTAAAAAGATTATAAATTGCTTGCTTAAGGAATATTAGTGGACTTGCTAATATTTCAAATATAAGGTAAGTATCTCAGATTAAATATCGCATATTTATGTTTTTCCCTAGGGATGCCTCATCCTTGAGATGAGATGTATATTATGCAATTATATTCATATTGTAAATTATCGATATGCTGGCCACGCAAAGGAGACGCTGATGAAAATTTTCGCAAATTTTAGGTGTTAGAATATTTTGAAAATTTTGAGAAATTTTTATAACTAAAACTTTGGGTTCAGTGTTATAATTGGAGTGTTATTAATTGAATGTTTGGAAATAAAATTAGAAACTAATTAACAAATAATTGATTAAGAGAAAATCTATAATATGGATTTCTTTCATTAAGGAAATTGCAAGGAAGTAATTTTTTAAAGGGGGAAAGTCTGTAACAACCTTGTTGTTAACTACTTAATTAATTAAATTAATTAGAAAAAATTAGTGCTAAATTTTGATTTGTGAAATTCATTTATGAAATTAAATCAATTTTTTGAGAATAGTTAATTTAATTTAATTAAGAAATGAGTCTCATTTCTTAAAGAGAATTTAATATTTAAAATTCAAGATATTGTTAAATCAACTAATGAATTTGATTTTTTATGCTGTGTTAATGTTGTGAATTATTGTTTAAAATGAGGTTTTACAAATTATAGTTTATGTTTATAAATGTATCATGTGGATAACTTTTTTTTTCAAAAATATGTTTATAGTGGTATAATAACTCAATATTATTAGAAATGAGATATAAAAAAATGATTAGTTAGTGATATCAATAAATGGTGAATTAGTAATATGGAATTTTTGTATTTATTTATAGATGAGATTTCAAATTTGAGATTTTTTTTTTGGTTTAGATAATAATTTGGGTTAGAATTTTGTTTAAATATTTTGTTAAGAATAATTAGGCTAAAGCAAATAATTTGATTATATTGCTTATTGAACATTGGGTATTGGTCTCAAGTCCAATAGCCATTGCTTAACTTAATACCCTAAATCCTTTATAGCCTAATCCAAATCAAAACCTCCTGGACATCAAAAATTCATGCTTTTTCTTCATAAACTAAGCAAATGGTGACAATGGGAAACTAATTCAGCCCTAACTAAAATCAAAGCAATTAGAAAGAAAAATCAATAAATCGTAAGGAAAGAAGGTATGAGGTCCTTGTCTTCTTCTCTACTTGATGATATCATCAATTAAGGTTTTATTTGATGTTTGATTTCTGAAATTATTGGGTTTAGGGATGTTTAGACGTGAAATCAAATTGAAGAAGATTTTGTAGCGGTTAAGAAGGGAAGTAGAGATCACCTTCAAACTTCTCTTCATTTTGTGCAATAAGAGGTGAGTTAAGCACTCATACTACTACCTCTTATACATGAGAATAATTATTAGTTGCTATTTGATTTGAGTTGGATTTTTTTGTTGATTTAATTGCTTTCAAATTGGTTGTGAATTGGTTGCTTAAATTTGATGATTTTATATTGTTTTTTGAAAAATAGATTGTGAAAGTCTCTGCTGTAAAAAGGCGACGTCTTAGTGTAATATGATCTTTTGGTGATAGAAAGATAGTTAAATAAGCTACAAGTTTTATTTTGATCATTTTTGGAAATACAGTGCCTAAACGTGTCTAAATTAAGTTTGACACTGATATTATAGCACAACCATATCTTATTTTCTGAGTTAATACCTGAAAGTAAAATGGCCATATCTTTTTAACCGTAAATCCAAATTATGAAAAATTTATTTTTCTAGAAATATGAGACATTAAGGAGAAACTTTTATGTTGTATGTTTTATAAAATTCTCTGATTTAAAGGGTCGAAATTGGGTTTGAAGCTGAGAAACTTGCTCTGCTCCGTCGATTTTCAGAATTGAAACCCAAAACTAAAATTTTCATAACTTTGTAACCGTAAAGTCAAATTGTACAAAACCTTTTCTTGCGGAAATTTGAAACTTTAAGGAACAACTTTCATGTTGTAAGTATTTGAAAATTCTTAGGAAAAAAGGGTCGAAGCGGCATTTCGACCCAGAAAATCTATTGTGATCTATGATTTGTTGCTATGTTTATGGAATTGCTAAATGTACTTTGAATGTTCGGTCGTGATCGTTTTGATATATATATATATGTGTGTGTGTGTGTGTGTGTGTGTGTGTGTGTGTGTGTGTGTACATATATATATTTCCATTGGTTTGTTAAATTATAAATTGTGTTTAGAGATGATATGAAAATCAACCCTTATGGAACCATGATCGTTATAATCTTGTGATATGTTATAGTGAATTTATTGTGCTTTATGGACTTTGAATCATTGTTGAATCAAAGATTTGGAAATTTATAAATTTAAACCTACCTATTTTTCAAATGTATAAAAATGCTTTGTTTTGTATACTAATTTCGTAAAGAGAGTTTATTAGTCTTCTAAATATAGAGCATGTTTTCTTAAGTAGCCTAATTACTTTTATAAATGATTTGTTGGTTTGAAATTTAAATTTTGAAAATAAATGTGTTCGAGGTTTTAACTAATTATCAAAATACTAAATTTGTTTTGAAAATGGATTTATGGATTCATAAATAAATGAATTCTTTTGTAAGTAGCTTTTGAAATTGATATGCAAACATTATACCCTTATGGAATTTAATGAATTAATGTGATTTTAGAACATGGAAAAAAATCGTGTTTAATAAAACAAATACTCTTGGAACAATTTTGTTTAACGTAATATTTTGATAAGTGGAAAATTAAATAAATGTTTTGAGAACCTTAATTCTGTAATTTGGGGAGTACTAATAATCAACTTAGTGTCATCGATTGGTTTAAATGCATTCGAATAACGCTTCGTCGAATATGGTATAACTCATTGAATAGAATGTTTGAGTGGAATTTACTAGCCTATTAACGTATACTCGAATTTCACTGGTTTGTATGGAATGTCTTGGTTAAATTCTTGTGATCGTATTTGGGAAAGTACTTAACACTTTAGAGTTGTATTCGCTTCTGGTCTGCGACAAGTGGTTGCTAGATCCTTAAGAGAATATGGTTCAGGTTTTCCAATGGTATCCGTAGTAAGTGATATTTACTAGCTTTTAGTAAATACTTGAATTTCATCACACGGTATGGGACGTATTAGTTAATTTCTAGTGATTACTGAAGGTGATAGTATTTGGCACTTCGGAGTTTACTCTCTTTTGGTGTGCGACAAGTGGCTGGTAGATCCATAAGAAGTTTATTCCTGAATTTCTTTTCAAACATAATAATTTAGTAATATTAAATAAATATGGAATTATCGACTCATGGTTTCTACGATCACCTTGATCGGTATGAACTAACCTTGAGATCATTCTGTGATTTTCTGATTTTGTGTTCCCGGTCTGAGTACGATCCTTGGTATCAGATCAGTTCAAATGATATCATTTTGTTTGTTTGTTTTCCACGTGTTTTGAGTACAATCATTGCAATTGTTTTAGATGATCATTATGGTTGGTTTGGATTAAGATCTCTTGGATTCTGGATATTTGGGTTTTGTGACTGTTCTGTGTTTTTGAAATAAGTATATCTTGTGTTTGTGAAATAAAAATTTGTTCTTGTGTCGTATGTTCATGAAATAAATATGTGTTCTTGTGTGTTGTGATGGATGTTAAGTTAGTTCTGTTATTTTGTGTACTAGTTCGTGTTGTGACGTAAACTTATTACCCTGTATTGAGTTAATCGTTGATATATGCATGCTTAGAGATATTGTGTTTTGTTTTGTGAATTCAACCCTAAACATCTGTATTTACTATATGTCGTTTGTTCATGTGCTATATCTTGTTCTCACCCTATTGGATATTTAAAGATAGTCTGATCCAGATTTTATTTTGATCTGGTCAGGCCGAGACTTTCAGGTTACAGGACATGTTGACCTTTGAATGGTTATGTTAGCAAGGGGATAAACATTTGAACCTTTAGTTTATCTCATTTAGGAATTTAGACCTTGTATATAAAAGTTTAATTCAGATTAGAGAACTGTTAAACTTGTATAACAATCGAGTTTAGTATTTCATTTTGTAAACTAAATAATTTGTATATGTATAAGTTGAGATTTATTTCGATGTGATCTGTTACTATTATTTGTATGGTACTGTTCTTATTTTGAGAAATTGGTGTATTTATTACTTTGTATTAATATTGTACATTTCAAATTCAGTTCAAATATTAAGTGAAAAAGGTAAATGACGTGTCAATGTTAGTAGAAAGATGCATTCACATTCGATCGCCCCTAACAAGCCGTATTCTCCAGAATAGCAGATGACATTACTTGTAATGTTCTTTGCTAAACTAGGAATCACGGTGGGGTCGTTACAGTTAGCAATCAAATTCCAAATGTACCTTTCCACCTTTTTATTTATTAAAGTTATAAAAATCTGTTTTAAATATAAATAAAATAAACCTTTCAAAAATACAATATACATTAAATAAGAACTAATTTTATACAATTTAAAGTAAATTAAGCTTTTTATTTATCTATTTAAATTCTTATTTTATATATTTTAGAAAATAAAGCTATAAGTAAATTTTTTCAAATTACCTTTAAATTAAACTCATACTTTTGTATTTCCAAAATCAACATTTAAGGTTATAAATTTTACAATACTAAAATAGAATACTTATTACATTTAAAAATCCAACTCATATATTTCCTTTCAACTATTTGGAAATCATTTTTTTCAAAATAGACCAACAGTGTCCGTATGTAATTTTCAATCCTATGGCCCTGCGATACAGATATTTGTTATTTCAATCTGTAATAGTTTAATTTTATAGGTTTATTTTATTGAACCCGCAATCCTAAAATTTCAATAATAACTGAAAATTGTTTGGGTTTATCATTTCAAACCATAACGAATTTCTCCTATTTCAAAGTCCGTTCGGGTATTTATCATTTCAACTCATAGTGATTTCTAAAACTAAGGGAACTTGCAGAGTGAGAATAATAAATAACAATTTCTGGCAAAAATGATTGATAATAACAACCGCTATATAAAATAATCAATTAACATATGACGGTAACAGTGTATATCAGCGATCCATTTAAATAATAACTAATCGTATTTAACACTTAATTACTGGCAATAAATTTCTCAATACATTTCAATTGTCATTTCCTATGAAATCAACTTAGTGAGTATAAGAATATTAATCGTGAGTGGTTGCTCACCTTTTGTAGCTAGAGGGCGATGGAATTGAAGCATTGACATAGATACGAACATGGATACGGTGCGATACTTCAATTAGCTGCGACAAGTAAAACAATTTTTTAGCACGATAATTCAATGGGATATGTATACATACGCAACATATATTACTTCGTCAATAATTATAATTTCAATAGATATAACTCTTGTCGACCAAAAGTGTGTGCATATATACATAGTATATTACATGTATATATAAGCTTAGATTCAAAAGGCTGATAACCGCTGCCGATTGATATATAGGTAATATACATACATACATAGATACATACATACATATATATATATATATATATATATATATATATATATATATATAGACACACACAGCAACCGTATGCACATTCCGTCAAACACCTTGTATGGATGCAACACTAATATCACTATCAAATGCATAACTGTCACATGCATATTTGTTATAACAGTCGGTTTTCAAATACGCTGGAATCAGGTATGTGCATCACATATATGGTTCAATACATACATACATACATACATATATATACCACATCCAGAAACAAGGTGGAATCAATTTGTGTACATCGTGCATATATAAAAGGAATATATATCTCTTGTGTGAACAGAGAAAAGGGGAATTCAATGGCAGCCAATATATGTGCACAGTAAATATAAGGCATACATCAATATACTTATTCAATGCAGAGAAAAGAAAAGTGCTCGGCTGTTACATGAAGTCTGAGTTAGGTCAGGGAAGGTTCGGCTATGTGTTTGGTGGGTCGACTGCAGGTAGATTTATGACAGGGTGGAGTGGCTTCAGTGAAGATGAAGGCGGGGAGGCTGCTATGGATCATAAAGGTGAAACTTGGGCTTAGGCTTGGGTTTTATAGAGGGCAACTCGGTCAGAGGTGTGTGCTTCGGTCAGAGTGTTGCTCCCTTCGGGTTTTTCGTTTGGGTTAAGCAAGAGGTGGGCTTTGGGTTCATAGGGTCGTTCGGGTTGGTGAGTGGGCGAGGGGCAGAGGGGCTGACACTTGCTCTGGGTCAGGCTTTGGGAGTGAGGGGCACGACTATGATGAGAGTAGAGTGCGTATGGTGATGTGGGCGTTGATCTTGGCGGGGAGGGCGAGTAAGGACTTGATTGGGTAGAAATATGGAGGAGCAGGATTCACTCGAAAGGAAAGTAGAAAAGAAGAAAGAAAAAAAAATGAAAGCAAACATGATCGTAGAGATGAGCGGCCAGCAAGTAGACGAACAGAAATATATATTGCTTTATACAAAAAAATTCAGACTAGAGGAGATGGAATGGTGAAGGACGTGGGTTTAAATATATCAAAAATCAAGGGATGTTGAAAGACAGGCGTTGATTCTGAAAATTTTGGATGGGGAAAAAATGAAGAAGCTTGAGAGAGAAAAAATGAAATTTCAATGGTGAAGTCCTTTGATTTAGGTGACTAATTAATAAAGCAATTATTATTGCACGGTTAAAATTTTTGGAAGGCAAAGGAAAATATAAAGTCATAATTTGGTACATGGTGAACTATTTCATCATTACCATCGCGTATAGGACCTCAAATACAGAAATAAATATACTGCAGAGATCAGGACGACGATGCGAATATAATGACACACAGATGTCTACGATACGATCAAATTTTAAAAACTCGAATTTTTCGCCACCGAAAATGTGCTAAAACGTAGATAATAAGATAAACGGGGCTATAAAAGTCCAAATTTGCCAAAACGAATTATGACGCCTTTCTTAGAAAATCAATTACATTTTTATTGCATAAAAATATTCAGTTTTTGGAAATATTTAAATTTCACCAATTGAATTTATAATTTGAATTTCACAAATATATTAACTTTAATATTTTTCAATAAAAATTTACCAATTACTATAATTAAATAGACGCATTCCGAATGAAAAAAAAATTATTTCAAAATTTTATCATTTATATTTCAAAAAATTCCTATTATTTACGTCATAAAATCGTTGAAAATTCTCACGTCGTTACACTCTCCCCCATTCAAAACTTTTCATCTCCGAAAGGAACGAGATAAGAGAATAGAAATAACCGAAAAGATAAAAGAAGGCAATGAATAGTCCCCGAGTCAAACAATTCAGGATTTGAAGCACGTATGGATTTCTCGGTTTCCTAGGTGCAATCCCGATCATCCATACTCCACTGTACTTTAAGTAAACTGACAGATTTCCTTCGAAGCTACTTTGTACCTCTATCGACAATACTAATTGGCTTCCTCTCGATGGTGAGATTTGGTTCAAAGTCCAAATTCTCTAACAATGTTGGCTGACCAATCAAGGATGGATCATGGAGTATTTTGCGAAGGTGAGATACGTGAAACACGTTGTGCACACCCGCCAGTTTCTCCATCAAATCAACTCTATAAGCCAAAGTACCAATTCTTTCTAAAATTTGGAAAGGACCAATGAACTTGGGAGTAAGCTTCCCTCTCCGACCAAATCGAACAACATTCTTCATCGGGGAGATCTTAAGAAAGACCTGATCACGCACTGAAAACTCCAAATCTCTTCCGCACTTGTCTGCATACTTATTCTACCTATCTTAAGCAATACTCATCTTCCTCCTAATCTCCTTAACCTTCTCGAATGCTTCCAGAAGTATATCAGGCCCAAGAACCAAGTGATCACTGGACTTATTCCAGCAAGTTGGAGATTTGCAGGATCGTCCGTAAAGAGCGGCAAATGGAGACATCTCGATACTTGCCTGAATTCAAAACGTTAGGATTAATAGATTGATTAAGCTTAAGAAGATTTAGATTCAAAGATATAGTTATACCTTATAACTATTATTATAGGTGAATTCAACGAGATGGAGATGATCTTACCAAGATCCTCCATAGTTTAAAACATAAGCACAAAGAAGATTTTTTAAAATCCGATTCACCCTTTCCGTCTGACCATTAGTCTGAGGATGATAAGCCTTACTAAGGTTCAAATGAGGGCCCAAAGATTCCGGAAAAGCTTTTCAAAATTTCCTGGTAAAGATAGGGTCACGGTCATAAATAGTGCTAAAAGGTACACCATGAAGACAGACAATCTCGCTCATATAGATCTCAGTTAAGCTTGAAGCAGTTCGATTCGACTTGACCCAAAAAAATGGGCGGATTTGGTCAATCGATCGACAACTACCCAAATACTCTCGTGACCCCATCCAGTCATTGGTAAACTATCAAATAAATACATGCAAACCCCACTTCCAAACGGGAATCTCAATGGGTTGCAGCAATCCATCGGTCTTCTAATGATCAGCCTTAACCTGCTGAAAAGTGGCACATCTACTGACAAAGATAGAAATATCTCACTTCATACCATTCCACCAATACAACTTCTTCATACCCTGAAACATCCTCATAACACCAGGACGGTTGGAGAGTCTAGACTGGTGATTCTCTCTAAGAACTGTTTGCCTCAAACCATCAATATTTGGAACACAAATGCGGCCATCAACCTTCAAAACCCCGTTCTGATCAAACTGTGCTCCTAACTCATTCTGATCATCATCTTCTCTATTCCGAATATTCTCTTTCATAAGCCTAAGCATAGCATTTTCATCCTGCTTGGCTGCAATACGATCCAAAAGAGATGGAGAAACTACAATTAGACACAACAAGGCTTTCTTATGACTCAAAGCATCGACCAAAACATTGGCTTTCCCCATGGTATAAGTTATGTCAAAGTATAGGATGCTAAGAACTCAAGCAATCGAACTTGCCTCTGGTTTAAATCCTTCTGGTTGAAGATATGCTTAAGAGGATGGTGATCGGTGAAACGCTTAAACTTGGTTCCCAAAAGGTGGTGCCTCCACAATTTTAAAGCAAACACAACAACAATCAATTCTAAATCATGGGTGGCATAATCAGTTTCGTAAGGCTTCAACTAGTGGCTAGCATAAGCTATGACCTTCCCATCTTGCATCAACGCAGCACCCCATCCTTCCTGACCAGCGTTGGTAAAAACCGATAACTCCTCCTCCTATTCAAAACGGTGAGAAACAAGGCAGAGGTATGCTTTTTCTTCAACTCATTAGATGCAGCTTCACACTTCTCATTCCAATAAACCTAACCTTCTTACGAGTCAAAGCAGTGAGAGGTGTAGCTATACGGGAAAAATTCTTTATAAATCTCCGATAATAACCGGTAAGGCCCATAAAGTTACGAATATCAGGCAGGGTCTTAGGTGTCTCCCACTCCTGGAAATAGATAGGGGAATAAGTCCAAAGATAGATAAGATGAATGAGTTCAAAAAAGAAAGGTGGATAAACTTACGTTAATCACAGCGACCTTAACCGGGTAAACCGAGACTCCATTCTCTGAAACAATGTGCCCAAGGAATCAGACTTCATCTCTTCAAAAATGGCATTTAAAATTTTTATCTTTCAACCGGTGACTCCTAAGAGTTTCAAATACATATTCCAAATGAGATTTACGCTCTTTCTTTGACTTAGACAAGGTAAGAATATCATCAACGAAAAATAGAACAAACTTGTTGAGAACATCATGGAAAACGCGATTCATAAGGTCGACAAAGAAGGAGGAGCATTGGTTAATCCAAAAGGCATGACTAACCATTCGTAGAAACCATTATCCATTTGGAAAGCAGTCTTGGGAATGATTTCCTCAGCTACACGAAGTTAGTGTAAGCTGGTAGTAAGATCTAGCTAAGAGAATACTTTAGCTTCGTACAGCTGATCGAACATATCATTGATGCGAGGCATCGGATATCGGTTCTTGAGAGTAAGCTTGTTCAGCTCTCTATAATCAATGCACATACTTAAAAAACCATCAGACTTTGTGACAAAGACCACAACAGCTCCCCATTCAGAAAAACTCTGCCTAATCATACCCTTAGAGAACAAATCCTCATTCTGCTACTTCAATTCAACCTTCTCTTTAGGTGCCATCCATTTGGAAGGGAGAACAATAGGTCGAGCACAAGGATAAGATCAATGCGGAATACAATTTCCGATTAGGAGAAAGAGAAGTGATTTTGCCAAATACATCCAAAAAGAGTTAGGCAACAGTAGTGGAGTCAAGATCATAAGACTGAGCATCAAGAGAAAAGATAAAGCTGCCTGTAAAATCTTGAGGCATTCGACATTCAATTACAAGTGAGTTTCCCTGGCCAGCAACTAGAAAAACTTTTCGGGCCTTGCAAGAAATGACCGCATCATAACACTCTAACAAGTCTCTTCCAAGTAAAATATCGAATGTGTCGAAACCCAAAATATAGAAATCCACGGTGAATCGACGCTTCCTGTAAAAGAGTTTCACCCCTTTACAAATCATGCTAAGATTGGCGGAACTGTTGATGGGATTAATCACGCATAATGATGATGTCGTCAATTGAGGTTGCAAAATATGCTCAAATTTATTATAGAGATCGATATATGTAAAACAATGGGATGCACCAGTGTCAAATAAAACTCTAGCAGGAAAACCATGCAAAGAAAATGAACTTCGAAGGGTACCTTGTTTACTGGCAAGCGGAGAAGGACAATCTGTTATTTGGAGCAATTCAAGTCCGACATGTATGGATTATTGTCGATTTGAATGGTTCAAAATAGCGGGTCGTTACACTTTTTTTAATTAAAAATTGAAGTTTTATTTACTTTGTGCAGACTAATTTTCAGTTCAATCTAAGTTCGTTTTTTCCTCCTTTTCATGCCTGAAAGTTGAAGCCGAGAAGGTTTTCAGGCCTGTACATGTTTCCGTTTTTTGAGTTGTTGCAAACATGGCATGTGTCCATGTTTGAGACAACGTATTTCTTTCATTTTCTGTCAGAATTCATTGATTCTTTCTTTATTTAAAAGTTAAAATTTTCAACTATGTGCCTACCAATTTTCAGTTCAATCTGAGCCATTTGGTCACCTGTTTCATGCTTGCAAGTTGAACCCGAGAAGGTTTTCAAACTTGGGCAGAATTCAACAGGGCCTGAGTCCATGTTTGAAATTTCATATCTTTACCACTCCATCTTGGAATTTAGTGAATCTTCTTCAAAGTCATAGATAAATTGTTCTACTTTGTGTATATCGAATTTCAGACCATTCCAAGGCCATTAATCCATTAATATTACGACTGAAAGTTTAACGTAGAGAAGATTTCATACCTGGGTTATTATTTTTGCCTATGCATTTATTGTGTTTTGCCTTCCTTTTCCATCTGATTTCCGACTTCTGCATCTTGATTTGTGATATTTTAGAACTTTTCTGAAGGCTATGATGCCTACTAATAGGCTAATCAAAATTTTAGAGAATTTGTGATTCTTAAAATGAATCGTTTTTAGATGAATTCGAATGTCAGTTTTTGGGAATTTCAATGTTTTTCCTTGATTTCGAGCATGGGTTTTTCTAAATAATTTTGAAATAATTTTTTAAATAAGTTGGATTTTGAAAGAATTATTATTTAATATTTAGAAATTAATTTCATGCTATAAAATCTATATATTCTCTATAGTAGGGGATTTTTAAAGTTGTTTCTTAAAAACGATTTCGAAAAATTGTTTTAAAAGCTTGTTTTCACAAACAAACTGTTTTTTATATAAAATACACGTTTTTGCACAATTTGAGTGAATAAGAAGGAGAAATAAACGATTGGGTAAAACACATGGTATGGGACATGTGCATTTATCTTTTCGGTAAATTACTGACTTGTCCATTTGATTGTTTGACCTTCTGGTCCTATTTGCCGATGAGATGAGGCAAATATTTTTATTGCTTTCTGGTGTGACATTGGCTAGTGGTTAGTTAACCGATTATTGAGAACATGTGGTATGGGACACACGTTAACACTTTTTGGGTTCCTATCTCAGAGTTTGTGACACATTTGTCTAAGAGACGTATTTTCCAGTACTGGACCTTCGGGTCATTTGTCCATTGGGATGTTTTTCATTGCGACGTATTTATCCTTGGGGATGTTGTCCTTCGGGATGTTTATCATTGCGACGTATTTTTCCTTAGGGATGTTGTCCTTTGGGACGTTCGTCATTGCGATGTGGCGCCTTATTTTGAGAGGACGGTACTTGGCGAGCATCAGCCATATGCACATGCTATATCTTTGATATGATTTCATTAATTCTTTGTGATTTTCCAAGTGTATCGCCTTGTTTATTATTGGCCATTTAAGCCGTTTGAGATATCATACATATAGCGATTACATCTTTGGAAACTTAAACTCCTTATTGAGTTCTATATTTGAGATTTGGGTTTGCCAACACTAGGCGTTTACTTTGAGATTTGCCATTCTTGGAATTTATTTGAGGTTCTAATCACCTTTCGGATACATACATACATACATACATATATGTATGTATGTATGTATGTAATTGCCATTGTGGCGTATTTTCGAGCTTTGGGGTTTCTCTATTTAGAGAATATTTTGAGATTACCTTTTTAAGGGGTGTCCGAGTTTAGGATTCATCCTATTCTGGAGTTATGGTTTCTCTAAGTCATTATTGTTGTTTTGGGATTATGCCGATGATAAGAGGCATGCGTATGCTTGTTGTTTTAATGTTGAGTTATCTCATTTCGAGACTATATATGCTCAGTGACACTTCATCACTTGAATTAACCACATGTACCTAGAATTATTTCTTCCCATTTAAGAAGAATTATCACCCTTTTCCTAATGCATAATATTATCATTTATCCTTACTAAACTTATTGTTTTAGCTAGATGACCCGCGTATTTTATACCCAGGTCAGACTGAGTTGTTTCAGGTTAGATACCTGCTCTTGGACTTAGCTTTGCTTGATGCTTCCACTTGGATTTTTTTTATCACCCTGTTGTGTAGTCTTGTAGCCCTTTTGTTCAACTCTGACATATGTATACTTTTGACTCATTGTATATAATATAGCCTTCGAACCGCTTATGATGTATCATTTTGTATTGTACTGGAGATGTAGCAGTATATATGTATATATATCTACTATTTTCTGTTATGTGATGTGATGTGCATTTAGTTGTTTTATTTTGTTCTGATAGATCCGTTATCCACATGTAGTTTTGTATTAACCATTTATTGATTATGCCGATCCACTTGAGATAGAAAAAATAATTAAAGCATTAATAGACATATTTTATAAACGTTTAAGACAAACCAATAGATGGTCGCTACTAACCATCCCAATTCTCTACACTAGCAGACAGTATTATCCAATAATACTCTTTGCTAATGTGGGTCTCAGGGTCACAGCTTGGTATCAAAGCTGAATTCAGAACAAAATACAATAAACAATGAACAGAAACATATATTACGATACATCCAAGTATAGTACAAGTGTTACAAATCCCTTATTCATCGTGTCCTCGACTTTTCATGGCCTTTGTGGTAGATATAAGTTTGGAATATGTCTAGGAATATAATTTATTCCATAGTATTCAATGATTGAACCTATGCAGTTAATGCGCTCGGTAGATTCAAAGCGGTGGAGGTGCAAAACGTTATAGCGGGGATACAGCGAGGATATAGCGGGATATAGCGGATGGCTCTAAAATAGCATATAAAACTCGTACTTCATGTTTTTACAAATATATAAATGGTAATTTAATGAAAATTTATCATTCAATTGAATTATAAATAATACATAAATAATTTTGAATAAAAGCATGTGTGAATATACTTTAAATAAACGAAAAACTGTTATATAACATAATTGAATTTGGTAGAATATTAGAGTATTTTCATTTCTAAAAATATATTAAAAATTAAATCAAATAAATTAGTTTCATAATTTTATAATGTATAAATGCAATTTTTCAACTCATTTTATTAGAAAAGATATAGCGGGAATAGCGGAATATAGCAGAAATAACGGGATATAGCGGAAATAGCGGGGATTAAAGCGGAAAGGCTATATTCTGGGGCTATATGGAAAAATCGTAGCGGTAGAAATCCGCTATGAGATATAGCGGGGTTGTAGCAGGGTAATAGCGGGGCATTAACTACATAGGATTGAACTAATGGTATCTTATCCTATGAATAATCCTTATCGTGACTATTTTATTCTAGTTCACTTCGATACGGGTGTTTAACATGCACTCGTATCGAAGGAGCTCGTTGATATCATTGGATGTTTCTTATCTTGTTACTTCTTTGAGGATTGCAAATCCTATTAGGGGTGATCTTTGCAGCTTTTCTTTCTATTCAAATCTTCACATTAGTCATCACCTTGGGTTAATATGATTTTGGGGATGGATTGACTTGCTTGTTATCAAGTCCAATCCTATATTCGGGAAGGATCCTATATTTTAGGCATCCTAATTTGGCCGATTAGCTATCTCTTCTTCTTTGGAATGTTGATGTTAATTCCGAAGTATCTTTATTTGTTCTTGTGTATTGAGATGATGATGATGTATCTCGAATTCCAATCGATTGTGATTTTGTTGATATATATGAGCCCGTTTCGGGTTTTCTGCCCAATCGGTCAATTGAGCTTTGTGTTGATCTCATTCCTGGTACTTAGAGTGTTAGCCATCCCTCCAAGTGGGCGTCCACCAGGGAAATGAGAAACCCTAGAAGTAATTGCTGAAGTGTGAAGCCAAGCAATTCATTCAATCCAGCCTTTACCGTGAAGTACAACAATCATTTTTGCTTATGATTGAGGGTTTATTTATTTATTGAGTGGTCCTAGGATCTTTTTACGCTTGATGCGCCAATTTTCATCAGTTACGAGTTACGACGGCAGCGTTCTTTTTACCGCATTCCGCACTCGTACTGTTCTTATGAGTGGCTCATTATACCGTTAGGTTTGGTGAACACTCCAACTTAGTTATCAAAATTTTCCCAAAATTCTCAAAAAAATTGTAACGCCTTAAATTTTCAGAAAATTTCACGGGCGCCTCTTTTGCATGGGTCGATCATAAAATATTTACAATATATGTATATAATCTCAAATATACATCTCACCTTCGAGGATGAGGTATCCCGTAGGAAAAAATATAAAAATACAGTATGTAAACCGAGATGTGTACCTTTTATTATTTAGCAAGCATATACAATCAACAAAATGCAAAAGTGAGCCCCAAACGTGAAGCATAAGCCATCTGCCCTTACTAAACACTCAACTACCAATGAGAATGTATATGGAAAGTAATATCAGTATATTAGACTATACAATATCTATATGCAAATGTGGCTAATGCAACAAGAAAAACCATCAAACAATTATTACTCATCAAACTAATTCAAAGTTATATCGGTTTGCATCTTTCAATGTCAACATTTAATTTATTGAAGCCTGTACAATGTACATATATCATCTGCACATAAACCATACCCGATCGCTCACTCGATCACACAATTTCACTTCTGAACTAGTATCGTTCATACGACCACTCTAGTGGGAATCAGATTCGGTTCGTTGATTAGAAACCGCCATTCTCCTTGCATACCCATATACTATAATAGAGAATATCTTGATCAACCAAAAACCCATATCTAGGGTTTCCCGTCAAGAAATTGAGTGAACATCCTAACTTCGATCGATATAAATCAGCTTGAAAATGTATACTAGAATCTGGATCAAACAGTTATGCAAATAAAATAATATTCATACAACTTACGAATTAATTTGAATTTACTTCCATTCAATTGATTTACATTCAACCATTTACATTTACCTTGTTTAAGCTTGATCCATTTAACATTATGTTTAACAACATTTCATTCCATATTCAATTTACTTGATACAATTTCACCAATACTAACAACACTTAACAACCATCCCATATAATAATTTACATAAGTTCATTATAAACGTTTTTATATAACACTTCTAATGTTTATTTCACTTCATAACTTAAGTTCAAATTCAATTCTATTAAACAACCTTTTAAACAATTTTCAATTCCCTAATTCATTTCATTAGCTCATTAATTCATTCCTTACATTAACTCATCTTACTTGTTCACTTCACTAATTTATTTCATTACCAAAATCAATTTTATTTATTTCTAGCAAACACATTCCAAAACATATTCAATTCATTTTACAGCTTAAGTTGAATTTCATTTAATTACTCAAATTCATTTCTTGTTCACTAATTTATTTATTAGTTCATTTCATTAATCCTTCACAAATCGAATTCAATTTCATTTAACTTTGCTTTAGTTAAATTTCATTTCAAAGTTCATTTTATAATTCTTCTTTCAAATTTACTTTCCTTAACATTATACTTAACGAATTTAAAATTTGTTTTTATTTACTAATTTTCAAATTCTATAAGTTATAAAACTTATTTCTTATCTACACCATCTTCCAAGTTCATAAACTTATTATCTCAATTTCTGACATTTAGATACAATTTCAGGTTTTTAATGCCCGTTTCTATTTCCAAATCATTTTGAAACCATATATATACATAACTCCTTTGTACATCAAATTTCACTTCTGAAATCTAAGCTAAATTTGTTTTATTTCAACAATAACAATCCGTCACTTAGAAACTCGAAAACGAACACCGATATGCGGCAGTCATCACCAAAATTATTTTCCAGCAACTTAAGTGAGTTCAGTGCTTTCTATCTCTTTAAATTCAATTTTAAAATATTTATAACTCAAGTATATTCAAAATAATACTATTATTATTTTTCCAAACATTTGAAAAACAATTTCGAAATCAATGGGTTTTAAATTCTCAAACTTCTTATTTAAACCCGTTTTTATTCACAAATCATATTTATAAATACACTTAGGAATTCCATTTACTTTGGTTTATAAATCATCTTTATACATTATATTTATAAAATTCTACTTCTTATGTAATATTATTTTACAAATGTTGATTATTTAAGTATAATCAATATTCTATAATTTATACTTGTAAATTCGCTTTCATATATAACTCAATATACAGACGTTTTTCTTTGTTTAGACTATAACAACGACAG
Organism: Allium cepa; assembly: GCA_030765085.1. Classification (NCBI taxonomy): domain Eukaryota; kingdom Viridiplantae; phylum Streptophyta; class Magnoliopsida; order Asparagales; family Amaryllidaceae; genus Allium; species Allium cepa. The sequence goes on from CM060938.1 coordinate 520,985,957, forward strand.
CCTTTACTAGAATAGTGACAAATGATAATAATGAAATATTATCATTCGCCGACAGTAAAACACTCCATATATATAACTATAATAAAATATTAAAATTATCCCTATATATATAATATAATTTTGGTAAAATTATTTCATTTACCCAGTTTCCAAAATAGTACTATGTTGGTTTGCCTTGTTTAAGCGTTCAAAAACCCCTATCGATATCGTAGCGTCCCACGTATCGACCATAATTCATGAGCCATTCAATAGATAAATCAACACAATATAAAACATTTTTATGCCACTAACAAATACGCATTCATATCTATACACTCAAACTAATCCTAGGGTCTCGCTTACTGTGATGACCCGGAATTTGAAAGCAATATCAATTTAATGATATGAAATAAAGATTAAATTGATTTGATAATCTTTGTAATAAGATTTGAATTAATTTAATAATCCAATAAAATAAAAAGTTAATTGATAGATTTATCTTTTTTTAAATCTAATAATTGTTTTATATTTATAATATATATAGAATATTGTATATATTGTGAATAGACATTGTTTTAAATTTAATTAATAAGTAAATCCTGTTTTCTATAAAATGTATATCTTTAGTAAATTGGGTTTTTAAATAGATAAGATAAAAATTTGATTTGTTTAAATTAATTTATTTGATATTAAGTTTTTTTATGTAATAAATAAATAAATATGGTTTTAAATACACAAGATAAATATTGAAATGATTTAAAAAATGTTTAATTCAAGTTTAAATTTAAATAAATAACAATAAGGTTTATTTTGATTTTTGTTTTAAATATAATTGAATAAAATAAATATTTTATTAATAAAGAAATAATTTCGTTTATAAGTTATTTATGGTTATCAAATGTTGTTATTTTTAAATATAATAATACATTGTTTTAACAAATAGATTTTTAATAAAATAATTGTTATTTTCAAAATTCAAATTATGTAGTTATATTTGTAAATAAACTGGATTTCAAAATTTAATTTGAACTTGAATCCAAGCTTCGAAATCGAAATTATAAATATTTTTGATTTGTTTTGATTCTAGAATATTTGCATAAACTTTATTTTATTAATAAAATTGGATTTATTCATTTTAAAATTTATCTACATGTTAACTAATTTATTAAACATAAGTTTACATCCATCTTATAATAACATACTAAATAAATACCAATTAACTTTTAATTAAATACTAATTACTTTTATAAAACAAGTTTAAACTTTTTACAAATTAAATTAACATGTGTTAAGATAATAATCTAGGTGCATGACAAATATTACATTGTGAGACAAGTGTCAAAATTTAATATAACATTTTCTTTTGTTTTTATTTTTAATAATTTCAGTTTACATAAAACTTCTTTCCCTCATCTCCTTTTCTTCTTCCAAAAATTTGGAGACAAGCTAATCTAAAATAAAATAAAACACTTCCATTCAAAAACATAAATCTGTAAACATCTTCAATTCTGAAAAACCACTTCTCAGACCTGAAACAAACGTCGGTAATCATCTTCAAAAGCCTCAGTTCAAACCTGCATATTTTTCAAGTACAAAAACATTGCATTTCCTCCTTTCATAATCTGGAAGAAAATTTATTTGAAGCCTGCATTTCTTTTTTCAAGTAGCACCTGCATTTTCTTCTATCTGGAGTTTCATATAGCATGCATGAAAGTGTTCGGTATCAAGCCTTCAGGCTTTTGACTCAAGAAACAAGCATCTCAGATTCATTTCGATAATTCAAATTTAAAGTTTTCCAGTTTGATGCACCAAGTCTTTTTCAAAATTTCTGCTCTGCCATCAAGATTAAGGTGAGTAACATTTCTGTTTTCTTAAAGTTTAAATTTATAAATAAGGTGCATCTCAAATATCTGTGATAAAATGTGTTGAAAGCATATTTGAATGAAATATGCTGTGACTATAATATGCTTGTGATTTCCAAAAGTACTCTCTGTTTTTTTAGATCATATGTTCAGGTTTTGTTTTAAATTCAAAATCTATAGATTTGTGCCTCTGATTAAACTTAGATTAAAATCAAACATGTTTGTTTATTTTAAGCTTTAGTTTAAGATTTTAGTTAAGTTAAAATAACTTGTAAACATCTCTGCAAACCAGAATCTGATTAATAAAGTTTAAATATGTGAAAATTTATATTGAATAAATTATAAATTTAGTATTAAGAATTAAATACTAAAATCAAAACTCGATTTTTAGAATAAAAATCAGCATTTTTAGTTAAGAAATTTGAGTATTGTTCTATGTTGAACTGTAAAGGGGATTTTTGAGTTTTGGGGGATCTGGGCAAATGTAATGGTCGGGGTTCTTCTGGTAGGTGGAGGAGCAGTCATTGATGATTGGAAAATTATTAGATGTTGATGCAAATCAACAAGAAGACAATGGTGATGATTTGTTACCTGTAACCCTAGTTTAAGCTAGGTAGATTGCTTTGGTCAGTTCTTCATGAAGAGATGATCGAGTTGAACGAAATTTTGGGGGATGATAGTATGATGGTGGATAAAGTCGTAGCCGGGGTCGTTGCCATTCTGGTGGTCAGAAGGTGGAGAAGGAGGCATGTTTCAGGTTTTGGGGGTGAAACCTGTTCTCTGCAGTTTCAGGTTTTGTGAAGGAAACTTGAATTCAAATTTGTGTTTTGGAAGGAGAATTTGAGGGTGGAGGTTGATCGTGGGGTTGGTTGTCGTTGTCCGGAAGTCACCGGAGGTGGTGATGGTGGCTGGAGGCACGGTGCATACGCACCGTGCAAAATTTTTGAGTTTTGATGTTTTCTGGGTGGAGGCAGTATATTTGTCTCGAGTTTTCCTCGAGTAGTCCAAAGTTTTGCTTGAGATTTTAGGCATGATGACTGGAAGTGTTTTGGGTTAGCTCGGGTAAATTGCAGTATCACAGTTTTTCTGAAAACTGTCTGTAGTTTTAAATTTAAATCAAAATCTAAATAAATTTCAAAAGTAGTTATGATAAGATTTAAACAAGTTTAAATCTGTAGTATTTATTATAGTTTCAAATTTTTTTGATTATAAGTTTTAAAATTGAAGTGTTTTCCAGTTTTAAAAAAATAAAAAGAAGAAGAAAACCTGATAGTTTTCTGAAAATTGAATTTTATTTTAGAAATCTGAAACTAATTTAAAAACAGCAGTTTAAATTTCAATTTTAAATTCAGTTTCCTTAAGACCCTTGAATCTTCAAGTTTTTAAAAATGGAATTTTAATTTTAAATAAAGAGATTATAAATCAAGGTTTAAATCAAAAGTTTAATGCAAGTTTAAATTCAAATAATTTTAAATAAGGAATGGTTCAAATGCATTGAATTTAAAAATCTGGATATTTGATTAAGTTTTAAAATTTGAATGTTTTCAAACAAGTTTAAATTTAAATTGTTTATTAGAAGTAAGTTTGTTTTCAAACAAATATTTTAAACTTGATTTCCTTTTTAAATGAAGTCATTTATAAAAGGTTTATAATAGAAAGATAAATGATTTGTTAACTGGAATTTGAAATTTAAATAGTAATGTACTTAGAACTTAATTTTAAATTAAATTAAGAAAATTAAGGGTTATCTTATATAAGTTTTAAAGGGTAAGTAATAAATGTTATTTACATTTATTTTAAAAAGAATATAAATAGAATTTAAATTGGTTAATGCTTAAATAAATATCATTTTGATTTTAGATTCAAAATGAAATTTGAATTTTAAATTAAAAATGCAATGTTCTAAGTCCACTTTAATATTTATGAAATTATTAATAAGGAACGGTCCATCTTAGAAATTATTAAGGTGTTAAATAATTAAATAAATGAGATAATTAAGGAATGACTTATTTATTTTAATTTAGAATTAATAATTTGGATTAATTTAAATTAGAGATTAATTAAGAAGTAATTAAAGAAAGGTAATTAAAGAGTTAATGGTTAATGATGGTCATTAACTTAAGATAATTTAACAATTAATTAATATGATTAATTTTTAATAATTAGTTAGATTTATTAATTAATGATAATAAATTATGAAATTTATTTAAGTTTAATTACTTAAATAAAAGTAATTAAGAAATTAATTACTTAATGTAATTAATGGGGTTTATTGAGGTTGGTTTAAATTAATTAATTAAGTTTAATTAATTTTAAATTTAGAATTTGATAACAATTACTTGATATAATTAATAAAGTTAATTACTCGGTAAAGTAACTAGAGATAATTACTGGATGTAATTAGTGGATAATGATGGAATTGTGGAAGTAATTTAGATTAAATTACATTATAATTAATCAAGGGATTAATTCAGAAAATAATTAAGGAATAATTAATTGAATGAAGTAACTAAGGTTAGTAATTACAGAATGAGATTAATCAAAGGTGATTAATAAATATTGTTTAAGTGAGATTAGTTACTGAAAGTAACTAATTTAATTGAGTAGTTAATTTAAATATAATTAAGGATCATTAATTAATATAATTAATGAAGTAATTAAGATTGATTAATCAAGATTAATTAATCTATAATAAGTGATTATGTGTAATTAATTAATTGTAATTAATTAAGGTTAAATGTAATTAATTGTAGTTAATTAATTAATAAAGTAAATAAGGGATAATTACTGTTTTTGGTTTAGAAAAATTAATTTATGAAATTAATTGAAGTATAAATAATCAGGGGTGATTAATTAAGATGATAAATTAGAGGTTAGTTAATTAATTAATTTGTAATTAATTAATGATGATGTAAGCAAGATTTATATTGTGTAAGTAATTAATTTAATCCATTTTAAATTAATTAGAGATGATGTAATTAATTTAATTCAATTTAAATTAATTATAGATACTATGATTATAAGTCATTGCTTATAAGTGGATAATATTAGTTGCCTTGAATGGTTTGGAATCTCACCTATGAGATTAATAATGTTGAGTGATATGGATGCATTGGTTGCTTTGTTATGATGATATGAATTATCTTTTGATAATGATAATGTGGATTATCTATTGTGATGATAATGATAATTATCTATTGTGAATCTGTGAATTATCTATCTGTGTGTATATAGATAATGTTATTGAATTGTTTTAAACTCTAAAACAACTTGGACCTAAAAGACACGCTCTGGATTTCGATGAGACCGGGATCGGGTTTCTATATTTGGATATCCGAAAACCACATCGATCCAAATTAACGATAGGTCGTGAATTTTATGAGAAGAGTGAAGACTCGAGGTGTAAAGACTATTAGTCAGCCTAACTCTGGGGTGATTCCGTGATGAGTTTGACGAAAATAGTACTTACAGGCTCGAGATGGAGATTCATAGTGCAAGGGTTATCGTCGTTAACTCTGAGGGTGATTCCAAAATGAGTGTAACGAGATAATGCCTTCGGTTTCGTTCGAACCCGGAATGAACTTGTATGGATTGAATGCTTTCAGCATATCGTCAGGTGGACGATGAGCATTCTAAGAGGTGTGTTCTCTAAAGGTAATCGTAGCCTCAAGCCTCATCAACCGGGAATGGCTAAAACAGGGGAGGTGCAGCAAGGCTTCGTGGGTAACTCCCACTGGAGAGCAAGATTTTTCCTTGTCTAGAGGTCCCTTTTTATTCGGCTGTGTGGGCGGTTGGAATTGCGCACCAACTGCGGGGTTGTCTTGTTTGGAACTGTTCAGTAAGGAATGGGTCCGGCCTTGTGTTGCAAGGGAGCGGGCGTACTCCTCGGTATGTTGATCTAGGCCACGTACTGTGACAGGCGGTACACCAGTAGCCCTGCCATTGTGTGGAATCCAAAATCCAATAAGTGCCAACATATTTGATTGTATTACCCACTTTTATGGCTAGTAGCTGGAATTTAATCACGTAACAATTTCGGCTATTTCATATTTACTTGAAAAGCCTAGACCTATTATAATATCACTGGATTTCCTATCAAATGTTTTGGTTAGCGTAAGGTAAAAACTTTTCCATGTTTATGTGTCGGAAGTCTTACGTGATACCTTTCTTTCCAAAAGGTTTTTGAAAGTTAAGTAACTTTAACCTGTTACTCACACCAGACCCATGTCTGACCCGGAGTTTATTTTTGTTTTTCATAAACTCTTGGGTACTCAAATTTTTACGAGTAGCCAAGGGATTCAGGTTAGCTTTGACGAACTTTGGAGGAGCAATGGACCAGGAGGCTTCTACGTTAGATATATAGTATTCCGCTGTGTGTTCTGTGTTGTCTCTGAGTTGTATTATGTTGTAAATACTGGACAGGTGTTTATAACTGTCTAGTATGTGTTGTATTATCTGTGTACTCTGTTAGTGGCTGTAAACTATGTAATATTTTATGTTATTAATATAATTTATTCGTTCCGCTGTTTAGATTCTGATGTGTTGTTTCTTCTTTCTTCTCTTTCTTTCTCTTTTCTATCCCTTTCTTTCTTATTAGCCATGCGACTTTCTGGTGTTTTGGAAGTCGGGTCGTTACAGTGGTATCAGAGCATTAGGTTGAGTGAATACCTAGGCTCTGGAGTAGTGTCTATCTTGAGAGAGCGTATTTGTAATTTTATATATAATTATATATATTTATCTATTTCTATCTATCTGTTGGGTTACCTGTTCAGGCTTTCCAGTATAGGTTATAAAGGTAGATGAGGTAGTAGTGTTTGTAACACGATTACTACCATTGATTGGAGTCTGATGTTTGAGGTTGGAAGTATATCTATCAAGACTGTGACCTAATACCGTCTCGAGTAAGCTTTGTTGTGTTAAAGTATTTCATCAATCTATGAAGGAAACCTGTTAAGGTTCGGAGACATCTTTGAAGTGCAGAGTTTGGTGAGTAGAGTTTGATCTGTTCGGTTGGGCTCGAGCAAGTGATGGTATTTTGATACCTTAGGAAGTTGTAACTGCGTAATGAGATGCAGTGACTATGGTTATGTCCGAAGATATTTCTTTGGAATAAGTTTTGGCAGTATTCTGCTTTGATGTTGTGGCTGGATTCAGCAGGATGTTGTGATGTTTCTGTCTGCTTTGAAGTCCGAATTTCTCGAAGAACTTTTGATTAGGAAGTTTGGTTTGGTATTAGCAATGCAACTTGGAATGTTCTGTGAGTCGACAGAGAGGTCTTAGCCGAGTAGTTTTTCTAGAGATGGAGTTCAGAAGCTGCAGAGTGAATCTGTTTCTTCAATGGATTGACTAGACCAGTGTAAGCTGTTCTGTTTGGTAAAGAGAGAACAGTTTTCTTTGGAAATTTATCTGGGTTGATCGCAAAAGTGACTTGCGATTGTTTGAGAGTTCTCTTGGATTGTTAGAGATTTTTTGGATGTCTTCTGGGGAAGACAGAGGTTTTTCAGCATCTGGATATTGAGTTTTCTTATCGACTAGTATTCCAGGAGTGGAACCGGTGGTTCCGTTTAGTTGGAGAACGATTTCTAGAGATAGAGTTTGTTGAAACAACTCAATTTTTGGAGGAATTTCTGAGTTTTTCTTTATGGATCTGTAGAACCATATTTCTGGAAGGTGATGTCCAGTTGGTACTTGTGTTCTTCGTCAGCATTTTCTTATCTACTCCGAATCAGAGTGGTGCAGCGGAAGCAGTTTGGAAGCGTCTCTGATTTTCTTTTCGAGATTAGGGGAAGTTTGTAGTTTTCTGCTGTTTATGGAGTAGAATTGTGTTTTTGTAACGACCCAGAATTTTGAACAATTTAATTTGAAAATATTTAATTAATTTTAAAATATTTGAATGATGGTTTGGATTGAATTTTCAATATAACTTTGAAATTAGCGATTAAATTATAGAATTTAATCTACTGGAGTTGAATAAAAATTTGAATCTTCAATTTTAAGCCAATTAAAAATATTTCAAAAGCTTGTAAAATTCATATTTATAATACTGAAGGTAATAGAAGTTTCAGAATCGAATTTGAAACTGCTTTGTTCAGTTTTGAAATTATATTGTTTAAATCGATATTTAAAAATAGCCGTCCGAGGCACAGTCTCGGAATTCGACGAAACCAGTTCCATTTGGTCCGTAATATTGAATTTTTCTCGGATTTCAAATTTCGTATTTTTCGGAGTTAATAAGTGATCACACGACGCGTAAACGCATTGGAATTTAATCGAATTCAATTTGAATTTTAATTTTTAAAATTAGTCAACAACAGCATCCCTATATTCTAGCCTAAAATCGTGCCTAGTATCACTGATGAGATCGTGCAAGCCATCCTTCTTTACATTTTATATATCCCCTCAGTTTCAAAATCAAAGAAGAACAAAAACAAACGATAATGGCCGCGTCTTTATCTTCCTCTTCAATTTCAAAGGCCGAAGCCGTATCCCTTCTTCCCCTTTCCTTCTTCAATTATAAATCGAACTCAGTAAATAAATAAAAAAAATCATCAATGGCCGCGCGCGATTTCTGGAAGTGGCGAGCAGGGCGAGCGCCTTCGTGTGCGCGCAAGGTGGAGGCATTCGCGCGTTCGATCGATGAAGGTGGCAACGGCGGCGCCGTGGGTGGTTCGAATCACGAGGGTGAAGGAGCTCGCGATTTGGAATCGCATGCGCAGGCTCGAGGCGCGCGCTACGCGGTGATGATTTTGGGCGAGTCGATCGATGGTGTGCTCAGATGTGATGGTGGCGACGGCAAGCGCGCGTGGCCAGGGCATGGAAGCGGCGCGCGTGTTTGGGGGTTCTGGGTTTCTTGCGAAGCAGTGAAGGTATTGATTTTATTTTTAATAATTTATTTAATTAAAATTTTTAAATTGCAGTAAGATAGTTTTGAAATTTTGTTTTGTTTTCAAAATTTTTATTAAAGGCAGTAAAGAAAAAATATATTTGCAATAAAGAAATAATATATCATATTATAAGTAAATACGAGTAAGTTTATTAAAAGAAAATTTTAATTTTTAAAAAACCAAAATTTTAGTTAAACAAATTTATTAAAAGAAATTGATTTAAAGATATTAATTTAAAGTAAAATAATTAGTTGATTTAATTTATAAAAGGAAAATTTGTTAAAATAAATTTATTTAAGAAGAGATTGGTTTAAATAAAACTATTGGTTAATTAAACAATCAAGAACGAAAATTTATTATTCGATCTGTTCGAATGTTAATAGATTGTGTAAATATTTATACAAGGTATAAATCAAGAAAATCGAATCAAGATGGAAATGGATTGCAAATGGGAATAAAGGTGAGAACTTCTCACTCAAAAGGATTTATTTAAATTTTAAATAGTTAGATTTAAAATTTGTTGATTGAATGATTGAATGCTTGAATGATGATTGTTATATATATATTGGATGTGAATAGACCCTATACGCCGTTAGTAAGCGGAGGTTATTTATTACACCCATATACCGCGATATTCCACCTTGAAGTGGAATTGGTATTATATTATATATATAGCAATATATATATATATTGGCATATGTATATATTGCAGTTGATTGATTTCCCGCATTGTATAGCGGATGAGACCCTATTGCGCCGTTATTAAGCGGATAATATTTATAAAATCCCATATACAGCGATATGCCGTCTTGAAACGGAATTGGTATTGTGCTAATGTCTGTGGATGTAGGGAAACAGGTTGGAGGGATCCAACTGGATTCCTCACAAATATTTATTTGATTTCATATATTGTGATATTTGATTGTTTATCATGGATGATATATGATGTTTGAAAGTCGTGTTTGACTATTTGATGTGTTGCATCATCGGATCCAATTTTGAAGCTTAAAATAACGATTTTGATTTTTAAGGGATTTCTAAAGTAATTTTTGAAAGTATACGTTTATAAAATATTTTTGGAATTGATCCATTATAAATAAATAAACGTTATAATTTTTAATGTTATAAAATTATGGTTTTGAGAAATACAGTTAAAAGTTGATTTTTGAAAATATGGATTGATGATTTTATAAAATAGTAAAAAATTGGGAATTCTGAATTTTTATAAAAAGATTAAAAATAGGATTTATGAAATTCGATTATTTTATAAATCAAAATGATGAAACTATAAAGGAGTTTAAAGACGTTTTAAAAGAATAATATAAATTGATTTATATTAAAAGATTTATAAATTGATATTTATAAATTTAAAATATTGGAATTGTAAAACGAGCTTTTATAAGAGATAGGATGATTTGTAAATGAATTTCATAAATGAATGAAATTTATAAGATTATAACGGTGAAGTTATAAATAGAATTTTATAAACAGTAGGTTTATAAAATTATAAAGTTATTTAAAAGAATAGATTTGGATAAATAAATGAATCTTATAAGTTATAAGATTTATAAGTATGAAGTTTAAAAGAATGTTTTTGTAAACAAATAAATTATAAGTATTTAACTTATAATATAAACTTTCGGTATATAAAGGAGTTATAAATCGAATAGGTTAATAAAGGAAATTTGTAAAAGGAAGTTGTTATAAAATAAATAGAAATGGAATTTATAAACATTGTTTTATAAATTCGCAAACTACTTATTTTGATAAGTAAATTGTTGTAATTTATTAATGGAGTTATATTCACGTTTTAGACAGTGAATAATCCTTTAAAATAAAGTGAATAGAAATGATAAAATTTGTTAACGAAGTGTATTCACGTTTTTGAATAGTGAATAATATGTTAAAGAAATGTTTTGAATGTGATGTTTTAAATAGAATTGAAACGATCTAAAGATGATTTAAAAAGTATTAACTATCGAAACCATAGATTTCAACATTCATTGTTGAAATAGACGTTTTCGAGAAATAGAAGGAAATAGTAGATTATAACACTGTTGTTATAATAGATGATTTCCGAAAGGAAATATTTTGTATAGTATTGGGATTTATATATCTATTTTAATTTCAAATCCCTATACTAGTGATTTTGGGTTGTTGTAACGATGTTTTGCGCAACATTCGTTTTTGCCCAAATAAATATGGTTAAGTGAATGATTTCCTTAAAGAATGAAATATATACTTAATTTCGATTAAAGTATATTAAATATTTTCCAAGTATAGAAAATAAAAAGGCTTGTGAATTACTTATAAATAAATAAGTAATGGAAATGTTTTTCCAATATTAAGTGAATATTTTGAATTTATCTTTTTGAGGATAAATTGAAAATGAATATTTGAAAACGAATGGAAATCGTATATTCATGAATATTTTGGAATGTAAATTCAATATGGAATTTATAAATGAAATTGGAAATTGGGTTTAAAAATAAATATTGATTTATTTTTGAAGAATGGAGATTATATATCTTGTAAAGATATTTTTGGGAAATAAATAATTTGGAAAATTATTTGGAATCTGGTGATGTTGGCATATCTATTGATAGTTCAATAACCGACTATCAATATTTACCTTTAAATAGGTATTTGTTGTGATTTGCTTGAATTTGAATGCCACACTTATTTTTTTAAAATAAGCGCTCACTATTCGGGTTAACCGGGAAAGGACCTTGGGGTCGTATAACCCATTCCGAATATGTGATACATCGTTATGAATTGCATTTGAAGATCGGTGTTGAAGACCGGATATTTTTGAAAACGTAAGGGTTTCTTGTTGATTATCTCTGCACTGGCTGATCCCCGGTATTGAGATCTCCATATGTGATGGGAAATCCGAATGTGATTAGAGATTATTCGGATTGCAAGGACTTCTTTGTAAGTGCCTTCGGTTCTGTTCGAGCCCGGAACAGACTTGTATGGATTGTGTGTCTGACATTACAAATTGAGAAGTAAAGCCGATTTCTTTCAAATATATTTTTGTTGGTGGCGATGAATTTATTCTCTTAGCTTAACACCCTTCTCTGAGACGTACGAGCTCAGAGGTTATATAGTTGAAGGTTATCAGCAATATACTCCCAATTTGGTAATGTGACATACTGAGTGTTGCTGTAAATGATCATTGTGTTGATTATTTATGATAGGATCATTTATTTGATCGTCTATCCTGATGATCATTTCTATGATCATTTGTTGACCCAAAGCATGGCTTTTGTATAAAGTATGTTTTTGTGGACGTAACTTCGTCGAGCCTCACACCCCGGAATGGTCAAAACAGGAAAGAAGCAGCAAGGTTATGAGGGGTAGCGCCCTTTAGGATGTGTGCATTTCCTTCTGGAAAAGGATGGTATCATGGTATAGAGCCCAAATACTTACTCATGTTGAAAACATTTTATGATTGTGTGAATTGATTACGAGCGCTCGGTGAAAGGTCCCAAAGGACCGGGGGATGGCATATTCGGTCAGTTGTTACTCGGTTAGGGGTAACCCGGCCTTGTGTTAGTAGAGATCCGGTTTGGTTCTCGGGGATGTCCATCCAGAGGCATTCTCATGTGGCAATGGGAAGTTCCTTGGCCTGATCATTCGTTGGAAATCCAAAGAAACAATACGATCTTGTACGGTTTTAGTTGTAGAACCTGCTTCCTCAGGAAGTAGCTATAGTAGGCATAATATAATGGTACCTATGCTGGCTAAGATTTATATTCTACTTTCGAAATATCTTCTACACTATGCACTAATAATAATATCAAAAATTGATTTGATTTTAATGCGTATCAAGCATCTTTGACTAACATAAGAAGAAATCTTCCCCAAGTCTGTGTTTGCATTGTGTGTGTGGCGGGAGGTCTTATGGTAGTCTCATTCTTAAAAGCATTGCGAATTGATTTAAAAAAAAAAAATATTCCTCTACTTTATTTTAAAGAAAAATAAACTGTTTGAGTTCTCGCACCAGTCTCATGACTGACTCGGAGTTTATTGTTTTCCTTCCTAAACTCTGGGTACCCACCAATTTTCACACGGGCAGTCAAGAGTTAAGGTTTATCAGGATATTCTGGAGTTGCTGGAGGCAAGCTGGATGGCATTGGCGTATCACTAGTATATAGTATTTCTTTTTCCGCTGTTTGTTTGTTGTTGTACACTCTGATGAAATGAATGTAATGTGATGTAATGTAATAACTGATATAGTTCTTTGTTTAAAGATTATTCATTTATCTATTATATGTTGTTCCGCTGCGAATTGTGAGATTCTGATATTGTTCTGTTGTTTTCAGTTCCGTTCTATTTTCTATTTTCTTTTCTCTCTATTTTCTATCTTTTCTCTCTTTCTTTTTCTTTTCTTTTTCTTAAAACCCATAACTATTTGGTTTTTCGGCAACGAAAAATCGTGTTCGTTACATTTTTTATCAGAGCTTATGGTTAAGCGACAACCATGGTTCTGTTGGGTGTTACTCGTTAGAGATAGAGTCAGCAGTACTCTAGAATGAAATTGAGTGTAATAATAGATATGAGCGCGTATTTGTTAGTGAATATAAAATTGTTTTTGAATCGGGTAAATAAGGTAATTTTGCCCAAAACTATTTTTGTATAGAAAAGAAATGATTTTCTATGAATTATTATAGTATATGGTTGCATGATTGTTAGGAAGTGATAATATTGAATTATTATCATTAGTATATGGAATTAAATAAAATGGATTGAATTCAAGTAAACTAACTTATAAATTATTAATTCATGGACTAATGAATTGGAATTTGAATTGGCTAAATTAAAGTTTAGTCGTGAGCTAAATTTGAAGATAAATTTGAATTGTATATAAATTCAAGTAAGTAAAAGAAATAAATTGAAATTCCCTTTGTTAGTAATTAAGTAAATTCGAGATGAATTGAATATGGAAATTTTGAATTGAATTCAAATAGAATTGAAATTGTGAAATGGAATTGAAATGTTAAAATTGAATGAAAATGAATATGTAACTTCAATAGTGAAGTAAAAATGTTTAAGAAGCATATGTTGGAAATTTTGTAATAGAATTAGCAAAATGGTTTGAATGTTGCAATTGGATTGGATATTATGACTAGCAGGTTATACAGGTGTATTAAAAGAAATGGAATTGAAATTTTGATTTCAAAGTTAAAAATTAAATGGCTCGACAAAAAGGTACGTATTTCAATTTCAGTATGAAATTTGATGATTTTCTTCTCCAGCCACTTGGCTTTCTCTTTTCTTTTTGATTCTGAGGGGCCGTGGTGCCATTTTGTAGTCGTACCGAGCTAGCCGCGCAAAGGAGACGCTGGCGAAATTTTTCGAAAATTTAGGGTGTTAGAAAAATTTTGAGAAAAAAAATTGAAAGTTTGAAATTTGAATTTGAATTTAAATTTGAATTGTTAGGAGAACAATGTTGTTTGAAACCTATAATTGAAGTTGGAAAGCTAGTTGAAATGATAGTGAATCTCTAGTAAAAAAAAAAAGATTTAGGTTAGTAAGTTGATAAAACTATTTGAATTGTGAAAAATAGTAGACGGGATAAGGGCATTCTTCTTAACTTGTAATTTCGGGACGAAATTCTTTTAAGGAGGGAAGATTGTAACGACCCAGAATTTTGAACAATTTAATTTGAAAATATTTAATTAATTTTAAAATATTTGAATGATGATTTGGATTGAATTTTCAATGTAACTTTGAAATTAGCGATTAAATTATAGAATTTAATCTATTGGAGTTGAATAAAAATTTGAATCTTCAATTTTAAGCCAATTAAAAATATTTCAAAAGCTTGTAAAATTCATATTTATAATACTGAAGGTAATAGAAGTTTCAGAATCGAATTTGAAACTACTTTGTTCAGTTTTGAAATTATATTGTTTAAATCGATATTTAAAAATAGCCGTCCGAGGCACAGTCTCGGAATTCGACGAAACCAGTTCCATTGGGTCCGTGATATTGAATTTTTCTCGGATTTCAAATTTCGTATTTTTCGGAGTTAATATGTGATCACACGACGCGTAAACGCATTGGAATTTAATCGAATTCAATTTGAATTTTAATTTTTAAAATTAGTCAACAACAGCATCCCTATATTCTAGCCTAAAATCGCGCCTAGTATCACTGATGAGATCGTGCAAGCCATCCTTCTTTACATTTTATATATCCCCTCAGTTTCAAAATCAAAGAAGAACAAAAACAAACGATAATGGCCGCGTCTTTATCTTCCTCTTCATTTTCAAAGGCCGAAGCCGTATCCCTTCTTCCCCTTTCCTTCTTCAATTATAAATCGAACTCAGTAAATAAAAAAAAAAACATCAATGGTCGCGTGCGATTTCTGGAAGTGGCGAGCAGGGCGAGCGCCTTCGTGTGCGCGTAAGGTGGAGGCATTCGCGCGTTCGATCGATGAAGGCGGCAACGGCGGCGCCGTGGGTGGTTCGAATCACGAGGGTGGAGGAGCTCGCGATTTGGAATCGCATGCGCAGGCTCGAGGCGCGCGCGTACGCGTACGCGGTGATGATTTTGGGCGAGTCGATCGATGGTGTGCTCAGATGTGATGGTGGCGACGGCAAGCGCGCGTGGCCAGGGCATGGAAGCGGCGCGCGTATTTGGGGGTTCTGGGTTTCTTACGAAGCAGTGAAGGTATTGATTTTAGTTTTAATAACTTATTTAATTAAAAATTTTAAATTGCAGTAAGATAGTTTTGAAATTTTGTTTTGTTTTCAAAATTTTTATTAAAGGCAGTAAAGAAAAATTATATTTGCAGTAAAGAAATAATATATCATATTATAAGTAAATACGAGTAAGTTTATTAAAAGAAAATTTTAATTTTTAAAAAACCAAAATTTTAGTTAAACAAATTTATTAAAAGAAATTGATTTAAAGATATTAATTTAAAGTAAAATAATTAGTTGATTTAATTTATAAAAGGAAAATTTGTTAAAATAAATTTATTTAAGAAGAGATTGGTTTAAATAAAACTATTGATTAATTAAACAATCAAGAACGAAAATTTATTATTCGATCTGTTCGAATGTTAATAGATTGTGTAAATATTTATACAAGGTATAAATCAAGAAAATCGAATCAAGATGGAAATGGATTGCAAACGGGAATAAATGTGAGAACTTCTCACTCAAAAGGATTTATTTAAATTTTAAATAGTTGGATTTAAAATTTGTTGATTGAATGATTGAATGCTTGAATGATGATTGTTATATATATATATATTGGATGTGAATAGACCCTATACGCCGTTAGTAAGCGGAGGTTATTTATTACACCCATATACCGCGATATTCCACCTTGAAGTGGAATTGGTATTATATTATATATATAGCAATATATATATTGGCATATGTATATATTGCAGTTGATTGATTTCCCGCATTGTATAGCGGATGAGACCCTATTGCGCCGTTATTAAGCGGATAATATTTATAAAATCCCATATACAGCGATATTCCGTCTTGAAACGGAATTGGTATTGTGCTAATGTCTGTGGATGTAGGGAAACAGGTTGGAGGGATCCAACTGGATTCCTCACAAATATTTATTTGATTTCATATATTGTGATATTTGATTGTTTATCATGGATGATATATGATGTTTGAAAGTCGTGTTTGACTATTTGATGTGTTGCATCATCGGATCCAATTTTGAAGCTTAAAATAACGATTTTGATTTTTAAGGGATTTCTAAAGTAATTTTTGAAAGTATACGTTTATAAAATATTTTTGGAATTGATCCATTATAAATAAATAAACGTTATAATTTTTAATGCTATAAAATTATGATTTTGAGAAATACAGTTAAAAGTTGATTTTTGAAAATATGGATTGATGATTTTATAAAATAGTAAAAAATTGGGATTTCTGAATTGTTATAAAAAGATTAAAAATAGGATTTATGAAATTCGATTATTTTATAAATCAAAATGATGAAACTATAAAGGAGTTTAAAGACGTTTTAAAAGAATAATATAGATTGATTTATATTAAAAGATTTATAAATTGATATTTATAAATTTAAAATATTGGAATTGTAAAACGAGCTTTTATAAGAGATAGGATGATTTGTAAATGAATTTCATAAATGAATGAAATTTATAAGATTATAACGGTGAAGTTATAAATAGAATTTTATAAACAGTAGGTTTATAAAATTTATAAAGTTATTTAAAAGAATAGATTTGGATAAATAAATGAATCTTATAAGTTATAAGATTTATAAGTATGAAGTTTAAAAGAATGTTTTTGTAAACAAATAAATTATAAGTATTTAACTTATAATATAAACTTTCGGTATATAAAGGAGTTATAAATCGAATAGGTTAATAAAGGAAATTTGTAAAAGGAAGTTGTTATAAAATAAATAGAAATGGAATTTATAAACATTGTTTTATAAATTCGCAAACTACTTATTTTGATAAGTAAATTGTTGTAATTTATTAATGGATTTATATTCACGTTTTAGACAGTGAATAATCCTTTAAAATAAAGTGAATAGAAATGACAAAATTTGTTAACGAAGTGTATTCACGTTTTTGAATAGTGAATAATATGTTAAAGAAATGTTTTGAATGTGATGTTTTAAATAGAATTAAAACGATCTAAAGATGTTTTAAAAAGTATTAACTATCGAAACCATAGATTTCAACATTCATTGTTGAAATAGACGTTTTCGAGAAATAGAAGGAAATAGTAGATTATAACACTTTTGTTATAATAGATGATTTCCGAAAGGAAATGTTTTGTATAGTATTGGGATTTATATATCTATTTTAATTTCAAATCCCTATACTAGTGATTTTGGGTTGTCGTAACGATGTTTTACGCAACATTCGTTTTGGCCCAAATAAATATGGTTAAGTGAATGATTTCCTTAAAGAATGAAATATATACTTAATTTCAATTAAAGTATATTAAATATTTTCCAAGTATAGAAAATAAAAAGGCTTGTGAATTACTTATAAATAAATAAGTATGGAAATGTTTTTCCAATATTAAGTGAATATTTTGAATTTATCTTTTTGAGGATAAATTGAAAATGAATATTTGAAAACGAATGGAAATCATATATTCATGAATATTTTGGAATGTAAATTCAATATGGAATTTATAAATGAAATTGGAAATTGGGTTTAAAAATAAACATTGATTTATTTTTGAAGAATGGAGATTATATATCTTGTAAAGATATTTTTGGGAAATAAATAATTTGGAAAATTATTTGGAATCTGGTGATGTTGGCATATCTATTGATAGTTCAATAACCGACCATCAATATTTACCTTTAAATAGGTATTTGTTGTGATTTGCTTGAATTTGAATGCCACACTTATTTTTTTAAAATAAGCTCTCACTATTCGGGTTAACCGAGAAAGGACCTTGGGGTCGTATAACCCATTCCGAATATGTGATACGTCGTTATGAATTGCATTTGAAGATCGGTGTTGAAGACCGGATATTTTTGAAAACGTAAGGGTTTCTTGTTGATTGTCTCTGCGCTGGCTGATCCCCGGTATTGAGATCTCCATATGTGATGGGAAATCCGAACGTGTTTAGAGATTATTCGGATTGCAAGGACTTCTTTGTAAGTGCCTTCGGTTCTGTTCGAGCCCGGAACAGACTTGTATGGATTGTGTGTCTGACATTACAAATTGAGATGTAAAGCCGATTTCTTTCAAATATATTTCTGTTGGTGGCGGAGAATTTATTCTCTTAGCTTAACACCCTTCTCTGAGACGTACGAGCTCAGAGGTTATATAGTTGAAGGTTATCAGCAATATACTCCCAATTTGGTAATGTGACATACTGAGTGTTGCTGTAAATGATCATTGTGTTGATTATTTATGATAGGATCATTTATTTGATCGTCTATCCTGGTGATCATTTCTATGATCATTTGTTGACCCAAAGCATGGCTTTTGTATAAAGTATGTTTTTGTGGACGTAACTTCGTCGAGCCTCACACCCCGGAATGGTCAAAACAGGAAAGAAGCAGCAAGGTTATGAGGGGTAGCGCCCTTTAGGATGTGTGCATTTCCTTCTGGAAAACGGTGGTATCATGGTATGGAGCCCAGATACTTACTCATGTTGAAAACACTTTATGATTGTGTGAATTGATTACGAGCGCTCGGTGAAAGGTCCCAAAGGACCGGGGGATGGCATATTCGGTCAGTTGTTACTCAGTTAGGGGTAACCCGGCCTTGTGTTGGTAGAGATCCGGTTTGGTTCTCGGGGATGTCCATCCAGAGGCATTCTCATGTGGCAATGGGAAGTTCCTTGGCCTGATCATTCGTTGGAAATCCAAAGAAACAATATGATCTTGTACGGTTTTAGTTGTAGAACCTGCTTCCTCAGGAAGTAGCTATAGTAGGCATAATATAATGGTACCTATGCTGGCTAAGATTTATATTCTACTTTCGAAATATCTTCTACACTATGCACTAATAATAATATCAAAAATTGATTTGATTTTAATGCGTATCAAGCATCTTTGACTAACATAAGAAGAAATCTTCCCCAAGTCTGCGTTTGCATTGTGTGTGTGGTAGGAGGTCTTATGGTAGTCTCATTCTTAAAAGCATTGCGAATTGATTTAAAAAAAAAAATATTCCTCTACTTTATTTTAAAGAAAAATAAACTGTTTGAGTTCTCGCACCAGTCTCATGACTGACTCGGAGTTTATTGTTTTCCTTCCTAAACTCTGGGTGCCCACCAATTTTCACACGGGCAGTCAAGAGTTAAGGTTTATCAGGATATTCTGGATATTCTGGAGTTGCTGGAGGCAAGCTGGATGGCATTGGCGTATCACTAGTATATAGTATTTCTTTTTCTGTTGTTTGTTTGTTGTTGTACACTCTGATGAAATGAATGTAATGTGATGTAATGTAATAACTGATATAGTTCTTTGTTTAAAGATTATTCATTTATCTATTATATGTTGTTCCACTGCGAATTGTGAGATTCTGATATTGTTCTGTTGTTTTCAGTTCCGTTCTATTTTCTATTTTCTTTTCTCTCTATTTTCTATCTTTTCTCTCTTTCGTTTTCTTTTCTTTTTCTTAAAACCCATAACTATTCGGTTTTTCGGCAACGAAAAATCGTGTTCGTTACAGTTTTGGTTTTGGATTGATCTTGAGGAGATCATTGTGTTGGGTTGTTTTTGGTTCTAATTGTTTCTAGAGAAATCAGCAAGGGTTAAGATGATCAGTTTGGATGATGGCAACACAGGATCGTCCGAAGACTTATGTGGATAAGGGACGGAGAAATTTGGAATTCGAAGTTGGAGACTTCGTTGTTGTTGGAATTTTCTTTGATTCAGAAGCTATAAGTTCTGAGTAAGACTAGAAAGCTTGCTCAGTGATGTATCTGTGTTTTGGTTGGATCAGTGTTTGGTTTTCAGGATTGAATTGCCAGTTTGGATAACTGGGATTCGATGAGGTTCACGTATCTCTGAGGGAGTACGTGAATGGTCTATCTCTGATTTTAGAACCAGCTATTATAGAGGTTGGTTACTGAATCAGACTCGTCTGCAGTCTAATATGCAGTCTAGTTCTGTTGATCTAGATGAATAGGAGCTCTGTAGCTTAGTAGTATTGATTGTTTGGAATCTATAGAGCGAGCATCCCGATATTTATACCGGGGAAACTCGGGAAGTTCTATCCAGAATTTTTCTGGATAATTAGATTTGTTTGTTTGGGTAAATTGATTTCTTGATTATTAGCATATCATTGGTATATGCTTGTGTTTTAAAATTAAATCTTTAAAATAGATTATTAAATTACCTTTGTTTTAAATTTCGGGGCCGAAATTCTTTTAAGGGGGGAGGAATGTGATGACCTGGAATTTGAAAGCAATATCAATTTAATAATCTGAAATAAAAATTAAATTGATTTGATAATCTTTATAATAAGATTTGAATTAATTTAATAATCCATTAAAATAAATAGTTAATTGATAGATTTTATCTTTTTTTAAATCTAATAATTGTTTTATATTTATAATATATATAGAATATTGTATATATTGTAAATAGATATTGTTTTAAATCTAATTAATAAGTAAATCCTGTTTTCTATAAAATGTATATCTTTAGTAAATTGGGGTTTTAAATAGATAAGATAAAAATTTGATTTGTTTAATTAATTTATTTGATATTAAGTTTTTTTATGTAATAAATAAATAAATATGGTTTTAAATACATAAGATAAATATTGAAATGATTTAAAATATGTTTGATTCAAGTTTAAATTTAAATAAATAACAATAAGGTTTATTTTGATTTTTGTTTTAAATATAATTGAATAAAATAAATAATTTATTAATAAAGAAATAATTTCTTTTATAAGTTATTTATTGTTATCAAATGTTGTTATTTTTAAATATAATAATACATTGTTTTAACAGATAGATTTTTAATAAAAATAATTGTTTTTTTCAAAACTCAAATTGTGTAGTTATATTTGTAAATAAACTGGAATTCAAAATTTAATTTGAACTTGAATTCAAGCTTTGAAATCTAAATTATAAATATTTTTGATTTGTTTTGATTCTAGAATATTTGCATAAACTTTATTTTATTAATAAAATTGGATTTATTCATTTTAAAATTTATCTACATGTTAACTAATTTATTAAACATAAGTTTACATCCATCTTATAATAACATACTAAATAAATACTAATTAACTTTTAATTAAATACTAATTACTTTTATAAAACAAGTATAAACTTTTTACAGATTAAATTAATATGTGTTAAGATAATAATCTAGGTGCATGACAAATGTTACATTGTGTGACAAGTGTCAAAATTTAATTTAACATTTTCTTTTGTTTTTATTTTTGATAATTCCAGTTTACATAAAACTTCTTTCCCTCGTCTCCTTTTCTTCTTCCAAAAATTTGAAGACAAGCAAATCTAAAATAAAATAAAACACTTCCATTCAAAAACATAAATCTGTAAACATCTTCAACTCTGAAAAACCACTTCTCAGACCTGAAACAAAGGTTAGTAATCATCTTCAAAAGCCTCAGTTCAAACCTGCATATTTTCAAGTACAAAAACATTGCATTTCCTCCTTTCAAAATCTGGAAGCAAATTTATTTGAAGCCTGCATATTTTTTTTCAAGTAGCACCTGCATTTTCTTCTATCTGGAGTTTCATAAAGCATGCATGCAAGTGTTCAGTATCAAGCCTTCAAGCTTTTAACTCAAGAAACAAGCAGCTTAGATTCATTTGGGCAATTCAAATTTAAAGTTTTCCAGTTTTTGATGCACCTAGTCTTTTTCAAAATTTCTGCTCTGCCATCAAGATTAAGGTGAGTAACATTTCTGTTTTCTTAAAGTTTAAATTTATAAATAAGGTGCATGTGAAATATCTGTGATAAAATGTGTTGAATGCATATTTGAATGAAATATGCTGTGACTATAATATGCTTGTGATTTCCAAAAGTACTCTCTGTTCTTTTTAGATCATATGTTCAGGTTTTGTTTTAAATTCAAAATCTATAGATTTGTGCCTCTGACTAAACTTAGATTAAAATCAAACTTGTTTGTTTATGTTAAACTTTAGTTTAAGATTTTAGTTAAGTTAAAATAACTTGTAAACATCTCTGTACACCAGAATTTGATTAATCAAGTTTAAATATGTGAAAATTTATATTGAATAAATTATAAATTCAGTATTAAGAATTAAATACTAAAATCAAAACTCGATTTTTAGAATAAAAATCAGCATTTTTAGTTAAGAAATTTGAGTATTGTTCTATGTTGAACTGTAAAGGGGATTTTTGAGTTTTGGGGGATCTGGGCAAATGTAATAGTCGGGGTTCTTCTGGTAGGTAGAGGAGCAGTCATTGATGATTGGAAAATTATTAGATGTTGATGCAAATCAACATGAAGACAATGGTGATGATTTGTTACCTGTAACCCTAGTTTAAGCTAGGTAGATTGCTTTGATCAGTTCTTCATGAAGAGATGATCGAGTTGAACGAAATTTTGGGGGATGATAGTATGATGGTGGATGAAGTCGTAGCCGGTATCGTTGCCATTCCGGTAGTCAGAAGGTGGAGAAGGAGGAATGTTTCAGGTTTGGGGGTGAAACCTGTTCTCTGTAGTTTCAGGTTTTGTAAAGGCAACTTGAATTCAAATTTGTGTTTTGGAAGGAGAATTTGAGGGTGGAGGTTGATCGTGGGGTTGGTTGTCGATGTCAGGAAGTCACCGGAGGTGGTGATGGTGGATGTAGGCACGGTGCTCGTGCACGGTGCCAAAATTTTGAGTTTTGATGTTTTCTGGGTGGAGGCAATATATTTGTCTCGAGTTTTCCTCGGGTAGTCCAAAGTTTTGCTCGAGATTTAAGGCATGATGACTCGAAGTGTTTTTGGGTTAGCTCGGGTAAATTGCAGTATCACAGTTTTTTTGAAAACTATCTGTAGTTTTAAATTTAAATCAAAATTTAAATAAATTTCAAAGTAGTTATGATAAGATTTAAACAAGTTTAAATATGTAGTATTTATTATAGTTTCAAATAATTTTGAAATCTTATAAGTTTTAAAATTGAAGTGTTTTCCAGTTTTTTTAAAAAAAGAAGGAAACCTGACAGTTTTCTAAAAATTGAATTTTATTTTGAAAATCTGAAACTAATTTAAAAATAGCAGTTTAAATTTCAATTTTAGATTCAGTTTCCTTAAGACCCTTGAATCTTCATGTTTTTAAAAATGTAATTTGAATTTTAAATAAAGAGATTAAAAATCAATGTTTAAATCAAAAGTTTAATGCAAGTTTAAATTCAAATAATTTTAAATAAGGAATGGTTCAAATGTATTGAATTTAAAAATCTAGATATTTGATTAAGTTTTAAAATTTGAATGTTTTCAAACAAGTTTAAATTTAAATTGTTTATTAGAAGTAAATTTGTTTTCAAACAAATATTCTAAACTTGATTTCCTTTTTAAATGAAGTCATTTATGAAAGGTTAATAATAGAAAGATAAATGATTTGTTAACTGGAATTTGAAATTTAAATAGTAATGTACTTAAAACTTAATTTTAAATTAAATTAAGAAAATTAAGGGTTATCTTATATAAGTTTTAAAGGGTAAGTAATAAATGTTATTTACATTTATTTTAAAAAGAATATAAATGGAATTTAAATACATTAATGCTTAAATAAATATCATTTTGATTTTAGATTCAAAATGAAATTTGAATTTTAATTATCATTCGCCGACAACAAAACACTCCATATATATAACTATAATAAAATCTTAAAATTATCCCTATATATATAATATAATTTTGTTAAAATTATTTCATTTACCCAGTTTCCAAAATAGTACTATGTTGGTTTGCCTTGTTTAAGCGTTCAAAAACCCCTATCGATATCGTAGCGTCCCACGTATCGACCATAATTCATAAGCCACTCAACAGATAAATCAATATAATATAAAACATTTTTATGCCACTAACAAATACGCATTCATATCTATGCACTCAAACTAATCCTAGGGTCTCGCTTACTGTGATGACCCGGAATTTGAAAGCAATGTCAATTTAATGATCTGAAATAAAAATTAAATTGATTTGATAATCTTTGTAATAAGATTTGAATTAATTTAATAATCCAATAAAATAAATAGTTAATTGATAGATTTTATCTTTTTTTAAATCTAATAATTTTTTTATATTTATAATATATATAGAATATTGTATATATTATGAATAGATATTGTTTTAAATTTAATTAATAAATAAATCCTGTTTTCTATAAAATGTATATCTTTAGTAAATTGGGTTTTTAATAGATAAGATAAAAATTTGATTTGTTTAAATTTATTTATTTGATATTTTTTTTATGCAATAAATAAATAAATATGGTTTTAAATACATAAGATAAATATTGAAATGATTTAAAATATGTTTAATTCAAGTTTAAATTTAAATAAATAACAATAAGGTTTATTTTGATTTTTGTTTTAAATATAATTGAATAAAATAAATAATTTATTAATAAAGAAATAATTTATTTTATAAGTTATTTATGGTTATCAAATGTTGTTATTTTTAAATATAATAATACATTGTTTTAACAAATAGATTTTTAATAAAAATAATTGTTTTTTTCAAAATTCAAATTGTGTAGTTATATTTGTAAATAAACTGGATTTCAAAATTTAATTTGAACTTGAATTCAAGCTTTAAATCTAAATTATAAATATTTTGGATTTGTTTTGATTCTAGAATATTTTCATAAACTTTATTTTATTAATAAAATTGGATTTATTCCTTTTAAAATTTATCTACATGTTAACTAATTTATTAAACATAAGTTTACATCCATCTTATCATAACATACTAAATAAATACTAATTAACTTTTAATTAAATACTAATTACTTTTATAAAACAAGTTTAAACTTTTACAAATTAAATTAACATGTGTTAAGATAATAATGTAGGTGCATGACAAATGTTACATTGTGAGACAAGTGTCAAAATTTAATTTAACATTTTATTTTTTTTATTTTTAATAATTTCAGTTTACATAAAACTTCTTTCCCTCATCTCCTTTTCTTCTTCCAAAAATTTGAAGACAAGAAAATCTAAAATAAAATAAAACACTTCCATTCAGAAACATAAATCTGTAATCATCTTCAACTCTGAAAAACCACTTCTCAGACTTGAAACAAAGGTCAGTAATCATCTTCAAAAGCCTCAGTTCAAACCTGCATATTTTTCAAGTACAAAAACATTGCATTTCCTCCTTTCAAAATCTGGAAGCAAATTTATTTGAAGCCTGCATATTTTTTTTTTTAGTAGCACCTGCATTTTCTTCTATCTGGAGTTTCATATAGCATGCATGCAAGTGTTCAGTATCAAGCCTTTAAGCTTATAACTCAAGAAACAGGCAGCTCAGATTCATTTCGGCTATTCAAATTTAAAGTTTTCTAGTTTTTGATGCACCAAGTCTTTTTCAAAATTTCTGCTCTGTCATCAAGATTAAGGTGAGTAACATTTCTGTTTTCTTAAAGTTTAAATTTATAACTAAGGTGCATGTTAAATATCTGTGATAAAATGTATTGAATGCATATTTGATTGAAATATGCTATGACTATAATATGCTTGTGATTTCCAAAAGTACTCTCTGTTTTTTTTAGATCATATGTTCAGGTTTTGTTTTAAATTCAAAATCTATAGATTTGTGCCTCTGACTAAACTTAGATTAAAATCAAACTTGTTTGTTTATGTTAAGCTTTAGTTTAAGATTTTAGTTAAGTTAAAATAACTTGTAAACATCTCTGTACACCAGAATTTGATTAATCAAGTTTAAATATGTGAAAATTTATATTGAATAAATTATAAATTCAGTATTAAGAATTAAATACTAAAATCAAAACTCGATTTTTAGAATAAAAATCAGCATTTTTAGTTAAGAAATTTGAGTATTGTTCTATGTTGAACTGTAAAGAGGATTTTTGAGTTTTGGGGGATCTGGGCAATGTAATGGTCGGGGTTCTTCTGGTAGGTGGAGGAGCAGTCATTGATGATTGGAAAATTATTAGATGTTGATGCAAATCACATGAAGACAGTAGTGATGATTTGTTACTTGTAACCCTTGTTTAAGCTAGGTAGATTGCTTTGGTCAGTTCTTCACGAAGAGATGATCGAGTTGAACGAAATTTTAGGGGACGATAGTATGATGGTGGATGAAGTCACAGCCGGGGTCGTTGCCATTCCGGTGGTTAGAAGGTGTAGAAGGAGGCGCGTTTTAGGTTTGGGGGTGAAACCTATTCTCTGCAGTTTCAGGTTTTGTGAAGGCAACTTGAATTCAAATTTGTGTTTTGGAAGGAGAATTTGAGGGTGGAGGTTGATCGTGGGGTTGGTTGTCGTTCTCCGGAAGTCACCGGAGGTGGTGATTGTGGCTGGAGGCACGGTGCACGTGCACCGTGCAAATTTTTTGAGTTTTGATGTTTTTTGGGTGGAGGCAGTATATTTGTCTCGAGTTTTCCTCGGGTAGTCCAAAGTTTTGCTCAATATTTAAGGCATGATGACTCGAAGTGTTTTTGGGTTAGCTCGGGTAAATTGCAGTATCACAGTTTTTCTGAAAACTGTCTGTAGTTTTAAATTTAAATCAAAATTTAAATAAATTTCAAAAGTAGTTATGATAAGATTTAAACAAGTTTAAATCTGTAGTATTTATTATAGTTTCAAATAGTTTTGAAATCTTATAAGTTTTAAAATTGAAGTGGTTTCCCGTTTTAAAAAAAAAATAAAAAGAAGAAGAAAACCTGACAGTTTTCTGAAAATTGAATTTTATTTTGAAAATATGAAACTAATTAAAAAACAGCGGTTTAAATTTCAATTTTAAATTCAGTTTCCTTAAGACCCTTGAATCTTCAAGTTTTTAAAAATGGAATTTGAATTTTAAATAAAGAGATTAAAAACCAAGGTTTAAATCAAAAGTTTAATGCAAGTTTAAATTCAAATAATTTTAAATAAGAAATGGTTCAATTGTATTGAATTTAAAAATCTGGATATTTGATTAAGTTTTAAAATTTGAATGTTTTCAAACAAGTTTAAATTTAAATTGTTTATTAGAAGTAAATTTGTTTTCAAACAAATATTTTAAACTTGATTTCCTTTTTAAATGAACTCATTTATAAAAGGTTTATAATAGAAAGATAAATGGTTTGTTAACTGGAATTTGAAATTTAAATATTAATGTACTTAAAACTTAATTTTAAATTAAATTAAGAAAATTAAGGGTTATCTTATATAAGTTTTAAAGGGTAAGTAATAAATGTTATTTACATTTATTTTAAAAAGAATATAAATGGAATTTAAATTAGTTAATGCTTAAATAAATATCATTTTGATTTTATATTCAAAATGAAATTTGAATTTGAATTTAAAAATGCAATGTTCTAAGTCCACTTTAATATTTATGAAATTATTAATAAGGAATGGTTTATCTTAGAAATCATCAAGGTGTTAAATAATTAAATAAATGAGATAATTAAGGAATGACTTATTTATTTTAATTTATAATTAATAATTTGGATTAATTTAAATTAGAGATTAATTAAGAAGTAATTAAAGAAACGTAATTAAAGAGTTAATGGTTAATGATGGTCATTAACTTAAGATAATTTAACAATTAATCAATATGATTAATTTTTAATAATTAATTAGATTGATTAATTATTGATAATAAATTGTGAAATTTATTTAAGTTTAATTAGTTAAATAAAAGTAATTAAGACATTAATTACTTAATGTAATTAATGGGGTTTATTGAGGTTCGTTTAAATTAATTAATTAAGTTTAATTAATTTTAAATTTAGAATTTGATAACAATTACTTGATATAATTAATAAAGTTAATTACTTGGTAAAGTAATTAGAGATATTTACTGGATGTAATTAGTGGATAATGATGGAATTGTGGAAGTAATTCAGATTAAATTACATTATAATTAATCAAGGGATTAATTCAGAAAATAATTAAGGAATAATTAATTGAATGAAGTAACTAAGGGTAGTAATTACAGAATGAGATTAATCAAAGGTGATTAATAAATATGGTTTAAGTGAGATTATTTACTGAAAGTAAGTAATTTAATTAAGTAATTAATTTAAATATAATTAAGGATCATTAATTAATATAATTAATGAAGTAATTAAGATTGATTAATCAAGATTAATTAATCAATAACAAGTGATTAAGTGTAATTAATTATTTGTAATTAATTAAGGTTAAATGTAATTAATTATAATTAATTAATTAATAAAGTAATTAAGGGATAATTACTGTTTTTGGTTTAGAGTAATTAATTTATGAAATTAATTGAAGTATAATTAATCAAGGGTGATTAATTAAGATGATAAATTAGAGGTTAGTTAATTAATTAATTTGTAATTAATTAATGATGATGTAAGCAAGATTTGTATTGTGTAAGTAATTAATTTAATTCATTTTAAATTAATTAGAGATGATGTAATTAATTTAGTTCAATTTAAATTAATTATAGATAATATGATTATAAGTCATTGCTTATAAGTGGATAATATTAGTTGCCTTGACTGGTTTGGAATCTCAGCTATGAGATTAATAATGTTGAGTGATATGGATGCATTGGTTGCATTGTGATGATGATATGAATTATCTTTTGATAATGATAATGTGGATTATCTATTGTGATGATAATGATAATTATCTATTGTGAATATGTGAATTATCTATCTGTATGTATATAGATAATGTTATTGAATTGTTTTAAACTCAAAAACAACTTAGACCTAAAAGACATGCTTTGGATTTCGATGAGACGGGGATCAGGTTTCAATATTTGGATATTCGAAAACCATATCAATTCAAATTAACGATAGGTCGTGAATTTTATGAGAAGAGTGAAGACTCGAGGTGTAAAGACTATTAGTCAGTATAACTCTGGGGTGATTCTGTGATGAGTTTGACGGAAATAGTACTTGCAGGCTCGAGATGGAGATTCAGAGTGCAAGGGTTATCGTCGTTAACTCTGAGGGTGATTCCAAAATGAGTGTAATGAGATAATGCCTTCGGTTTCGTTCGAACACGTAACGAACTTGTATGGATTGAATGCTTTCAGCACATCGTCAGGTGGACGATGAGCATTCTAAGAGATGTGTTCTCTAAAGGTAATCGTAGCCTCAAGCCTCATCAACCAGGAATGGCTAAAACAGGGGAGGTGCAGCAAGGCTTCGTGGGTAGCTCCCACTGGAGAGCAAGATTTTCCCCTGTCTTGAGGTCCCTTTTTATTCAGCTGTGTGGGCGGTTGGAATTGCGAACCAACTGCGGGGTTGTCTTGTTCGGAACTATTCAGTAAGGAATGGGTCCGGCCTTGTGTTGCAGGGGAGCGGGCGTACTCCTCGGTACGTTGATCTAGGCCACGTACTTTGACGGGCGGTACCCCAGTAGCCCTGCCATTGTATGGAATCCAAAATCCAATAAGTGCCAACGGATTTGATTGTATTGCCCACTTTTGTGGCTAGTAGCTGGAATTTAATCATGTAACAATTTCGGCTATTTCATATTTGCTTGAAACCTAGACCTATTATAATATCACTGGATTTCCTATCAAATGTTTTGGTTAGTGTAAGGTAAAAACTTTTCTATGTTTATGTGTGGGAAGTCTTACGTGATACCTTTCTTTCCAAAAGGTTTTTGAAAGTTAGCAACTTTAACATGTTACTCACACCAGACCCATGTCTGCCCCGGAGTTTATTTTTGTTTTTCATAAACTCTTGGGTACTCAAATTTTTACGAGTAGCCAAAGGATTTAGGCTAGCTTTGACGAACTTTGGAGGAGCAATGGAGCAGGAGGATTCTGCGTTAGATATATAGTATTCCGCTGTGTGTTCTGTGTTGTCTCTGAGTTGTATTATGTTGTAAATACTGGACAGGTGTTTATAACTATCTAGTATGTGTTGTATTATCTGTGTACTCTGATAGTGGTTGTAAACTATGTAATATTTTATGTTATTAATATAATTTATTCGTTCCGCTTTTAGATTCCGATGTGTTGTTTGTTCTTTCTTCTCTTTCTTTCTCTTTTCTATCCCTTTCTTTCTTATTAACGATGCGACTTTCTGGTGTTTTGGAAGTCCGGTCGTTACAGCTTACCCTATCTCAAATGAGTAAATTCGCAAGAAAACCTAGGTGTTCCCTTAACCTAAGCTTCGATACCACATGTAACAACCCACTTTTCCGTACAATTGAAGCTGACAACAAACCACACATTTCCAACCCAAATCAAATGGAAAGACGAATAGTTAAGGGAAAGAAAGAAGAAGAGAAGAGAAGAAGAGGAGAAAAGAAACTAAAAACAACACAAAATCTTACAATCACAGCGGAACAACATATAATATAATTTCAACTATATATTTACAAAAACGAAACTGTTATGTACATACATCCATCAGAGTATAACAACAGTCATAATCATCAGTCTGAAAAGTTACAACTTCCTCTATCTAGAGGCCCGAAGCTAAGCGCTACAGATGCTATAATCATCCATAGTATTAACTTTCGGTGATCAAAGACTGCAGCGTTAACAATATCTATAATATCAATAGCACTTGAATAAGAAATAAACTCATCGCAGATTAAAACATTTTTTTGATTATATTTCAAAATAACATTTCATATCTAATTTACATAATCCCAATCGCTTTCAAGTTTCAGATCAAATATAATCAATACAAAATACGCCAGGAGCAACATATGAATATAAATACTATCTAAAATTTACATAATTATGTTTTTGGGAAGTCTTCTAGGTATATTTACAATTTATATATTTACAATGTTCGTTTCGGTTCAAAATTTGAATAATTACATAAGACAGAAAAATAATAATAATAGTAAGTTTTATAAGACAATTTATTTATATATGTACATATGTATATAGTAAAGTAATTACTATTGTTATTTATAGGAAAAGAAAACAATTATTTAAGTAAATATATATATATAAATACACACACATATTTTAATATGTATAAGACAACAGTAATTAAATAAGATTTTTGGGAAATATAGGAATTTCGAAATTGCTACAGAGATTATATGAAAAATTAAAAATTAAAAAGTGTATGTAGGTTATTTTTAGTATATGTAGTTTCAAAGGAAAAAATAAAATAAAATAAATATACATATATACCTATTTTCATTTGCTAGTTTAATTTTAAAATAATGTATTATGGAGATTAATTTGTTTAATAAACTTTTTAATTATTTTAGTCACTAAAAATATTTTATTAAAAGGAATTAGTTTAAAATTAAATTATTAGTTAAATTAAATTATTATTTAATTAAAATTATTAAATGGCAATTGATTATTCGATTTATTTCTAATGTAACTAAACCTTATAAATGTTTATGCAAGGTCTAAAGTCATCGGGAAACTGAGTCGAGATTGAAGTGGATTGCAAACAAAATAAAGGTGAGATCTTCTCACTCATTCGGATTACCTATTAAAATTTAAATGTTAAATTTAAATCATTGGATGCCTGACTTGATTGATAAATTTATAATTTATTTGTTGGATGATATTATATATATAGTAGTATATATATTGGAGTGATTGATATTCCCGCATTATATAGCGGATGAGACCTTATGCACCCCGCATAATAGCAGATGACCCTTTATTCCACGATATCCCCCTCGAAGTGGGATTGGTATTTTATCTATTGACAAACATCTATGGATGCAGGGAAAAATAGGTTATAGGGATCCAACCGGGTTCCTCGAAAGTATTTATTGTATGCATATATATATATATATATATATATATATATATATATATATATATATATATATATAACAGGATGGATAAATTGTTATGGATTGTGTGAATTGAACTGTTAAATGTTAAATAGCTTGGGAATTAAATTTGGTAAATTTTAAATACCATAAATAATTAAATTGAAGGAGTTTAAAAAGTAAATTTGAAAAAGTAATTATTTACACATAAAATTGGATTTATCACAAAAAGGAATTAAGTAGATTAAAAATATATTAGCCTGAGTTTTACTTAACTATTTGTTAATTGGTTTAAGTAAAGATTTGAGATTAAAATATATTAAGGGCTTGAAGAGAATTCAGATCGATGATTAAAATAGATTTGAAACAAAAATGGAAGTTTATTAAGAGAAGATTATTAAATGGAATTATAAATAGAATTGCTTTTATAAATAAATGGAAAACTCAAAGGAGCTTATAAATTTATAACGAGATTTATAAATAAGATAAAATGATATCAGTGGATATGAGGAAAATATAAGTTAATGGTGTGAACTTATATAGGGCAATGGGAATTGTTTTGAAAAGAATAGTGGGATATTATTTCAAATAAGAGAAAGGGTGATTAATTTGGCTATAGTCGATGTCATACGAATCAAGAGGAATTTTGGTGGATATTGGATTTTTTAAAGATAGACTTTTTTCGAGTAAAGTAAAATTGTTTTTAAAGTGAATTTTTAAATCTACTATACTATATAACTTTTATAAACTATTATTTTGATCTAGAATATTCTGAAGTTAGTTATTATATACTTAATATTTACTAAAACAAATTCTAATTTTTATAAACCAACTTTGAAAATTTATTAGCAACTGGGTATGAATTTTTATCTTAAACCATATTTTGAAAAATAAATCCATTATTCTTATTTTATAAGTATATATGTTTTTAAATGTTTTAATTCAATTAAAAACCCTCTTGAGGTGAGAAGCGAGTTATTTAAATTGGATAAGATTATAAGAGAAGATCTTATAATGGGATTATGGAAACTAAAATAAATTGTCGTAATGTAAGATAGGACTATGAGAAGGTGAAATAAAACTTCACAAAGGGAAGTGAAAGGTAAAATTGGAAATTTTAATAAGCAGAGAGGGCTTCGGAAATATAAAAAGAGAATTAATTACGGGATTCTAAAAATTATAAGATTAGTGTAAAACGAGTGGAAATTTACAAAATAAAGTTTTAAATAATTTTTAAGGAATGAAATAGGATATAAATGAATAATTTCCAAGTGTTAAGTAACTAATGGAGTGGGAAAAATATGCTAGGTATTGAACAAAGGTTGAAATTTGCTTTATAAGAATTAAAAGAGATTTGAAAACTATTTTAAGATGTGAAGTATGGAAATAATATCATGTGAAGGTATTTTGAGATAAATAATTTGGTGAATTATTTAAGGCCTAATGGTTGCTTGTGAATGTTATTTGATAGTTAAATAACCGACTATCAATATTGACCAATGCGCTGATCGTTTCGAAGAGATCGGGATCAGGTTTATTATCCGAAAACCACTTCGATCCGATTTGAAACATTTGCGAATGAAGACCATGAAGATGATGAAGACGGTGATTCGGTATGTCCAGATCCAGGGAAACTTGTATGGATGAATGCTATCAAACCATCGTCAGGAGGACGATGGGCATTCTAAGTGAAATGTATTCTAAAAAGGTAGCGCATAGCCTCAAGCCTCATCAACCGGTAATGACTAAAACAGGGAAGGTGCATCAAGGCTAGGTGGGTAGTACCTAAGTAGGGTAAGATTTCCCCTATCCAGATGTCCCTTTTATTTGGCTGTGTGGGCGGTTGCTGATCCCAACCGCGGGGTGATCTTATTCGGACTATAAAGTAAGGGGTAGCTCCAATCTTGCGTTGCAAGGGATCAGGAGTGGTCCTGGTACTCTGATCTAGGCCAGGTACTGTGATGGGCGGTACCCCAGTAGCCCTGCCATTATATGGAATCTAATCTCTAATAAGCGCCTGTACGGTTTTACAGTGCCCAACTATTGTTGGAACGTGAGATGCAAGCATTTCAGCTAGATTCTATTTTACTTTCTATAGACGTTATTATAATATCAGACGAATTTGATAAAAATGTTTTGGTTATCGTAATGTAAAAACACGACATATTTATTTGTGGCATGGTCTTACGAGATACCTTTATTACAAAGGATTTTTTAAAAATATAATAATCCAATTGGGTTTTTTCTCACGCTGGTTTTCCAGACTGATTCGGGTGTTGTTTTATTGTGATGCTCGGGTCAGACCGAGTTTAACAGATCCAGGTTACTATGCTATGGAGTTCAAGAGGCGAGCTGGATGATAGAGACATATCTGTCGTACTTGGTTATTAATATTTCCGCCGTGTAAGGACAAGTGTAGGCTTTCCAAAGTGGTGAATGATTGTTTCACTCTAATAATGATATGTATATATGACAGTACTAATTTCTTTGTATTTAAAGCTGTTGTTACATGTTATATTTTATTCCGCTGGGATTATGAGATTCTGATTTTTT
This sequence comes from Allium cepa, assembly GCA_030765085.1. Classification (NCBI taxonomy): domain Eukaryota; kingdom Viridiplantae; phylum Streptophyta; class Magnoliopsida; order Asparagales; family Amaryllidaceae; genus Allium; species Allium cepa. Next base: position 521,020,583 of record CM060938.1, read on the forward strand.
TTCTATCTTTTTCTTCTACCTCTTCCATTTTCTTTACCCTAGTTATTCGCTCTTTCGTACACTTTGGGTTGATCGAGGAAGAATTATTATCAACTCAAGGGTTACGTAACCCCGGGTCGCTATAATGAAGATGCCCCTTGGATAACCAAGGTACTATATAGTCATAACAAACTTAATACAACACGGTGGAAATAAAAACATAACAACTCCTACATAGCTAACTTCATCCTCTTGCTCATCTTCGGAAGGTTTATTTGTCCACTTACTAAAACTTGAAAATCCTTAACCCTCAGCCTACTCAAATAAATTTTGAGTACCTAAGAGTTTTAGGGGAAAAACATAAACTTTGAGTCAAACATAAAGCCTAGTGTGAATAATAATATATATCTTGGTTATTTGATATTAAGTGAGAACATGCCACTTAGCGAAACGGGTTTCCCCTTACAATATTCTTTTAAAACATATCTTTTGCAAATCTTAATCCTGCATACAAAACTGGTTAAAACAATATAGTAAGATATAACATATAAATCAGGTAACAAATGAACTATCTATCTGAACACTATAGTTTTGTTTGGCTAACTACTAACCTTTGGCAGTCTAGGGCCTACCAGACAAAACAAATAATCTAACTTCTGTTAGATACTCCTCTTCTAGACGGCCTGTCCCTAACTTACTTATCCTAGGATCAACTGATCCTAATGATTTTGCAAGCTCACCAATAACATATCTTTACCGTAATTTCTTTCTGTGTGTAACATCATTTTAGTCCTACTTGTGACAAATCTCTACACACTGGAATTTTAGACTAAATTAGCTAGCGGCTAATAGCTAATGTATAGGGTGCGACCATATACTAGTCCCATCTAGTATTCTAATATCTGAGTCATTTTACTTGGGGTCAACTACCTATAAATTTTTCTTGAAAACATATTCTCTCAAATTGATTTAAGCCTTTAAATCATACTTTAAAAAGGAAAAATATACTTCTATGCATTACTCAAATCACCTTGCTATTTTATATATAATTTACACAATACTTTGTTGTTGAAAACATTTAAACCATTGAAAGTACACCTTTCGAATTTATTGAAAGTACCCCTTTCGAAACAAGTAAAACTTTACGCCGAAAGGCCAAACATACCTTTCGAAACCTTTCTTAATAAACCTTTCAAAAACATTACATCACCTTTCTTTCGAAAGCTTTAAAACCTTAGACATCTTCTTATCAAAACGCTATAAACATTGCCTTTTGAAAACATTGGAATTTTCTAATTCAAATCTTTCGAAACCATTAGGGAACCATCCCATCGAAACCTTTCTCTTAAACCTTTCGAAAGCACTAAATCCTTTTCATAAAATCAAACCTTTCGAAAGCATTTGGTTTCAAGTAAAACATGTGGAACAACCTTTTAAAACCAATTAAAACCTTTCCTTTCAAAACCAGTTAGGTTTAACTTTCAACAGCACAAACGGTCACAAAGCAACTAAGTCGAAAGCATTCTTCCGAAAGCTATTTCATTAATAAAGAAGTGATGGTATCGAAGCCAACCCTTCGAAAGCATTGGAGAAGTGGCTATGTTTTAAGAACAAAATAACTCTTTCGAAACCATTTGCTTCGAGCGGTGGAAAGCGGCAGCAAGTGGTTTCCACCCCCTTCGAAAGCGTTTACTTAAAACAAAAGGTGCAACCTCTTTCATAACCATTCCTTACATTTAACCAAGTCGAAAACTATCTCTGTCGAAAGCATCCTTTTCGAAAGCAAAGAAAGCGCATTTTCTTTAAAACAAAGCAAAGCTTCGACCCTTGAACCCATTTTTTAGAATCTATACCTTTCTCCTATGCCCAATCCAATACATACCAAAGCTTTCGATATCATGTGTATTAGTTTCGATGGAGACGGAGGCAGAAAAGTGTCGAAGGCTAGGTGCCGAAAGTGGCGAAACATGTAAAAAGCATGTGAAATCTTATTTTTAGCCTTTAAAGTAATTCTTTTGACCTAACTTGTCTTGTTTGTCAAAATATAATTGGTTGCTAATTTCTTTTCTAAAAGTACTACCGAAATTTCAAAAATAGAAAAATTAAATTATTTACAAAATGCCCCTTCTCCTTTCATAAATATTTAAAACATTTAAATGCATACCTTAAATAATTTTATATATCTATTAAAACACTCAGGAAAATTTTATAAAATTTTCCATAAATTACCTTTAATATGTTTTCTAACATATATTAATTTCTATCCCAAAACCTTCATAAAATGACCGTAATTAATTTAAAACTAAAATAACTATTTTATTCACTAGTAAATTCATAATAAATCCACATTAATTCAGAAAATTATGAAATTTGAAACACATTTTCAAAATATTATTTCTGACCTTATCTCAAAATCGCAAGGCATTTGGATGTAATTTATTTTGTTTTTCAATCCAGAACTCGCCATAAAATCTGTATGATTTGGCATAAACATCAACAAGCATATATATCAATTTAAAAATAAAAAACATGAAAAAACCTTCCAAAATAGATCTGATTTAATCTAAAACCAAAAACAATTAAAAATATGAGATGTAGTCATTATTCACCTTAGCTTTATGATTAAGGAGTTGAGATTTGAGAATAGTTTTTGAATTGATTAAGACTCTGATTAAGACTCCTTCCTTTGATTGCTTTATCTTCTTCTTGTTCTCCTAATGGTGACCGGCCTCTTTTTTTGATCTTGATAGTGAACATATGAAATGAATGTGGCCTAAGTGTTTTGGGTATAAGAATATACTTATTCCTATTTTACCCTCACCTATTACCCTTTTCTATTATGCTTTAATACATTTTAGTTCATTTGTTATATGGCATGACAACCCTTCTATCAATCACAAATTTCAACCCTTAATAATTACATTACATTATTTTATTTAACTAATTAAATACCCTAAATAATGTTACGTAAAATTAGGTTCGTTACAGACTCCCCTTCTTAAAGAATTTCGTCCTCGAAATTACGATAAGCTACACATACAAATCAATCATAAGGGTAAAACATACCATCATATAAATCTAGATAAGCATCTATAATCCTGCTCTTAGTCTCCCAAGTACAATCTCTCTCATTGTCGTTTCATTGAACTTTGACTAATATGCCTATCTTTTTCCTTAACCTCTTCTCATCACTCATGACCATGCGAACTGGCTTTCTAACTATAGTCAAATTTGGCTCTACTACTAGGTCCTCTAACACAGTCGGTGCTGTAGTAGTCTCCGGATCTCGAACACACTTTCTTCGATGAGAAATAAGAAAAACATTATGGAATCCTACCAAATTGTTCGTCAATTCTACTATATATGCAAGTTTCTTGATCCATTTTATAATAGAAAATGGTCCTACAAATCTCGGTGACAACTTCCCTGATTTCCCGAATTGAATTACACCATTCATCGATGATACCTTAATGAAAACATGATCTGTAACATAGAATTCTGAGTCTTTTTATCTTTTAGCAGCATAACACTTCTGCCTAAACTGAGCTTCCTTTATTCTAGCTTGAATCACCTAATCTTCTATGCCGCTTCTCTAACTAACTGTGGACAAAGAACCAACTTGTCTTCGGTCTCTAATTAACAAACAAGAGATTTGCATGGCCTTCCATACAAAGCTTCAAACGGTGCCATCCCTATACTAGCCTGATAGATGTTGTTGTGTCAAAATTTTACTAAGTGTAGATGGTCTTCCCATGACCCTCAAAAATCTAGCACACAAGCTCATAACAAGTCTTCCAAAACTTTTTTAACTCTTTCCATTTGCCCATTTGTCTGTAGATGGTAAGCGGTACTCAGTTTGAGCTTGGTTCCTAAAATCTCCTTTAGACTTTTTCAAAACTCGCTAGTGAATAGTGAATCTCTATCACCTACTATACCACTAGGAATTCCATGAAGTCTAACTATATTCTTCTTAAATAACTTAGCTAAAACATGATCCATCCTAGTTGAGTTAACTGGAATGAAATAAGCACTCTTAGTTTAACTATCCACTACGTCCCACATACTTTCATTTCCTCTACTAGATCTTGGAAATCCATCTATAAAATCCATAGAAATAGAATCCCACTTTCATACTGGAATATCTAATAGCTGAAGTAACCCACTTGGCTCCTAATGTTCGGCTTTTACCTGTTGACAGTTCAAAAACTGCTTCACCCATAAGCCTGCATCCCTTTTCATACCTTCCCAGAAGAAACTTCTCTTCATATCTTGATGCGTCTTAGTTCCTCCTGGATGAATGGTGAATTTCGAACGATGGAATTCCTCCAAAATATCCATTCAAATGTCTCCCACATTTGGAACACATGGTTTTCCTTTCTTTCTCAACCACCTATTCTGATCAAGAGTAAAATTCTTCAAGTCATTGCTCACTGTTCCATCCCTTAACTTCCTGATCCATTCATAAAATACTGGATCCTTCTCCTGTTTAGAAGCAATCTTTTCGATCATCATCGGTCGAACTTCAAAAAATAATAACACTACATTCTCCCCGCTAGATCCAGCTTCAGATCTTCATTGTATTCTACATGTCGTCAACTCTTCTAAATCTTTCCACTTGGTTAACATTGCCAACACTCCATTCTAATGTTTTCTGCTAAGTGCGTCTGCAACCTTATTGCCCTTTCTCAGTGTGTACTCAATATCAAAGTCATAAGCAGCTATATATTCCGACCATATTTGTTGTCTCATATTCAGCTCTTTCTAAGAGAATAAATACTTCAACGACTTATGATCTGTATATAACTCAAATCTTTCTCCTAAAAGGTAATGCGTTCACACCTTCAGCGCAAAAATCACCACAACCAATTCCAAATCATGACTCGACTACCTAACCTCATGTGGTCTAAGCTGTCAAGAAGCATAGGCAATCAATTTACCTCTTTGCATTAACATAGCTCCTAATCCTATTCCACATGCATCTGTATATGCTACTAAGTCCTGATTCCCATCCGGAACAACTAACACAAGTGCATTAGTCAATAAGTGTTTTAGCTTTTGGAATGCCTCCTCACACTTGTCGGTCCAAACAAACTTGACATCCTTTCGCGTTGGCTTGGTCATCGGGGCTGCTATCCGCAAAATATCCTTAATGAATCTCCGGTAATACCCCCCTAACCGAAGAAAACTCTTTATCTCAGTCACCGTTTAGGGTCTCGACCAACTATTCACCGCTTCAATCTTAGTCGGACCTACAGACAACCCTTTCTTTGAGACTACATGGCCAAAGAACTTCACTTTCTTCTTTCAAAAATGACGCTTCGAAAACTTCGGCTTCAGTTGATGCTGCCTCAATGTTTCCAACACCACTCTAAGATGAACTTCATGCTCCCTTTAATCCTCAGAGTACATCAAAATATCATCTATAAATACCAATACGAATCTTCCAAGTGCTCTTGGAAGATTCGGTTCATCAAATCCACAAAGAATGTTAGTGCATTAGTTAGTCCGAATGACATTACTAACCATTCATACGATCCATATCTAGTTCTAAATGCCGTCAAAGGAATACTATCCTCTATTACCTGAAGCTGATGGAAACCTATTGCTAAATCCAATAGTTAAAATACCTTGGCTCCACTCAAATGATGAAACAAATCGTTAATTCTGGGCAATGGATATCGATTCTTTATTGTCTTCTCATTCAACTTACGATAATACACAGCCTTAACGATCCGGCTAGCTCCTTAGCAAACACTACGGCTGCTCCACAATATGAACTACTTAGCCTAATAAAATTCTTGCCTTCCAAATTCACCAACTGCACCTTTAACTCCCTCATCTCGGTAGATGTCATCCTGCTTGGTGGTCTACTTTATAGCTCTACTCCCGACACTAAATCTATCTAAAACTCAATGGCTCGTTTTGGTGGCAATCCTACTATTGGTTCAAGGACATTTGTGAATTCTCTTACAACGAAAATGCAATTCAACTCATCTTCTACCTCCACAACACCCAACAAAGCATTCGCCTCAAAACTAGGGTTTTCTATGGAGTATACAATCTGATCGCTACAATCACGGTATCTAAGCGATATTTTTCTATCATGGTAAAATATCATAGCATCGTATTTACTTAACGAATCCATACCCAAAATAATTCTGAACCAACAAAATCAAATACATGCAAGTTGCAAACAAAGGTATGACCTAACAAATCAAACTCCAGGTGTTCACACTTCATCCCAAGTGTCACATACCCTCCTATAGGATTTGCAACCTTTAAGGAAGTACTAAGTATGAGAATTCTAGGTTAAGCTTATCTACCAAACAATAAGATATAAAAGAATGTGATGCACTGGTATCAGACAAAATGCTAACTGACATACAATAAATAAAAAGCGTACCTCCCAACAAATGTTTTCTTTCTCCTCTGTTGTTGGCCTCGAGGTAGTTGGTTCCAATGCAAACACCTTTCCTTTTCCATCCTTAGCTGGATTTTTGCACTGGTTCTTATAGTGTCTAATCAGATTGCAGTTGAAGCAACTGATATTCTTCTTCCCGATCACCTTCTTTCCCTCTCCAGAACAACATTTTTTAGCAAAATGCCCTTTCTTATCACACTTGTAGCAGACAACCTCCGACTTCGCCTTCTTTGTAGCTCCACCCTTCTAAGCTCCATTATTTTCTGACTCTGCCCCACCTAGACTTCCTTTGCCTTATTTTTCTCTAAGAAAGCAAGTATCTCTTCGTGCCTCAATGCCATCTCAACAATAACATCACATAGATCCCTAACGTATGACAACGTAGCCCTAGCAAGCTCAGGCTCCAACCCCTTAATGAACTTCTCATTTCTCTTAATATTAGTATCAACCGTAGCATAACTATATCTTGTTAGCTCCTCAAACCTCCTCGCATAATCAAGTACATTCATTTCCCCCGGCTCCAACTCAGCAAACTTCCTGAGCAGATTGGACTTCGCAATCTCGGACGTAAACCTCTCCTCAAACCTCCTCTTAAACTCAGTCCATGACTCGTCTCTTCATTAACTCCCACTGTAATGATGTTCCACCAGTACAGCAATGCTCCTTGTAAATGTCTAGAAGCTAGTCTTCTCTCCTACTCATCATTGAGGCCCAAATCTACAAAGATTCTCTCACAGTGCAGTAACTAGTTCTTAACTTCAATTGCGTCATCGGTTCCGATGAACGGCTTTTCACCCAATCGAGTATAATCCCTACTCAGAATAGCCTAGTTATTCACCGCTGGAGCTTTCTGAAGTCCTACTCCCACTACTCCAATAGAACCACCCGCCTGCATCATGTTGACAAAGAACTGATACATTGCTCCAATGCCAACTTGCGGGACCCCAACAGCTACATTTCCAGCTTGTGCCTGACCTAGATTTCTCCTGGTATTTGGTCTAGCATTTCCATTTGTTGTGGTGCTTCCCGCACCAAGGTTAAATCTTCCACTTGTGGCATTCATATCTGTACTCAAGCCTCATATGATACAGAAGAATAGCCTAAGAGAGATACGGAACTAGAGATGTAGGGCATACTTATATATAGGAAATACAAGTATTTTACTATTGTGTTATCCTATACCCCGATCTTATCTTTAATTCCTTAGGATTAGGTTTTCAAAAATAATTTTAGCTTAAAGTTTTTCATAAACCTATGCTTCGATACTAAGTTGTAACATCCCCTATCTGGAAGCTCGAAGCTTAGCGCTACAGATGTTGCAGCCATCCATAGTATTAACTTTCGATTAACAAATACGGTAATGTTAATAGTATCTATAATATAAAAAGCACTTGATTATAAAATAAAATCATCACAGATTAAAACAATTTACTGATTACATTTCAAAACAATAATTCATATCCAAGTTACATAATCACAATCGCTTCCCAGGTTCAGATCCAATATAATCATTACAAAATACGCCAAGAGCGACATATGAAGATGCCTCCTTCGATGACCAGAGTACTATATAGTCATAACAGACTTAATAAAACACAGTGGAAATAAAAACATAATAACTCCTACATAGCTAACTTCATCCTCCTTCTCGTCTTCGGATGCTTTATTCGTCCACCTACTAAACCTGAAAAACCTCAAACCTGTAATATCCCGCTTTTTGTACGTTTAAATCGACGGTAAATCACACACGTCAGACTCAAATCATACAAAAGAGCAGATTGTTATTGGGGGTAAATAAGAAAAGAAGAGAAAGAAATAAAACAAAACAGAATTTTGCAGCGGAACGATAAAATATAATAATCAAATAAACAGTTCATGAAGCTGTTTTACAGAATATTCAATTTTACTTATACAATACATATCAGAGTTACACATACTAGAGAATAATAAATAATGTAGCAGAACAGCGTGAATGTAGTGGAATAATATAAATAATAATAATAGTAATGCAATTTGTCTTCGTCCTTCAGAAATAAAGTCTTCGAATCCTGAAATGCTCAGACTGACCCGAGCGAATTGAAAAGACAAAACACTCGAGTCAGAACTAAAAGATCTTATGTAAGTTAAATCAACGGTAAATAATATGAGTGGAACGGCATCAGAGATGTTTACGGGATTTGACATCTCCTATCCAGTGCCAACGTGAGTGCAGTAACTTAAGAGATGCTCGAGATTCATATCTCCTAAGGATCCGTTAAACTATCTACTATGTAGTAATATACGCTATTATAATAGTGTCTACAGTAAAGTATAATATAATTTAAAATAGCGTTAGGCTTTACATTTTAGACCTTAACACACTTTTATATTCCCATAGTCTATACAGTACCGTAATCTCCCCATACTAGGCGTCGTCAGAGGGCAATCCATAGGTATGGCACAAAACAAAATCGTATAAGGCGCGCTAGGGTAGGTGACACGGCACAACTAGGCAATGCTAGGGTAGATATACCAATTACGCTTCCAGACCGATGGTAACGCATAGCAGCTACTACCGTCCACCTCGAGCCATACCCTCAAAATCAAAAGGGCCAAATCAATCACAAAGTAATCGAATGGTATCGAAGGAGTGTGTCCGATAAAAGATGCTACCTTCTTAGCCCTTAATCGCTCCTGTTTTGGCCACCTTATGCCAACTCACGGGAGTCGAGTCCATGTATTTACCTCAAAGGAAACGCCACCGCCATCCTACTTCATTCTGGAATCTCCACAGTGTACATGGTTGTTAAAGTGGTTTTCGGAGTTGGCAGAGAGTATGACAACTTCCGATCCAGGTCTCTTTAACAACCAAACATTATTATAACACCGTGGTCATTTCAAAATAGTTTATATTTCAAAACCATAATATATATCCATTTCGAAACCATATAAATACGATATCATTTCCATTTCAAAAACCAAATCAAAATGATATCATTTTTATTAAAACCCAAATCAATATAATATCATTTTTATTTCAAATATATCCTTCCCAAAATCATAGCACTTTCAATGTTACAACACTTCGAAGTCAAACCACTTGAAATATAACACTTCCAAATTATAATACTTTGAAACTCAAAACATTGAAACATAACTACACCACTTAAATGGCTTAAATACTAAATTACTTTATATAATAAAATAGCTTCGTCAGTTTTACAAATCAATTCCAAATACAGATTTGAAGCCCCAAATAAACCATTTCAATTTCCATATATTTTTCCACCATTTCAAAACTAATTCTTTGATAATTCCATATATATAAAATTCAATTATTATTATTTAGATTTGAAATGTTTACTGAATAAGTCCAAAATCATTTAAATAAAACTTTTAAACTTCAATTATCTGGATATTCTTCCAATTTATTGAACTTGATATACTCATTTATATCAACTCGATATTCATTTAAATCACTCTAAGCCAAAATCGAGTTATAAAAATCATACCCTTTAAAATCTCAATTTTATTTCAATTTCATATCAAATTTATTCGAGAAAAATTCTTAAATAATTTGATTCAAATCAATTTCATATTTATCTTCCAACCTTAATTTTTACTTAAGTCGTTATAAACTCTATATACAAGATAATTTGAACAGATACTTAACCATATTGTATCAAAGAATCAAACTTTATTATTTAACTTATTTTATTTTCAAAACAAATTTATACATAGCTAAAAATCAGTAACAAAATAACATTTATATAATCATCAAAAATCAATATTTATATAATCCGTATATTTCTTTACAAAACCATAGAAATCATTTCAAAATATTTTTATATATAGGTCGCGGTGTCTGTATATAATTTTCCATCTTATGGTCAAGTGATACGGATATTTATCATTTCAATCCGTAATTTAAATTATACATACAATTATATATCATTTCAACAGCAATTCTGAATGAAATACAATCCATAACAACTTGCAGTTTATAACAATATAAAATACAACATCCATTCATCCAATATCAACCATCAAACATTTATCACAATCATCATCCAATCCAGTCAACAACATCAATATAGAATAGGTAATAAATAACAGGTATTTACTGGCAGTTTACATTCAATAATAAATTAAATAACAATTTAACTGGCATTTTATATGCAATAATAAATTAAACAACAATTTGACAAGTAGTTTATATGCAATAATAAATTAAATAACAATTTATCCAAATAAATTCAAATAAATTGAGATGATGATTCAAAATATGCCAAAAAGTCATAAATAAATTTCTAATCACATCGTGAATCAATTTAACAAACGTAAGAAATTTTAGAAGTTGTGAGTGAGTTAAAACACTCACCTTTTGAATTTAAATTGAATTTAAATCCAATTTAAACCCAAAATTTGAATAGCCTCAGAATTTATCCAAACTAGCGCCAAAATGTTCGGAATTCCAATACGAACCTAGCGGAGAAAACCACGTATGAAACAGACCTTGTATGCAAAAGTTACGCATATTAGAATGGTTGAAATTGAAAATAAAAAAACAAAACAAACACACCCCTGCCACGTCATCAATCATCTTCTACCTTTCGAAACCCAGCATCAACAAACCCTAACGTCATGCTTGTACCCACGCAAGCCGCCACCAGAAAAAATGCATCGCCGATGCACCTCGTCCATGCCAGAGCCGCGACCGAACCCTAGTCCACCTCGACCCGCGTGCCTAAGGCCATGACCACCATCGGCCTAAAAACCCTAGCCACCGCTGATTAACACCCTAGATGGAATTTTTTCCGACAATTCGATCGTCAATTCGCCAAACAAATCACGCTGATGAGCTCCCCCCGGTTCTCTATACCCGACCGTGCCTCCAATTCTTCGATCGGACGAAGTTCATCAACGCGTGATGAACGGCCATGAATGTTTCATTGATTTTTGACCAAATCAAAACTCAAGTTGAAAAAAAAATCATATATTTGACTTACGCTCGTCAAGAGCTTCAAATCCATATATAATTCGATATAGTTTGTGGAGTTTGAAAATTTGATTTGATTTTGAATTGCAATTGGATTTGGAAGTGAGAATTTGTTTGTCTGCCATTGAGGAGGTGAGACAGCTGAATTGTACACACAAATATGAGGAATAGGAAACAGGCTAGGCTTCATGACAAGGTATATCTAGACAAAGCTGAAAAATAGAGGAACGGATATGATTGGTTTGGACTGTTGAGCGATAAATGGTCCGAAAAGCCCGTTCCGACTCCGGAATGAAATTGGATCAAACCATATATCAAAATAGATGTTTTAAAATATTTCAAATGCAATGCAACAGGTTTCAAGTCCAAATTCCATCATATGAAGAAGTTATGCAAAAATCAGGTTATTTCAAATTGATTTCAATTAAATTGATTTCTAGGCATTTCAAGCCCGTACGACCAAACGACAAGTCCGATCGCTATGAAACTTGAAATCCTATAATAATTCACCGTTACGGATCCGATGAAACTAGTTTCGTTGATATCCGAGTCAGTTGCCAAAATGGCTATTTTTCAATTAATTCAATAAACTAATAATTAATTAATTAAATCACTTTTTCAATTTCAATTCCATAAAAAATCTTATCATTTTTGATTTCTTAAACAATTACATTAATTTAAACAAATTTAGATGTCAATTTAAAGTTGATTCATCCATCAATTGCAGTGTTTAATTTCAGTTTCCATAAATCCAGAAATTATAATTTAAAATTCCCAAAATCCATTTATTAAAATTTTAAACCTTGTTATTCACATCTTTTACCACAATAAGGATGCAACTAACATTTGTTCCTGATTTATTACATTAAAATCTTCAAATAAATTAATAAATCTTGATTTCTATTCTTTGAATCAACCAATCATCATATTATAAATGGAATTGACATTATTTTTAAATATTATCCTAATTTACATTAATTACATTTATTGAAATCTATTTCCCCAATTTACTAAATGCAATCAATTATGACCTTACAATTGTTTCAATTAATTGGGTTTGCACTAAATTAGTTATTTATTAACATGCATTAACATTATTACCTTTATTTTAGTGATTTCATTATTAAATTACAGATCTTTTTTTATTTTCTTTCCAAATTAAATTACTCAAACTTTTTAATTTTACAAAATTTAATTATCGAAAATTACGGGTCGTTACACTCTCCCCCACTCAAAACTTTTCGTCCCCGAAAAGGAAAAAGAATGGAAAAGAAGAAATTAAATAGTTAATATATCTTATTCAAAAAATTAAATTCATAAATAATAAATTTACAAAATAAAATAATTTAAACAATATATATATATATATATATATATATATATATTTATAAACAATTAAATCTTTTTTTTCAAAGTTAACTAAAGTTTAGAAAACATTTCATAGAATTTCTAAGTCCAAAATTTACAGAAAATTTCGACAGTGTCTCCTTTGTGCGGAGAGGCTTGGGAGAAATTGTAATATCAAATATATCAACATACAACATATATTTTCCAAAATAATATATATATTTCAACACGGGAAAACAATATAATAACGCTATAAACTGTAATGCGAAAATGTTCCTATTTGTCGAGCAATTAACGCTTAATTATGAAACCAAAAGCAGTAGCAATTGCTTCCTTGACCTGTATTTCGCTTATATAATACAAAAATAGGTTAATACTTATATAAAATGAAATATTTAAAGTTGTTTCAACCACTAACAACCCACTCAATATAAACAACAGTCACTTGCAATCAATATACAATCATATGAAGTCAATAAAATCAACCATCCATACATCTGTTGTAAATAAAACAAATAGTTGTTTGGGTTTAAGACTTTAAATTGTACATAATAAAAAATAAACTACAAAGCGCACCGTTAACTCAATAGTCTTTTTTTAAAAAACCCTACTCCGGAGAGTAGAGCTAGGGAATACAGCTGTCCGCCACACTGACCCCCCCTTTTAGCTAGCCCAGCACAGAGATTTGATGCCCCCAACCATTTTGTTTGGGTCAACGGGGACCCACCTTTGCGCCTTGAAATTGGGAGCAGGGCAGACGGGATTCGAACCTGCGACCTGCTTACCAGGAAGCAAGTATCTTAACTCAACAGTCTTAGTTGAACTAAATGGATTATTCATACATCCAAACAATTTTAAAGTATCCTTGCCCAAACAACCACTCCAAACAATAGATCAAGTTCATTCTTATCAATTTCATTTCGTAACATTTGTTGTTTGATTCCCTTTTCATTCATGTAATGATTTATCTTTTTAATTACATTTTATTTCTTACAGTTTCATTTACTTTTATTCATTTCTTACTAAATCTCATTTTCATTTGATTAGCAACATTGAAATTTTGACTCAAGTTTATAGCTACTTTCATGTCAATTTCTTATTTATAAAGTAAATTTATTGAACGTTTTCATTATTTAAGTATTATTTGTACAATATCTATTACATTTCATAATTAACGTTCCAACTTTTTACATATTTTGGTAAGTCATATATGCTTTTTAAGAATGCAATTGAAAATAATACAAGTTCATCTTATTTCCTTTAATAAATTAAACGTTCAATAATCGTATCTTTTGTTTTTTTGTTTTTTTATAGATTCTAAATTTCAACTTTCTTGTTATTTCATTGATAACCTAGCATTTAATTTTTTATTTTAATTAAAGTGTCCAATTATTAATTAGTTACATTCCATTTCACTACGATAATTGAAACTATTAATTAGCGAAAACTTAAGAACTAAATACCGAGTTAAGTTTCAAATCATTTTAAAATAACAAATAGATGTATGCACTTACAATTTATATATTCAATTATATTTAAAACAATTTAAAATTTTACATTTGTTTATCTAAATAGATCTGTCGTAAAACTATTACAATGGCCTTCCCACTTAGAAACTCAAAAACGAATGTCGATGATGTGTGCACTCATCATCGAAATTATTTTCCAGCGACAGAGAGGGGAGTACAGAACTTATTTCTTTCCAAAATATCTTTAAAACAATTCTTTCAATTTATATTGAAATATTTATATCAGAAAATACCTCTAATAATATTATTATATTCTAAAATCCTATGAAAGAAATTTAAAATAACCCTTGAACTTAAGTTCTAAAATTTTCAAATTTCATTTATTTTATTTTCTTTAACTTTGTTTCCAATCAATATTTATAAATTTCACTACCTAGCAACCAATATATTACAACCAAATATAACCTTTATAAAATTCTTATTTTATATATAGAAAATATAATAGCCAAAATTATTTCATTCACCTATATTCAAAATAAATATTATGTCGGTCTGTCCTATTAAGTGTTTAGAAATCCTTATTGATGTTATAGCGTCTTATGCACCAACCAGAATTTATAAATACAAAACGGAATAAATTAACACAATATTAAAACCCTTTTATAACACTAACAAATATGCTCTCTCATATATATACGCTCAGCGATTCATCATGGGGTATTACTATCCTATTGATAAACAGTCTGACCCCACAAAGCTATGGTTTATCACTCAACCTACTCAAATCAATTTTGAGCACCAGAGAGTTTAAACGGAAAAATATAAACTTCGAGTCAGACATAAAGCCGGTGTGAATAATACTATACATCATAGTAATTTGATACTAAGTGAGACCACGCCGCTTAGTGGAATGGGTTTCTCCTCACTAATATCCTTTTAAAGCGTATCTTTTGCGAATCTTAATCCTACAACCAAAACTGGTTAAAACAATATAGCAATATCATGTAAGCATATAAATCAGGTAACAAATGGACTATCTGTCAGAACACTATAGTTTTGTTCGGCTAACTACAAACCTTTTGCAGACTCGGGCCTACCAGACCAAATAAACAAATAATCTAACTTCTGTTTAATACTCCTCTTCTAGACGGTCTATCCCTAAACATAGTTCTCCCGAAGTGAACTGATCCTAATATTTTTGCAGGCTCACCAATAACCTATCCTCACTCTGTATATTCCTATCTGTATTTAACATAATTTTAGTATCACCCGTGACAAAGCCCTACACACGGGAGACTAAATTAGCATGGGCTAATAGTTAATGTATAGGGTGCGATCCTATACAAGTCTCATCTGGTATTCTAATATCTTAGTCATTTTACTTGGGGTCAACTAACCATAAATTTTCCTTGAAAACATTTTCTCTCAAATTGATTTAAGCCTTTAAATCATACTTTAAACAAGGAAAATATACTTCTATACTTTACTAAATTACCTTGCCATGTTATATATATTTTACACAAAACATTGTTGATGAAAACATTTAAATCTTTGAAAGTACACCTTTCGAATACACTAAAAGTTACCCTTTCGAAACAAGTAATACCTTAGGCCGAAAGGCCAAAACATGCCTTTCGAAACCTTTCTTAATAAACCATTTGAAAACATTGCAAAAGCTTTAAAACCTTAGACATCCTCTTATCAGAACACTAAGACACTGCCTTCGAAAACATTAGAATCTTCCAGTTCAAACCATTCGAAACCGCTAGGGAACCACCCCTTCGAAACCTCTCTTTTAATCCTTTCAAAAGCACTAAATCCTTTCGTAAAATCAAACCGTTTGAAAGCATTTGGATTCAAGTAAAACATGTGGAATAACCTTTCGAAACCAATTAAAACCTTTCCTTTCAAAACCAGTTAAGTTTAACTTTCAATAGCACAAAGGGTCATAAAGAAACTAAGCCAAAAGCACTCTAGTGAAAGCTATTTCCTAAGTAAAGAAGTGATGGTGTGGAAACCAACCCTCCTTAAGCATTGGAGAAGCGGTTAAGTTTTAAGCACAAAGTAACCCTTTCAATACCATTTGCTTCGAGAGGTGGAAAGCGACAGCAAGGGGTTTCAACCCTCTTCGAAAGCATTTACTTAAAATAAAAGGCGCAATCTCTTTTGAAACCATTCCTTAAAATCATTTAACCAAGTCGAAAGCTAACTAAGTCGAAATCATTCTTTTCGAAGGCAAAGCAGGCCCATTTTCTTCTAAAACAAAGCAAAGCATCGACCCCTTCAGAGCCCGCTGTTTCGACTCTATACCTTTCTCCTATCCCCAATCCACTAAGTACCAAAGCTTTTGATACCATGTGCATTGGTCTCGATGGAGTTGGAGGCGAAGTAAGTGTCGAAGGCAAGGTGCTAAAGTGGAAAAACATGTAAAAAGCATTTAAAATCTGATTTTTAGTTTTTTAAAGTAATTCTTTTCCACTACCTGTCTTGTTTTTCAAAATATGATTGGTTGCTAATTTCTTTTCCAAAAGTATTGCCGAAATTTCAAAAATACACAAATTAACTTATTTACAAAATGCCTCTTCTCCTTTTATAAATATATAAAACACTTATGTCCCATACTTAAATAATTTTATATGTCTATTAAAATACTTAGGAAAGTTTTATAAAATTTTCCATAAATTAATTTTAACATGTTTTCTAACATATATTAATTTTTGACCCGAAATCATCATATAATAGCCGTATTTAATTTAAACCAAAAATAACAATTTTATTCACTAGAAAATTCATAATAAATCTACATTAATTCAGAAAATTATGAAATCTGAAACCTATTTCCAAAATATTATTTCTGACCATATCTCAATATCGCAAGGCATTTAGATGTCACTTAATTGTTTTTCAATCTAAAACTCACTTTAAAATTTATATGAATTATCATAAATCATCAATAAGCATGTATATCCATTTTAACAATCAAAACATGGCAAAACCTTGTAAAATAGATCGAATTTAATCTAAAACCGAAAGCTATTAAAAACATGAGATGTAGTCATTGTTCACCTTACCTTTGTGATTAAGGAGTTGAGATTGAATTGATTAAGCTTCCTTCCTTTGATTGCTTTATCTTCATCTTGTTCTCCTAATGGTGGCGGCCTCTTATGTTTTGATTTTGATAGTGAATGTATGAAATGAATGTGGCCTAAAGGTTTACGGTATAAGCATATACTTACTTCTATTTTACCCTCACCTATTACCCTTTTCCAGTTATACTTTAATTCATTTTAATGCATTTGTTATATGGCACGACTACCCTTCTATAAATCACAAATCTCAATCCCCTAATCATTACATTATTTTATTTAACTATTTAAATATGCTAAATAATGTTACTTAAAACTAGGGTCGTTACAATAGTTATAACATCCTTTCCTTACAATTGCTGATAATTTCAACAACAAAGCAGCGGAAAATAAACATATACATGAATATGACTTGAAGACCTCTAACTCGTCAGTTGAGCTGCAATGCATCCAAAACAATCTATTAATATGCTCGGTCTGACCCAAACATTATAATAAAATAACACCCGAGTCTGTCTGGAAAACTAATGCGAGAAAACACACCCAATTGAACTTTTAAAGTCATTGAAACCTTTCAAATATAAAAGGTATCTCGTAAGACCACGTCGCATATAAACATGGACGTGTTTTTACCTTACGGTAACCAAAACATTTCATATGAAATCCTCTTATATTATAATATTGTCTATTATACAAATACTTTTAATCATTGCCGAAATTGTTACATTAATTAAATTCCAGCATATTAGGTTCTACAACCAAAACCGAAGGCTCGTATTGGAGAATGGATTCCAACCATGAAAGGGTATTGGTCTACCTGCCGAATTGTACACCTCTAGATCTGGTGTATGGGAGGCTACAACACGTTGAACCTCTACTACTCAAGACCGACACTATCCACTTCTCAAGTAGCACCGAATATGATCACCCTTTGGTTGCAATCAACAGCCACACAATGGGATCCCGAAGCATACATGAATATCGCTCTAGATTTGGGATGATCATACCCACCTTGGATGCGACCCACTTAGCCCTGTTGCATGTCCCTACTATATTCATTTCCCGAGTGTGGCCTCTTAGTGTGAGCCTTTAAGAGGCCACACTCTTACCATTTACATTGCACTTCCCACATAGAATGCTAACACTGCCCTCCAAGAAACAATACAAATCGGCATCATCCATACAAGTTTGTTTTGGGACTGAACGAAACGATTGAGAGCTCCATCTCCAATTCCTTCATCTTCAAGATGTCTTCACTTCGAACGCTTATTTTGGATCGAAGTGGTTTTTGGATAACATATCTGATCCCAGACTGTTCGAAACAACATTCGATAGTTTTTGGTAAATCTAACCCCGGTTCTTTAGGAAATAAACAGTCAAAGATAAGAACGGAGACCACCTCCTAACCGTTAGTGGACGGATTTCCTTATCATTGTCTTAGAAGAATGAAACGAGATTTGCACGCACAGTGCAGCAATATCGGAGATGACTGTACCACATAACTCACATGTTTGTTCTAGATATTTCCAAAGTTACTTTTGGGTCTAAATTATGATAGTAGGTTATTTGACTATCGAATAACAAACATTCAATCAGGGATTCAATTCCATAGTGAAAACCTATATTTGGTTAAGTAGCAAGCAACACCAAGCCTTCTTCATTAATCTTTTCATTAATTAAAGACATTTTTTAAATACTTGTGTCAAAATACAATTACAAAGATATATTCACAAACCCATCTATTTTCAATAGTTAGAAAATATCTATATACCTACCTTAACGGTATAAGTATATTTACCAAATATCGAGGAAGACCTCCCCTTTATAAAATTCTAAAAAACATTTATAAACTCCATTATAAATTTCTAGAACCCTTTATAAAACATTTATAATTTATTTTCCAAGTGGTTTATAAACCACTTATAAACCATGCAATTACTTGTAAAGCTCCTTTTTATAAATCTATAAACCCATTTCTAAAATTTGTTTATAAATATCCATCTATTTATAAACCTCTTTACCTTGTAAATAATCTTCCTTCAATCTTCAAACCATTTTATAAGCTCTTTCTATAAATATCCAAGTTTATAACGACCCATATTTTTGGACAGTTTAAATCGACAATAAACCGCACATGTCAACTCAAACCATTCAAAAGGAAGGATTGTTAATGGGGTAAATAAGAAAATATGAGAAAGGAAAAGAAAAACAAAACATAGAATCTCAAAGTGGAATGACGAAATATGATAATCAAATAAACAGTTCATGAAGCTATTTTACAAATAACAGTTGACTATGCTCTACAATATATCAGAGTTATAAATACATCAAGAATAAATAAATAATGCAGCATAAACGTGATACAGTGGAATAATGATAATAATAAGACTCATCATCGTCTTCATCCTCCAAATAAAATGGTATTCAATACACTGAAAAGCTCTGACTGACCCGAGCGTAATGAAAAGACAAAAAACTCGAGTCAGAACAATAAGATCTTTTGTATGTAAAATCAAAATAAGTAAAATAAAAATATTAGTGCAGTGGCTTCAGAGATATTACAAGATTTTCCATCTCCTGTCAAGTGTACTATGTGAACATAATTATTAAGAGATTTTAAATAATCCGAACTACCAATTTTAACCACTTTAATTAAAATAAATCCGAAGTTTAAATGAAAAGTTAAACCTTTCAATTAATTCAATTCCAATACATAAATCCAAATTCAATAAATAATACGGTTATACATCCTTTCGAGCGGTATCCCAAGTCAAAATTTCAAAATCTATAAAAATCATTCGGGTTTATCATTTCAACCCATAACGACTTTCCCTAATCTATAAGATCGTTCGGGTATGTATCATTTCAACCCATAGTGATAACAGAGATATAGACATAAATAAACATCCAATCATCCAAAATGTCAATCAATAGCATCCATCACAATCAACATCCAAATCATCCAATAAATCACAACGATTAATTGGATATCATTATTAGGTGTTTAAATAGCAATTTAAATTCAATTTAAATTTAAATAGCAATTCAATTCAAATAAACTCAAATTATATTTAAATGACAATTTAAAATACCAAACAACAATTAATAAATTTCTAATCACATCATAAATTTAATTTAACTAACATAGGATGATTTAGTGTAACGATCCATAATTTTAGTGATTTTTATTTATTAAACTAATTGAAATTTGTGAAATTTTCAACAATAAAATTTGAAAATAATTTTTTTTATTTGGAATACGTTTTAAACATAGCAATTGGTAGATTTTTATCTAATAATATTGAAGTTTATTTTATTGTGAAATTTTATTTAAATTTAAACCAGTTAATTTTTGATGAAAATTAAATAGCTTCCAAACCCGAATATTTTTATATAATAAATTTGTAAATGATCTTATAAGTGAGACATCATCTTTCATTTCTCCCAATTTGGACCGCTATTGCTACGTCTATCATATTTTCAGCAAGATAGCAGCATTTTCAAAACCTATCATCGACTTTTGATTGGATGATCGTACCACAAATATCTATATACCATTTTGATAGTCTCGTCGTGCTGATCTCTATGGTATATTCAATTCTACGTTTTGAAGTTTGGTTCACAAAAGAACCCACGAAACCGGTAAACATATCAGTACCAGATCCATGACCTTTTGTTTGCTTTTGCATTTCAACTTTGAACCATGCAGCCCAAGCAATATAATAAATTTCTATAATTATTTTTTTTACTTTCAGCTAAATCTTGAGGATACCGTTGCCATTCTTTTATTATATATTTATATTTTTCCTTTTCTCTGCCATCATGGAATCTGAAAATATAGAAAACCAAACTGCTCTAGCCTCTCACATCTATCCCTTCTCCTCTTCCCGTTGCTTCACGCAAGACTGCACGTCTTCTTTTGCTTGCCTCACAAACACGCTATAGCCGTTCCTCTCCCACTCTTTCTCCACATCAACCATAGCCAACCTCTTCTCCTTACTCCTCCATCACCAACAACCAATGGCCACAATTTTTCCCCAATGGCCGAGCTTCCCCTTCAGTAGTAGCAGCGCAAGAAGCCCACACCGCAAATACCACTCCTCTACCCGAAACCAACTCCCGACCCTGACCCCACTTCGGCCATTCTTTCCCAACCCGAGCGCATGATAGCCCCTCCTCCACGATTCTTCAAACCCATTGCAACATACCAATCACCCAAAACTGCTCAACGAACCGCCCAGTCCGCCACCCTGGGCCTCATGTCATCACAATTCATACTCTGGCCACCGAGCTTCCATTGAATGACCCATTCCTCCCATCGTTCAACTTCAAGCCACTTCACTGACATCTGCATGTAGGTGAATCTTTGTCTATTTTGTGACAGTGCACTTATATGTGTGTAGATGAAAAAATATATATGGCTACGTATATTTGTATATGATAGTTTTGAAGGAAATTATTTATTATTTGTATTAATTTTTAATATTATATCTATATGAATGTATACAAAGATCTATTTTCGAATCTATGTAAACGGGGTAAAGTTTATATTTATTTTATTATAAACATTGATTTAAAGATATAATATATATATATATATATATATATATATTGACAATAGTATTTATGTTGCAGAGGGATGTAGGTATGCAAATATGTTTTTTTGTGTGTGTATTAGCGCATATATATGCGTGATGTTGAGTTTTCTTTTATTTATTTATAGGTTGTATAAATTACTGTATACACGTATAAGTTTCATTATATTTTCTACAACTCTACTATGTTATTAAGTTACAGCATATATTAGGAAGTTTGTAAAATGAAGTGATATAAACATTGCACTACCTTGTGTTTTGTTCTAAAAAAATGTAACATGTATGCAAGTTGTATGTATGTTTATATATTTTATATATTTGGTTTTTTAGATAGAAGTATGTGTAAGCCAGATTAGTTATAAAGTTTTTGTCTAAATTTACATACAAAGGTTTATACAGTCAACTTGCAAATATTAATTTATACTTCAGTTTAATATTACAAAGCTTTTGTTTATAGTTTACAGTTTGCTATAGTTTCAATCTTAAAAAGTTTGTTTATAGCTTTTTATATATTTACATGGGTATATATATTTAGTCACAGGGTATTATATACGTTGTTTTGTAATAGTATATATATAGGGATTTGTTTTAAAAGTTATTTATTGGTTTTAAATATGTATAGATTTATATTAAATGTGTGTTTCAAATTTTATATTGATTTTGAGTAAATTATAATGGATATTTTGTTTCCATTTTCATCACATCAGTTTTTGACTTGTTTTTCATCGATTCCAAATTATTAGCTTTGATCGTTGAATCGTGCCGATTTTGCTTGGATTCGTAATTCAATTTCAGTGTCCGTATCAATGTGCGTATTCATGTCATCTTATGTATTGTCTAACCTCGAAAGGCGAGCAATCACTCATGGTTAATGTTCTTATATCTATTAAATTTGATTTCAATTGAAATATGCTACCGTCAGTTATTTACATTGTTATTTATATGCTTTATATGTATCTGTTCACCTATGACATATGACACCATTATCTGTTATTTATATTGATGATATGTTCCTGTTATATTATTATCATATCTCTTATCACTCTGCAAGTTCCCTGTTAGTATATAATTCCCTATGGGTTGAAATGATACATACCCAAACGATCTATAGAATAGGAGAAAATTGTTATCGGTTGAAATGATAAACCCAAGTGATTTTCATTAAATTGAATTTGGGATTGTGGGTTGAAATGATATATACCCGTTTATATTTAAATTGCAGATTGAAATGATAAATATCCGTATCACGTGACCATAGGTGTCGTTCTACGTATATATATGTATATATATATATATATATTAAAATGATTTCCAAGGTTTGAACTGAATATTTTGGTTTTAATAAATATTGATTTTAAGATATTATATATATGTGTTATTTTATAAGGGTTTAATTTAGATTTTTAAATTTATGTGTTTGAAATTTTTAAGGTTATAAGTTAGTTTTGAAATTTTATTTTAAAATAGATTTATAATGATTTTTATAAGTAAGGTTGGGAAGATAAATTGGAATTTATTGAAAATTGTATTTAATTAATAATTTTATATAACTAAATCAATTTGAAACTTATTGAAATTGAGATTTTAAAGGATATGATATTATAACTTGATTTTTGGTATAAGGTAATTAAATGAATATTTCAAGTTTAGATAAATTGAGGGAAATATTTAGTTTATTTGTAATTTGGGGTTTTATTTAAATTATATATGATTTATTAAGTAAACATTTCAAAACTAAATAATAACGAAGTTAAATTTTGATATATGTGAAATTATCAAATCTATTTTGAAATGTTTGAATATTAAAGCTTTGAAATATATTGAAATTTAAATGGTTTATTTTGTGGTTTAAGTCTGTATTCAAAATCGATATAATTTGAAATGATTTATTGAGAAACTGAATTTAATCGAAGTTGAAGAGTTGAGAATGAATTAAATTTGAATTTTGGAATTCAAGTTGATTTGAATCGATTTGTGAAATTTGAGGAAATTATAAATATTTTACTTTATAAATGATTATATATATATATGTATATTAATATAAAACTATCTTAATATAAACTATTTTAATATACTAATTATTTTAATATAAATTATTTTATTTTATAAACTATTTTATTTTATATACTATTATTAATATCTAAACTGTTTAAGTGGTGGAAGTTATGATTATAAGGTTATGGTTTTCCAAAGAATTATGATTTCAAAGTGTTCTGGTTTCGAAAGTGTTGTAACTTTGAAAGTGCTATAATTTGGAAATAAATATACTTGAAATGATATGAAGTATATATTATTTTGAACTGACCATGGTGTTATAATGACGTTTAGTTGTTAATAGCGTATATTTCTACATTGTATAGTTCCACGGATCCTTAGAGGATGATTGTCCTAAACATCCTTTGAGTTACTTGTATCTCAGTTGATATTTCACTTGAATTGTATTGATTGATATAAGAACGTTAATCTTGACTCGGGTGTTTTATATTTTGCTTTACGCTCGGGTCAAACCGAGTGACACATCATTTGAGGCTCACCTTTGGAGTTAGGAGCTTCGCTTGGAGATCCAACTATCGATTCAGCTTTCGGCTTTTCCATTTGATTTGTTCAGAGATGTCATCTATTTGTATTCGAGACTTCAGCGTATTTGAGCTATTCTGCAATATTTTATTTCTAAATCTGTTGTTTATATATTAGTTTCATGAACTACTATTTGTCTATTCCGCCGCATTATTATTATATTACTCAGTGTGTGATTCTGTGATTGATTTATTGACTGTACATGCCGTGTTTTGCCAAATTTTGAATTAACAATCTGCTATCTTGAGCAATTCAAGTCCGACATGTGCGGATACGAATGGTACGAATATCGGGTCTATTACAGTCGGTATCAGAGCTCTGGTTTTAGGCAAAACTTAGCATATGTAGTAGATTTAACTATAGAATTACTTTCGCTCGTGCTTGAAACTCTTCCTCTTTGATTCGGTTTCCATTGAATTTTGGAACGCTCTCACTTGTTTTGAAATCCGTTCTTGTCTCTCCTATTTGTATTCTTTTGATTCTTGAGCATCCCATAACTCCATTTTCAGACGATCTCTATAAAAATTGGCGATTCTGCCAATCTTTGAATGATTTGTAAAGGGTGAAATTCCTTTACAATTAACATTGATTCACCGGAGATTTCTATACCCTCGGTTTAGATGCTGCTATGTTTTACTATGCCCGAATTCTACCTCTGGCGATCGAATGTCGATTTGCCTTAGAATTCCACATTGATCATATTCCTGAAGTCAAGGTTGACCCGGTTAAGATCGCCCGCTATTTATATAAGTATATCCATCTTTAATTTTGCAATTTAATTATCCCATCTTCGTTCGAGCATATCTTCGAATCAGAATTCTATTTGATTAGAGTTCCTCTAATTTGAATCTCTATCCTTGTTTTGAAAACATTCTTGAATCATCCTTTGAAAAGTCGTGTTTGTTTGTAATCTAGAAAGTGTTTTATATATCGAAATTATTATTTTGATAAGTGTGATTATATTCTATATATAAAAGTGAAAATGTTTTCGATAAGGATTATATACCTTTTAAAAATGAGAATTTGAATTTTTGAAAGGATTTGGAATTTTGAAAATTATATAAGAAATTGATTTATATAAAAGAATGATTTATAACTAAAGGGATTTAAAATGGAAACTTGAGAAATTGAATTCAGATATTTTGAAATTGGTTTTAAGATTTGAAAATATATTATAATACGATTTGAAAGTATTTTCCGAATAAGAAATGTTTCAAATGACTTCAAATGAGTTCCCATGATTTCGAAGAAATTTCAAAGAAGTTTTCAAGAAAATAGAAGTCCAGAACTCACTTATGTGGCTGGAGAAAAATTTCGATGATGAGTGCACGCATCATCGACATTGATTTTCGAGATTCAGAGTAGGGGAGATCCCACATTAGTAGCTTTGCTATGTGATTGATTTTGTGAAACCAATTTTTATTTCAAATTCCGAAGTATGATTTGATATTCAAAAGATATATGTATATATATCTGAAACGATTTGAAGTGAGGCCGGTGTTCAGTCCTCGAGTTTCAAATTTGTTTTGGTATAACACTATCTATTGAAATTAATTTACTGATTGGTTGCTGATATCCAACTCTTGGATTTGAAATTTGATTTCTCCGACTATTTTGAATGTTCGAACACTTCCAAATCGAGGTTTAATTTTCAAAGCTAAGTAATTTCGAAAAGTATAAATTATTTGATAGAGTATATAAGTTTAGTTTTGTATGTTTAAGTAGGAAGTAATATGATTTAAATAAGTTAGAAACTGTTTGTTAAGAAAATGAATAAGACTATTTTGAATTATACCAATATGAAATTTTGTTTTGAATAAAATTTTGTTTTAAATGCTTATAACTTAGTAACATCTTTTATAAAACTATATATATATATATATAGAATAATAATTTTCAAAAGGTAAATTGGATCTTTCAAATAGAAATAAATATTTTAAAGGTTTTAAAGAGATGGTATAAACTTGGTAATCATTTTCGGGTATAATTGATTTCGAGAAAAATATTTGGTTTCGAAAATAGATTGGAATTTAAAACCCAGTATTTATATGATGATTTTGGAAGACCTAAATTATATTGATTTGGAAACTAGGATTATTTTCTAAACTTATTATTTTGGAAACTTTGAAACTGAAGATATTTAATTTGGAAGAAATAATTTGGTGAAATCGTATATGATTTTTGAAACTGTACTGATATTGAAACGAATTGAAATTGAGAACCTTATTTTTCTAAATACTTGATTTGGGAGTTATCGAACTTATATAAAATTGATTTGTATAAGTATGAAGTTGATTCGAAAACTATTGATTTGGAAAGGTATGCGATAAAAGAAAAATCTTATATAATCGAAGTCTATATAAGTGTGATTGATATAGTATTGATTTTGGAAAGTATTCGATGTGAAAATGAAATCTTATATATAATTGACTTTATATAAGTATGATATTTGAAATTGATTTGAAAGGGTACTGTAACAACCCGAATTTTAGCAATATTTTATTCTTTATTTATAACTCTGGGGTTTTATTTTTGAAAATTTGATTGTCTAAATTTAATTATAAATAATCACCCAAGATTTTTATTAGTGTGAAAATTCTAAAATTCTTGTTTTGGTTAAAACTTAACTTTTTTTGAAGTTATAAATCTTTAATTTTTTTTAATTTTTAATCTTTTCCTTTAATTTAATATATTCGTAACAACGTTTATTTCACCTTTTGTTCTTTAAAAAAAATTGATTTATATTTTAAAATTCTAATATTTTGTATTTTACTTATATACATTTTTGAATATAAATTTCTTAGTAAATGTGTAAACAAATCATATTTTTATATAAGTAATAAAATTTCCAAAACTTTGTGTATAAATAAACTGTTTAATTTCGCGTTTAAAAGGCGCGTTATTTGATGGAAGAAATAATGTATATACACATACAAGAAAACGCATAAAATTTAAATCCGTTATTTTCATTTTTTTTGGACAAAAATCACTGCGTCTGTTGTACGCATTCTAATTTTATTCACTTTCCTTTTACCCTCCTGATTTAATTTACAAATTTTATAACCGTTCACTTTTTTAATTTCTTTCCATTATTCCCATCAATGCGAGCTTTAAATTTTAAACGTATTCAATATTGTTTAAAAATCTTATTCCAAAATATAATCTTAGCTGACCGTTTCTTCTGCTTTAATTTTGAAACCCATTTGCTTAAAATTTGTTAAAAATCTAGTAACCGTGTATAACAAGAAAAATCAGTGCTCAATCAAAATCGTGGCCTTTTTTATCAATATCTTATTTCTTGCCTATAACTACTCATTAAAAATCAATGCTAGTTTAATTTCCTTTCCATTTCAAAGCAAGTTGATTTATTGCCGTTCTTTCTTCTCCTTAAATCACGCTACCTCTCTGATCAAACCTATATTTACTACATAAGAAAAACGTACAAATTTAAAAGCGTTTCTTTGTTATAAATTGGGCGTATATTTTTACGTCAGTTTTACGCATGTCTCATTTTCTTACCTTGGATAATAATTAAATTTATCCGTAGGCGTATTTTTTTAAGTGGGAAAGAATTAAATTCCCTAACCATTCAATTAGTTTAAAATGTTTACCTTGGATTCATGCGGAAATTTTTCTACGCTTTCCAATTTCCTCTTGTTTAAAATTGGTATAAAATCTTTAAAATCCAATCCGGTTCCAAATCAACTTTCCTCCTGCCTTTTTCTTTCACCGTTATCAACGCGTGTTTGATTATAAAATACGATTCATTTCATACTTCTCTACCGTTCCTAAAGCAATTTATTTCATACCGTTTCCTCCACTCAATCAACGCAAATTACTCCCTTTAAATTTAAAACATGCCTCACCATTTACATGCAAATTATATTCACTTTCCTTTTGCCTTCCGATTTAATAGGAACGTGATCCGCAAATTGCTAACCGTTCCAAAATCTTTAAATTTCTTTCCATTTTTCCCTTGATGCACGCAAGCTATTCATTAAATGCTAAACACGTTTTCTTCCTTGCTTTAAAATTTGCATGCCTTGACTTTTGCTTTCCCACTTTAACATTTGTGTTGTCACAAATAAATACAAACCACGTATCAAACTTCATCTGCATCTCATTTTGGGTTCCTCTCCTTCTTCCTTGTGTGTGAGCAAAGCATCAGGTAATGACCGAATTATTTTTCCTCCTTTTTTTTTCTTTTCTTCATTGTTCTGTTCAAATTTTTGGCTCTACTATTTCACCACATGACACCCACCCTCCTCCACAATCAAGAGCACCCTCCACAGTATAGACAGATTCTTGCTTATATCATTTATAAACACGTTGGAAAAGGATGTAGGTGGCATTGTTACTTCAGTTTTTAAATCAGTAAAAATATTCTCCTCAGCTTTGTTCGTTCAAGGTCCTAACATTAATAAGTATTTTGGTTTGAGAAAAATATACATTTGGCTAAGGCCTTGAAAAAAAAATCATTTGCTCCACTTGTATTCTAAGATAGAGTAAATATGTTTGCACCACTTTTACAAAAATAGAAAATAAATGTCATCACATGTTAGACCATGCGTGTTTTGTTAGTCACCTATGCTCTAGGAGAATGAGAAAATATTATTCAGGCACCACTTTTCTTTTATATATAAAAAAAGTAATAATAATAAGAATAAATAAATTAGATATATATAATATGTATAAGGAAGCATATTTTTTTGTGTGGGTTAAAAACATTCGTATGATGTATATTTTAAAAGTTATTTTATAATGATAAAGTTTTTTAAAAAAGTTTTAAAAGTTATTTTAACTGTTCGGTGTATAAAATATATATATATATATAATGATAAAGTTTTAAAAGTTATTTTATACTTGTTGTTTCATATAAAAATGCATGACCGCTTATATATATATATATATATATATATATATATATATAAAACTCGTTGTTGAGTATATTAAGTGCATAAGAAAGTATAAAAAGGTATTATATATTCTCAACTATATATACGTTTGTAGTATAGTTATGTTATTAGCTTTTGAATATAAATATATAGCAAGAGTTTTTATATAACTGAATATTAACAAGTTGTTCTCTGTGTTTATATTAAAATTGAAATTTTACAGTCACATATTTTGTTATAAGTGTATTGTTAAATATTATATTTATAGTCCTAACGTGTATTATAATAAGTGTACTGTATACTATATTACATTACTATACATAGTATAATTTAAATATAGTCTAGTTTAAATGTATAATGAATATATGTTGATTATACAGAACGTATGGTCAATAGTTGTTTCTAAACTATTTATATTTTTGGAAAACGTATGTATATAATTTTAATGAGAGTCAAAGTTAATATTAGTTAAATAAATAATATTTTGGGATTTTATATATTTTGTTTCGGTCTACATCAAGCAGTTTCTAATCTATTTTCATCGATCTCTATTTATCAGCTCTGTTCGTCCTACTCGTGCCAATCTTGTTCATTTTGGAGATTCGTTCTTGGATCCATAACCCATTTCAAATCTCTCTAGCCTCGAAAGGTGAGCAATCACTCACGATTAACGTTCTTGTATTTTATTAAATTGAATTTCAATTGAAACGACAATTGAAATATGATGCTCTAGTCATTTAAATTGTTATTCATATGATATTTTCTGTAACTGTTCACTTGTGGGATATGACACCATATCCTTTTTTTTTATATTTTATTTAAATTATTGACGATATATGCCTGATATTATTTTATTGTATTTTCTGTTATCACTCTGCAAGCTCCCTGTAGTTTAGAAATCACTATGGGTTGAAATGATACATACCCGAACAGACTTTAGAATAGGAGAAAATCGTTATGGGTTAAAATGATAAATCCAAGAGATTTTCATTTAATTGAATTTGGGATTACGGGTTGAAATGATATCCACCCGTATATATTTAGTATACGAATTGAAATGATAAATATCCGTAGCACTTGACTATATGATAGGAAATATATACAGACACAGTTGGTCTATATAAATATTTTGAAAATAATTTCTATAACTTTGGAAAGAAATATATGGTTTAATAAATTTGATTCTTAAGATATTACATAAATGAAAATTGTATATATAGATTTAGTAATAATATTAAATTAGATTGATTTAATACATATAATATGGTTAAGTATTTATGTAAATCTATATTTCAAATAGATTCTCTTGCAATAAATTGAATAATTAAGATTGGGAGATAAATTTGGGTTTATAAAAATGGTATTTAAATAAGGATTTATTAAATTTAATCGATTTGAAATTTTTGAATGGGAAATTTAAAGGGTATGATTTTATAACTTGATTTTTGATTTAAGTGATTTAATGAATATTTCACGTTTAAATAAATTAAAGAAAATATTGGGTAAAATGTAATTTAAGGTTAC
The DNA here is from genome assembly GCA_030765085.1 of Allium cepa. Taxonomy (NCBI): domain Eukaryota; kingdom Viridiplantae; phylum Streptophyta; class Magnoliopsida; order Asparagales; family Amaryllidaceae; genus Allium; species Allium cepa. The sequence goes on from CM060938.1 coordinate 521,051,454, forward strand.
TTAAATGATATTGAATCTAATAAGGGAGTATTTCAAGACTAAATAATAATGCGGTTAAATCGAGATCTATATGAAACTGTTATATAGAACATTTAAATATTAAAGCCTTGAACTATATTGGAATTTAAATGGTTTATGTTGAGATTCGGATCTGTATTTGAAATCAACGTAGTTGAATTTGTTATTTAGCAACTAAATTGAATGAAAATGAAAATTTAGGTTGAACTAAATTTGAAAACTAAATCGAATGAAAATTTAGATGAAACGTTGAATACTTAAAGTTTTGAAATATATGGAAATATAAAGGGGTATTTGTGATTATAAATCCGAATTTGAGATCGATAAAATTTAAGTGGTTATTTTAGAAATTGAGTTGAATTTAAATTGATAAATTGAGGTTGAATTTAATTTGAATGGGAAGGTCGAGTTGATGTTGGAACGATTTAATAAGTTGAGGAAATTGAAAATACTTTACTGTATAAATTATTTAATATATATAAATACTACTTTGGGAAATGTAGAGATATTTTAAGTGAAAATGAGATTTGGTTTTGAAGTAAAAATTAAGCTGAAATGACCACGGTGTTATAGTGTATATTTCTACCTTGTAGAAAGTTCCATGGACCCTTAGAGGATGGTTATCCCAAACATCCTTTAATTTATTTGTATTTCAGTTGATATTTCACTTGAGTTAGATTTGTTGATATAAGAATGTTAATTCTGACTCGATTGTTTTGTATTTTGCTTTACGCTCGGGTCAGACTGAGTGATGCAGCATTTGAGACTCACCTTTGGAGTTCGGAGCTTCATTTGAAAATCCAACTATCGATTCAGGTTCCAGCCTTTCTAGTTGATTGGTTCAGAGAAGTCATCTGTTGCATTGGAGACTTCACTGCATTTGAACTATTCGGTTGTATTTTTCTAACTCTGATGTATAAAGTAGCTTCATGAACTACTATTCTTTATCTATTCCGCTGCATTATATTACTCTGTGATCTGTGATTGATTTATTTACTGTATATTTTAAGTTTTGCCAAATTTTAATTAACAATTCGGTATTTAGAATTCTTCAAGTCGGATATGTATGGTTTTATTGTCGATTTGAATGGTCCAAAATAGCGGGTCGTTACAGTTGGTATGAGGGCTTTGGCTCTAGGCAGAACTTAGCATATATGGTAAATTTATTTACAGAATCACTTTCGTTCGAGTTGAATCTCTTCCTTTTTGACTCGATTTCCTTTGAATTTTGGAATGTCCGTCGGTTCCGAAATTCATTCTTGTCTCTCCCTATTTATATTCGTTCGATTCTGGAGTATCCTATGCCTCCACTGAATGATTTGTAAAGGGGATGAAACTCCTTTACAATTGGCATTGATTCACCGGAGATTTATGTATCCCTCGGTTTAGATGCTACTATCTCCTGTTATTCCGAATTCTATCTATAGCGCTCGAATGTCGATTTGCCTTAGAATTCTGGACCATTATATTGCTAAATTCACGGTTGATCCGGTTAAGGTCGCCCGCGATTTATAGAAGTATATCCATCTTCTATTTTGTAATTTATTTATCTCATCTTCGATCGAGTCTATCTTCGAATCAGGATTCTATTGATTGGAGTTCCTCTAAATTAAATCTCCATCTTTTTTTTGAAATCCATTCTTGAATCATCCTTCGAAAATTGGGTTTTGTTTGTATTTTTGAAATTATTTATACCGAAATTTTATTTTGATAACTATGATTTTTTTATATATATAAAAGTGAAAATGTTTTCGATAAGGATTATATACCTATATATATAAAGCAAATAAGAAATTTTATTCTATATAAAAAGGTTTCGAAAGGATTTGAAATTTTGAAAAATTATAATAAATTGATTTATATAAAAATGATTTATAACTGTAGAGTTAAATTTGAAATTCGAGAATTGAACTCCGGTATTTTGAAATTGGTTTTAAGATTTTGGAAAATATATAAAAATAATACGATTTAAAAGTATTTTTCCAAATAAGAAATGTTTCAAATGAGTTCAAATGAATTTCAATAATTTTAAAGAAATTTAAAAGAAGTTTTCAAGAAAATAGAAGTCCAGAACTCACTTAAGTCGTTGGAAAATAATTTTGGTGATGAGTGCACGCATCATCGACATTGATTTTCGAGTTTCAGAGTGGGGGAGAGGCCACTTTAATAGCTTCGCTATGCAAGTGATTTTGTAAAACCGTTTTTAATTTCAAATTCCGATATATAATTTGATATTTTAGAAAGATATAAGTATATATTCGAAACAATTTAAAATGAGACCGGTGTTCAGTCCTCGAGTTTCGGATTTAGTAATTGATTTATTGTTCATTTTCAACTCTTGAATTGAAAATTCGATTTCCCTAACTATTTTGAATGTTCGAACACTTCCAAATCAAGGTTAAATTTTCAAATCTAAGAAATTTCGAAGAGTATAAAATGTTTGATAAAGAATATAAATTTAGTTTTGAAATGTTTTGAAAAAAAAATAGTTTTGAATAATGGTTTTCAGAAAGGTAAATTGGATATTTCAAATAGAAATAGATATTTTAAAAGTTTTAAAGGGATAATTATAAATTTAGAAACCATTTTGAGTATAATTGATTTTGAGAAAATATTTGGTTCTGAAAATTAAATTGAAATTAAAAACCAGTACTTATATGGTGATTTTGGAAATGAATTTGTTTGAGTTGAATTATTTTAATTTGGAAACTGGGATAATTTTCTAAACCTATTATTTTTGGAACTTTGAAATTTAGATATTTAATTTGGAAGAAAATTTGGTGAAATCATATATGATTTTGAAACTGAATTGATATTGAAATGATTTGAAATCAAGAACCTTAGATTACTAACCACTTGATTTGGGAGTGGTCGAACTTATATAAAATGGATTGTATAAGTATGAAGTTGATTTGAAATCTATTGATTTGAAAGGTACTCAATTTGGAAAGAGATTTTATATAACCGAAGTCTATATTAGTATGATTTGATCTACTATTGATTTGTAAAGTATTCGATTTGGGAAAAATGGAATCCTATATATATGGACTTTATATAAGTACGATATTTGAAAGTGATTTGAAAAGGTACTATATGATATATATTTTCGAAGTAAAGATATGGAAAGTGCCTTCTGCTTGATATCCGCTTTGTAGCCACATCGTGGATTCATTCTATCGATATTATTCTCTCTGATTTTTGGTTTTCCGGATGTAATACTCGAGTGTTCCCACCATGGCGTAACCTATGGTTTTTTTTCTCTCGCGACTGCATAGCGCAATTGCCTGGCTGAGTCTGGCCTAGGGGCACGGATTGTTTCCTAGGTGATCCAGGCGTAACCATTGTGTATCCTGCAATCTGTGTAGGTCGTGAATAGTAGCCAAACTACCTGGCTGAGACAGCTTAGGTGTACGGATTGCTTCCTGGGGGAACAAGGCGTAACCATTGTGTATCCTACACTCTACTAGTCATCATGGCGTAACTCGCAGGGCTGAGAAAGCTTACGGATACAGATTGTTTCCTGGGGGATCCAGGCGTAACCATTGTGTATCTGCGAACCATGGTCGGACAAAGGTTTTAGTTTGGTTGTTTTGTTTGGATTGTACTTTCCATATCTGTTTTAAAGGTTTTTCAAGTATTTTCACTAGGTGTTGAAACAAGTCTACTAAGTACTTGAAGAATTCTAGGTTTGCGCCTGATCAACGCATTGCCAGAGTTTGCAAGAACGAGGATAAACTTGTTGAAACATCGAGTTATAAAAGTATTTTCGAAAGGAAAATTTGAGAACCTTATATTATTAAGCACTTGATTTGGGAGTGGTCAAACTTATATAAAATGGATTGTATAAGTATGAAGTTGATTTGAAATCTATTGATTTGAAAGGTACTCAATTTGGAAAGAGATTTTATATAATCGAAGTCTATATAAGTATGATTTGATTTACTATTGATTTTGGTAAGTATTTGATTTGGAAAAAATGGAATCCTATATCTATGTACTTTATATAAGTACGATATTTGAAAGTGATTTGAAAAGGTACTATATGATATATATTTTCGAAGTAAAGATATGGAAAGTGCCTTCTACTTGATATCCGCTTTGTGGCCACATCGTGATTCATTCTATCGATATTATTCTCTCTGGTTATTGGTTTTTCGGATGTAATACTCGAGTGTTCCCACCGTGGCGTAACCCATGGCTTTTTTTCTCTCGCGTCTGCATAGCGCAATTTCCTGGCTGAGTCTGGCCTAGGGGTACGGATTGTTTCCTGGGAGATCCAGGCGTAACCATTGTGTATCCTGGAATCTGTGTAGGTCGCGAATAGTAGCGAAACTGCCTGGCTGAGACAACCTAGGGGTACAGATTGTTTCCTGGGGGACCCATGCGTAACCATTATGTATCCTGCACTCTACTAGTCATCATGGCGTTACTCGCAGGGCTGAGAAAGCTTACGGATACGGATTGTTTCCTAGGGGATCCAGGCGTAACCATTGTGTATCTGCGAACCATGGTCGGACAAAGGTTTTGGTTTGGTTGTTTTGTTTGGATTGTACTTTTCATATCTTTTTTAAAGGTTTTTCAAGTAATTTCACTGGGTGTTGAAACAAATCTACTAAGTACTTGAAGAATTCTAGCTTTGCGCCTGATCAACGCATGGCCAGAGTCTGCAAGAACGAGGATAAACTTGTTGAAACATCGAGTTATAAAAGTATTTTCGAAAGGAAAATCTATTTCGATATAATAGTATTTTATTATAAAAGTATTATTATAAGGTATTTATTATAAAAGTATTTTTTCCAACAAAGAAATTTTGAATTAATATTTGAAATTTAAATTCTTATGGTTCTAGATTAATTATTCGTGCCTGATACTATTTCTTGCATCTACCTTATCTGCTCAGTTTAGTTATTCACCTTGATTCTGTTTTCCTAATCTACCTTCCTTCCTTTTTGGATATATCCTTTTTAAATATTGCTTAGTTGTATACTACATTGTTTGATAGAAAATTTTGGTGTTATAAATATTTTGAAGTTATTAATTTAATAAAACATGTTTAAATAAAATGATTATCGATGTATCTATAATGTTGAAAGTATCTTAAGATAAAGTAGTAAAAAGAGATTGAAGTATTAAAGAAAATTAATTTCCAAGTGAAGTTTTCAAATGAATATTTCAAGTAAAATTTATATAATTTTAAAATTTATTGTTTATCTTGTCTTTCAATCTATTTTCTTTCTGTTTGTTTAAATTCTCCTACCTCCTTCCTTTTCGGGGACGAAAAGTTTTGAGTGGGGAAGAGTGTAACAGCCCGAATTTTAGTAATATTTTATTCTTTAGTTATAACTCCGGGGTTTTGTTTTTCGAAAATTTGATTGTCTAAATTTAATTATAAATAATCACCCAAGACTTTTATTATTGTGAAAATTCTAAAATTCTTATTTTGGTTAAAACTTAACATATTTTTGAAGTTATAAATCTTTAAATTTTTTTAATTTCTAATCTTTTCCTTTAATTTAATATATTCGTAACAACGTTTATTTCACCTTTTGTTCTTTAAAAAAATTGATTTTATACTTTTAAAAATTTAATATTTTATATTTTACTTATATACATTTTCGAATATAAATTTCTTAGTAAATGTGTGAACAAATCATATTTTTATACAAGTAATAAAAATTTTAAAACTTTGTGTATACATAAACTGTTTAATTTCACGTGTTTGCACAAAAAATGGGCAAACACCTCCAAGTCGTGTGAATTAGTTGATTTTATGTTGTTTCTGGTGATTTGGGTGATTTACGCAAATAGATGAAATAGCTGGACTAAACTGTAAAAGACACACAGATTTATAGTGGTTCGGCCAGAACTTGCCTACATCCACTTTATATGTTATTCTCCTCTTACTATCCAGATTACAAGTACAAAACCTTGATTACAAGTATATAAAAGTTGTTTGAAAGTTCCTTCCGTGCTTGAGATCTCAAACTTGTCTGCCATTGTTGTACCCCTGCCCCTCTATTTATAGAGTGAGGGTGGGGGCAGGGGTCTTAGATGTATATAGCTGCTGGTGGGCCTGGGCTGATGCAATCTGGCCTGGTAACTTTGGATTGGCAAGGCCTTGGTTCGGCGATGGCTGAGGTGGCTTTGGTCCGGTAGCGAGGGCGTTGCTTAGTTCGGTGGTAAATGATCCGGTGGTAACCCCCCTTGGCCTTGGTTCGGTGGTAAATGATCCGGTGGTAGCCCCCTTGCTCCTGGTTCGGTGGTACTGGAAGTGAGGTTGGTTCGGTGATGGAGTGGAGGGCCTTTGGTTCGGTAGGTGTTGGATTGGTCTGGTGGTAGCCCTCCTTGCTCCTGGTTCGGTGGTACTGGAAGTGAGGTTGGTTCGGTGATGGAGTGGAGGGCCTTTGATTCGGTAGTTGGGGTTTCGTATTGATCCTGTGGTGCTTCCCTTCATTGATTCGGTGGTGCTGGAAACGTACCCAACATTTGCCCCCCAAAGTGGGGCATATGCCATCATATGTCGCGCTTTGTTTTCTCGTAGTTTGGATAGCTTCATTCGGTTTTGAGTGCCGAACCGGTTGGACCGGTTATCCTTCACTCGCCTATAAGTAGGGGAATCATGCCACTGTTATTCCATTACCTTTTGAGAATAGCCGAACCGATTGATTGCCGAATCAAACTCCTATTCTTGCCGAATCAAACCCTAATCTTTGCCGAACCAGGTGAGATCCTATTCTGCCGAATGAACGTTTGTTTTCAACTACCGAATGGACTCGGGGACCTTATGTGCCGAATGAACTTGAAAATTTTGATTTTACCGAATGAGCTTGGGAGTGTTTAGATGTCGAATGGTCCTTATGTTTGAACTATTGATTGAACTCTGGGACCCTGAATGCTTAACGAATTTCTAGCTTTTCATGTTTCGACCTACGAATGATGCTCTAGATTGCACATACTTTCTTTTTTATATTTTCATACTCCCTGTTCTAATAACATACTTTTGCTTTTGTGTTTGCAGATAAATGTCTCACAAAGTGGAAACCCGATCAGAAAAGAAAAAATCTACGGACAGAGGTGAATCTTCCGCTGTGCCCTCAGTCCAGCCGGGACCAGCGCGACATGGACCTGCCCCGAGGTCATTAGTGGACGGATATGGCCCTCAGGAGCTTCTGAACTCTCCTCCCGATTGCTTTCCGAGCTCCCTCAAAGAAGGGCAACTTGATGTCATCGCTCGCTCCTTTGGGATTGACAGGGGGAGTATGCTGTTGCCGAGAGATGGTGTGCTGCCGTATGGTCCTCCTGAAGGATATTTCGCTTACAGCCGATACCATTGTATGTGCGGGGCCATTCCCCCTATCAATGCCTTGATAGTCAGCTTCCTTACCTATTTGAAGGTGGCTCCATTCCAACTTCAGCCCAAATCCTATGCTATCCTGGTGTGCTTGTTCATCATTTTTCAGAGGAAATATGGGCGTCCCCCTTCCAACCGGGAGATCTGGTATTTGTACAACTTGAGAGGCTATAAGAAGGGGTCTCCATACATCAGCTTGGAAGCGGCCGTGCCTTTCAAGCCGGTCCTAGATTTGTATTCGAAGCTCAGTATGTTCAAGAAAGAATGGTTCTTCATCAAGGACGACTCCGTTTCCTTCCGTCTTTTCACTTCCGGCTGTAAGTTGAACTTCATTTATATTTTCCTTGTTTCGACCGCAATGCTTCTTCTTATATGCTTTTATTTCTTGCTAGCGACAGGTGGCTTTGCGGTCGTGGAGAATGATTCCTTGGCTCGGATGGCTGCGGAAATAAAGGCCATTTCGGGACGGGATAGGTCGGCTTCTTACCTGATCAGGAATGCCACTCTCCTGGAGTACAACTTAATTCTGCCATGTCAATCTGTGGTTAGGCAGAGGGATACAGCCGAGGAGAGGGCTGCCAAAGCTAAAGACGGGGCTACTGCGAAGATTAGTAAGAGAAGACCTTTCTTGGTACCTCCAGTTGTCGAGGGGAAGAAGCTTAAGAAATCTGATGGACCCTCTCCCAGCACATGCCCAGATGCTCCGGAGGAGGAAAGTGGAGAGGAGGAAAGAGGCGAGGAGGAGAGCGGAGGCGATGGAGAAGGTGATGGTGGTAACGGTGGCGAAGGTCAGGGTGGTAGTGGCGTTGGTGCCCTGACCTCTGGGCAAGCGGGTGAGATTCAAGAGTGGACGGATGATGCTTTCCGCCAAGCCTTTGAGGGGTTGGGGGAAGGGCCGGCCTTGGTGGAGAAGTCGAAGAAGTCTGATAAGGCCGGGACTGGTGCCAGTCTATCTTCTGAGAGTATTTCAGCTAAGGCAACTCCGGCGGTTCAAGGTGAATTCTTAACTCCTTCTTTTAACTTAACATATTTCTCGGATCATAGTTTCATGCATGCTTTTAACACTTGGTTTTTATTCCAGGAACGGGTAAGGTGGCCAGACATCAGATAATCGGCACCGCCTTGAACAGTACAAGCTACTCAAAGCTTCTGCCAAACCAAAGCCGTCAACTAGCCGTCCCGGAGATGTGGTTAGCTATCGCCCTCTCCTCGGAGTTATTGAAGAAGATATGCAAAGGAGGAAGAGGGGGCGGTCTTCGTTTGAACCTTCACCTGGCCCTCAGCCTCCAGTCCAGCCTATCCATGATATTACTGAGGAAGATACAGAGTTTGTGCCTTCCCCGCATCCGTCCGAAAATCCAACCGTCACCCCGATAGACCATCCTAGTTTGGTTCGCAACCCATTTGCCAGCCACCCGAATCTGGACCCGAGTTTTCAGGACATCTCTTTTGACGAGGCCACGGGTGAGCATCTTCTTCCCCGCAATCCCATGGTACGGGTGCTTGATGAGGCTATGTCCTTAGACCTCGATTTGCTTACTACTCGGATTGTGACCATGGGGAATGAGGCCAAGGCGAGCATCGATCGGGTGGCTGAGGAGACCAAGAGGCTAATAGAGCATCACGCTCGACTGGCCAAGGCTGGGGAGGAAATCGGAAGTGCTAACATTCGGTTGCGGCTACAGGTTTCTGATCAGGCTAAACAGCTTGCCGATCAGGCTATCCAGATATCCCAGCATGAGGCGGCCTCCCGACGACTAAAGAAAACCATGGAAGAGGCTAGAAAGGCTGAGTTGCAAAAAATTGAGGCTGTTTGCAAGGAGCGAATTGACATGGCCATCGCAATGGTGGACGTTCGGAGAGCGGATCTTGAGTAGGTAGAGGAGTTATCTGGGAGGCTCGAGGCCGCAGAGCTTGCTCAGGCCAAGCTGAAGGAGGAGATGGAAGTGATGCGGAAGTCCCTTCAGGCTGACTGCTCGAGATACTGAGTGGAGAGAGATGCTGCTGTCGTACGGCTGTCGGCTTCTGAGGCCCGGATGAAAGAGTTTGAGGAGAACGAGGGGATGATGGATGAGATGCTCCAGGATATGTATTTCCGTACTTGGAGGCAGGGCAACCTGTCCTGGATGGACGATTATCCCCGGGTTATGGCTAGGATATATCTCCGGGCTTTGGAGGAAGCTAAGGCCGATGCGGATAAGGAAGGTGGTGCGGCCTTCAGGATGGATGTGGTTACCGCCCAATTCACTAAGGAAGAGAAGGTGGCGGTTAAGGAGGGCATGCGGTTGCTTGTTGCGGATGAGGTAGGCATGCAGCTAGATGATGATGATCAGGGAGCAGACGCTGGTAAGTCTTTCCTTTTGACCTTTTCATGATTTGATTGCTTATCTTTCGTGATTATTGATGGATTCTCTTTTGAATTGGACAGGCGGGACCTCTGGAATACATGCGGGGAGTTCTGACCCTGCAGTTAAGTAGATCCGGAGGGCGAGCGGGATGGAGGCGAAGCTTCGATTCTCTGACTTAACTTGTACATATTTTGGTTGCTGTCTATGTTAGTACGAAACATTAATGTAACTTGTAATTATATTATTTGTAAAGAATGACTTTATGTAATTTTATAATCATAAGCTGATTCTGTCATGTTTGAATACTGTTGTTATTTTGATATGTTGCATAAGAAATACAGCTGCGTGTTTACGCATGTGATTCAATCGTAGTTGATGTTAAGTTTCTGCTCAAAATATTGTTTCATGTCTTGCAATGTCAATACGATGTGTGAATAAATTAAAGCTACATATTTGTATACAAGAGAAGAAAGTACCGCCCTTCGTGTTTTAGTTGTAGGGGGCTGCTTCGAATGTCTTGCGTGACTGAGTATGGAATGTAGCTGAGTGTTCCGTCATCCGAATGTGAGTTCATACTTCCACAAGCGAGAGTTCCCCTATTCTGTGACCTGTACTTTAAGGATTGTTATATAGGATAGGAGAAAAGTTTTTGAATGAAATGGAAATATGAGAAATGGTAAAACTTCCAATCACGGAAGGCCGTCGATATGCTTAAGTTCGTGGCAAACGGGTTTTGTAGTCACTTTCCCTAGCTGTGGGTCTTGGAGACATTTGTCACCCATCTTACGCCTCCGCGGGGAGTTTATCTTTTTTACCACATCCGCACTTAAGACATATCGGAGCCGAGATCGCGCACAGTAACTACCCGAGCCATTATGGCCCGTAATCATGGGTATTATTCGATTTACTGTGGCCGGCTAGCGTGGGTGCCGATCGTCAACCGTGAACTACCCCTGGATGGTCACACCTTATGTTGGGGCTTAAGTAGGTTCACAGTTGTCGACGAGCCGAACGCCGTAATGAGCTGCCATCGGCTATAGTCGGCCTTCTTGATGGCTTATAATCGGCTCATTACAGTTGGCTTTGAGGGCAGTCGCGAGCAATGAGTTAACCCGCAGCAGAGGAATGCTGGAGCAAAAGTGTCTCATTGACGAGTGCATAGATTCGCATAGTACCTGTTGGGTCTTGTCCAGGTGAGGTTGCACCGTGAAGTGTCCAGAATGGAAATGTCGTTATGCATGATTTTGTTCAACAGAAAAGGATAAAGCTTAACAAGTAGCCAAGATATAAAGGAACAAGTTAAAAAGAGACAAGATTTTTAAAGTGGTTCGGCACGAAAATGCCTACGTCCACTGATTCTCCTTGTTAATTCACTTCGTATGGGCAGTACAAGTTAAGAAAAGTATCGATGGAGGTGTTGGATGTTCCATGCCCTCTGGAACACCTCTCCGTCCACTATTGACAAAATGTAGGCTCCGTTGCGGAGATCTTTATGAATTACATAGGGTCCGTCCCAGATTGGATCTAGCGCTCCGGGGCGCGGGAAGATCCGCTTGAGGACAAGATCTCCTTCTTTTAAGCTGCGGTGCTTGACTTTGGAGTTGTATTGTGCTGCAACTTTTTGCTTGTGAGCTGCGGCTTTGAGTGCTGCATCGTTTCTTCTCTCCTCAATTATATCCAAAGACATGTGGAGAAGTTCTTCGTTCTCTTCTGGGTTGTATTGGATCCTACGGTGGGAAGGCACTACAGTTTCAACTGGGAGCATGGCCTCCGATCCGTATGCCAAAGAGAAAGGAGTATGCCCTGTCGATGTTCTGTAAGATGTGCGGTAGGCCCAAAGTGCCGTAGGAAGTTCATCCACCCAAGCGCCTTTTGACTTTTCAAGTTTCTTCTTGATTAAGGTTTTGAGGATTTTGTTGACAGCTTCGACTTGTCCGTTTGCCTGGGGGTAAGCCACAGATGAGAAGCTTTTGTGAATTCCGTGCTTTTAGCACCAGTCGGCGAATTTCTCACTGTCAAATTGAAGTCCATTGTCCGATATGATTTTGAGTGGAACCCCGTACCTGCATAAAACATTTTTGATCAAGAAGTTAATAACTTTTGCCGAAGATATTTTATTTAGAGGTTCCGTTTCCACCCATTTGGTGAAATAGTCAACTGCTACTATGGCATATTTGGCTCCGCCTCGGCCCACTGGCAGTTCACCAATCAAGTCAATTCCCCATATTGCAAAGGGCCAAGGGCTGGTCATTTGAGTAATCTCGTTTGTTGGTAGTCGAGGAATTTTAGCAAATTTCTGACATCTGTCACATCTTTTGACGAAGTCTAGGGCGTCTTTGTTTAAGGTAGGCCAGTAATATCCATATCGGAGTATCTTCTTTGCCAGCATCTGCCCACCAGTGTGATCTCTGCAACTTCCTCGATGTATGTTGGATAAGATTTCCTTGGCTTCCCTTCCAGCGACACACCTTAATAAGGGATTAGAGAAGCCGCGTCGATAGAGGATGCCTTCTTGTATCGTGTAGCGGGAAGCTTTCCTCAAGATTTTCTTGACTTCGTTACGCCTGTCGGGCAGTGTGCCACTTTGTAAGTACTTTCAGATGGGGGTCATCCAAGTTTCTTCTTCAATTGCAGCTATCATATTCATTGGCTCGTAGCTCGGGGCCAGTTGCTTTGAGATGGTTATCGTTCGGGAAGCAGTGCCGTCCTTCATGCTAGCTTGCTTTGCCAATTTGTCGGCCTCCTGATTCTCTTCCGAAGGAATGTGTTTGATTAGATGGTGATCCAATTGATTGAGCAGCAGCTTGTTCTTCTTTAGATATGCTGTGAGACGTTCTCCTCGAGCCTGGAATTCTCCCAGTATTTGATTTACAATAAGTTGAGAATCACTATGGAGATATAAAGAACCGACTCCAATCTTCAGGGTAAGTTCTAGTCCGGCTATCACTGCTTCGTATTCTGCGTCATTGTTGGTGGCAGCGAATTCCAACCTTAGGGCGTGGTGCAGCTTCCTTCCCTTGGGGGTGATTATCACAACACCTACCCCTGAGCCTTGTTCATTTGATGCTCCCTCTACGAAGAGATTCCACTTGATATCTTCTGCTATTTCAGATTTCTCCTTACCTTCGTTAGTAGTGAATTCGGCAACGAAATCAGCTATGGCTTGCCCCTTGATAGCGGTGCGAGTATGGTAGGTGATATCATATTGACTCAGTTCAATGCACCACTTAAGTAGTCTCCTAGAGGTGTCAGGGCGATGGAGTACCTGCCTTAGCGGTTGATCGGTTAAAACTCTGATGGAATGAGATTGGAAATAGTGTCGCAGTTTCCGTGACGTGATTAGCAAACAGTATGCTAGCTTTTCAAGTTTAGGGTATCTGGCTTCTGCCCCTGTAAGTCTCTTGCTTACAAAGTATACGGGCCGCTGCGCGCGGTCGTCTTCTCTCACCAAAGCGGCGCTTAAAGCATGGGACGATACAGCAAGGTATAGGTATAGTTCCTCGCCTTCATTCGGAGTTGAGAGTACTGGTGGTCTCTGGAGGTGTTCGATTAGGTTAAGGAAGGCTGTCGAGCATTCGTCAGTCCATTCGAACTTTCCTTTGTCTTTCTTTAGAGCTTCAAAGAAAGGGATGCATTTGTCGGTTGCTTTAGAGATGAACCTGCTTAGGGCGGCCACTTTCCCGTTTAGGCTTTGCATCTCTCTTCGAGTGGATGCTATCTTGATATCTTGCAAAGCCCGAACTTGTTCGGGGTTTGCTTCAATCCCCCTGGCATGGACGATGAATCCCAAGAACTTTCCCGACGATACTCCGAAGGAGCACTTTAGAGGGTTCAGCTTCATTCCATATTGGCGAAGCACTTGAAACATCTCATCCAGGTGGTTTATATGGTCGTTGGCTTTCCTCGATTTTACCAGCATGTCATCCACATAAACTTCCATAGTTCGTCCTATTAGTTCTGCAAACATCTTGTTGACGAGGCGCTGATAAGTAGCTCCGGCGTTTTTAAGTCCAAAAGGCATTACCCTGTAGCAGTACAATCCTCGGTCGGTGATGAAGCTAGTGTGGTCTTGATCGGGGGCGTGCATAGGGATCTGGTTATATCCTGAGTATGCGTCCATAAAAGATAAGAGTTCGTGTCCGGCGGTGCTGTCCACGAGCTGATCGATTCGGGGGAGTGGGAAGCAATCCTTCGGACAAGCGTTATTTAAGTTGGAGAAGTCGATGCATTTTCGCCACTTCCCATTAGCCTTCTTTACCAGCACCGGGTTGGCGATCCATTCTGGGTAGATGGCTTCTCATATGAAGTTATTGGCAAGTAGGTTCTTTACTTCTTCCTCGAGGGCTGCTGATCGTTCTGCCCCCATGCTTCTCTTTTTCTGCTTTACTGGCACTTTGGTGGGATCGATGTTTAGCACGTGGCATGCTACGTCTGGGGAGATTCCTGTCATGTCAGCGTGCGTCCATGCAAATACATCCATGTTGTGGCGAAGAAAATCAATGAGTTGATCCTTTATTTCTTCTTTTAGTTGAGATCGGATTTTCAATAGTCTACTTGAGTCATGTTTGTCTATAGCTACGAATTCCATAGCCTCTACAGGCTCGGCGGTGGCTTCCCCCTCTTTGTCCCTGGGGTCTAATTCATTGAAAGGATCACTGATATATCGAAGAGGAGGGGCTTTCTTTAGTTGCTACGCTTCCAAGCTTTTCATGCAGAGAGTAGTCTCTGCGTTTTTCCCTTTATCTTTTCTACGGTTATTGCGAAGTTCAGTTACATAGCAATCTCGAGCGTCTTCTTGATCTCCCTCTATTTCTCCTACTCCGTTATCTGTTGGGAATTTCATTTTCAGGCACCATGGGGCTAGGACAATTTGGAAGTCAGACAAGGCTGGTCTTCCCAAAAAGGCATTGTAGGCCGAGTGGCTTTCTATTAGCACAAATGTTTGTTTTCGCACAATGGAGCGGGGATGACTTCCTATTTCAACAAAAAGGCCCAGTTGTCCGAGGGGCATCTTCGCATCTCCAGTGAAACCATGTAGTGGTTTGTTGCAGGGAGACACATCCTTCATTGACAGCTTCATTTTGTCGAAAGCATGCTTGAATAGGATATTTACCGAGCTTCCAGTGTCTACTAAAATTCGAAAAACTTTGGCTGGACCGAACCAGGCAGATATGACCATAGGATCCATGTGTGGGTACTGTCTTCCCTCTAGATCGCGCCTACTGAATGTGATGTCGTCATTCTCTTTCTATTTCGGGTGGCGTTCTTTCATAATAGAGTTAACGTAGCCTTCATCGTTTCTAAGTGACTTACCGTACCTTTCCATCTCTGCCCATCTTCTGTCGGCGATGTGTGGTCCTCCTGATACGGTATGGACCACTATCTTCTCTTGACTAGAGCCCCTGGTGTTGCGATTTCCTATGCCTACTTCCAGGGGGTGTAGCCCAGGATTCTCATTGGCAGGAATCGAAGTCCTGTTCTGGCTTTTTACATAGCGTTCCAGTCTCTTTCTTCTGATGTGTTCTTCAATCATGTCCTGGAGATGGTGACATTCATTGGTGTTATGTCCATGGGATTCGTGGAAGCGGCAGAACTTCCCAGACTTGAGTGCGTTATCTGACTCCTTCTTGTGCGGGGGGCGCTTGTATCTAACTTCGTCTTGAGTGTCTAGGAGATGTTTTCGATCGTTTCATTCAAAGGAGTGTAAGAGTCAAATCTTGGCCCAGGTCGATATAAGCGCTTTTATCCCTTCTTGCCCCCAGCATTGTCTCTAGCGTCACTTCTCCGAACATCCTTTGCTGCAGCGCAAACCATGTCTGGAGCTGTCTTAGCCTGTTGCCCTGGCTGCCTCTCAGTGGCAGCGTCTTCAAGTCTCATATACTTTCTAGCTTTATGGAAGAAATCAGGTAAAGTAGCTGGTTTTTCCTTGGTTAGTCTTCTAGCGAATTTAGTATCCGGATGTACACCACTGCAGAGGGCCATTAGGATAAGTTTCTCGTCGGCATCTTGGACTGCGGCCGCCGCGGCGTTGAATCGGGTCAGATATTGTTGCACTGTCTCTCTGGGTTTCTGTTTGATATTAGATAAGGAATAAGCGTCCTTGCGTTGTTCCACATGAATGCGGAACTAACTGATAAACTTTTCCTTCAACATTTCCCATGAACTGATGGACCCTTGGGGTAGGTGGCAGAACCAGGAGGTAGCTAGATCTGCCAAGAATAGTGGGAAGCATTTACACAACACTCCCTCTGTTGCTCCGCTCATGAGCATATGCTGGGTGTATATTTGTAAGTGTACGATGGGGTCGGAGGTTCCCTTGTAAGGTTCCATCGTTGGCATTTTCCATTCCCGGGGGGTGACGGCAGTTTCGATATTGCGGGTGAAGGGGCTGGTTACTCTAGCACCTATCTCCCGGTCCCTTTGCTCCCGTTGGACGCATTCTCTGAACAATCGCGCCATCCTTTCATCAGAACTTGGAGCGGATAGAAATGAGTTTGGTTCTTCCCTGCGGGATTGATTCCGTCCAGATGACCTGTAAGGATGGTATCGTTTATCACTCCTGACATTCTCCAATGGCTGCCTCTGGTCTTCCGGGGGCATGTTGGGGTCAGCCACAGTTGGCCCTTGCCTTGATCTTCCCCTGCTAGCTTCTGTTCTCAGCACTTATTTGGGTCCAACTTCGGGCTGGACTCCAGCTCGGCCCCGTCTACTGGTGTTTCCATGGTTAGGTAGCATGACAGGCTCAGCTACATCCGCCCCCTGCCTGGTACCTCCCCTGTTGGTTTCGGTTCCAAGTGTTTCCTCGGGTCGGAATTCGGGCTGAGTCCGGGCTCGGCTCCTACCATTGCTGTTTCTATTGTTAACCTCTTCGAAGAAGAAAGACCTTTGTCGTCTCCCAGATCCTACAGACTGGGACTCGCCCCATGATTCAGTGTTGCGGTTGGATTCTTCAGCATCCCTTAAGCGTGACATGAGTTGGTCCACCAAGTCTTCTTGTTGAGATGCGAAGCGGTTAGTTAGTTCAGCCACAATCCTGTCGAGATCTGTCCTTGTAATTGGCTGTTCCGTAGCAGGGGCTGTCGGATTTGCCTGATTTTCGTTTGCTGTCAGAACCGGACGATTGTCTTGGTCTCTGATCGTTGGATCTGGGATACTGCCAGTTGCGATGTTCTTTACTTTGTTCGCATCTTTCTTCCGTCCGGAAGGCATATTTTCCAAGCAATGAACGATGCTGATAGAAAAGGGGTTAAGTGGGAGAAGCTGAAGCTTCGAGCTCCTGGTTCTCGGTGAAAGCACAAAAATGTTTGTACAAAAAATGGGCAAACACCTCCAAATCGTGTGAATTAGTTGATTTTATGTTATTTCTGGTGATTTGGGTGATTTACGCAAATAGATGAAATAGCTGGACTAAACTGTAAAAGACACACAGATTTATAGTGGTTCGGCCAGAACGTGCCTACGTCCACTTTATATGTTATTCTCCTCTTACTATCCAGATTACAAGTACAAAACCTTGATTACAATTATATAAAAGTTGTTTGAAAGTTCCTTTCGTGCTTGAGCTCTCAAACTTGTCTGTCATTGTTGTACCCCTGCCCCTCTATTTATAGAGTGAGGGTGGGGGCAGGGGTCTTGGATGTATATAGCTGCTGGTGGGCCTGGGCTGATGCAATCTGGCCTGGTAACTTTGGATCGGCAAGGCCATGGTTCAGTGATGGCTGGGGTGGCTTTGGTCCGGTAGCGAGGGCGTTGCTTAGTTCGGTGGTAAATGATCCGGTGGTAGCCCCCCTTGGCCTTGGTTCGGTGGTAAATGATCCGGTGGTAGCCTCCCTTGCTCCTGGTTCGGTGGTACTGGAAGTGAGGTTGGTTCGGTGATGGAGTGGAGGGCCTTTGATTCGGTAGTTGGGGTTTGGTATTGATCCGGTGGTGCTTCCCTTCATTGATTCGGTGGTGCTGGAAACGTACCCAACATCACGTTTAAAAGGTGCGTTATTTGATGTTATAAATAATGTATATACACATACAAGAAAACGCAAAAAATTTAAATCCTTTATTTTCATTTTTTTGGACAAGAATCACTGCGTCTGTTGTACGCATTCTAATTTTATTCACCTTCCTTTTACCCTCCTTATTTAATAGGAACGTTATTTACAAATTTTATAACCGTTCACTTTTTTAATTTCTTGCCATTATTCCCATCAATGCGAGCTTTAAATTTTAAACGCATTCAATATTGTTTAAAAATCTTATTCCAAAATCTAATCTTAGCTGACTGTTTCTTCTGCTTTAATTTCGAAACCCATTTGCTTAAAATTTGTTAAAAATCTAGTAACCGTGTATAACAAGAAAAATCAGTGCTCAATCAAAATCGTGGCCTTTTTTTATCAATATCTTATTTCTTGCCTATAACTACTCATTAAAAATCAACGCTAGTTTAATTTCCTTTCCATTTCAAAGCAAGTTGATTTATTGCCGTTCTTTCTTCTCCTTAAATCACGCTACCTCTCTGATCAAACCTATATTTACTACATAAGAAAAACGTACAAATTTAAAATTGTTTCTTTGTTATAAATTGGACGTATATTTTTACGTCAGTTTTACGCATGTCTCGTTTTATTACCTTGGATAATAATTAAATTTATCCATAGCCGTATTTTTTTAAAGTGGGAAAGAATTAAATTCCCTAACCATTCAATTAGTTTAAAATGTTTACCTGGGATTCATGCGGAAATTAGTCTACTCTTTCCAATTTACTCTTGTTTAAAATTGGTATAAAATCTTTAAAATCCAATCCGGTTCAAAATCAACTTTCCTCCTGCCTTTTTCTTTCACCGTTATCAACGCGTGTTTGATTGTAAAATACGATTCATTTCATACTTCTCTACCGTTCCTAAAGCAATTTATTTCATACCATTTCCTCCACTCAATCAACGCAAATTACTCCCTTTAAATATAAAACGTGCCTCATCATTTGCATGCAAATTATATTCACTTTCCTTTTGCCTTCTGATTTAATAGGAATGTGATCCACAAATTGCTAACCATTCCAAAATCTTTAAATTTCTTTCCATTTTTCCCTTGATGCACGCAAGCTTTTCTTTAAATGCTAAACACATTTTCTTCCTTGCTTTAAAATTTGCATGCCTTGATTTTTGCTTTACCACTTTAACAATTGTGTTGTCACAAATAAATACAAACCATGTATCAAACTTCATCTGCATCTCATTTTGGGTTCCTCTCCTTCTTCCTTGCGTGTGAGCAAAGCATCAGGTAATGACCAAATTATTTTTCCTCCTTCTTTTTTTTTCTTTTCTTCATTGTTCTATTCAAATTTTTGGCTCTACTATTTCACCACATGACACCCATCCTCCTCCACAATCAAGAGCACCCTCCACAGTATAGACAGATTCTTGCTTATATCATTTATAAACACGTTGGAAATGGATATAGGTGGCATTGCTATTTTACTTCAGGTTTTAAATCAGTAAAAATATTCTCCTCGGCTTTGTTCGTTCAAGGTCTTAACATTAATAAGTATTTTGGTTTGAGAAAAATATACATTTGGCTAAGGCCTTGAAAAAAAATCATTTGCTCCACTTGTACTCTAAGATAGAGTAAATATGTTTGCACCACTTTTATAAAAATAGAAAATAAATGTTATCACATGTTAGACCATGCGTGTTTTGTTAGTCACCTATGCTCTAGGAGAATGAGAAAATATTAATCAGGCACCACTTTTCTTTTATATATAAAAAAAGTAATAATAATAAGAATAAATAAATTAGATATATATAATATGTATAAGGAAGCATATTTTTTTTGTGTGGGTTAAAAACATTCATATGATGTATATTTTAAAAGTTATTTTATAATGATAAAGTTTTTCAAAAAAGTTTTAAGAGTTATTTTAACTGTTCAGTGTATAAAATATATATATATATATAATGATAAAGTTTTAAAAGTTATTTTATACTTGTTGTTTCATATAAAAATGCATGACCGCTTATATATATATATATATATATATATATATATATAACTCGTTGTTGAGTATACTAAGTGCATAAGAAAGTATTAAAAGGTATTATATATTCTCAACTATATATACGTTTGCAGTATAGTTATGTTATTAGCTTTTGAATATAAATATATAGCAAGAGTTTTTATACAACTGAATATTAATAATATATAAGGTTGTTCTCTGTGTTTATATTAAAACTGGAATTTTACAGTCACATATTTTGTTATAAGTGTATTGTTAAATATTATATTTGTAGCCCTAACGTGTATTGTAATAAGTGTACTGTATACTACGTTACATTACTATACATAGTATAATTTAAATATAGTCTAGTTTAAATGTATAATGAATGTATGTTGATTATACAGAACGTATGGTCAATAGTTGTTTCTAAACTATTTATATTTTTGGAAAACGTATGTATATAATTTTAATGAGAGTCAAAGTTAATATTAGTTAAGAAAATAATATTTTGGGATTTTATATATTTTGTTTCGGTCCATATCAAGCAGTTTCTAATCTATTTTCATTGATCTCTATTTATCAGCTCTGTTCATCCTACTCGTGCCAATCTTTTTCATTTTGGAAATTCGTTCTTGGATCCATAACCCATTTCTAATCACTCTAGCCTCGAAACGTGAGCAATCACTCACGATTAACGTTCTTGTATTTTATTAAATTTGATTTGAATTGAAACGAAAATTGAAATATGATGCTGTAGTCATTTAAATTGTTATTCATATGATATTTTCTGTAACTGTTCACTTGTGGGATATGACACCATATCCTATTTTTTATATTTTATTTAAATTATTGATGATATATGACTGATATTATTTTATTGTATTTTCTGTTACCACTCTACAAGTTCCCTGTAGTTTAGAAATCGCTACAGGTTGAAATGATACATACCCGAACAGACTTTAGAATAGGAGAAAATTGTTATGGGTTGAAATGATAAACCCAAGCGATTTTCATTTAATCGAATTTAGGATTACGGGTTGAAATGATATCCACCCGTATATATTTAGTATACGAATTGAAATGATAAATATCCGTAGCACTTGACTATATGATAGGAAATATATACAGACACCGTTGGTCTATATAAATATTTTGAAAATAATTTCTATAATTTTGGAATGAAATATATTGTTTAATATATTTGATTCTTAAGATATTACACAAATGAAAATTGTATATATAGATTTAGTAATAATATTTGATTTAAATTAGATTGATTTAATACATATAATATGGTTAAGTATTTATGTAAATCTATATTTCAAATAGATTCTCTTGCAATAAATTGAATAATTAAGATTGGGAGATAAATTCGGGTTTATAAAAATGGTATTTAAATAAGGATTTATTAAATTAAATCGATTTGAAATTTTTGAATGGGAAATTTAAAGGGTATGATTTTATAACTGGATTTTTGATTTAAGTGATTTAATGAATATTTCACGTTTAAATAAATTAAAGAAAATATTGAGTAAAATGTAATTTAAGGTTACTTAAATGATATTGAATCTAATAAGGGAGTATTTCAAGACTAAATAATAATGAGGTTAAATCGAGATCTATATGAAACTGTTATATAGAACATTTAAATATTAAAGCCTTGAACTATATTGGAATTTAAATGGTTTATGTTGAGATTCGGATCTGTATTTGAAATCAACGTAGTTGAATTTGTTATTTAGCAACTAAATTGAATGAAAATGAAAATTTAGGTTGAACTAAATTGAATGAAAATTTAGATGAAACGTTGAGTACTTAAAGTTTTGAAATATATGGAAATATAAAGGGGTATTTGTGGTAAATCCGAATTTGAGATCGATAAAATTTAAGTGGTTATTTTAGAAATTGAGTTGAATTTAAATTGATAAATTGAGATTGAATTTAATTTGAATGGGAAGGTCGGGTTGACGTTGGAACGATTTGTTAAGTTGAGGAAATTGAAATACTTTACTGTATAAATTATTTAATATATACATAAATACTACTTTGGGAAATATAGAGATATTTGAAGTGAAAATGAGATTTGGTTTTGAAGTATAAATTAAGCTGAAATGACCACGGTGTTATAGTGTATGTTTCTACCTTGTAGAAAGTTCCATGGACCCTTAGAGGATGGTTATCCCAAACATCCTTTAAGTTATTTGATTTCAGTTGATATTTCACTTGAGTTGGATTTGTTGATATAAGAATGTTAATCCTGACTCGAGTGTTTTGTGTTTTGCTTTACGCTCGGGTCAGACTGAGTGATACAGCATTTGAGACTCACCTTTGGAGTTCGGAGCTTCATTTGGAAATCCAACTATCGATTCAGATTCCAGCCTTTCTAGTTGATTGGTTCAGAGAAGTCATCTATTGCATTGGAGACTTCACTGCATTTGAACTATTCGGTTGTATTTTTCTAACTCTGATGTATATAGTAGCTTCATGAACTACTATTCTTTATCTATTCCGCTACATTATATTACTCTGTGATCTGTGATTGATTTACTTATTGTATATTTTAAGTTTTTCCAAATTTTAATTAACAATTCGGTATTTTGAATTATTCAAGTCGGATATGTATGGTTTTATTGTCGATTTGAATGGTCCAAAATAGTGGGTCGTTACAGGTACTATATGATACATATTTTCGAAGTAAAGATATGGAAAGTGCCGTTTGCTTGATATCCTCTTTATGTCCACATTTTGGATTCATTCTATCGATATTATTCTCTGTGATTGGGGTTTTTCGGATATGATACTCAAGTGTCCTTCGAATTCCATGGCGTTACCCACGGTCTTACGAACTCGACTGCATAGCGTAAGTCGCAAGGTAGTGATTGCTAAAAAGGTACGGATGTTTCCTAGGGGATCCTGGCATACCCATTATGTATCTGCGATCTATGGTCATTTTAGTAGTGTAATCCGCAAGGAAGAAATTGCTTAAAGGGTACGGATGTTTCCTAGGGGATCCAGGCGTGACCATTGCGTATTTGCGGTCAATAGGTTTTTGTTATCGTAGCGTAATTCGCAAACTAGAGGTTTCTTAGAGGGTACAGATGTTTCCTGGGGGATCCAGGCGTAACCATTGTGTATCCACGGTCTACAGTTTTTTGTTATCATGGCAAAATTGCAAGGCGGTGATTTCTTAAAAAGGTACGAATGTTTCTTGGGGGACCCAGGAGTTACCATTGTGTATCTGCGATCCATGATTCGATTTGGTTGATTTGTCTGGATTGTACTTTCCATATCGGTTTTGTAGATCTTTTGAGTATTTTTCACTGGGTGTTGAAACGGTCTATTAAGTACTTGGAGAATTCTAGCTTTGCGCCTGATTAACGCTTGGCCAGAGTCTGCAAGAACGAGGATAAACCTGTTAAGACATCGAGTTATAAAAATATTCTGATAAAGTATTATATAAAAGATATTTTGATCATTTTTTTCTTATCTTTTTTCCTTCTTTCTAAATAATTTAAAATGTTTAAAATGCTATTTATTTATATACTACATAAAACACTAGTTCACTATTAACCTAATTTATTCAATATTAATTAATTTAAATTTAAATCTATATGGTTTAAATTAATTATTTTTTGTTTTTCTACCAATCCATTTTCTTCTAGCTGTTTCTATTCTCCTACCTCATTCCTTTTGGGGGACGAAAAGTTTTGCGTGGGGAAGGGTATAATGACCCATAAATTTTAGTGATTTTTGTTTATTAAATTAATTGAAATTTTGTGAAATTTTAAACAATAAAATTTGAAAATAAAAATTTATTATTTGGAATACGTCTATTTAAACATGGAAACTGGTAACTTTTCATCTGATAATATTGAACTTTATTTTATTGTGAAATTTTATTTAAATTTAAATCAGTTAATATTTGATGATAATAAAATAGTTTCCAAACCCGAATATTTTTATATAATAAATTTGTAAATCATCTTTTGAGTGTGACGTCGCCTTTCATTTCTCCAAATTTGGATCGCTATTGCTCCGTCTATCTTATTTTCAGCAAAATAACAGCATTTTCGGAACCGGTCATCGACTTTTGATCGGATGATCGTACCACATATATATGTATATCGTTTTTATCGTCTCGTCATGCTGATCTCTATGGTATATTCAATTCTATGTTTTGGAATTCGATTCACAGCAGAACCCATGAAATCAGTAACCGTATCAGTACCAGATCCGTGACCATTTGTTTGCTTTTGCGTTTCAACTTTGAACCGTGCAGCCCAAGCAATATAATAAATTGCTTTAATTATTTTTTTACTTTCAGCTGAATCTAATGGAGACCGTTGCCATTCTTTTATTATATATTTATATTTTCCTTTTCTCTGTCATCTTGGAATCTGAAAATACTGAAAACCAAACTACTCCAGCCTCTCACATCTATCCCTTCTCCTCTTCCTGTTGCTTCACGCTAGACTGCACGTCTTCTTTTGCTTGCCTCACAAACAAGCTACAGCCGTTCCCCTCCCTCTCTTTCTCCACATCAACCATAACCGACCTCTTTTCCTTGCTCCGCCATCTCCATCAGCCAATGGCCCCAGGTTTTTCCCAATAACCGAGCTTCCCCTTCAACAGCAACAGCAGGCGAAGCCCACACCGCACGTACCACACCTCTACCCGAAACCATCTTCCGACCCTGACACCACTTCGCATTCTTTCCCGAGCCGAGCGCATGATAGCCCCTCCTCCCCGAGTCTTCAAACCCATTGCAACCTACCCATCACGCAAAACCGCTCAACGAACCGCCTAGTCCGCCATCATGGGCCTCACGTCATCACAGTTCATCCTCTGGCTACCGAGCTTCCACCGAATGACCTATTCCTCCCATCGTTCAACATTAAGAAACTTCACTGACGTCTCCATATATGTGAATCTTTGTCTATTTTGTGACAGTGTGTGTATTTGTGTGTAGATGCAGATGTATATATATGGCTACGTATATTTGTATATGATAGTTTTGAAGGAAATTATTTGTTATTCATATTAATTTTTCGGATTATATCTATAAGAAAAAAATATTGGGTTTACAAAGATTTGTTTTCGACTCAATATAAATGGGGTATAAGTTATATTTATTTTATTATAAACATTGATTTAATGATATAATATATATATTGACAATTGTATTTATGTTGTAGAGGGATGTAGGTACGAAAATATGTTTGTGTGTGTCTATATATATATATATATATATATATATATATATATATATATATATATTAGCCTATATATGCGTGATGTTGAGTTTTCTTTTATTTATTTATAAGTTGTATAAATTACTGTATACACATATAAGTTTCATTATATTTTCTATAAGTCTACTATGTAATTAAGTTACGACATATATTAGGAAGTTTGTAAAATTAAGTGATATAAACATTGTACTACCTTGTGTTCTTTTCTAAAATAAATGTAACATGTATGCAAGTTGTATGTATGCTCACATATTTTATATATATATATTTTTTAGAAAGAAGTATGTGTAAGCCAATTTAGTTATAACATTGTTGTCTAAATTTACATATAAAGGTTTATATAGTCAACTTGCAAATATTAATTTAAACTTCAGTTTAATATTACAAAGCTTTTGTTTATAGTTTACAGTTTGTTGTTTGTAGTTTTGATCTTACAAAGTTTGCTTATAGCATTTTATATATTTACATGGGTATATATATTTAGTCACAAGGTATTATATACGTTGTTTTGTAATAGTGTATATATAGGGATTTGTTTTAAAAGTTATTTATTGGTTTTAAATACGTATAGATTTATATTAAATATGTGTTTCAAAATTTGTATTGATTTTGAGTAAAATATAATGGATATTTTGTCTCCATTTTTATCACATCAGTTTTTGACTTGTTTTTCATCGATTCCAAATTATCAGCTTTAATCATTGAATTCGCGCCGATTTTGCTTGGATTTGTAATTCAATTTCAGTGTCTGTATCAGGGTGCGTATTCGTGTAATCTTCTGTATCCTCTAACCTCGAAAGGTGAGCAATCACTCACGATTAACGTTCTTATATTTATTAAATTGATTTTAATTGAAACGACAATTGAAATATGATGTTGTTAGTTATTTACATTGTTATTTATATGCTATTATATGTATCTGTTCGCCTATGACATCTGACACCAATATTTGTTGTTTATATTGATGATATATTCCAATTATATTATTATCATATCAGTTATCACTCTGCAAGTTCCCTGTTAGTAAAGAATTCTTTATGGGTTGAAATGATACATACCCGAACGATCTGTAGAATAAGAGAAAATCGTTATGGGTTGAAATGTTAAACTCAAGCGATTTTCATTAAATTGAATTTGGGATTGCGGGTTGAAATGATATATACCCATATATATTTAAATTGCAGATTGAAATGATAAATATCCGTATCACTTGACCATAGGATAGAAAATTATATACATATACCATTGGTCTATATATATATATATATTTTAAAATTATTTCTAGGGTTTGAAATGAATATTTTGGTTTTAATAAATATTGATTTTAAGATATTATATATGTGTGTTATTTTATAAGGATTTAAATTTAGATTTTTAAATTTATACGTTTGAAATTTTAAAGGTTATAAATTAGTTTTCAAATTTTATTTTAAGATAGATTTATAATGATTATTATAAGTAAGGTTGGGAAGATAAATTTTAATTTATCGGAAATTGTATTTAATTAAGAATTTTATATAACTAAATCAATTTGAAACTGATTGAAATTGAGATTTTAAAGGTTATGATTTTATAACTTGATTTTTGGTTTAAGGTAATTAAATGAATATTTGAAGTTTAGTTAAATTGAGGGAAATATTTAGTTCATTTGTAATTTGGGGTTTTATTTAAATGATATTGGATTTATTAAGTAAACATTTCAAAACTAAATAACAACGAAGTTAAATTTTGATATATGTGAAATTATCAAATCTATTTTGAAATGTTTCGATATTAAAGCTTTGAAATATATTGAAATTAAATGGTTTATTGTGATGCCCAACCTCTATGCTCACAATAATAAAGAGTATTAAAAGAAATATTGTCTGTTATTACGAAGAATAAGGCTGGATAGGAGCGGCCATCCGTAGTTAAGCCTCACACTAGTATTGGCTATGTCGATAGGAGTGGTATATATTTTTATTTTTCATCTCTTATTTATTTACTCCCATCGACATACCCAATTCTAGTTTAGAACGAACTAAGATGGTTCATAATAGTTTAGGACAATATATATAATAATAACACAGATTAACTAAATGAGGAACACAGATAGTATCAAAATCTCATATATATATATATATATATATATATATATATATATATATATAACTGAAGTCAATTACAACAATGTGATACAATACATATGACACAACTACAACTGTCGACACAAGATGTTACATATACAAGTACATTAATATAATTAATATACATGAAAACATATCATCCTATACTTTGACAATAACTACTCCAAAAGGTATAAAGAGACTTCATAGCTCAAGTAGCAACCCAAAGCAAGGTATCAACAACCTGAAATAACTCGGTCTGACCCAAGTATTAAATTCAAAAGAAAATAATACACGGGTCAGTCTAATTCAAACTCAGTTATTAATGCACGGAAGCAATAATAATTAAATAATCAAATAGACGACGGTCACAAAAATTTCGTCTATCCAATCCTTTAATAAGAAATCGAAATGCGATAAATATAACACGTAACAGTGTTAAACAACAAATCAGCGAATTCAAATCATCAACAAAGATAGATAGAAGTATTATCGATGAAGATAATTTAAAAAACAAAAGTATTGCCTAAACGGCAATTAACGACAAAATCTAATTATTACATAAATAATTAGAAACTCATAATCTAATTATCAAAAAGATAATTAGACAGCAACAAAATGATCAAATCAAACCAAATCAAAATACGATTCAAAATATTGAATTGGACACGCAAACAATTCAAGCGATTGAAATTATCAATTTAAAACATCAAAAATGATGTGTGGTAACATAATTATCAAAGTGCAGACATGATGAAGTCAGTGCCAACAGTAAATAGCCGTAACTCAATCAATATGATGTGCAACCTGGACTACCTGAACTCAGTGTACATACGAATGCTATGGTCAGAGTATCCATATATACACGTCGACCAGGCAGCAATCAAGTAAAACTGCCCAGACTGATGCCCATACTTAAGAAGCATGCTTAAAGCTCAACTGAGTATACAACTACAAGTATGCAGTAATGCCAATGGGGACCAGACACACATGAATATGAAGACCACAAGTGTACAACCATTCCAGACTAGTTCAGGTAGCACAAAGAATGGCCAGAAACAACTACAAGCAGATGCAAACTAACCAGTACACAAGTATACATAGGCAACAATATGCAACACTCAAATGTATAATGGTTGAGACAAAACTGAGTCAATAATGAAGCACCACAATAAAACTGCAGTTGCAAACAATGACAACATACATGAATGATGCAATGTAAACAGCAGATCAAAAATGCTCAGTTCTAACATGAACATAATTAAATAACTTGTAACCATTGTACATAGGCAATAACCACTTCACCAAGGTTCAAGTGAAATCAAGAGAAGCACTGAAACAAAGAGGGCCAGGGCCGAAGTACACTGGGGCCACAAAATCAAAGCCAGAAATTCAAGCCTCATCAGTGAAGCCAAAAATTCAGCGATCAAAATCAAGTCAAAATCGAACAAATTCAGACTATCACAAATGACCAAAGTCGATAGCACAAAGAACAAAATCAACATCATCAAAGATTTCAATACCATGATAGCCAGAAATCAAGCAACGAAAGACACGGATTTGAACAAGCCAGAAATCACGAAGATGATTTGAATTAGATGTGAGTGAAGAGAAGATCACTCACCTTGCTCAAAGGGCCCAAATACAATGGCCGATGTCCCCATTTCTTTCCACCCTTCAGATTGCCTTAGCATGATGTACTTCGAAAACCCTAGCAAGTGGCGACTTTTTCCCTTTGTTTGTTTTTGTTTACGATGCGAAAGAACGAACGAAGAAGCCGCCATTATTATTTTCTTATTTTTTTTCCTTTGCTTTGTTTAGGGTTTGCGAATCAATGAAGGGAGAAAAGGAACGGCATCGGCCTTTATAAGTATCACCATACCAAAAAGAAACATGGCCCGATATTTTTCTTAAAGCCCACATAATTCTTTAATCAAATTATTAAAGAATCACATCTCGATTTTAAAAACTCCAAACAGCAATTAGCCAACAGATTAATCGATTAACGACGATAATTAATTGTTACTAAACTCCGGGTTGTTACAGACTCCCCTCCTTATAAAAATTGCATCCCCGCAATTTTTATAATTAAAGTCGTCAATAACAATTATTTTTCTAACATAAACTGGTTAGGCTAGAAAAATAAAGGTCATGAACACAAACGCCAAAGAAATCTTTTAATTTCATAAAAGAAATTCACAAATTCTCACAAAATCTAATTATCAAATAGACAATCAGAAAGCAACAAAACTGAATAATTACGATTATCAGCAATATTTAGTTATCAATTAGATAATTAGAATACAGAAATCAAAAAACATCGATATCTAATTATCAATACGATAATTAGAAAACAACAAAACCTAATTATCAACAAAGACAATTAGAAAACACAAATCATAAATCGCAAAACCGCAAATATCTAGTTATCCAACAGACAGTTAGAAAACACGAACTCCATAATCAGCAAACTCTAACTATCAACAGAGATAGATAGAAAACAACAATTCAATAAAATCAACATAATCTAGAATCAATTAGAGACTAGGAAATCTCATAATCAGCAAAAATTAGCAATTATCTAATTATCAAAAACGATAATCAGAAATCTCAAATCAACAAGTATCTAATTATCAAAAATGATAATCAGAAATCTCAAATCAACAAGTATCTAATTATTAAAACGATAATCAGAAACAACAAGTATCCAATTATCCAAAACGATAATCGGAAACAAAAAATATCTAATTATCAAAAACGATAATCAGAAAATACCAATTATCCAATTATCAAAAACGATAATCAGAAACAACAAATATCCAATTATCAAAAACGATAACCAGAAATCTCCAATCAACAAATATCTAATTATCACAAACGATAATCATAAATCTCAAATCAACAAATATCTAATTATCAAAAACGATAATCAGAAACAACAAATATCCAATTATCGAAACGATAATCAAAAACAAAAAATATCTAACTATCAAAAACGATAATCAGAAAAAACAAATATCCAAGTATCAAAAACGATAATCAGAAACAACAAATATCCAATTATCAAAAACGATAATCAGAAATAACAAATATCCAATTATCAAAAACGATAATCAGAAATCAACAAATATCTGATTATCACAAGCGATAATCGGAAATCTCAAATCAGCAAATATCTAATTGCCTAAAACGATAATCAGAAATCCCAAATCAACAAATATCTAATTATCAAAAACGATAATCAGAAATAAAAAATATCCAATTATCAAAAACTATAATCAGAAACAACAAATATCCAATTATCAAAAACGATAACCAGAAACAATAAATATCCAATTATCAAAAACGATAATCAAAAACAACAAATATCCAATTATCAAAAACGATAATCAGAAACAACAAATATCCAATTATCAAAAACGATAATAAAAAACAACAAATATCCAATTATCGAAACGATAATCAGAAACAACAAATATCCAATTATCAAAAACGATAATCAGAAATAAAAATATCCAATTATTAAAAATGATAATCAGAAATCAACAAATATCTAATTATCACAAGCGATAATCAGAAATCTCAAATCAACAAATATCTAATTATCAAAAACGATAATAAGAAACAACAAGTTTCCAATTATCAAAAACGATAATCAGAAACAACAAGTATCCAATTATCAAAAACGATAATCAGAAACAACAAGTATCCAATTATCAAAAACGATAATCAGAAACAAGTATCCAGTTATCAAAAAGGATAATCAGAAACAACAAGTATCCAATTATCAAAAACATTAATCAGAAACAACAAATATCCAATTATCAAAAACGACAATCCAAAACAACAAATATCCAATTATCAAAAACGATAATCAGAAACAACAAATATCCAATTATCAAAAACGATAATTAGAAATAAAAAATATCCAATTATCAAAAACGATAATCAGAAATCAACGAATATCTAATTATCACAAGCGATAATTAGAAATCTCAAATCAGCAAATATCTAATTACCTGTAGATAAGTAGAAGCAATAAATATCTAGAATCAATTAAGATAACTAGAAAATCAACATAAAAGGTTGGATCGATCCCAACAGATGGCGAGCTTTTAGCTATGCCGCACGTGCATCTCAGATGGCTGAAGCCTACCAAGTACTATAAATTTTGACGCCCATCAGATGACGCGAAGGTCCGCAGAGTGACCCGAAGGTCTAGTACTGGTATTTGACCAGACGGTCCGCAGAGTGGCCCGAAAGCCCAACAAATGACTCGAAGGTCCACCATATGACCCGAAGGTCCATCATATGACCCAAAGGTCCATCATAGTGGCTCGAAAGCACACAAAATCATCAAAATCATCAAACAACAAATATTCCAATTAACGAGTCCGAGATTGACCAAAATAGCAAACGCACATTCCCATACCATGAGTTTTACTAAATCGTTTAATTCTCTTCATCGTTTCCTTGAAAGTGCAAAATCGTGTATTTTAAATTAATAACATTTTTACGTTCTCAAACGGACAAGTCCGAAATTAAGCGAATCAGTAAAAGTAAGGGTTCATAATCCTCGATTTTGTTGAAACGTTTAAATCGCTTCCTCATTCTCTTGAAAGCGCAAACTGCAGAAATTTTTGGAAAACAATTTTTATTTTAAAATGATTTTTTTTAAATACGTGGTTAAAACAGCAACATCTGTAGCAAACTCGATAAGGAAATTGCACTTCTCAAAACACCGTAAAATGGATCTCAAAATCAGCATGGCGGGATAACCGCTTGAAAATCCACTTTAAAATTTGACGGTTATTAAAGTCAAAGTGACAGAAATATTTATACGTCAAAATCTTATCAAATAATTCTCATTAAAATATAATACCAGTGAATTTTCGTTCATAAAAAATGTCAACAAAACACCATGCTTCAAAAATTTAGCACCGGTGGAAAAATCCCGTTATAAAAATAACGGCAACAAAATACGTTTAAAACCCAACACCGGTTCAACGTAAAATTAATGCAGTAATGTGCAACTCATATTTGCACGCACACTACAAGATGAACAAAGAATCACTCGAATATATCTTCAATGAAGATAATTCAAAACAGCAAAAATCTCAACAAAATCACATAACTGCAATCGCTTCGGATCCCCAAATCGGATTCGACATTTTCAAATAAATCAAAATAAATACATCTATGTAACAACACTATGAATTTTATTTCATCTTCATAATTTGATTTTTAAATCAAAAGGGTTATCAGTTGTACACAGCGAAGGCAGTCTCACTGTTTCCGCTGTGCACTCTAATAAATAGACACAAATTAATCAATCATCAAAACACAATTTCACATTTATTTTTAAATAAAGATATTTAAAAATTTCATCATAATATCAAAACTTTAGTTTTGACTCAAAGCACAAATAAAACATCAAAAAAATAGTTGTAACACATGTTCCATCTAAGTTATGTTTTATATTACGTCCATAAACCCCTCGCTCTGATACCAACTGCGACGCCCCACCACTATGCTCACAATAACAAAGAGTATTAAAAGAAATGTTGTCTGTTATTACAAAGAATAAGGCTGGATAGGAGCGGCCATCCATAGTTAGGCCTTACACTAGTATTGGCTATCTCAATAGGAGTGGTATATATTTTTATTTTTCATCTCTTATTTATTTACTCCCATCGACATACCCAATTCCAGTATAGAACGAACTACGATGGTTTATAATAGTTTAGGACAATATATATAATAATAACACACATTAACTAAATGCGGAACACAGATAATATCAAAATCTCATATATATATATATATATATATATATATATATATATATATAACTGAAGTCAGTTACAATACATGTGACACAATACATATGATATAACTACAACTGTCAACACAGGATGTTACATATACAAGTACATTAATATAATTAATATACATGAATACATATCATCCTATACTATGACAACAACTACTCCAAAAGGTATAAAGAGACTTCATAGCTCAAGTAGCAAGCTAAAGCAAGGTATCAACAACCTGAAATAACTCAGTCTGACCCGAGTATTAAATTCAAAAGAAAATAATACACGGGTCAGTCTAATTCAAACTCAGTTATTAATGCATGGAAGCAATAATAATTAAATAATCAAATAGACGACAGTCACAAAAATCTCGTCTATCCAATCCTTTAATGAGAAATCGGAATACGGAAATATAATACGTAGCAGTGTTAAACAACAAATCAGCAAATTCAAATCATCAACAAAGAGAGATAGAAGTATTATCAATGAAGATAATTTAGAAACAACAGGATTGCCTAAACGGCAATTAACGACAAAATCTAATTATTACATAAATAATTAGAAACTCATAATCTAATTATCAAAAAGAAAATTAGACAACAACAAAATGATCAAATCAAACCAAACCAAAATACGATTCAAAATATTGATTTGGACAAGCAAACAATTCAAGCGATTGAAATTATCAATTTAAAACATCAATTATGGCGTCTTCAGCAGCTGGTGATCTCGGAGGGGAGGATGTAGAGGATGGGGGCTGGACGACAGTGTTGGACAGGAGGAAAAGGTTGGCGACTGGATCAGGGAAGCAGAAGGCCGATCCACGTTTTTCTCGTACGATGAACAGGTCATTTCGGCAATACTCAGATGGATCTAGAGCTGAGTTTGTTAGATCTCGTGATCAGGCAGTCAAATCTAATGAACTTAGAGTGTTGGCTGTCAATCCAAAAGCTACTCCTAAAAGTTGGTGTGATCTGGTCAAAGAAAAGAAACAAGATGATACTTTGCAATTCTATAACCCTACAATCGTCAATGACAGGAAAACTGCAGTTATTGGAGAGGAGGAACTATTATATGTAGAGAAAATATGGTCTAATTCGATTCTGATCTATCTGGTGCGGAAAAGACCGTATTACATGTTCTTCAAAGCACATATCAAAAGAACGTGGCTTCCTAAAGGTAAATTTGAAGTTTTTGCTAGAGATAATGGTTTCTATTTGGTTCAATTCGAATTAGAAGAAGATTGTATCAAAATTCTTAAAGGAGGTCCATGGTTGATGGATGGGAAGCTCATTATTATGAAGAAGTGGAATAGCTCTATAAAATATGAAAAAGATCTGCTATTATCTTTACCCATTTGGGTGAGGTTCCCTAATCTTAATTTTGCATATTGGAATCAAATTTCTTTATGTAAAATTGCTAGCACAATCGGAAGACCCATAGCAATGGATGAACATACAAAAAACAGAAGTAGAATATCCTTTGCTAGAATACTTATTGAGGTAGATGCGTCATTCAAATTTGAAAGTCAAGTACAAATTAAATTGCATGGAGGGGATTTTGTTATGCAAAATGTTGAATATGAATTTATCCCTCCAATTTGTCATAATTGTGTATGTTTTGGTCATATGGATAAATAGTGCCCTATATCATTTTCGCAACAATGGAAACCAAAAGCTACAAACAGTAATAATGATACTACTAGCATGGGAATTAATGCAGAGGATAACACAAATCAGCAAACTCTGACAGTCATTTCAGAAGGAGCAAAACATAACAACACAGAAGTTATCACAATTGATGGGTCAAATGTCCAAAATAATGCAACAGTTGATAAAGATCAGAATACAAGCTTTTTAAATAAGGAAAATGATATTTCTCCATCAGATATGTATGCTGTGAATCTTGAAACAGATCAGAGATCGTCAAAGGAGCCAGCTATTACAATTGTGGCCTCGCCATTAACTGATTCAGCAGACTGTGTAGTACCTGCAACACATATCAGAATGGCTTCCACAATTGCAAAGGGAACCACTTCTGAAATTTCTGATATGGATCAATTTCAAAGCACTGAAGAAGGACCACCTATGAGTAATAATACTATGGATCCAAATATTCTGACGTCATCAACTAAAGTCTCAGCCAGTTCATCATCATCAGAGAAAAATTGTACCAGGGTGTGTCATAGTAAATCTATTGTAAACAATCTAAATACTCAACTTTCTAATCCAACAACTGAAGTGCTTAATTCTTTTCAGGTGCAGAAAGACATGACAGACTCAAATGTGGATGAATCTTCTCTATCTCAATCATGTACCAACCACACATACCCGTCACCTGACAAGCCACCCAACAGCATGCCTAAAAACCTCACATCTATCAATCCTGAATACACAAAAGCAATTGCAGATATGAAAGGCAAAAATATTCAAGATAGGAAAAAAACAAAGTGATTCTAGAAAGTGTGACTCCCACTGTTAGAACCAGGAGTCAAGCAAACCCATCCAAATAATGTCAGTCTTGTGTTGGAATGTGTGGGGACTTAATAAAGCAGCACATGTGTTGGAGGTAAAAAATTTAGTGTCTTCTCACAAACCATCCATTTTTTGTTTACTTGAAAATAAACTGAGAAGAAATAAGCTACAACTTTATATAGAATCTTGGGGAAACAAATGGACATGCATAAGTAATATAGAGGTTTATCACAAGTGCAGAATACTGATTATGATCAATTCAGACATTTGGAGCAGTTATGTCATTTCTATGAGTAAACAACAAATTACTTGTATGTTAAATAACACTGCAGGTGCTCAATGCATTTTAACTGTCATTTATGCAATTAATCTTGAATCTGAAAGGAAAAGTTTATGGAAACAACTGATAAAAGAAGCTAATACTTTCATCACTCCATGGTGTATTATAGGAGATTTTAACTGTGTAAGGTATCTAAAGGAGAAAAGAGGAGGAAATAATTTGTCAATCAAAAACATTCAGGAGCTTAATAATTTTGTTAACTCTTCAGGAGTTACAGAAATTGGTATTTCTGGGGTAAAATTTTCATGGAGATCAGGGCCTACCAAGAATATTGCTACAAAGATTGACAGACTTTTTTGCAATTTGGAATGGATGAACATATTTAGAAAATCTCATGCAAAATATTTAGACCTATCAACAAGTGATCATGTACCTATTATGTTTTTCTTCAATTGCATTCAAACATATGAAGGTCCAAAACCATTTAAATTCATGAATCACTGGATTATGTGTGAGGGGTATAAGGAAGCAGTTGAAAAGTATTTTGTGTTCCCTGAAGGAAATCAGTTATTCAATATAATCCACATGCAGAAAAATATCGAAAAGGAAATTAAAAGATGGTGCAATGGGAAAAATGATTTACAAACACAAGTTTTAAAATACAAACATGAGGTCAATATTGCTCTTCAGACATTAGAATCTGATCATAATTCCTGCAATGCACAAAAGTTGCATGATGCTTAAGGAAATCTGGCTAAAAGTATGGAGTTACTAGCTATTGATAACAAATAAAAATCAAAATGCCAATGGATCAAGTGGGATGATAGCTGTTCCAAATTTTTTTATGCAAAACAAACAAATAGAAGATTTGTAAATAGCTATCATAACATAGTAAAAGAAAATGGAGAAGTTTTCAAGACTCCAAAGGAAATGGAGGAAGAGGCTGTCAAGTATTTTGCTAACATATACAATAAAGGCAACATGATGACTCAGTTTCCTAACATGATTCCAAAAAAGAAACTAAATGAATGGGGAAAAACATATCTTAATACTGCATTTGATGAAATAGATTTGAAAAGAGCTATTTTCACTGTGCATAATGATACTGCTCCAGGATATGATGGTTTTAATGCCAAATTCTACAAAAACCATTGGAATGAATTAAAAAAACCTCTTTTAAAAGCTATGCAGACCTCTTTTGACAATGGCAGAATTGTAAGAGAAATAAACCATACCATTATTTCCTTAATTCCCAAAGTAAAACCCCCTGAATCTGTAGCAGATTTCAGACCTATAGCCTGTTGTTCCATGTTGTACAAGATCCTAGCCAAATTGTTATGCGATAGATTGAAGTGTGTACTTGGAGAACTAATATCAGATAATCAAACAGCATATTTACCAAACAGACAGATAAAAGATGGAATTATAATTGCACATGAACACATCAGAAATTTCAACAAACATGGGAGCAACAAAATGTGCATAAAAGTGGATCTTAAGAAAGCATATGATTCAGTTAACAGACATTTCATTCTACACATGATGAGAAGTATGGACTTTCCAGTTAAATGGGTGAACATTATTCAAGAAATGATAAATACTCCTAGTTTTTCACTATCTATTGAAGGATATCATAGGGGATATTTTTATGGCTCAAATGGTTTGAGGCAAGGAGATCCCCTATCCCCTTATCTTTTTTACTTTATGCATGGAATATTTCACTTTATTAATGGATGCTAAAGCCAGTAAAGGAAAAGTGGAATCAGTTATCGAGAACAATTCCAACATAACACATCTAATTTATGCTGATGATCTGTTAATTTTCATAAATGCCACTGAAACTGGAGCTAAAGCTGTTAAGAATTGTTTCAAGAAATTAAAGAGAGTTACTGGCTTAGAAATGAATAACCTCAAAACCCAAGTATTTTTCAACAAGTATTGCACTAACAAGGAGCAAGTGCTCAACATTTTGAATATTAAAGAAGGAGAATTACCTGTCAGATATCTTGGGTTACCCCTATCTGTGACATACATTAAACACTCAAATTGTAAACATCTGATTGACAAAGTGTTACAAAGGATGCAAGGTTGGGAGTGCAAATTTCTTACAGTTCCAGGAAGAATAGAATTGGTTAAGGCTGTAGTTTATCCTATGGTCAGTTTTTGGATGCAGTGTTTCATGCTTCCTAGCTTAACTATTCACAAAATCAATAAACTATGCAAAAAATTTATCTGGAAAGGAAAAAAAAGTAGTGTTCCATGGGAAACAGTTACAAGTGTTAAATCTGAAGGTGGAATGGGGTTGAAAAAACTGTCTGACATAAACACTACTTTCTGCATCAAAAGAATTTGGGAGACCCTTAACAATTCTACATATAGTGCTAAGTGGTTGAATGCAAAATATGCTAATAATGAGACTCTGTGGGAGTCTAATTTTAGTAATAACTATTCATGCACTTGGAAAAAAATGATATATCATAGGAAAAATGCACAGAAGCTGATCGATAGAAGAATTGTAGATGGAAAATCTACAAGCCTATGGTTTATGCCATG
Source organism: Allium cepa (assembly GCA_030765085.1). Taxonomy (NCBI): domain Eukaryota; kingdom Viridiplantae; phylum Streptophyta; class Magnoliopsida; order Asparagales; family Amaryllidaceae; genus Allium; species Allium cepa. Next base: position 521,089,636 of record CM060938.1, read on the forward strand.
GATTAATGGTTCAACTTTATTGGAAAAGCTAGGGCATGAAACTCTATCATATTCAAGAGGACATAAACATAAGGTAGAGCAAATTTTATCGGGAAATAAATGGAAGCCTAAAAATATCTCTTATCTTGGCAACATAAGTGAGGAAATAAAGCAAGTACCCATTCATTATGACAATACAGAAGACTATTGGATTTGCAGTAGTAGTAAAAATGGTCTATTTAATTTCCATGATATATGGAATGATCTTAGAATCAAGTTACAAGAAAACAATGACTACAAAATCATATGGAACAACATCTCACTCCCAAAAATGAATATATGTTTATACAGAGGTATGTTCAATTTCCTACCTACTAAAGACAAACTAAAAATGCAAAGAGTGACTGAAGATGATGTTTGTGTTCTGTGCAAAAGAGAAGTAGAAACTTGTAAGCATTTATTTTTTAAGTGTTCATTTTCGAAGCATGTGTGGTACTGGATCAGAAGCATGATGGGAGATCCTATAAGACAAAGAAACCTACATATTTCTCTATCAGATGCTATCGCATACATCAACCAAAACTTCATAGCTAAGAATATTAAGAAGGACATCATAATAGCTGCGTTAAGTTCATCCATATGGTTCATTTGGAAAAGAAGAAACTCCATCATTTTTAGCAATGAAAAGACAGACAGATTCACGATTTGCAATATCATAAAATCCAGTGTTCGTGACCTTATTATAAATAGATCCAGATTTCTCAAACATAACATAAACAATCCTGAAGAAATTACTGTAAGATGGGAAATTCTACCTCTGCGACCAGACAACAACATTACCTCAACCCCGAACCCTAAATCCCCAAACATAGCAACATCCTCACGGTACATGATTGATAGAGAAGATGATGAAGCTGAGAGTTCTAGATCGTTTAGATGCACTGATAGTATTAACGCGAATGTTGAAGGAGAAGAAGGCTTGCTAGGAAGAGTTCACGAGCCGCCATGATTAGATATGGTTGCTAAGTTTTTGCAGTGTGTTTAGGGCATTGCTTGCGGATATGTTCTGTTATCTAACCCGATTTATTGCTTGTATATAGTGTATGTAATGATTTACCATTATCAATAAAGAGTTTGCAATTTATTCAAAAAAAAATGATGCGTGGTAACATAATTATCAAAGTGCAGACATGATGAAGTCAGTGCCAACAGTAAATGGCAGCAACTCAATCAATATGATGTGCAACCTGGACTACCTGAACTCAGAGTACATAGGAATGTTATGGTCAGAGTATCCGTATATACACGTCGACCAGGCGGCAAACAAGTAAAACTGCCCAGACCGATGCATATACCTAAGAAACATGCTCAAAGCTCAACTGAGTACACAACTACAAGTATGCAGTAATGCCAATGGGGACCAGACACACATGAATACGAAGACCACAAGTGTACAACCATTCCAGACTAGTTCAGGTAGCACAAAGAATGGCCAAAAACAACTACAAGCAGATGCAAACTAACCAGTACACAAGTATACATAGGCAACAATATGCAACACTCAAATGTATAATGGTTGAGACAAAACTGAGTCAATAATGAAGTCACCACAATAAAACTGCAGTTGCAAACAGTGACAACATACATGAATGATGCAATGTAAACAGCAGATAAAAAATGCTCAGTTCTAACATGAACATAATTAAATCACTTGTAACCTTTGTACAGAGGCAATAAACACTTCACCAAGGTTCAAGTGAAATCAAGACAAGCACTGAAACAAAGATGGCCAGGGCCGAAGTACACTAGGGCCACAAAATCAATGCCATAAATTCAAGCCTCATCAGTGAAGCCAAAAATTCAGTGATCAAAATCAAGTCAAAATCGAACAAATTCAGACTATCACAAATGACCAAATTCGACAGCACAAAGAACAAAATCAACATCATCAAAGATTTCAACACCGTGATAGCCAGAAATCAAGAAACGAAAGACATGCATTTGAACAAGCCAGAAATCACCAAGATGATTTGAATTAGATGTGAGTGAAGAGAAGATCACTCACCTTGCTCAAAGAGCACAAATCCAATGGCCGAAATCCCCATTTATTTCCACCCTTCAGATCTCCTTAGCATGACGTCCTTCGAAAATCCTAGCAATTGGTGACTTTTTCCCTTCATTTGCTTTTGTTTACGATGCGAAAGAACGAACGAAGAAGCCGCCATTATTATTATTTTCTTATTTTTCGTTTGCTTTGTTTAGGGTTTGCGAATCAATGAAGGGAGAAAAGGAACGGCATCAGCCCTGATAAGCATCACCACAACAAAAAGAAACATGGCCCAATATTTTTCTTAAAGCCCACATAATTCTTTAATCAAATTCTTAAAGAATCACAACCCGATTTTAAAAACTCCAAACAGCAATTAGCCAACAGATTAATCATTTAACGACGATAATTAATTGTTTCTAAACCCCGGGTTGTTACATTTATTTTGTGGTTTAAGTCTGTATTTGAAATCGATAGAATTTGAAATGATTTGTTAAGAAACTGAATTTAATCGAAGTTGAATAATTGAGAATGAATTAAATTTGAATTTTGGAATTCAAGTTGATTTGAATCGATTTGTGAAATTTGAGGAAATTATAAATATTATACTTTATAAATTATTAAATATATATATATATATATATACACACTATTTTAATATAAATCTATCTTAATATAAACAATTTTAATATACTAATTATTTTAATATAAGTTATTTTATTTTATAAATGATTTTATTTTATGTACTATTATTAATATCTAAACTGTTTAAGTGGTGGAAGTTAAGATTTCAAGGTTATGGTTTTCCAAAGAATTATGATTTCAAAGTGTTTTGGTTTCGAAAGTGTTGTAACTTCGAAAGTGCTACAATTTGGAAATAGATACATTTGAAATGGAAATAATATTTTGGTTTTGAAGTATAAATTATTTTGAAATGACCACGGTGTTATAATGATGTTTAGTTGTTAATAGCATATATTTCTACATTGTATATAGTTTCACGGATCGTTAGAGGATGGTTATCCCAAACATCCTTTGAGTTATTTGTATCTCAGTTGATATTTCACTTGACTTGAATTTATTGATTTAAGAATGTTAATCCTGGCCCGAGTGTTTTGTGTTTTGCTTTATGCTCGGGTCAGACTGAGTGACACAGCATCTGAGACTCACCTTTGGAGCTTGGAGCTTCGCTTGGAGATCTAACTATCGATTCAGCTTTCAGATTTTTCAGTTGATTTGTTTAGAGGTGCCATCTATTTGTATTCGAGACTTCAGCATATTTGAGATATTCTGCTGTATTTTATTTCTAACTCTGATGTTTATATAATAGCTTCATGAACTACTATTTATCTATTCCGCTGCATTATTATCATATTACTTTGTGTCTATGATTCTATGATTGATTTATTTACTGTATATGCTGAGTTTTGCCAAATTTAAATTAACAATCTGGTGTCTTGAGTAATTCAAGTCCGACATGTGCGGATGCGAATGGTATGAAGTACCGGGTCTGTCACATTTAGCATTCGTGAGTGAGTTAAAACATTCACCTTCAATATGTCGTCTATTTAAAATCCAATTAGGCCCAAAAAATTAACAGCCTTAGAATGCATCAAACCAGTTCCAAAATGTCTGAAATTCCTATACGACCACAATAAGGAAAACCGTGCGTGAATCCGAGCTCGTATGCAAAAGATATGCTACTTAGAAGTTATACGATTTATATTTAAAATAAATAAAATAATAAAAAAATAAAACATATTACCAATCTCTTCATGCGCAAACCCCACCCATTGCATTCGCTACCTCGATCAACATCAGCCGCCACTGCTTTGAATTGAAATTGCCACCTACAAGGTATGCCACCATCTGACTTTGCCACTGCCACGACCACCATCGGCCACACCTATAGCCGAAGATGCGACCACCCGGTCATCTGTGGCTGCTGTTTCACCACCCACATTCATGCCCAAAATGCCATGAATCCAAGCACTTCCTGACCCAAGTAGACATATACATCGACTACCATCGACGCCCTTTACAATGTAGTGCGTTCCGATCATCATCGAGACGAAGATCCACCGTCAAATTGAAAACCCTAGTTTCAATGGCCGAGATTTGTTCATCGTTTTCTGGCGAAAGTGATGCATCAAATCGAAAAATAAATTGTTGCAGTAGATCGCGCTCGTCGAGGGCTCTCCAATGATAATAATATGATAGAGTTTGGAGAGTTTAAATTTTTGAAATGGATTTTGATTTGAAATTGAATTTGAGAATTAGGGTTTCTGCTATTGGGAAAAAAGGAAGGAGTGGATGGAAATGCACCTACAAAAATAAGAAAAAGGTTGCTAGGGCTTTAGAAAAGAAATCTATTTATATGGACAAGGCTAGATAAGAATGAATAGACAAAGCGAATTGGGTCAAAATGGTAACGATAATAGAAAAGCCCGTTCGATTTATGAAACGAAATTAGGTCATCCCATACATCAAAATATATTTTCGATATTTTTGAACTCAATGGAACCAATTTCAAACCCAAATTCCATTGTTTGCAGAAGTTAGATTTCAAAATCAGATTATATTCATTTAAATTCTTCTAACTGATTTTTACGCATTTCGACCTCGCACGATCAAACGATAAGTCCAATCGCTACAAAACATGAAATCCTACAATAATTCACTGTTACATATCCGATGAAACTGGTTTCCTCGAAATCTGAGACAACGGCCAAAATAGATAATTTTCACATTAATTAAATAAGTTATTATTAAATTAATTTAATCAATTTAAAATTTAAGATTTAAATGTTAACAATTTAACATTCCTGAGTACATATTAATTAATAATCTATCAAAATAAAATTTCCATGTTAAATCCATTATTTAAATATTACTTTAATTTCAGATTTCAATTGCAATTGTAATAAAATTCCATTAATTACATTTTAATTCCAATCAAAATTCTTATAATTTGGTTAACACTTTTATTATTAAATCATAAAATATTATATGAATATAATTCACATTAATCTACACTTTATTACATTCAAATTCTATAGTTATCATCTAAACTCCTGTTAACTGCTATATTCCAATTTCATTAATTCCATTAATTTACCAATTTAGTTCCTTATTTACAATTATAACAAGATTAACTTTACATGTTTTCAATTGATTGAAATTACATCAAAATAATTACCAATAACATTCAAATGACATTATTAATCATATTCTAATTATTTTCACATTAGTAAATCATAAAATTTATTTCTTACAATATTAAATTTCAAAATCTTATGTAATTTAATATTTTTTTAATTATCAAAAATTATGGGTCGTTACACTCTCCCCCACACAAAACTTTTCGTCCCCTAACAAGAACAAGAAAGAATTAAGAAACTAATATGATTTATTCAAAATAATCAATTTATAACATTTTAAACTTACACAATTAAGTATTTTAAATAAAATATCAATTTATAAACAATTAAATCTTCATATTCAAGTTTAATACAAGTTTGGAAATATTTTCATTCTCACAAAAAATTCTAAGTCTTAAATTCACGAAAAATTTAGGTAATCTCCTTCGTACGGATAACTCCGAAAAAATAATAATATCAATATTTCAATACATATATCGTATTCCAATAATAAAACATCTGAAACCATGGGAAAATAATACAATATCACTGCAAAAATCGTAATCTGAAAACGTGCCTATTTGTCGGGCAGACAACTTTATTTATAAAACCAAAAGCCGTAGCAATTGCTTCCGTAAAACTGTATTCCACTTATATAATCCAAAATAGTTAGAATTATGTAAAAGTGAAATATTTAGTTGTTCCAATTAGTAACAAAAGAAAGTCAAAACAAACTATGCAAACAAAATAGTACAACAATCATTTGCAACTAAGAAATCAATCATACATCCATAGCAACCAAAATTAATGGTTTGTTCAGGTTAAGAAAATTTTAATCGTACAAGAGTGATAAATAAATTACTAAGTGTATCTTACGCTCAATAGCCATTGGTAATTACTTAATAGATTATTCATACATCCATAAACAATTTGAAGTATCATTTCCAAAACTTCCCATTAGCCAAACAATACCGAATTTTAAATATTATTTAAGTTTATTCGATTGGTTTTTTTCATTATTTACTTTTCATTCATTTATTTATATAAATATCAATCACTTACGTAACTTGTTTTCCACTAAAAATTTAAGTCATTAGTGAATCATTTCATAAAATATTACTTAAGCTTCTACTGCCTTACTTAAGTTTATAACTTAATTCAGTTATAGCATAAAATTTAAGTTTTTGGTATTCGGCGTTTAAGAGAAAAGAAATATTTCAATATATCCAAAATTTCAAGTAAAACATTTAACCTCATTCACTTGGTAAAAGTATAAGATATATTTAAAACATCCTCATAGCATTATGCAAGGATTTTCCAAAAAGTTTAAAACAATGTTAGAAATTTATATCAAAACATTATTATAAGCTTTAAAATAAAGTTCCTTAATTCCGATAATTTATTAGACTCATTATTTTAAAATAACTATAAACTCAAGATTATTAAACAGAAACTAATAGTATACTCAAATCTTACATTAAATATCCAAATTAAGGTATAAAATTTATATCTTCATCATTAATTTTACACACTTGTTTTATAATGAATATTCAAATCATGGAAAAACATTTATTTTGGTTTAATAAAAAATTTCAAATTGTAAATAAACCTATAAATTTACAATTAATACTTCGAATTCAAGTAAATATTTCAAATCGTACTTCCGAATATAGCGATTCCAGTTTATTTTTCAAGCATATTACTATAAATAAATTTCTCAAATCATTTATTTTTCTATAATTTTAAAACATTTTTTTTATAGTCCATTTATATAATATCTTTAAATAATACATTCACAGAAATTTATATAAATTTTATTTTAAATATTCATTTGAAAACTTTATTTGTAAATCAATTATCTTTAACACTTTACAAAAATTCAACTGTAATTTTTTTTTGCTTCATTTGTAAATACAATTTAAAATTTTTAAATAATATCTTTATAAATTTATGTAAACTTTTTGAAAATAATTATTTACATCATTACTTATATTTAAAAAGGAGTTATTGAAAACCTTAAATCCATTTTCTATAAATGTTATTAGTTTTAAATCTTAAAATACTTTTCGAACATCATTAATAAATCAATAATCATTAACATTAAATATGTTTTATTTAATTAATAACTTCTCGCAATATTTACAACACTAATAATTAACTATTAAACCACGCTGTACACAAATAAACAATATTTTAAACATTTTGAAGTATTTAGAAAAGAAAAAAATGACCAAAATATCCTTTATATAATACTTTATCAAAATAATTTTATAACTCGATGTCTTAATAAGTTTATCCTTATTCTTACAGACTCTGGTCATACGTTGATTAGGTGCAAGACTAGACTTCTCCAAGTACTTAGTAGACCTGTTTCAACGTCTAGTGAAAATACTTAAAAATAGATATGAAAAGTACCACTCAAAATCTGATGTCAAATGATGATGTTACGATACCAGTGGTCCGCTACTGATCCAGTGTTTACATAATGGACACAAAACTTTCCAGAAGATCCTTCCACCTTTCGGATTCCAGAAAATATCATAGCCATTTCGTAAATAAGGGACCATCGATCCCTACTGCAGTGGTCTACTACTAATTCAATGATTTACGTAATGGATGCACTTCCTTCCTAGAGGATCCATGAACAACGGATCCCAAGATCGAAAGCGCCTCCATTGGGTAAATTAAAGAACCATCTGCCTTGAAAAAAAATCTAGGAACTCATGAGCTTATGTCCGGATAACCATATGGTTCGAATCCATTTCTGAATTCACCTAAGTATATTAGGGTTTTTCGGTCGAATCCGTTCCTGGATTCCCTAAGTCCATCTGGGTTGAAGCATATCATACTATACTTCTTCGTGGAGGGTACTTCTACGTACCTTTTACTTCAAAATAATACCCTTTCAAAATCATAACTTCAAATATCACACTTATATAAATTCCATTATATACAAGATTTCATTCTCAGATCGAGTACTTTCCAAAATTAATAGCCTCGAATATATCAAATCATTCTTATATAAATTCCATTGTATATAATATTTATCTCTTCAGATCTAATACCTTCCAAAATCAATAGTCTTCAAAATCACATTATACTTATATAAAGTCCATCTTATATAAGAATCAAAATTTTCCAAAATCAATTACGTTGCATAAAAGCCATATAGGTTTGAACATCTTTGCTTTATAAAAGGTTTTGAATTCAAAATTTTTTTGTATATAAAATAGTTGGTAAAATTTTTTGTATATAAAATAGTAGGTAAAATAGTTTTGTATATAAAATAGTTTTGTATATAAAATAGTTTATAAAATGGTTTTGAATTAATAGTAGTTTTGCATAAGAAAAAAAATTCCAATTTAAACTACAAAAGGATATACAACCCAACAGCTATCATTTTCAGCGTCCAAACATCTAAATTATATTAGAACATAAGATGTGCATATGTCGTCATCATGTAATATCACATTCGATCACTCGCTCGGTCACATAATTTCGCTTTTGAACTAGTATCGTTCATTCGACTTCCTTAGTGCATACTTTTATAAGGTTCCTGGACTAAACACCATCATTCTCCTTGCATAGTCATATACAATGATAGAGAATTTTAGAACCAAACCAAAAATTCATATCAAATATTCTCCATCAAGAATCGAATGAAAAATCCTAACACGAAATGGTGTAATTCACCTCGAACATGTATACTCAAATCCGAATCGAACTAATTATGCAAATAAAACATTATACGCATAACTTACATATTTATTCCAATTTGTTTCATCACAATTACATTTTCAATTCACATTATAAATCTTATTCAATTACACACATTTTATCTCTTATCAATTAAAAAAATTTCTTTATTTAATGACTAAATCATTAATAAATAACATTACTACATCTCACTTCATTTTAGACAACATTCATTTTCACATATAGTATTTCTCATTTAATACTACATTTATTTGCAAATCATTTGATAAGAAATTTCCTTAGGATTATAACCAATTTATAAAGCTTAACTTCTTTTATTAGACATTATTCGAGTCTATATTTATCACAACTTTAAGTACAACCATTTCTTGCAACATCCATTTATTTCATAAACAATTTACAGGACATGACTTTATTTATAATCATTTCATTTTAGTTCGTATTTGTTTATCACATTTGTATTCACGTTTACTTCCCAAATTATTTATACCCCATTTTATAAATCGTTAACTAGGTCCACATTTATAGCATCTCTTTAATCACAATTTCAATTTATACATTCGAAGGCTTAATGTTCATACTTGTATATTATTACATTACACGTCATGAATGTATACAGTATTCTATTCATTTTCTAAAACATTGATATAACAAATTAAACCTTGTTTCACTTACTTTCGAATTAAGATTATCCAATTCAACCGCATAATTTGACAAAACTACTAAGTTTCAACTAATATATTAATTCAAAAGTTTTGACTATCCAAAATATCCAAATATTCCATTTTATTTCAATAGTTGAAGCCACCAATCAACAAAACAAAAAGATTCATAACAAAACATTTTAATTTCGTAAACAAATATCCTAATTATTCGCTTTTGAATAATACTACTTTTACTAACAAATTATTGGGAAACCCGTTTCTTAAACATCGGAATTTTAGTTCTCAAATTTTCAGTTCAAATTCTCTTTCTTAAGACTAAACTTAGAAATCAGATTCATATAATCATTCGCTTTATTTTGTTTAATATACCATTATTGAACTAGTGTTTATTTCATAAATTCAAATCAACAATAATAGCCAACGCTTGTAAACTGACTAATACAACTAATCAACAATAAATGATAATAATTAAATATTATCATTTCCTAAAATAGACACATTACCAATAACTATGTTAGTTATAAAAAAATTATTCCTCTATATATAACATATAATATTAAGAAAAATTATTTCATTTCATAAACTATATAAAACATTTTATAACACTAACAAATGAACGCAATCATGTGTGTGTATGTATATGTATGTATGTATGTACGTATTTACGTATACACACACACACACACACAAACACTCAAACTCACATTAGGTATTACTAACTCTATCTCTAATGAGTTAACCCCAACAGGCTAAGGTATCTCTAAACCAAAGCTCTGATACCAAATGTAATAACGCACCTTTTTAGACAGTTTAAATCGACAATAGACCACATATGTCAACTCAAACCATTCAAAAGGGAGTGTTGCTAATGGGATAAATAAGAAAGTAAGAGAAAGGAAAAGAAAAACATAAAATAGAGTCTCACGGCAGAATGACAAAATATAATGATCAAATAAACAGTTCGTGAAGCTGTTTTACAAATAACATTTCATGACACTTTACAATATATCAGAGTTATACATACAACAGGAATAAATAAATAATGTGGCGAATCAACGTGATATAGTAGAATAATAATAATAACAATGATATAAATAGTAGACTCATCTCCATCTTCATCCTCTAAAAAAAATTCTCTTCATTACACTTAAAAGCTCAGATTGATCCGAGCATAATAAAAAGGCAAAACACTCAAGTCTGAACTAAAAGATCTTATTCAAGTCAAATCAAAATAAGTAAAATATAAATATTGGTGCAATGGCTTCAGAGATGTTACGGGATTCTCTATCTCCTGTTAAGTGTGCAGCGTGAATATAATTATTAAGAGATTTCAAATAATCCGAACTACCAATTTTAACCACTTTAAATAATAAATATGAAGTTTAAATGAAAATTTAAACCTTTTAAATAATTCAATCCCAATACAAAAATCCAAATTCAAGAAATAATATGGGTATATATCATTTCAAGCAGTATCCCAAGTCAAAATTTCCAAATCAACAAAAAAACGCTCGGGTTTATCATTTCAACCAATAACGACTTTCCCAAATCTATAATATCGTTCGGGTATGTATCATTTCAACCCATAGTGATAACAGAGACATAGACATAAATAAACATCCAATCATCTAAAATGTCAACCAACAGCATCCATCACAATCAACATCCAAATCAGCCAATAAATTACATCGATTAATTAGCTATCATTATTAGGTGTTTAACTAGAAATTTAAATTCCTTATTAATTTAAATGGAAATTAAATTAAAATAAACTCATATTAAATTTAAATGAAAATTTAAATACCAAACAGCAATCAATAAATTTCCAATCACATCATAAATTTAATTTAACTAACATATGATGATTTAGCATTCGTGAGTGGGTTAAAACACTCACCTTCGACTTGTCATCTATTTTAAATCCAAATTAGGCCATAAAAAAATTAGTCGTCTCGGAATGCAGCCAAACCAGTTCCAAAATGCTTGAAATTTCAATACGATCGCAATGGAAAAAACCTCGCGTGAATCTGAGCTCGTACGCAAAAATAATATGTTAATTAGAAGTTATAAGATTTATATTTAAAATAAATAAAATAATAAAAAACAAAACACGTTACCAATCTCTTCACGTGCAAACCCTACCATCATGTTAGCTACCTCGATTAACATCAGCCGCCACTGCTTTGACGTGAGATCGCCGCCGCCGCCACGTTACGCCACCATCAGACTTCGCCACTTCCACGACCACCACCGGCGGCACCGATGGACGAAGATGCCACCACTCCAGCCACTTGTGGCTGCTATTCCACCGCCCACATTTATGCCCAGAACGCCATGAATCCAAGCACTTCCAGACCCAAGTGGTTGTATAGATCGATTCCTCTCGATGCCCTCTGCGATGCAGTGCCTTCCGATCGTCATCCAGATGAAGATCCACCGTCAAATTTAAAAATCTAGTTCAACGGTCGAGGTTTCTTCATCGTTTTCTAGTCAAAAGATGCATCAAATCAAAAAATGAATTACTACATTTGATTGCGCTTGTCGAGGGCTTTCCAACAATGTATAATATGATAGAGTTTGGTGATTTTGAATTTTTGAAATTGATTTTGATTTGAAATTGAATATGGGAATTAAGGTTTCTTCCGTTGGGAAGGAACGAAGGAGCAGATGGAATCGTACGTACAGAAATAGGAAAAGGCTGCCAGGGTTTCAAAAAATAAGTCTATTTATATTGACAAAGCTAGGCAAGAATGAATGGACAAATCCAATTGGGTCGAAATGATAACAATGACCTAAAAAGTTTCGTTTTCAGAACGAAATTAGGTTATCCCATATATCAAAACAGATATTTTCGATATTTTTAAACCTAATGGAACCAGTTTCAAACCCAAATTCCATTGTATGTAGAAGTTAGATTTTAAAATCGGAATATATTCATTTGAATTCTTTTAACTGATTTCGACTCATTTCGAGCTCGTACGATCAAATGATAAGTCTGATCACTATGAAACTTTGTAACAACCCGCATATTTATCGGTTGTATATTTAAATATTTTATTTAAATATGACGTCGTTTGTCGGATTATGGTCTGGAAAGTTACTTTCTGGAAACGGTCGAATTGGGACTCAAGACCACTTCCATTGAGTTCAAAATGTCGTTTGCGATCTTTTTGAGTATAATCTTTGATATGTTTGGAGTAAGTTGAATTTCGCTACTTTTTCTATTGGGTTTTGGGTTCGGGTTCAGCCCACTAGCTTAACTAATACCCTAACTCAGCCCTCTCCTCTCCATTCTCCGATTCCACTCTTCTAAACTCAAGCTCCAACTGAAAATGGTGGAAGGGAAAGGGAAATAGAAATTGCAAACCCCAGTTCTTCTTGCTAGCTCATATTCTTGCTCCAAAATCAAAAAGAAGCAATTGGTAAGCTTCTTCTTCATCTTCTCTATCTCTTTCTCTCTTCAATCTTAGAAATTGCTGAACCTAAACTTAGGAAATATTTGTTTGATCTTAGATTGAAGCTAGTAGAGTTGAAGTAGAGAGTGGTTGGCTTTGTTCCTTTGCATTTGAGCTTCTTCTTCTTGTTTTTGAGTTAAAAAGGTGAGTTTTGAACTCACATCTACTTCTCTTGATTTCATTGATGTTGGGTATGAATTCCTAACACCTTATTTATATGCACTTGCTTTTGGTTTGGATTGAATTGGTGAATATCCAAATTTTTAGTGTTTGGGTTCAATTCTTTAAAGATCCTAACTTTGATTTTTGATCATGTTTTTGGAGGTGTATAAAAGAGCCAATAGTGTTGGGTTGTCGTATGGCATAAACCCATAGCATCCATCGCTCGTTCGTTTGCAATTCATTTGGATTTTTGCCTTTATGGGCTTGGCTGATTTTTGCCTACAGGGGGATTTCAGACGTCTGAACTCTAATTTCAGACGTCTGGTTTCAAATTCAGACGTCTGGTTTGGAAATTCAGACGTCTGGAATTGGTCCCTGGAAGACGCAAAAATGGAGAGACAAAATCTAGACGTCTGGAAATCCATTCAGACGTCTAGTTAGTGGTTTAGACGTCTGGAAGGTAATTTCAGACGTCTGAAATGTGCAGTTTTGCCTATTTTGGCTGTTTTTAGTATATTTCCAACTTTTATCGGTTCGTGTTGATTCCAATTAGTTGTTATTGCATATTTGACTTTGATGACTTCTTTTTCACTTCACTCACGGGTTTTTTTAATAAATGATCTCTTCAAATCGTATTAAAAGATCGCTTCTCCAAAATATAAATTCTATTTAAAACATACACACACAATTTTGCACTCCAAGCGAAGTGGGAGGAGAATTAAATGATTAGATAAAACACGTGCAATGAACACGTGCGTTTTCAGTTAATTCCCAATCTATTCGTTTGAACGTTTTGACCTTTGGGTTTGGTTTACCGATGAGATGAGGTAAACTTTGTACTGCTTTGAGTGTGAAATTGACTAACGGATAGTAAACCGTTTAGTGCGAACGGGTGGTTATGGGACTCACGTTAACACTTCTCGGGTTCCTTTCTGGGAGTTTGTGACACAAGCCGCCTTTGGGATATTGTCTTCGGACTGTCTCCTTCTGGCTTGTTGCCTTTAGTATCGCTTTTGGAGTTGGTCCTTTGCCCCAGCTCGAGAGATATTTGGGATTGTCTGTTGCCTTTGTGTAACGATCACGATTTTTCGTTGCCGAAAAACCGAAATGTTATGGGTTTAAGAAAGAAGAAAAGAAAAAGAAAGAGGAGATAAGAAGATAGAAAATAGAGAGGAAAGAAAATAGAAAAATAGAACAGAAAGGAAACAACTGAACAACATCAGAATCTCACAATTCGCAGCGGAACAACATATAATAAATAAATGAATAATCTTTAAACAAAGAACTATATCAGTTATTACATTACATCACATTTCATTACATCATATCATCAGAGTGTACAACAACAACAACAAACAGCGGAAAAGAAATACTATATACTAATAATACGCCATGCCATCCATCTTGCCTCCAGCAACTCCAGAATATCCAGAATATCTGATAAACCTTAACTCTTGACTGCCCATGTGGAAATTGGTGGGCACCCAGAGTTTAGGAAGGAAAACAATAAACTCCGAGTCAGTCATGTGACTGGTGTGAGAACTCAAAACAGTTTATTTATCTTTAAAAATCAAAATAGAGGAATATTTTTAAAGTCAATTCGCAATGCTTTTAAAAATGAGACTACCATAAGGCCTCCCGCACACACATACAATGCAAACGCAGAATCGGAGGAGATTTCTCCTTATGATAGTCAAAGATGCTTGATACGTATTAAAAAGAACATTTGATATTATTACTAGTGCATAGTGTAGGAAAAATTCATTTCGAAAGTAGAATATAAATCTTAGCCAGCATAGACATTCCGAACTATGCCTACTATAGCTACCATCCAAACAGTGGGGCGCCACCATAAGTGAATGATAGGTTCTACAACTAATACCGTACAAGATCGTATTGTTTCTTTGGATTTCCAACGAATGGTCAGGCCAAGGAACTTCCCATTGCCACATGAGAATGCCTCTGGATGGACATCCTCGAGAACCAAACCGGATCTCTACCAACACAAGGCCGGGTTACCCCTAACTGAGTAACAACTGACCGAATATGCCATCCCCCGGTCCTTTGGGACCTTTCAACCGAGCGCTCGCAATCAATTCACACAATCATAAAGTGTTTTCAACATGAGTAAGTATCTGGGCTCCATACCATGATACCACCCTTTTCCAGAAGGAAATGCACATATCCTAAAGGGCGCTACCCCTCATAACCTTGCCGCATCTTTCCTGTTTTGACCATTCTCGAGGTGTGAGGCTCGACGAAGTCACGTCCACAAAAACATACTTTATACAAAAGCCATGCTTTGGTCAACAAATGATCATAGAGATGATCACCAAGATAGACGATCAAATAAACGATCCTATCACAAATAATCAACACAATGATCATTTAACAGCAACATTCAGCATGTCATATTACCGAATTGGGAATATATCGCTGATAACCTTCAACTACATAACCTCTGAGCTCGTACGTCTCAGAGAAGGGTGTTAAGCTAAAAGAATAAATTCTTCGCCACCAACAGAAATATATTTGAAAGTAACCTGCTTTATATCTCAATTTGTAACGTCAGACATACAATCCATACAAGTCTGTTCCGGGATCGAACAAAACCGAAGGCACTTCTCACGAAGCCCTTGCAATCCGGGTATTCACAATCCCGATCGAATTTCCCATCACTTAGGGAATCTCTATACCAGGAGCTACCCAGTGCAGAGACAATCGATAGGTCATCCTATCGCTTTCGCAAATACCCGGTCTTCAACACCGGTCATCAAATGCAATTCATAACGACGTATCACATATTCGGAATGGGTTATACGACCCCATGGTCCTTTCCCGGTTAACCCGAATAGTGAGCGCTTATTCAAAAATAAGTGTGGCATTCAAATTCAAACAAATCACATCAAATACCCATTCAAAGGGAAATATTGATAGTCGGTTATTGAACTATCAATGGATATGCACTACATCACCAGATTCCAAATAATTTTCCAAATTATTTATTTTCCAAAATATCTTTACTAGATATATAATTTCACACTTCAAAAATAAATCAATATTTATTTTTAAACAAATTCTCCTTTTCATTTATAAATTCCATAGTGAATTTATATTTCAAAATATCTATGAATATACGATTTCAATTATTCATTTTCAATTTATCTTCAAAAAGATAAATTCTTAAGATATTCACTTTATATTGGAAAACATTTCCATACTTACTTATTCATAAGTAATTCACAAATTTTATTTATTTTCAATTCTTAGAAAATATTCAATATACTTAAATCGATATTAAGTATATATTTCATTCTTTAAGGAAATCATTCTCTTAACCATATTTATTTGGGCCAAAACGAATGTTGCGTAAAACATCGTTACGACAACCCAAAATCACTAGTATAGGGATTCGAAATTAAAATAGATATATAAATCCCAATACTATACAAAACATTTCCCTTCGGAAATCATTTACTATAACAACAGTGCTATAGTCCACCATTTCCTTTTATTTCTCGAAAACGTCTATTTCAACAATAAACGTTGAAATCTATGGTTTCGAATCTCAACACATTTAAAACATCGTTAGATCGTTTTAAATTCAATTCAAAACATCTAATCCAAAACATTTTCTTCAACATATTATTCACTATTCAAAAACGTGAATACACTACATTAACAATTCTCATCCTTTTATACATTTCATTTTAAAGGATTATTCACAGTCAAAACGTGAATATAACTCCATAAATAAGTTATAACAATTTTCTTATCAAAATAAGTCATTTGCGAATTTATAAAACAATGTTTATAAATTCCATTTCTATTTATTTTTTAACATCTTTCTTTATAAATTTTCTTTATTAACCTATTCACTTTATATTTCAATTATGAACCAAAAGTCCATATTATAAGTTAAATACTTATAATTTATTTGTTTACAAGAATCGTTCTTTTAAACATCCCAATTCATAGATCTTATAACTTATAAGATTCATTTAAATCAAAAATCCATTCTTCAATTAACTTTTCAAATTTTATAAACCTACTGCTTATAAAATTCCATTTATAACTTCACCGTTTATAATTCTATGAATTTCATTTATTTATGAAATTCATTCACAATTCATTCTAACACTTATAAAAACTCGTTTTATAATTCAAATATTTTAATTTATAAATTATCAATTTATAAATCTTTTATATAAATCAATTTATATTATTCTTTTAAAACATCTTTAATCCCCTTTATAATTTCACCATTTTGATTTATAAAATAAAATAATTAAATGTTATAAATCCTATATTTTCAACTCTTTATAATAATTTCAAAAATCCCGATTTAAACTCTTTTATAAAATCATTAATCCCATATTTTCAAAAATCAACTTTTAACTATATTTCTCAAAAACCATAATTTTTATAACATTAAAATTATAACGTTTATTTATTTAAAATAAATCAATTCCAAAAATATTTTATAAACGTACACTTTCAAAAATCACTTTGAAATCCTTTTAAAATCCCAAAATTTGGTCCAATGATGCTACATACCAAATAGTCAATCACGACAACAACGACATCATATATCGATATGATAATCCATCAAATATCAAAATATCTGAAATCAAATAAATAGTGTTAAGGAATCCAGTTGGATCCCTCCAACCTGTTTTCCTGCATCCACAAACATTAGCACAATACCAATTCCGCTCCAGTACGGAATTATCGCGGTATATGGGATTTAAAATATTATCCGCTTAATAGACGGCGCAATAGGGTCTCATCCGCTATACAAATGCGGGAAATCAATAACTCCAATATATACATATGCCAATATATATATATATATATATATATATATATATATTGCTATTATATATAATAACAATCTCACTGTTTATGAAATATTCGAGGTATATGTTTTTAATAAATAACATCCGCTTACTAACGGCACATAATGTCTATTTTAACAATCAATAGATAACAATCATCATTCAAACATGAATTCAAATATTTTAAATCTAACTATTTAAAATAGAATCGAAACTGATTCGATTGAGTGAGAAGTTCTCACCTTGATTTCAATTTCGTTTTAGCGATTTATTTCGAATAAAATTAAACGGACGTTTAATTTTACCCAAAATTCTCACTAACTCCAAACGACTCCAGTCCAGCTCCATCGCGTAGTGCTCGTCCATACGATTCCAACGCAAAAAGTTTCGTCCAAATCGGACCTTGTATGAAAGAGATACAACATTTTAAACATTTGCGAATTTAAATTACAATTTAATTTACATTTTCTTTTTATTATTTTACTTAACCCAAATCAGAGCCGTGCCTTATAGCAGAAGAAATCTGGGCCATGACTTCATGTTACTTCTCCCACGTTACTTCTAGGTGAATACGCGACAATGAACCCATCGTCACCGTGCTTTGACCATGAACCGCGACCACCACGTCCATCGATACTTCGATCAGGGAGCGCCAAGCGAAGCCCCCTACCTTCCTCCACCTTCGGCCACAACCGTGGTCCACTCGGTCAATCCTTTTGCTCTCGAAGTGCGTGCAAACGGCATCAGAACGTGGCCCATAATCGCCTCCCATCGTTAACAAAACTCCATCTTAACCGTATGGATGTGAAGCCCTCGAGATGCTCAACAACTTCCATGTTGATGATTTCCTAAATTGATTCACAGATTCTGAGAAAATTGAGGGAAAGCAAAACGAAATTCTGGCCTTTAAAATAGTATAGAGGCGGCCGGCCATTAGGTTTAGGGTTAGGGTTTATAAATTTTTTTTTTATTTGAGTGGGGGGGGGGCTATTTATAAGAAAATCGATCGACACTATTCATTCCGGAAATTCCGAACTCCGATTCACGTGCCGTAACCAGCGTTTCTAGGGTTTACCCCACATTCCGGACATAATGGAACAGGTTTCGAAAGCTAATTCGGACATCTGTGCGAGTTATGGCAATAAACGTTCAATTTAAATTAAACCGATTTAAACGATTTTCTAGGCGTTTTAATTTGTACCGGACAAACGGTAAATCCAATTGACACGAAATTTGAAACCTTACAATAATATCACATTACGGATCCGATGAAACTAGTTTCGTCGAAATCCGAGACTTTTTGAAAAATGGCCATTTTAACTCGCCAAATTAATATTAAAAAACAATTCGATGCGTTTCGAGCTGCCACGATCAAACGATAAGTCCGATTGCTACGAAAATTGAAATCCGGTAATAACTAACTATTACGGATCCAATGGAACTAGTTTCGTCCAATTCTGAGACTGTTCAAAAATTGACTAATTTCACTAGTCGATTAACTATTAAAATATTCAATTTTTTACAAATTAACTCTTAATTCGATTTTAAAAGTTCTAAAATATCGTTCTAACTTCAATATGATAAAATAAAATTTTACAAATCATTTTCAATCATATTTAACTCAATTTTCAATTATTTCCATAATTTCACATATTAAATTACCGATTTAATTATCCAATTAAATCCAATTATTCAAATAAAAATTTATTTGACTTATATATTCACTTATTAATATTTAAAATTAATTAAATATTCAAATTTTATTTAAATAAAATTCTGGGTCATTACAATCTTCCCCCCTTAAAAGAATTTCGTCCTTGAAATTATTAAGTAAGAAAAGTTATAGAATTTATTAACTTTCCCAAAACAAATTTTAAACTTCTTACAATATCTTTACTAAGTTTTTCGAATCATACTTAGTTATCTTTTCAAAAACAATTACTATTGTTTAACTTTCAATTCCAAATCAAAGTTATAGTTTTCAAAATTTTCCAATTTTTCTCAAAATTTTTCTAACGCCTTAAATTTTCGGAAAAATTCGCCATAGTCTCCTTTGCGCGGCTCGATCCGAAAAAATAAATGACAGTATATATATCACAAATATACATCTCATCAAGTAATGAGGCATCCCGAAGGGAAAAAGTATAAAAGTACGGTTTGTAATCCGAGATATGTACCTTATATTTTATTAGCGAGCATATACGGCTAATATAGCACGAAAGCGAGCTCCAAATGCGAAGCAAACGCGATCCGCACCTACTAAACACTCAACAAACAACATGAGAATCATGCATGTAGACAATAGTATCAATATACAACATATAGCAACATAATAACTATATATGTCAACATAGCAATTGAAACAAAAGCAATATATTCAACCATCAACCAACTATCATCCAACTAACATCCATAACCAATAAATATTCATTCATATTCTCATTAATATTCAATGAATTGGTTTTCAATTTAAATCACATTTGATTCATTTACATTGGATTTACTAGCATTCATTTTCAATTAGTTTATATTCACTAATTCATATTCAAGTTGGTTCACTTCCAAATCAAATTCACTTCTACTTAGGATTCACTTAACTTTTAATTGGATTCCAATTACTTTAACTTTCAATTTCATTAACACTTAATGAATTATATACAATCAACTAACAATCATATATCAACCAATGTATATTAATTACAACCAAATTCCTTTGCTTATATTCATTCAATTATTCAACTTCCAATAACATTAGATTTTAATGAATTACACTTACATTCATTTTTTTCATATCAATTATTCACATTCAATTGATTATTATTCAATCCATTCATTCAATTCAATTACAAAGTTGAAGTTCATTTCATAACTTAAGTTCACATTTATCACTTTGACTTTATTAATTTACTTTGATACCAATATCAATGTCATTCAATATCACTTAAGTTATACTCCCATTTTAAACATCACTTGGTGTTACTTAACTCAAATTCCAACTTATAAATTTATTCAGATTCTCAATTCTAAAGTAAATTTCCATTTAACTTTAAATTCATTTTTTATTTACAACTCATATTCATAAATATATCCATATAGTTTCACTTCTTATATATATAAGTTTATTTCACAATTACAAATCACTTTAAATATAATTCATTTCTTATAATTCTTTTGCTTATACAATTATTCTTTTATTTAGATTATTCAAACAACTAAACAATCCACTTATATACATTTTAATAATTCTGAAAAATCATTTTCTTTATATATAAAATATACTCAAGATAAAATTATTTCATTTACCCAATTTAAAACAATATTGTGTCGAATTGTTCTATACAAGTGTTTAGAAACCCCTTCGATTCAGTTTCGAGGCTGCGCCGACGAAGGTTCATATACCACTCAACAAACCAATCATCACAATATAAAACAATTTTATATTCACTAACAAATACGCTCTCATAGCTATTATTACACTCCAAATCATTCTAGAGTACTACTGACTCTATCTCTAATGAGTAATACCCAATAGAACCATGGTTGTCGCTTAACCATATGCTCTGATACCAAATGTAACGATCACGATTTTTCGTTGCCGAAAAACCGAAATGTTATGGGTTTAAGAAAGAAGAAAAGAAAAAGAAAGAGGAGATAAGAAGATAGAAAATAGAGAGGAAAGAAAATAGAAAAATAGAACAGAAAGGAAACAACTGAACAACATCAGAATCTCACAATTCGCAGCGGAACAACATATAATAAATAAATGAATAATCTTTAAACAAATAACTATATCAGTTATTACATTACATCACATTTCATTACATCATATCATCAGAGTGTACAACAACAACAACAAACAGCGGAAAAGAAATACTATATACTAATAATACGCCATGCCATCCATCTCGCCTCCAGCAACTCCAGAATATCCAGAATATCCTGATAAACCTTAACTCTTGACTGCCCGTGTGGAAATTGGTGGGCACCCAGAGTTTAGGAAGGAAAACAATAAACTCCGAGTCAGTCATGTGACTGGTGTGAGAACTCAAAACAGTTTATTTATCTTTAAAAATCAAAATAGAGGAATATTTTTAAAGTCAATTCGCAATGCTTTTAAAAATGAGACTACCATAAGGCCTCCCGCACACACACACAATGCAAACGCAGAATCGGAGGAGATTTCTCCTTATGATAGTCAAAGATGCTTGATACGTATTAAAAAGAACATATGATATTATTACTAGTGCATAGTGTAGGAAAAATTCATTTCGAAAGTAGAATATAAATCTTAGCCACCATAGACATTCCGAACTATGCCTACTATAGCTACCATCCAAACAGTGGGGCGCCACCATAAGTGAATGATAGGTTCTACAACTAATACCGTACAAGATCGTATTCTTTCTTTGGATTTCCAACGAATGGTCAGGCCAAGGAACTTCCCATTGCCACATGAGAATGCCTCTGGATGGACATCCCCGAGAACCAAACCGGATCTCTACCAACACAAGGCCGGGTTACCCCTAACTGAGTAACAACTGACCGAATATGCCATCCCCCAGTCCCTTGGGACCTTTCAACCGAGCGCTCGCAATCAATTCACACAATCATAAAGTGTTTTCAACATGAGTAAGTATCTGGGCTCCATACCATGATACCACCCTTTTCCAGAAGGAAATGCACATATCCTAAAGGGCGCTACCCCTCATAACCTTGCCGCATCTTTCCTGTTTTGACCATTCCTGAGGTGTGAGGCTCGACGAAGTCATGTCCACAAAAACATACTTTATACAAAAGCCATGCTTTGGGTCAACAAATGATCATAGAGATGATCACCAAGATAGACGATCAAATAAACGATCCTATCACAAATAATCAACAAAATGATCATTTAACAGCAACGCTCAGCATGTCACATTACCGAATTGGGAATATATCGCTGATAACCTTCAACTACATAACCTCTAAGCTTGTACGTCTCAGAGAAGGGTGTTAAGCTAAAAGAATAAATTCTTCGCCACCAACAGAAATATATTTGAAAGAAACCTGCTTTATATCTCAATTTGTAACGTCAGACATACAATCCATACAAGTCTGTTCCGGGATCGAACAAAACCGAAGGCACTTCTCACGAAGCCCTTGCAATCCGGGTATTCACAATCCCGATCGAATTTCCCATCACTTAGGGAATCTCTATACCAGGAGCTACCCAGTGCAGAGACAATCGATAGGTCATCCTATCGCTTTCGCAAATACCCGGTCTTCAACACCGGTCATCAAATGCAATTCATAACGACGTATCACATATTCGGAATGGGTTATACGACCCCATGGTCCTTTCCCGGTTAACCCGAATAGTGAGCGCTTATTCAAAAATAAGTGTGGCATTCAAATTCAAACAAATCACATCAAATACCCATTCAAAGGGAAATATTGATAGTCGGTTATTGAACTATCAATGGATATGCACTACATCACCAGATTCCAAATAATTTTCCAAATTATTTATTTTCCAAAATATCTTTACTAGATATATAATTTCACACTTCAAAAATAAATCAATATTTATTTTTAAACAAATTCTCCTTTTCATTTATAAATTCCATAGTGAATTTATATTTCAAAATATCTATGAATATACGATTTCAATTATTCATTTTCAATTTATCTTCAAAAAGATAAATTCTTAAGATATTCACTTTATATTGGAAAACATTTCCATACTTACTTATTCATAAGTAATTCACAAATTTTATTTATTTTCAATTCTTAGAAAATATTCAATATACTTAAATCGATATTAAGTATATATTTCATTCTTTAAGGAAATCATTCTCTTAACCATATTTATTTGGGCCAAAACGAATGTTGCGTAAAACATCGTTACGAGAACCCAAAATCACTAGTATAGGGATTCGAAATTAAAATAGATATATAAATCCCAATACTATACAAAACATTTCCTTTCGGAAATCATTTACTATAACAACAGTGCTATAGTCCACCATTTCCTTTTATTTCTCGAAAACGTCTATTTCAACAATAAACGTTGAAATCTATGGTTTCGAATCTCAACACATTTAAAACATCGTTAGATCGTTTTAAATTCAATTCAAAACATCTAATCCAAAACATTTTCTTCAACATATTATTCACTATTCAAAAACGTGAATACACTACATTAACAATTTTCATCCTTTTATACATTTCATTTTAAAGGATTATTCACAGTCAAAACGTGAATATAACTCCATAAATAAGTTATAACAATTTTCTTATCAAAATAAGTCATTTGCGAATTTATAAAACAATGTTTATAAATTCCATTTCTATTTATTTTATGACATCTTTCTTTATAAATTTTCTTTATTAACCTATTCACTTTATATTTCAATTATGAACCAAAAGTCCATATTATAAGTTAAATACTTATAATTTATTTGTTTACAAGAATCGTTCTTTTAAACATCCTAATTCATAGATCTTATAACTTATAAGATTCATTTAAATTAAAAATCCATTCTTCAATTAACTTTTCAAATTTTATAAACCTACTGCTTATAAAATTCCATTTATAACTTCACCGTTTATAATTCTATGAATTTCATTTATTTATGAAATTCATTCACAATTTATTCTAACACTTATAAAAACTCGTTTTATAATTCAAATATTTTAATTTATAAATTATCAATTTATAAATCTTTTATATAAATCAATTTATATTATTCTTTTAAAACATCTTTAATCCCCTTTATAATTTCACCATTTTGATTTATAAAATAAAATAATTAAATGTTATAAATCCTATATTTTCAACTCTTTATAATAATTTCAAAAATCCCGATTTAAACTCTTTTATAAAATCTTTAATCCCATATTTTCAAAAATCAACTTTTAACTATATTTCTCAAAAACCATAATTTTTATAACATTAAAATTATAACGTTTATTTATTTAAAATAAATCAATTCCAAAAATATTTTATAAACGTACACTTTCAAAAATCACTTTGAAATCCTTTTAAAATCCCAAAATTTGGTCCAATGATGCTACATACCAAATAGTCAATCACGACAACAACGACATCATATATCGATATGATAATCCATCAAATATCAAAATATCTGAAATCAAATAAATACTGTTGAGGAATCCAGTTGGATCCCTCCAACCTGTTTTCCTGCATCCACAAACATTAGCACAATACCAATTCCGCTCCAGTACGGAATTATCGCGTTATATGGGATTTAAAATATTATCCGCTTAATAGACGGCGCAATAGGGTCTCATCCGCTATACAAATGCGGGAAATCAATAACTCCAATATATACATATGCCAATATATATATATATTGCTATTATATATAATACCAATTTCACTGTTTATGAAATATTCGCGGTATATGTTTTTAATAAATAACATCCGCTTACTAACGGCGCATAATGTCTATTTTAAAAATCAATAGATAACAATCATCATTCAAACATGCATTCAAATATTTTAAATCTAACTATTTAAAATAAAATCGAAACTGATTCGATTGAGTGAGAAGTTCTCACCTTGATTTCAATTTCGTTTTAGCGATTTATTTCGAATAAAATTAAACGGACGTTTAATTTTACCCGAAATTCTCACTAACTCCAAACGACTCCAATCAAACTCCATCGCGTAGTGCTCGTCCATACGATTCCAACGCAAAAGATTTCGTCCAAATCGGACCTTGTATGAAAGAGATACAACATTTTAAACATTTGCGAATTTAAATTACAATTTAATTTACATTTTCTTTTTATTATTTTACTTAACCCAAATCAGAGCCGTGCCTTATAGCAGAAGAAATATGGGCCGTGACTTCATGTTACTTCTCCCACGTTACTTCTAGGTGAATACGCGACAATGAACCCATCTTCACCGTGCTTTGACCATGAACCGCGACCATCACGTCCATCGATACTTCGATCAGGGAGCGCCAAGCGAAGCCCCCTACCTTCCTCCACCTTCGGCCACAACCGTGGTCCACTCGGTCAATCCTTTTGCTCTCGAAGTGCGTGCAAACGGCATCAGAACGTGGCCCATAATCGCCTCCCATCGTTAACAAAACTCCATCTTAACCGTATGGATGTGAAGCCCTCGAGATGCTCAACAACTTCCATGTTGATGGTTTCCTAAATTGATTCACAGATTTTGAGAAAATTGAGGGAAAGCAAAACGAAATTCTGGCCTTTGAAATAGTATAGAGGCGGCCGGCCATTAGGTTTAGGGTTAGGGTTTATAATTTTTTTTTTATTTGATTGGGGGGGCTATTTATAAGAAAATCGATCGACACTATTCATTCCGGAAATTCCGAACTCCGATTCACGTGCCGTAACCAGCGTTTCTAGGGTTTACCCCGCGTTCCGGACATAATGGAACAGGTTTCGAAAGCTAATTCGGACATATGTGCGTGTTATGGTAATAAACGTTCAATTTAAATTAAACCGATTTAAACGATTTTCTAGGCGTTTTAATTTGTACCGGACAAACGGTAAATCCAATTGACACGAAATTTGAGACCTTACAATAATATCACATTACAGATCCGATGAAACTAGTTTCATTGAAATCCAAGACTTTTTGAAAAATGGCCATTTTAACTCGCCAAATTAATATTAAAAAACAATTCGATGCGTTTCGAGCTGCCACGATCAAACGATAACTCTGATTGCTACGAAAATTGAAATCCGGTAATAACTAACTATTACGGATCCAATGGAACTAGTTTCGTCCAATTCTGAGACTGTTCAAAAATTGACTAATTTCACTAGTCGATTAACTATTAAAATATTCAATTTTTTTACAAATTAACTCTTAATTCGATTTTAAAAGTTCTAAAATATCGTTCTAACTTCAATATGATAAAATAAAATTTTAAAAATCATTTTCAATCATATTTAACTCAATTTTCAATTATTTCCATAATTTCACATATTAAATTACCGATTTAATTATCCAATTAAATCCAATTATTCAAATAAAAATGTATTTGACTTATATATTCACTTATTAATATTTAAAATTAATTAAATATTCAAATTTTATTTAAATAAAATTCTGGGTCGTTACACTTTGGGATAGTGTCTTCGGACTGTCTCCTTCTGGCTTGTTGCTTTTAGTAGCGCTTTCGTAGTGGTTTCTTCACCATCGCTCGAGAGATATTGGAGTGGTTTCTTCACCACCGCTCATGAGATATTTAGGTTTGTTGCAATTGGAATTTTATGATGTTTCATTGATATGTATATTCCCTTGGTATCGCCCTTCGTTGTTGGTCTTTTGAGCCGCATGAAGTATAGCGATTACCTTGTGGAACTTGTATACCCTATGGGTATTTGTTATTTGCCTTTTGGCTTGATTTGGGATAATTGATCCTTTGTTTATCTATGTCACCGATGATACGAGGCTTGTTCTATATGATTCATCTTTTGTTGATGATTGTGTTATCTCTTTTAGAGATATTTGTTATACTTTGTAACCTTGCAGGTTTATTGTTGTTCAGTTTATCTAACTGATTTGTTTAGCTAGACTGACCCGTGTATTTTATACTCGGGTCAGACCGAGATGTTTCAGGTTAGGTACTTTGGACTTAGCCTATTTTGCTTCCGCATGGACTAGTTCGCTAGTTTCTTGTTTGTCATAGCTTTTGTGTAGTCCTCATCTGTTGTAGCTCTGATATGTATTATTGACTTGTCTGTATATTGTGGTTTGCTATACCACTTGTCATGTATCGTTTTGTATACTCTGTTATGTATCAGTATATGTGCATGTGAGGATTTACTGTTCTGTGATGTATATTACATTTGAGTTGTTATATTCTGTTCTGATATATCCTCTAGCCAACTATGGTTTTGTTTTAAGTATTCATTGGACATGTCGATCTGCTAGGTAAGGGCAATTGTCGATGTATTCAATAGATAGTTAAAGCAAGGCTATAGATGGTCGCTCCTATCCAGCCTTATTCTCCGTACCAACAGACGGCTTTATCTAATAATACTCTTTGCTAATGTGGGTATAGAGGTGGGGCGTTACAAACTTGAATTCCTATAATAATTCACTGTTATGGATCTGATAAAACTGGTTTCGTCGAAATAAGAGACAATGGCCAAAATGGCTTATTTCCATGTTAATTAAATAAATTATTATTAAATTAATTTAATCACTTTCAAATTTTAACTTTAAAAGTTAACAATTTAACATTCTTGATTACATAGAAATTAATAATCTATCAAAATAAAATTTCCATGTAAAATCAACTATTTAAATATTACATTAATTTCAGAGTTCAATTGCAATTGTAATAAAATTCCAGCTAATTATATTTTAATTCCAATCAAATTCTTACATTTTGATTCATACTTTTATTATTAAATCATAAAATATCATATGAATATAATTAACATTAATCTACACTTTGTTACATTCAAATTCTACAGTTATCATCTAAAGTACTATTAACTATAATATTCCAATTTCATAGATTCCATTAATTTACCAATTTAATTCCTGATTTACAATTATAACCAAATTAACTTTAAAAATTTACAGTTGATTGAATTTCCATCAAAATAATTGTCAATGACATTCAAACAACATTATTAATCATATTCAATTTATTTTCACATTAGTAAATCATAAATTTTTAATTTCTCACAATATTAAATTTCAAAACCTTACTTAATTTAATATTTTTTAGTTATAAAAAAATACGGGTCTTTTACAAAGTCCTTTTTCTAACTCTATTTATGAATCTAAACCATCATAGATAAGTAATTATTATTAACTTTTAACCTCATAAAGATAACAACTAATAATTCAAAACATTATGAATAAAATAATCGTTAATCTTTACCACATAAATGATAAAGACAAGTTACCAAAATATTATTAATAATCATTATTATTAATTTCAAACCATATTAATAATTCAAATAATCAACCCTTCAAAATACTTAAGTATCGATAAAAAACTTTAAATATATTAATATAAATAGCCAACCATTGGAACACAAGCTATTTCCTTGATAAAAGTCCATACTTAAATATTCAACCTGATCAT
Organism: Allium cepa; assembly: GCA_030765085.1. Taxonomy (NCBI): domain Eukaryota; kingdom Viridiplantae; phylum Streptophyta; class Magnoliopsida; order Asparagales; family Amaryllidaceae; genus Allium; species Allium cepa. Next base: position 521,118,732 of record CM060938.1, read on the forward strand.
TCCCATATTTATAAAACTATACTCGAGAATCTCTTTGCATTTTATAAAACTTATTTTCATAAAACCCATTTATTCATGAACTCCATTTATAACTTTATTTCCTTTACGAATCTGAGTTATTCGTAAATCTCATTTAGAACGTCAATCACCATCCATTTTAATATTATTTCCATACAGATAAATTCATTTTATTATAAATTGCTTTCTATTTATAAAAATATCATTTAGCATTCCAAATTTATCATCACCTTAAATTTCCAAAATAGAGTCAACTATTTCTAAAAATCAGTTTGTATCTTATAATAAATCTACCATTTGATTTATTCTCCAATCTATTAAACGATAATAGTTTTCTTTAATTTATAAACCACGTTTATAAATTCATACTTTTTTTAACAAAATACGATTTTATAAATCTTTACTTCACTTGTAAAATATTACTTTTATAAATTATCAAATTTACAAAATCTTATATTTGTAATTAATCTTCCATATATTTCCACATACACACACACACACAGAGATATATATAGATACATATATATATATTACTTTGTCTAAAATGGTTAATAAATATTAATGTAAAAATATTTCTAATTTCCTTTTAACTATATCCCTTCATTATAAAAGATAGACTTATTTGAAGATTTTCAAAAGTCTTTATTTTACAGTTCGAAAATCTCTATTTAAAATATTTTATAAATCTACCAATCTGTAATATCTAAATCATACTCCCATTTTATAATAATTATTAAAACATATAAATTCCCAAAATAACTTTGAAATTCCTTTTTAAACTAAATCACTATTTTATATTATTTTAAAATATCGAAAATGAAGCTCGGTACTACTAAAGCACTATTTAAGTAAACCATATCAATGTCATCAAAATGGCATTGAAAAATCATATATCACCATGTATATGAAAATAAAATCAACAGTGTGAGGAATATCGTTGGATCCCTCCAACCTGTCCCCTTGTATCACATATAACATATAATCATGAAAATATAAATCAATGCTTCGAGGCGTGATTTGTATGCAAAGAGTCATCCGCTCTTACACGGGAACGTAATAGGGTCTCATTCGCTCTAGTAGGCGGGAATATATCTAATCCAATTAATAAATAGAGTGAATTATCCAGATAATCATTAACGATCAGAAATTAATATCCAAACATCCAGCAAATAATATTTATTGACCATATAAATTTTCAAGTTAACAAAAAAAGGTGAGATTAACTCACATTGAATCATAATAGTTGCCAAGACGTTCCATTTTGAATTAAAATTGAACAAACGTTCAATTTTAACCTAAAATTCCAACTTGCTATGAATCCATCCAATCAAACTCCATAGCATAGTGCTCGTTGATACGAACGCAACTTGTCGTGCACGAAAGGGATATCGTATGAACGTGTTACGAATTATTAATCGAACGATATAATTAAATTTTAATTAATTTACATTAAAATAATTTAAATTATTACCCTTTCTCCCTCTCTCTGCTCATTTGCTTCCCAGGTCGGCACGCTTCGTTCTTTTTATTATTTTTCTTTACGAACGCAAGCGCCACCACCATGACTGCTGTCGACCATCGCCTTGCACTCCCCCTTCGCTGTGCCATCCGCCTGCACCATATCCCACATGCTTGCGCTTTGCCGATCGCCAAAACCCATAACTGCAGTAGTGAACGCGAGAGAATTGACGCCGCTTTTGTCTATGATACTCATTCCAACCATTGGCTAGCTTCGTATGGTCGTGCTCTACATTTCCTTAGTTGAAGTCCTTGGCTAATTCCTCCACTAGAGGCTCCGATCAATGCCGGTCATTGGATGGATTAATGGAAATGGCGGCTGAAAATTATTTAGCATTAGGTTTTGCAAAATGAAGGAAGTTGAGGTCTATTTGTAGAAAATTTTCCAAAGTGCTGTGCATCCGAGAAAATTTCAAACTCCAAACGAAGCGTGCCGCCTAATGTTCTATATGTTATTCCCCTATTCCAAACACAATCGAATACTTATCGAGAGCCGATTCCATTATATTCAGAAGATAGTTTTTCAAAATCAAATTATTTTAATTAGATTCCTTTGATTAGTTTCTTTGCGTTCAATCTTGCATTCCCAAACGACACATCCGATCACCATGAAATTCAATAACATATAATAATTTACTATTATGGATCCAATGAAAGTAGTTTCATCAAAATCCGAGCAGTGCCCTAGAAGTCTGTTTTTACATGTTATTTAAAATGAGCAATTTCCAAAATTAGCTAATCACTTCTAAATCCAAATTTAAAAGTTCACTATACTCCTTCTTATTCAAATAGAATTTAAATCAACTTTTGAAATCATTTTGGTTCATATAAAATTCAAGGTCTATTTATTTAACAAATTCCAAAAATTAATTTTAACGATTTAATTATAAAATAATTTCCTATATTTGAAATCCATGTTATTAACGTATAAAAGTAACTTTTTAATATTTAAAATGAATTAAATATTCTAAATTCAAGTGACTAAAATTCTGCGTCTTTACATTCTGCTACGCTTAAAAGAATTTCGTCCCTGAAATTACCAAGTAAGAAAAATGTCACAAACCTATTAACTTTTCAAAAACAATTAGTGAAAACCGATTACTAAATTCTTTTAAGTCGTTTATCTTCTTATAAAAAAATTTCTAATTCTTTAAATTCATTTATAGTTACTAGCTAATACCATTCAAAGTTAAAAAACCAAAATCCGAATTTTAGTTATCAAAATTTTCCCAAAATTCTAAAAAAATTCTAACGCCTTAAATTTTCATAAAATTTCACCAGTGTCTCCTTTGCGCGGCTCGACCATAGAATTCTCCCAATATAAATATAATCTCAAATATACATCTCATCTTTGAGGATGAGGCACCCCGTAGAGAAAATTATAAATATACGGTATATAATCCGAGATGTGTACCTTTTATTATATTAGCAAGCATATACAATCAACAAAGAGCGAAAGCAAGCTCCTAATGCGAAGCATATGTCATCCACACTGACTAAACACTCAACAAAAAATGAAAACATGTATATGAAAGTAATATCAATATATAACTTAGACTATACGATATCTACATGCAAATGTAGAAAATGCAACAAGAAAAAACCATTAAACAATTATTACTCATCTAATTAATTCAAAATCATATCATTTTGCGTCCTCCAATGTCACCATTTAATTTATTAAATCCCACACGATGTGTACATATCATCTGCATGCAAAACCATACCTAATCGCTTGCTTGATCACACAATTTCACTTTCGAACTAGTATTGTTCACACGACCACTCTAGTGCGACTCAGATTCGGTTCCTTGATCAGAAACCGCCATTCTCCTTGCATAGCCATATAATATGATAGGGAATATCCGAATCAATCAAAAATCAATATTCAGGGTTCGCCATCAAGAAATCGAGTGAAAAATTCTAATTTGAATCGGTATAAATCACATTGAAATTGTATACTCGAATCTGGATTAAACAGTTATACGAATAAAAAAAATATGTACAACTTACATATTTATTTCAATTTACTTCCATTCAATTGTTTTACATTCAATCATTTACTAACAACACTAAACCATTCCATACAATAATTTACTTCATATAAACATTTTTATATGACACTTCTATTATTTATTTCACTTCATAACTTAAGTTCAAATTCAATTATATTAAACAACCTTCTAAATCATTTTCAATTCACTAATTCATTTCATTAGCTCAATTCAATTCATTCCTTACATTAATTCATTTTACAAGTTCACTTAACTAATTTATTTCATTACCACAGTCAATTTTATTTACTTCTATTAAACAACATTCCAAAACATATTCAATTCATTTTACAACTTAATTGAATATCATTTTATAATTCATGATCATTTCCATTTCACTAATTCATTTATTAGTTCATTTCATTAATCCTTTAAAAATCGCAATTTCAATTTCGTTTAACTTTGCTTTAATTAAATTTCATTTCAAAATTCATTTTATAATTCAATATTCAAATTTACTTCCCTTAACATTTATATTTAACAAATTTAAAATTTGTTTTAACTTACTGATTTTTAAAATCTATAAGTTATAAAACTTATTTCTTATCTACTCCATCTTCCAAGTTCAAAAAACTTATTATCTTAATTTTTCAAAACATTGGATACAATTTCAGGTTTTAATGTCTGGTTATATTTTCAAATCATATTGAAATCATATATATACATAGTGTAACGACCCGTAAAATTTTGTTAGCTTTTAATGATTTTATTTAGCGTATTTAATTTGATTTTTGAGAAATTTTAAATAAAAAAATTTTGAAATAAAATTTTACATTTGGATTACGTATAAATGTGGCAAATGATGAATTTTCATCAAAAATTAAGGAAGTATATTTTAGGGTGTGATTCTGTTCAATTTAAGTCAGTAATAATTGATATTCATAAAATAATTTATTTTGGGAAATTCAAGGCACAGCTGTTTTATTTTCCATCATTTCTTTTATTTATTTTCAAACGGTTCATTTTGCCTTTATAACGTGTCCTTCCATATTTATTCTTGTTGTCCAATCAAGCTATTAATTGCTTTGATTGTTTCTAAAACAGTGTGTAGCTGTTACTTTTTCTACCATTAAAATTTCAAATGCTTAATAATTTTTCCAATTCACAGATAGACTTCTCCATTCCTAGCCATTAATAAACTTTGAAATCATCGTCCTTGCCTTTTGTTATTCCCCGTTTTATAATAATAATAATTGAAATTTATAGCCGTTTCAGTGTATAACTTTTACACGTTTTATACTCATTTAATTTCAGCAGTCCATTCCCTTTAATTTTTAAACTGTTCCATTTTCTTCCCAGGAAACAGCTCACATTCCATTTCACTTATAAATCAGTTTCCACTTTTACTCACCTACTCACCTTTTATTCCATCTAATCGTTTAATAGTTATATATAAGTTATAATACGTTGCCCAGATTCATCTCCTTTCCTTTTTTCATTGACATATTAATTGTGGGAAGTGATTAATTTAAAAACCCATCTTTCCCTCATTTCTTTGAACTTTCAGCTAAATTTTAGCTTGTGACCGTTGCTGTACATTTCATTAAAGAGGTACGTTACCTTATTAATCTCCGGAATTTAAGGGTGAAATTTTTATTTTCTAACCTTTCCTTTCGTACGCTCCCTGTTTCCACTTCTTTCATTATGACCGTTCATTATATATATACACTATAGCTGGAAAGTTATAAACGTATAAACTTAGATACGTTTTGTATTTATTAAAAATTTAAAGCTCACCTTAAATTGTGCAAAGTGTTTTTCCCCTGCATTTATAACTTTGGGGTTATACCTACTAGTGCTTCCTTTTCCTCCCTGAAGCCTATTTTCTTTCTTTCCCAAGTTGTTACAGCGCATCTTCAAGGCCATAACCGCATACCCCTATCGCCATCACCATCAGACACTCGTCACCACTAACTTGCATACCTTTGCATATATTAGGTACAGTACTACTGTCTGTTAGCATATACATATACATATACATATACATATACATATACATATACATATACATATACATATACATATACATATACATATAAATATACATATACATATACATATACATATAAATATACAAATATATATCAGTGAATTTGTTACATGGGTTATATTATCTTGGGTTTCCCTGTTTCCAGTTTAATAATATATTATACAAATTTTGCAGAGTCTATTATATGGTTTATAAATATATGTCAAAGTTATTCTTTTATATATATAAATTTATTTGTGTATATATGTATATATGCTGTTATATTAGTTTATAAAATAAAATTTTCCTTTTTTGGCTGCTGTATGTAAAGATGCTTTTTGATCTAATTTGTTTAAGCTTAGTATTTTGTATTTTTATATAATATTTTAAACGTGAATTTGATTTAAGTGAAGCTTTCGTATCATGTTATTAAATGAAATAATATAAGGTGATTTAAAAATATATATACTTTTTTTGAATCTTTTTGGGGTTTTGTTGGTTTTGTTATATATTAGTCTTTCTTAATGCAATGTACTGGAAACAACAAAATAGGTGAGTGAGAAAAAGAACGAAAACCATGTAAATCTAAGCATTCAAGTTTATACATTTGGTCGGTAAGTATATGGTATTTATAACGGTTTTGAAAGTAAATTTGAAGCATGTCTAAGCGGTTTATGTCGTAATGGTTATATTATTATTTAAATATAAGTATCACATGCGTAGGTTTTAAGTGTACATAGTATATTTATAATATAAAGTTTATTAAGTTATAAAAGTTTATGCAGTTTATATTTTATAAGATAAAGTTCAAAGTTATATACGCGGTAGTTGATATGTTGGAATGAACATACATTATATATAAGTTTTTATTTTAATAAGTATTATTTCAACTATATATTGCATATATGTTTGATTTTTTTTTTGTATATGTGTTTGGTTTAAAAACAATGATTTGAAATGTATGTATATTAAATTTAGAATATGTTTTATATATGTAAATAGTTATGTGTGATTATATATATAATTGTAAATTCACTTATATCATTCATCTTCATCGATCTAGTTCTAATTTGAATTCGATTTTTTTTCTCTTCCATTTATCAGCTTTGTTCGTCGTGCCTGTTTTCTTCATCGAATCGTGTCGATCTAGCTTTACTTTGGAATTCGTAACTAAACTTCATTGTCTATTCTCTTTAGCCTCAAAAGGTGAGCAATCACTCACGATTAACGTTCTTATATTTATTAAATTTGATTTCAATTGAAAACAAAATTGGAGTATGCGGCTGTAGTTATTTAAATTGTTCTATTTATGCTATTATCTATAACTGTTCCTTTGTGGGATATGACACCATATCCTATTGTTTATATCATACCGTTATTGATGATATATGCATGTTGTTATATTATTATCATATCTGTTATCACTCTGCAAGTGCCCTGTTAGTATAGTATTCACTATGGGTTGAAATGATACATACCCGAACGGACTTTAGGATAGGAGAAAATCGTTATGCTTTGAAATGATAAACCCAATCGATTTTCATTTAATTGAATTTGGGATTACGGGTTGAAATGAGATCCACCCATATATATTTAGTGGATGGATTGAAATGATAAATATCCGTAGCACTTGATCATATGATAGAAAACATATACAGACACCGTTGGTCCATCTATAAATATTTTGAAATAAATTCTATGATTTTGGAAAGAAATATATGGTTAAATAAATATTGATTCCTAAGATGGAAATTTTATATATAGACTTAGTAGTAATATTTGATTTAAATTAGAATTGATATAATACACATAATATGGTTAAGTATTTATGTAAGTCTATATGTCAAAAAGATTTTCTTGTAGTAAATTGAATAATTAAGATTGGGAGATAAATTTAGATTTATTAAAAATGGTATTTAAATAAGGATTTATTTAATTAAATCGATTTGAAATTATTAAATGGGAAATCTAAAGGTATGATTTTTATAACTGGATTTTTTGATTTAAGTGATTTAATGAATATTTCACGTTTAAATAAATCAAAATAAAATATTGAGTAAAATGTAATTTAAGATTACCTGAATGGTATTGAATCAAATGAGGGAGCATTTCTAGACTAAATAATAATAAGGTTAATCGAGATCTTTATGAAATTGTTAAATAGAACATTTAAATATTAAAGCTTTTAACTATATTGGAATTTAAATGGGTTATTTTGAGATTCAGATCTGTACTTGAAATCAATGTAGTTGAATTGTTATTTAGAAACTAAATTGTGTAAAATTGAGAATTTAGGTTGAACTAAAATTTGAAATTATTATTTAGAAAACTAAATTGAATAAAATTTAGTTTGAAACGTTGAATACTTAAAGTTTGAAATATATTGAAATATAAAGGGGTATTTTGTGATTACAAATCCGAATTTTGAGATCGATAAAATTGAAGTGGTTATTTAGGAATTGAGTTGAATTTTTAAATTGATAAATTGAGATTTAACTAGATTTGAATTTTTGATTGGAGTAGATTTGAATCGTAACTGTGAGAGTGATCAAATTTGAAAACAAATATATTTGAAGTGAAATGATATTTTGTTTTTGAATAATAAATAAAATTGATATGACCACCATGACATAGTGTATATTTCTATCCTATAGATAGTTCCAGGGATCCTTAGAGGATGGTTATCCCAAACATCCTCTAAGTTAATTTTCTTTCAGTTGATATTTCACTTGAGTTGGATTTATTGATATAAGAATGTTAATCCTGACTCGAGTGTTTTGTGTTTTGCTTTACGCTCGGGTCAGACTGAGTGATACAGCATTGAGACTCACCTTTGGAGTTTGGAGCTTCGCTTGGAGATCCAGCTATCGCGTAGCTTTCAGCAGTTCCAGTTGATTCGTTAAGAGAAGTCATCTATTGCATTGGAGACTTCACTGTATCTGGGATATTCTGATGTATTTTATTTCTAACTTTGTTATATAGTAGCTTCATGAACTACTATTCATTTATTCCACTGCGTGTTATTATACTACTCTGTGTCTGTGATTTTGTGATTGATTTATTTACTGTATATGTTTTGCCAAATTTAAATTAACAATTCGGTATTTTGAATTATTCAAGTCGGACATGTATAGTATTATTGTCGATTTGAATGGTCCAAAATAGCGGGTCATTACAGTTGGTATCAGAGCTTGGCTCTAGGCAAAAACTTAGCATATATGGTAAATTTATTTACATAATCACTTTTGTTCGAGTTGAATCTCTTCCTTTTGACTCGATTTCCTTGAATTTTGGAATGTCTCTCGGTTCCGAAATTCATGTTTGCCTCTCCCTATTTATATTCTTAGATAAGTATATCCATCGTCTAGTTTAAATTTGTATTTTCTCATCTTCGTTCGAGCCTTTCCACTTCGTTTAGAAACTTCCTTTGGTCAAGTTTCCCCTTAAAATGTTGAACCTCTATCTTGTTTGATTTTGGACTCCTTGATTGATATGAAACTATTTTGTAGATGGCAAAATCGAAAGAGCAGAAAGCAGCTCGCCGAGCTTGAGGAGCACTAGCCCGTAAGGAATAGGAGGAAGCAATGGAGAAGTGGGAAAGGCTATGGAGGGAAAGCCAGGACCTGGTCCTTATGACCATGTCATCTGTTACCGGTGTCAAGAGAAGGGACATTATGCAACCATGTGCGGGAAGAGAGATGAAGGAAAGAAGAAAGAGGGCAAGCGTTTTCAATCCAAGATCTTCTGTTTTAAATGCCGTAGTACGGGGCACTTTCCCAGTCGCTGCCAGAAGGTGAAGAAGGTAAAAGCTGCACCTACTGCATCAGTCGACCAATCAACCATTTGCTATCACTACAGGATGCCGGGGCATATAGCCAGGAATTGTCCTGTGAGGAAGTACAGAAGGAAGGCTGCGTTTTCGTAGTACGTTAGGGAGGATGGGAGTGTCATGCATTTATGCAAGAAATGCAGAAGTTGGGGCCATATTGAGGGGAGTGTTCTGGATTCGTTGAAGTACCACCCGGTAGAATTAATACCGATGCTTTGTTTATGTAGGGTAGTATTCTACGGATCTGTTTGTTTTCACCAGTTGTTGGGTTGCATTCGGTGAACTCTATTGTATCTTTTGCTTAGCTGAAGTTCTCAAACTATGATATTTATGTTCCTGTTTTCGTGTGATATGAAACTTGAATCTCTATTTGCTTTGAAATCCATTCTTGAATCATCCTTTGAAAATCGGGGTTTGTTTGTATTTTAAAATTGTTTATATGCCAAAATATTTATTTGGGTAACTTTGATTTTATTCTATATATAAAAGAGAAAATGTTTTCGATAAGGTTTATATACCTTTAAAAAAAACAAATTTGAAGTTACGAAAAGATTTGAAATTTTGAAAATATTATAAGAAAATTTATTTATATAAAAATTATTTATAACCGAAAGGTTTTGAATTTGAAATTCGAGAGATTGGACTCCGGTATTTTTGAAAATTGGTTTAAGATTTTGAAATATAATAATAAGATTTGAAAGTATTTTCTGAATAAGAAATGTTTCAAAAGACTTCAAATGAGTTCCAAGGATTTTGAGAAAAAAAATTCAAAGAAGTTTTCAAGAAAATATAAGTCCAGAACTCACTTATGTCGCTGGAAAATAATTTCGGTGATGAGTGCACACATCATCGACATTGATTTTTGAGTTTCAGAGTGCGGAGAGGCCATTTTAATAGCTTTGCTATGCGAGTGACTACTGTGAAACAAAATTTTGATTTCAAATTCCGAAGTACGATTTGATATTCGAAAGATATAGGTATATATATATTTGAAATAATTTAAAGTAAGCCAGTGTTCAAGCCTTGAGTTTATTTACTGATTTGTTGCTGATTTCCAACTCTTGGATTTGAAATTTGATTTCACCGACTATTTTGAAGGTTCGAGCACTTTCAAATCAAGGTTTAAAATTTTAAAACTAAGAAATTTCGAAGAGTATAAAATATTTGATAAAGATTATAAGTTTAGTTTTGTATGTTTAAAGTATGAAGAGTATGACTTAAGTAAATTTGAAACTTTTGTTAAATAAATAATTTGAAAAAGGAAAATTGGATTTTTCATATATAAATAAATAGTTAAAGGTTTTAAAGGGATAATTATAAATTTAGAAACCATTTTGAGTATAAATGATTTTGTGAAGAATATTTGGTTTTGGAATAAGATTGGAATTAAAACCAGTATTTATATGGTGATTTTGAAAATGAATTTGTTTGACCTTAACTTTGTTGATTTGGAAATTTGGATTATTTTCTAAACCTATTGTTTAAGAAACTTTGAAACTGAATATATTTAATTTGGAAGAAAATTTGGTGAAATAATACATGATCTTGAAATTGAAATGTTATTGAAACGAGAATTTTTTTGAGAACCTTGATTTACTAAATACTTGATTCGGGAGTGGTCGAACTTATATACAATGGATTTGTATAAGTATGAAGTTGATTTGAAATCTATTTATTTGAAAGATACTCAATTTGGAAAGAGAATTTTTTTTATAATCGAAGTCTATATAAGTATGATTTGATATACGATTGATTTGGAAAGTATTCGATTTGGAAAAGGAATCCAATATATAATGGACTTTATATAAGTATGATATTTGAAAGTATTTGGAAAGGTACTGTATGATATATATTATTTCGAAGTAAAGATATGGAAATTGCCTTCTGCTTGATATCCGCTTTGTGGCCACATTGTGGATTCATTCTATCAATTTTATTCTCTTTGATTTTTGGTTTTCCAGATGTGATACTCGAGTGTTCCCACCGTGGCGTAGCCCATGGGTTTTTTTCTCTCGCGACTGCATAGCGCAACTGCTTGGCTGAGTCTGGCCAAGGAGTACAGATTGTTTCCTGGGGGATCCAGGCGTAACCATTGTGTATCCTGCAATCTGTGTAGGTCGCATTAGTAGCGAAACTGCCTGGCTGAGATGGCCTAGGGGTACGAATTGTTTCCTGGGGAACCCAGGCATAACCATTGTGTATCCTGCACCCTACTAGTCATCATGGTGTAACTCGCAGCGCTGAGAAAGCTTACGAATACAGATTGTTTCCTGGGGGATCCAGGCGTAACCAATGTGTATCTGCGAAGCATGGTTGGACAAAGGTTTTGGTTTGATTGTTTTGTTTGGATTTACTTTCCATATCTGTTTTTTAAAGTTTTTTCAAGTATTTTCACTGGGTGTTGAAACAGGTATACTAAGTACTTGAAGAATTCTAGCTTTGCGCCTGATCAACGCATGGCCAGAGTCTGCAAGAACGAGGATAAACTTGTTGAAACATCGAGTTATAAAAGTATTTTTGGAAGGAAAAATTATTTTCGATATAAAAGTATTTTATTATAAAGGTATTTCCAATAAAGAAATTTTGTATTAGTATTTGAGATTAAAAATTTTTGGTTTGATTTAATTATTCGAGCCCGGTACTATTCCTTTAAACCTACCTTATCTGCTCAGCCTTATTTATTCACCTATATTCCGTTTTTCCGAAACTACCCTCCTTTCCTTTTTAAATATAATCTTTAAAATATTGTTTATTTATATAATACATGGTTTAATAGTAAATCATTAGTGTCATTAATATTTCAGAAGTTATTAATTTAATATAACATAATTAAGAAATGAGTATTAATTTATCTATAATGTTGAAAGTGTCTTAAGATAAATTAGTAAATTTATAAACTATGGATTTAATGTTGTCAAATAACTTCCTTGAAAATATAACCAAGGATGTGAATAACCGTTCCAAATAGTTTTCATATGTATTTATAAAGGTGTTATTTAAACATATAAATGTTATTTATAAGGGAAGCAGGAAATTTTACAAATGGGTTTTGAAAAGTTTTAAAATATTAAAGATAATTGAACTGCAAATGAAGTTTTCAAATGAATATTTCTAGAAAAATTTATATGGTCTTAAATTAATTGTTTATCCTTGTCTTTCAATCTATATATCTTTCTGGCTGTTTCTATTCTCTTACCTTCTTCCTTTTTGGGGGCGAAAAGTTTTGAGTGGGAGAGAGTGTAACGACCGTAAAATTTTGTTAATTTTTAATGGTTTTATTTAGCATATTTAATTTGATTTTTGAGAAATTTCAAATAATAATATTTTCAAATAAAATTTTACATTTGGATTACGTATAGTTAAATGTGGCAAATGATGAATTTTCATCAAAAATTAAGGAAGTATATTTTAGGGTGTGATTCTATTTAATTTAAGTCAGTAATAATTGATGTTCATAAAATAATTTATTTTGGGAAATTCAAGGCACGACTGTTTTATTTGCCATCATTTCTTTTATTTATTTTCAAATGGTTCATTTTTCCTTTATAACGTGTCCTTCCATATTTATTCTTACTGTCCAATCAAGCTATTAATTGCTTTGATTGTTTCTAAAACAGTGTGTAGCTGTTACTTTTTCTATCATTAAAATTTCACTTGCTTAATAATTTTTCCATTTCACAGATAGACTTCCCCATTCCTAGCCATTAATAAACTTTAAAATCATTGTCCTTGCCTTTCGTTATTTCCCGTTTTATAATAATAATTGAAATTTATAGCCATTTTAGTGTACAACTTTTACACGTTTTATACTCATTTAATTTCAGCAGTCCATTGCCTTTAATTTTTAAACTGTTCCATTTCCTTCCCAGGCAACAGCTCACATTCCATTTCACTTATAAATCAGTTTCCACTTTTACTCACCTGCTCACCTTTTATTCCATCTATCCGTTTAATAGTTATATATAAGTTATAATACGTTGCCCTGATTCATCTCCTTTCCTTTTTTCATTGACATATTAATTCTGGGAAGTGATTAATTTAAAAACCCATCTTCCCTCATTTCTTTAAACTTTCAGCTAAATTTTAGCTTGTGGCCGTTGCTGTACATTTCATTAAAGAGGTACGTTACCTTATTAATCTCCGGAATTTAAGGGTGAAAATTTTATTTTCTAACCTTTCCTTTCCTACGCTCCATTTTTCCACTTTTTTCATTATGACCGTTCATTATATATATACACTACAGATGGAAAGTTATAAACGTATAAATTTAGATACGTTTCATATTTATTAAAAATTTAAAGCTCACCTTAAATTGTGCAAAGCGTTTTTCCTCTGCCTTTATAACTTTGGGTTTATACCTACTGTTGCTTCCTCTTCCTCCCTGAAGCCTATTTTCTTTTTTTCCCAAGTTGTTACAATGCCTCTTCAAGGCCATAACCGCATACCTCTATCGCCATCACCCATTAGACACTCGTCACCGGTAGCTTGCATACGTTTGCATATATTAGGTATAGTACTTCTGTCCGTTAGCATATATATATATATATATATATATATATATATATATATATTAGTGAATTTGTTACATGGGTTATATTATCTTGGGTTTCCCTGTTTCCAGTTTAATAATATATTATACAAATTTTGTCGCGTCTATTATATGGTTTATATATATATATATATATATATATATATATATATATATATATATGTCATAGTTATTCTTTTATATATATATAAATGTATTTGTGTATATATGTATATATGCTGTTATATTAGTTTATAAAATAAAATTTTTCTTTTTTCGGCTGCTGTATGTAAAGATGATTTTTGATCTAATTTGTTTGAGCTTAGTATTTTGTTTTTTTATATAATATTTTAAACGTGAATTTGATTTAAGTGAAGCTGTTCGTATCATGTTATTAAATGAAATAATATAAGGTGATTTAAAAATATGTATACTTTTTTGGAATCTTTTTGGGGTATTGTTGGTTTTGTTATATATTACTCTTTCTTAATGCAATGTACTGGAAACAACAAATTAGGTGAGTGGGAAAAAGAACGAAAACCATATAAATATCCAAGCATTCGAGTTTATACATTTGGTCGGTAAGTATACGGTATTTATAAAGGTTTTGAAAGTAAATTTTAAGCATGTCTAAGCGGTTTATGTCGTAATGATTATATTATTATTTAAATATAAGTATCACATGCGCAGGTTTTAAGTGTGTATAGTATATTTGTAATATAAAGTTTATTAAGTTATAAAAATTTATACAATTCATATTTTATAAGATAAAGTTTAAAGTTTATATACGCGACAGTTGATATATTGCAATGAACATACATTATATACAAGTTTTTATTTTAATAAGTACTATTTCAACATATATATTGCATATATGTTTGATTTTTTTTATTGTATATGTGTTTGGTTTAAAAACAATGATTTGAAATGTATGTATTAAATTTAGAATATGTTTTATATATGTAAATAGTTATATATAATTATATATGTAATTGTACATTCACTTATATCATTCATCTTCATCGATCTAGTTCTAATCTGAATTCGATTTTTTTTCTCTTCCATTTATCAGCTTTGTCCGTCATGTCTATTTTCTTCGTCGAATCGTGTCGATCAAGCGTTGCTTTGGAATTCGTAACTAAACTTCATTGTCTATTCTCTTTAGCCTCGAAAGGTGAGCAATCACTCACGATTAACGTTCTTATATTTATTAAATTTGATTTCAATTGAAACAACAATTGAAGTATGCTGTTGTGGTTATTTAAATTGTTATATTTATGCTATTATCTATAACTGTTCGCTTGTGGGATATGACACCATATCCTATTGTTTATATTATACCGTTATTGATGATATATGCATGTTGTTATATTATTATCATATCTGTTATCACTCTGCAAGTGCCCTGTTAGTATAGTGTTCACTATGGGTTGAAATGATACATACCTGAACGGACTTTAGGATAGGAGAAAATCGTTATGGGTTGAAATGATAAACCCAAGCGATTTTCATTTAATTGAATTTGGGATTACGGGTTGAAATGAGATCCCCCCGTATATATTTAGTGGACGGATTAAAATGATAAATATCCGTAGCACTTGACCATATGAAAGAAAATATATACAGACATCGTTGGTCCATATATAAATATTCTGAAATAATTTCAGTGATTTTGGAAAGAAATATATGGTTAAATAAATATTTATTCTTAAGATGGAAATTTTATATATAGACTTAGTAGTAATATTTGATTTAAATTAGAATTGATTTAATACACATAATATGGTTAAGTATTTATGTAAATCTATATGTCAAAATGATTTTCTTGTAATAAATTGAATAATTAAGATTGGGAGATAAATTTGGATTTATTAAAAATGGTATTTAAATAAGGATTTATTTAATTAAATCGATTTGTAATTATTAAATGGGAAATCTAAAGGTATGATTTTTATGACTGGATTTTTTGATTTAAGTGATTTAATGAATATTTCATGTTTAAATAAACCAAAATAAAATATTGAGTAAAATGTAATTTAAGATTACTTGAATGATACTGAATCAAATGAGGGAGCATTTCAAGACTAAATAACAATGAGGTTAATCGAGATCTTTATGAAACTATTTAATTGAACATTTAAATATTAAAGCTTTGAACTATATTGGAATTTAAATGCGTTGTTTTGAGATTCTGATCTGTACTTGAAATCAATATAGTTGAACTGTTATTTAGAAACTAAATTGAATAAAAACGAGAATTTAGGTTGAACTAAAATTTGAAATTATTATTTAGAAAACTAAATTGAATAAAATTTAGTTTGAAACGTTGCATACTTAAAGTTTGAAATATATTGAAATATAAAGGGGTATTTTGTGATTACAAATCCGAATTTTGAGATCGATAAAATTGAAGTGGTTATTTGGGAATTGAGTTGAATTTTTAAATTGATAAATTGAGATTTGACTAGATTTGAATTTCTGATTGGAGTAGATTTGAATCGTAACTGTGAAAGTGATCAAATTTGAAAACAAATATATTTGAAGTGAAATGATTTTTTTTTTGAATAATAGATAAAATTGAGATGACCGCGATGACATAGTGTATATTTCTACCTATATATAGTTTCAGGGATCCTTAGAGGATGGTTATCCCAAACATCCTCTAAGTTAATTTTATTTCAGTTGATATTTCACTTGAGTTGGGTTTATTGATATAAGAATGTTAATCCTGACTCGAGTGTCTTGTGTTTTGCTTTACGCTTGGGTCAGACTGAGTGATACAGCATTGAGACTCACCTTTGGAGTTTGGAACTTCGCTTGGAGATCCAACTATCGCTTAGCTTTCAGCACTTCCGGTTGATTCGTTAAGAGAAGTCATCTGTTGCATTGGAAACTTCACTATATCTGGGATATTCTGATGTATTATATTTCTAACTTTGTTATATAGTAGCTTCATGAACTACTATTCATTTATTCTGCTGTGTATTATTGTACTACTCGGTACCTGTGATTCTGTGATTGATTTATTTACTATATATGTTTTGCCAAATTTAAATTAACAATTCGCTATTTTGAATTACTCAAGTCGGACATGTATAGTATTATTGTCGATTTGAATGGTCCAAAATAGTGAGTCGTTACGCATAACTCCTTTATATATCAGATTTCACTTTTGGAATCTAAAACAAATTTTTTTCTCAAAACAACTTCAATAGTAGCAATCCATCACTTAGAAACTCAAAAACGAACGCCGATGATGCTGCGTCATCGCCAGAATTATTTTCCAGCGATTGGAGTGAGTTTAGTGCTTTCTATCTCTTTAAATTCCATTTTAAAATAATTATAACTAAATATTTTCAAAGTAATACTATTATTATTTTTCCAAACCTTTGGAAAAATATTCCAAATCAATGGGTTTTAAATTCTCAAACTTCTTATTTTAAACCATTTTTATTAACAAATCATATTTATAAATATACTTTGGTAATTCCATGTACTATGCGTCTATAAATCACCTTCATAAATGATATTTATAAAATTCCACTTCTTATGTATTATTTTTACAAATGTTGGTTATTTAAGTACAACTAATATTCTATAATCTATACTTATAAATTTACTTTGGTATATAACTCAATTTATAGATGTTTATCTTTGTTTAGATTATAACAACGACAACCTTTACTAGAACATTAACAAATAATAATCAAATATTATCATTTGCAAACAACCAAACACTCCATATATATATATAACTATAATAATTTCTTAAAAATTATTCCTATATATATTAAATATAATTTAGGTAAAATTATTTCATTTACCCAGTTTCCAAAACAATACTATGTCGGTTTGTCTTGTTTAAGCGTTTAGAAACCCCTATCGATATCGTGGCATCCCATATATCGACCAGAATTCATAAGCCATTCAACAGACAAATCAAAAGAATATAAAACATTTTTATGTCACTAAGAAATACATGCTCATATATTTACACTCAAACTCATGCTAGGGTCTCGCTTACTCTATCTAAAATGAGTAAATCCTCACCAAAGCCTAGGTATTTGCTCAACCTAAGCTTTGATACCACGTGTAACAACTTTCTTTTCCGTACGATTCAAGTTGACAATAAACCACACATGTCTAGCCCAAATCAAATAGAAAGATGGATAGCTAATGGAAAGAAAGAAGAAAGAAGAAGTGAAGAGAAGAAGAAGAGAAAAGAAACTAAAAAACAACACAGAATCTCACAATCACAGCAAAAAACATATAATATAATATCAATGATCTTTACAAAAGAGAAACTATTATATACATACGTCCATTGGTGTATGATTATAACAATCATCAGCCTGGACAGTTATAACATCCTGTCCTTACAATTGCTAATAATTTCAATAACAAAGCAGCCAAAAATAAACATATATGTGAATACGACTTGAAGATCTCCAACTCGTCTCCTGATCTCCAATGCATCCGAAACAATCTGTAAATATGCTTGGTCTGACCCAAGCATTATCATAAAATAACACTCGAGTCAGTCTGGAAAACCGGCATGAGAAAAAACACCCAACTAAACTTTTAAAGTTATTGAAACCTATTAAAAATCAAAGGTATCTCGTAAGACCACGCGTCACATAAACATGGATGGGTTTTACCTTACAATAACCAAAACATTT
This sequence comes from Allium cepa, assembly GCA_030765085.1. Lineage (NCBI taxonomy): Eukaryota > Viridiplantae > Streptophyta > Magnoliopsida > Asparagales > Amaryllidaceae > Allium > Allium cepa. Next base: position 521,137,327 of record CM060938.1, read on the forward strand.
CATATGAAATTCTTTGATATTATAATATTATCTATTATACTAATACTTATTAATCATAACCGAAATTATTACATTAACTAAATTCCAGCATACTAGGCTCTATAACCAAAATTGAAGGCTTTTATTAAAGAATGGAATTTAACTATGAAAGGGTAAGGGTCCACCCACTTAATCCGTACACATCTAGATCAAGTGTGCGGGAGGCTACAACATGTTGAACCTCTGCTACTCAGGATCAGCACTACCCTCTTCTCGATTAGCACCGAATATGATCACCACTTGGTTGAAATCAATAACCACACAATGAGACCCGAAGCTCACATGAATATCGCTCTAGATTTGGGATGATCATACCCTACTTGGGTGCGACCAAATTAGCCCAGCCGCATGTCCCTGCTTTATTCATTTCCCGGACGTGAAGCTCAAAGAGGCCATGCTCTTACCATTTACATAGCACTTCCCACCTGGAAGGCTAATACTGTCGTCCACGCAATAATGCAATATCAGCATTCATCTATACAAGTTCATTTTGGGACTGAATGAAATGATTGAGAGCTCCATCTCCAATTACATCATCTTCAAGGTATCTTCACTTCGATCGCTTAAGTTGGATCGCAGTGGTTTTCAGATAATATATCCAAACTCGATCTCTTCAAAACAACATTCGACAGTTTCTGGTAAACTCAACCCCATTTTTTAGAAAATAAACAATCAAAGATAAGAACGGAGATCACCTCCTAACCGTTAGTGGATGGATTTCCTTATCGTTGTCCTAAAAGAATGAAATGATATTTACACGCATAGTATAGCATCATTTGAGATGACCATGCCACATAACTCACGTGTTTCTTCTAGATATTTCCAAATTTACTTTTGTGTCCAAATTCCGATAGTTGGTTATTTAACTATCGCATTACAAACATTCAATCAGGGATTCAATTCCATAAGGAAAACCAACATTTGGTTAAGCATCATGCAAACACCAAGCCTCCTAAATTAATATTTTCATTAATTAAAACCATCTTATAAATGCTTGTATCAAAATACTTTTACAAAGATATATTCACAAACCCTTCTATTTTCAATACTTAAAAAAATATCTGTATACCTACCTTAACGATATAAGTAAATTTACAAAACACCGAGGAAGTTCTCCTTTTTATATAATTCTAGAAAAACATTTATAAACTCCATTATAAATTTCTAGAACCCTATATAAACCATTTATAATTTATATTCCAAGTTGTTTATAAACCCTTTATAAAACATTATATTATTTATAAAAACCTTTTTATAAATCTCTAAACCCATTTCTGAAATTCGTTTATAAATATCCATCTATTTATAAACCTCTTTACCTAGTAAATAATCTTCCTTTAATCTTCAAACCATTTTATAAGCTCTTCCTTCAAAATTCCAAGTATGTTTGCCAAACTCTCGAAACCATCATAAATAAGTAACTATTATTAACTTTGAACCTCTTAAAAATAATAACAAATAATTCAAAACATTATGAATAAAACAATTGTTCATCTTTACCACACAAATAATAATGATAAGTTACCTAAATATTATTAATAATCATTATTATTAATTTCAAACCATATTAAATATTTAAATAATTAACCCTTCAAAATATTCAAATAATAATGAAAAACTTTAAACAATATTAATACGAGTAACCAATCTTTGGACACAAATTATTTCCTCGATAAAAATCCATACTTCAATCTTCAACCCGATCATTCCCATATTTACAAAACTATACTTGAGAATCTCTTTCCATTTTATAAAAACTTCCTTTCATAAAACCCATGAACTCAATTTATAACTTTATTTCCTTTATGAATGTCACTTATTCGTAAATCTCATTTAAAATATCAATCACCATCCATTTTAATATTACTTCCAGATAGATAAATTCCTTTCTATTTATAAAAATATCTTTTAACATTCCAAATTTATCCTTTCCTTAAATTTCCAAAATAGAGTCAACTATTTCTAAAATGTCTGTCCGTATCTTATAATAAATCCACCAATTGATTTATTCTCCAATCTATTAAACGATAATACTTTTCTTTAATTTAAAAACCCATTTATAAATTCATACTTTTATTAAGAAAATATGATTTTACAAATCTTCATTTCTTTTGTAAAATATTACTTTTATAAATTATCACACTTTCAAAATCTCACATTTGTAATTGATCTTTCATATATTTAAACATATACTTATACATACATACATACATACATACATACATATATATATGTATATATATACCTGTGTGTGTGTATTATTTTATATAAAATGGTTAATAAATATTAATGTAAAAATATTTTTAATTTCCTTTTAACCATATCCCTTCATTATAAAAGATGAATTTATTTTAAGATTTTCAAAAATCTTTATTTTACAGTTCGAAAATATCTATTTAAAATATTTTAAAAATCTATCAATCTATTATATCTAAAATCATACTTCCATTTTAGAAAAATTATTGAAACATAAAAAATTTCCAAATTCACTTTTAAATCACTTTTTAAATCAAATCACTATTTTATAGTATTTTAAAATACCAAAAAATGAGGCCGATGCTACTAAAGCACTATTTAAGCAAATCATATCAATGTCATCAAAATAACGTTCAACAAAACGTATTTCACCATATATTTGAAAATAAAATAAATAGTGTGAGGAACCCCGTTGAATCCCTCCTACCTATTCCCATGCATCACATATAGCATATAATTACAAAAATAAAATCAACCGCTTCGAGTTAGGATTCGCATACAAAGTTTAACAACCCGAACTTCAGTGGGTCCTGATTTTTCGCAAAAATGCTGGAATCCAAGCCCACTGAAGCCTGAGTTAGGTTTCGGTATCCTACAAATGGGTGAAGACAAATATATCATAGCTTAGACAAATATCTCACAGCGGAACTGACTAAAATATAATAGTAAGTAAATACTCACCAAAATAATTACACTTTCTAAACAAGTGTCTCAAAGCTGAAAAGTCTCTACCATCTACCTAACCTATAGGATGCTATGAGGAGGGGGTCAGGACTAAAATTCTAGTGAATGGACAAATTATATACTTCTAAGTTTAATTCTATATATACCATTTTATTTCCATTTTCTATTATATTAGGTTTATTGGGTTTGTAATACTCTCGCCTCTATGCGTGAATTTTACCCATCTACTCCCTAGTGGATCAAAACCTAATATATATAGCTATATGCCCAATGACTGTATCGGTCCAAGGTACTACCCTTAGTACCTTCTGTATCCTCCTCGAAAAGGACTCCATCGTCTCGCTGCTAGGGCGTGTTGTAACTACATTTGTAAAGGACTGCCTCGTAAGGCCTACAATATAGATATTCTGTCGTCTGCTCTGAAAACATAAAACTGCATCTGCACTAGCCTATACTAATGCTCGGACATCCACAATGTACCACCCAGTGCGTACCTTGAGAACTAAGCATAATCATTTTGTCTACTCCATGAATTCCGCTAAACAAGGTCTACCTTGTACGGAACTCAGTCGGGGATTTTCTATATCTGTAAAGGACTGCCTTGTTAGGCCTACAATACAGATATTCTACTTGGTCTATCTCTTTTCTTATCGTAGCTATGATCCCACAAAGCCACCCCTCAACTAATTGAAAGACCTCTAAAGAGCTAAGTGGTTTTGGCCTACTGCAAACACTCTAAATATCTAATTGGTTGTGCGCTCACATCTAGTGTCTTGATAGTGAAAGAATCATTCGATTATTGGTATAACTCTAGTCTTTCCCAAACTCGCTTCTTTGTTTTGATGTTGGCCCAATATTCGCATGTGACTATCCTTTTGGGTCCTGCCCACTAAAACTTACTTGCAAGTACTGGGACATACGAATATCCTAATCCAAATATAAACACCCTTTGACTGCCTACAATGGTCCTTCCATGCAAAAAGCAGTCAAGGCATACTCTTTTGATGGAACACCTACAGACCTACCTCCCGGAGACTACACCATTATGACAACCCCAAAAGGCCATCCTAGAGTACCCTCACGTCCCGCTGAAGTCTCTTACTTACTCTAGCCCAAAATATCTAAGTTGGACGTGCTCCTCCTATGCTGAAATCTATGATGAACTGCTTCGTTGGGCTCTTCATCCTTTGGGCTGCTTCAAATGCATCTCACTCTTTTATAAGACCCTAAGTCTAATCTTTTATTTTGCATTTAGTTTACTTGTCTTATTCTATTGGCTACTTATTTACCGTAATTAGCCTACTCTTGTCCCAGCCTCACCTAACCATTGTGAGACCAACAGTTCCTGACTGAAAGGGATTGCTATTGGTATGGGCCACTTCTATTATCTTTCTTATTAACTTAATTTAAGTCTGAATTTCATTAAAACAAGTCTCTTCTATTATTTCTGCTCTATTTGCTTATTAACTTAATTATAACCTATGTTATAATTTAGTTGTAATTGTCACTTTTATTTTCTTTTATAATCTGTACATTATAAATATAATTACAAACGTCTCTTGTTTATTCTATTCTGTCTTCTTTTATTATGATATTGAATTCTCTTATATTATATGACAATCTTGACTTGGGACTACGTCTGATTGTCATAAATTTACTTATCATAATAACTGCTTTTCCTTCATTCTTTTATTTGTGCAGTAATTGTACATCAAGGTATATTCCTTTTAATTGCTTCTAATCTTGTTTAATAATTAACTTGATTTTTTCTTTACTTCCTGTAATTCTTCACATTATTATCTTATATTCTAGAAAGTAGTTCTATTCTATTTGGTTGGTTACAAAAACTGTGCTAAAATTCCATTTCCATGTTTTAATACTAAACAATGCTATAAACCATAATCCATAACTGCAAGATATTTCTTTTATTATTTCTTTTACTTTCTGGACAATGCAAAATACAGTAGTTTCTCTATTTTACACTAATTCCCTTTTTCTTTCTTTTATTTGCAATTACGTTTATCGTTATCATTTAAATATTAAACTATGGAAATGTATTCACTTTCCTAAACTAACCAATTAATCTATCACTTCTTCCAAATCAACTTATCTGATTTTCTTTTAATTTATTTTTTCCCATTTTTAGCATAATTTACTGCAAAATTCTATTTTGCTCTTTTTATTTCAGCTTTTCTTATTTTGCATCTAATTTCTATAAATCCAGTATTCTTTTACTTTAGTCTATATTTACGAATTCTTCTCTTTACTATTTTATTCACATAAAAAGGAATAAAAAGAAGCTAACATTTGCAGGCTAAATTTCAACTTTTAAAATAGATGTAAATAACTATAAATTTCTTACTTTTAGGCTTATGTCTTTCTCTAACTGTCAAGCCTAATATTATTTATATTTAATTAGATTACTATTTCCCTTTTTCCATATAAATAATAATTAAATATAAGCTTTCTTATACAATTTACAGTCTCAGCATAACCAACTAACAGAATTAATTACTGAAATAAATACCGAATAAAATTATTTAACGGGAATCTAACGATAATATATCATAAACATAAAAGATATCTGATTAAATCCACTCACTTGGAAGAAAAAACTCCAAGTTCCAGATCAGATTTTTAACCCAGTTCTATTATCTATAGCCTTCCCTATTGCAACCCTATTTGGATCCACAAATTTGGATTTATATGGATTTAGAAACGCAGATCTAATTGAAGAGAAATAAAATAAATAAACTGGAGAACCAGATCTGAGAACATTACCTCATTCGGACGAATTTATTTGAAGATCTCTATTTCTATCTCCAATTTGTAAATCAGAAGGCATACATCTAAAATAGCTAATTTCTGAAGAATTGGAGGAGAAAGAAGAACGACAGGGCTTTCGCAGCCATTTGGAAAAATATGAGTTTGAAGGCTAGTCTTGCCTCTTTATTTATAGAGAGTCAAAACAGCGTCATCCGCTTGATTAAAACAATGCAAATCAGGCCGTTCAAAAGGGTGCAGAATTAGGGTGCCTGCTTTGTTTTTGATGTTTTATTTATTATAAAAGTTTAATGTTTAAATGTTTCCTATTAATTCCAATTAACTCTCATTAGTTCTCTGATTCAATGCTCTTTGTAACGCACGTCTATTTTGGATTTTAAACGTGCCACATTTGTTTTATTAAATGTTGCTTATAAACGTTAACTTTTAAATGTTATAAATTATAAACATTTAACCTTTTTTATGTTACTTATTTATTCTAATTAATCACCAATAATTGCTTAATTAATTTCCCAATATAAAATTTGTCTATTTTGGATTTCACATGTGACCACTTAATGTAAATTAATTTCCTCCAATAGCTGATTTGATTACATTGCCTACTAGTGTTAATTAATTGTCTTTAATTACTGATATCAATTAATTTCCTTTATGATGGCAATGTTAGTTAATTACCTTTATGATGCACGTCTATTTTAAAATTGAAATGTGCGTTATATCTGGAATTTCATACGCACATATATTTATTTATAACAAAGATATTTACATACATTTACATGTATAATTATTTCTTAATATAATACTTCGAACGTCAATAACTTTTTCATATGAACTACGTTCGGGACATATTATATATGCAAATTGATCAGAAAATCACCACGAACACAATGGAATAAGTTTCAAGGCCAATCCTAACGATTCCAGAAATGCTTATTTTCACTGTTCATAATTATATAAAAATACGGGGTGTTACACAAAGGGTCATTCGCTCTTACACGTGAACATAATAGGGTCTCATCCGCCCCAATAGGAAGGAATATATCCAATCCAACTAATAAATATAGTAAATTATCCAAATAATCAATAGTGATCAGAAATAAATATCCAAACATCCAATAAATAATATTTATTGACTATATAAATTTTCTGATTAACCGAAAATGTGAGATTAACTCACACTGATTTTTAACAGTTGCCAAGGCGTTCCATTTTGAATTAAAATTGAATGGAAGATCAATTTTAACTCAAAATTCCAACTAGCTCTGAATCCATCCAATCCCAATCCATAGCGCAGTGCTTACTGATAAGAACACAATGCAACTTGTCGCGCTCATAACGGACCTCATATGAACAAGTTACGAATTATTAATAGAACGATTTAATTAAATTTTAACTTACTTAAATTAAAGTAATTTAAACTGTTATGCTTTCTCCTTCTCTCTGGTCATTCGCTTCTCAGGTCTGCATGCTTCATTCTTTTTTTATTTTTATTTTCAAATGCATGCACTACCACCACGACCGTCGTCGACCATCGCCTCGCACTCCTTTGCTGTGCCCTCCGCCTAAGTCATCCCCCATGCATGCTTTGTTGATCATCGAAACCTATAACTACAGTAGCGAACATGAGACAATTGATGCGCCTTAGTCGAAAATAGCTTAATCCAACCGTTAGCTAGCTTTGTATGGTCATGCTCTACATTTCCTTAGTCGAAGTTATTGGCTAATTTCGCCCCTAGATGCTCCGATCAATGTCGGCCATTGGATGGATTAATGGAAACGGTGGTTGAAAATTATTTAGGGTTAGGTTTTACAAAATGGAGGACGTTAAGGGCCATATATAGAAAATTTTCCAAAGTACTATTCATCCGTAAAAATTTTGAAAGTCAAACGAAGTGCGCCGCGTGGCGTTTTATATGTTATACCCCTATTCCGAACATAATGAAATATATATATCGAGAGCCAATTCCATCATTCAGTAGATAGCTTTTCAAAATCAAATTATTTTAATTGAATTCCTTTAATTAATTTCTACGTGTTTCGAACTCGCACACCCAAATAATACGTCCGACCACCACGAAATTCAACATCATATAATAATTTACTATTATGGATCCAATAAAACTAGTTTCGTCAAAATCCAAGATAGTGCCTCAGAATGCAATTTTTACACGTTATTTAAAATGAGCAATTTCCAAAATTAGTTAAATCACTTTTGAATTCAAAATTAAAAGTTCACTGTCCTCCTTCTTATTCAAATAGAAATTAAATCAACTTTTGAAATAATTTTTGGTCACATCAAATTCAAGTTCCAATTATTTAACAGATTTCGAACATTAAATTTAACAATTTAATTATCAAATAATTTGCTATATTTGAAATCCACGTTATTTAACTTATAAAAAAATAACTTTTCAATATTTAAAATAAATTAAATATTCTAAACTCAAATGACTAAAATTCTGGGTCGTTACAGATAACCACTTTTCTAAGACTACATGACCAAGGAACTACACATCTTTCTTCCAAAAATGGCAATTTGAAATTTCTCTTTTAGTTGATGCTGCCTTATCATCTCAAGCATTATTCTAAGGTGAGTCTCGTGGTCTTGCTGATTCCTAGGATATATCAAAATGTCATCTATAAATAATAACATGAACCTATCCAAATTCTCTAAGAAGATCTGTTTCATTAAATCTATAAAGAAAGCAGGTGCATTAGTTAATCTGAATAGAATAATTAACTACTCGCATGAACCATATCTTGTTCAAAACATCCTCAAAGAAATACTATCCTCTGCCACTCTCAATTGATGGAACCCTATCCCAAATCCAGTTGGGTAAATACTTTGGCTCCACTTATTTATCAAATAAATCATCTATTCTTGGAAAAGGATATCAATTCTTTATCGTCTTTTCATTCAACTTACAATAATCGATACGTAATCTCAATGAACCATCTGGTTTCTTCACGAACACCATGGCACTCCCCAATGCAAACTGGATAGCCTAATAAAAAAAATCCTTCAAAGTCAACCAGCTGCACCTTCAACACTTTAGCTGTCATTCTGTTAGGCAATCAACTTATGAGTTTAGCTCCAAGTACAACATCTATTCGAAAATCAATAGCCATTTTGGCGGTAGTCCTATTACTGGTTTAAAGGCATTCTATAAACTCTCTAACAACGAAACATGATTCAACTCATCTTCCTCCTCCATTGCATCCAATAAAGCACAAACATCAAAATTCGAGTTCTCTACTGGGTATACAATTCGATTGCTGCTATTAAGGTGCCTTAGTGATATTTCCCTATCTTGGCAAAATATCATAGTGTCATACTTGCTTAAGAAATCCATACCTAGTATAATTCCAAAGCTTATGAAATCAAACACATGCAAACTGCAGGCAAATATATGACCAAATAATTCAAACTCTAAATGGTCGCATCTTATCCCAAGAGTTGCATACCTTTCTGTCAGATTCGCAACCCTTGAGGAAGTAACTAAATATGATGGCTCTAAACTAAGCTTATCTGCCAAACAATGAGAGATAATATAATGTGATGTACTAGTATCAAACAGTACTCTAACAGGTATGCAATGAATCAAAAGCATACCTCCCATCATAAACTTTTCTTTTTCCTCATCTGTTGGTCTCGAGGTAGCTGGTTCCAAGGCAAACATTTTTCCTTTCTCAACCTTAGCTGATTCCTTGCACTGATTCTTGTGATGGCCTATTTAGTAACAATTGAAGCAATTGATGTTCTGTAGTGATCTTTCTTTCTTACACCCAAAGACGACACCTAATACATCCTCGGTATGCATGTGCGGATCATTTAAGTGTCCGAAAGACAAGTCCTTTCGGTGAAAAAGAAAATGACAAAATAGAATCTCATATCGTGACGAGAAACATATAATACACATAGGATCTTTACAAAAAAGAATTTCCTTTATTATACACAACATCAAAGTACATGAACCTATTATTAGCCTGGACAGTTATAACAGTCTGTCCTTAAAATTGCTGATAAATACAGACTGAAATCAACACAATTAAAACATCGGAAGAATGTAAAATTTATGAATACGTCTTGGAGAATCCAGGCCGTCTATTGAAAGCTCAAATGGATCCAGCTTATGGAAAATATGTTAGGGCTGGCTCGGGCATTATGAGAAAATAATGCATCTGGTAAACTAGCGTGAGAAAGCTCAATCAAATCATATTGATTTCTACATTTGAAAATCTTTTCCCAAATAAAAGGTATCTCGTAGGACCACGTCTCACATAAACACGGACGGTATTCGCCCTTATGATAACCAAACCAATTTATTAAAAAAATACTATGATATAATAATATAAATGGGTTTAAAATATTAATAATCAAGTTGCTATGATGTGCATACACTGCAGTAATAATAAGTATATAATCAAAAACTTAAGGCGCTTATCGAAGAATGGATTCCAACAAATGGAAATGTATGGGACTACCTTCCATATAGTACACTCTAAATAAAATGTATTATGGGCTGCAGTTACCTTTGCAACCCGCATGACAAGACCGGCCTGCCCCTAACTGGATAGTACCGAATATGATCACTCCTAGATTGGGATCAACAACCAAAAATGGACCTCGAAGCATACATAGATATCAACTATAGATAAGGAGATGATCATAACTAGTGGGAGCAACCTATATAGCTTGTAGAAAACCCTATTTTAACCATTTCCAAGATGTGAGGCTTAAGTAGCCATTCTCGTACCATTTCCTCATAGCAATTCCCTCCTGGAATGCTGACACTGCCCTCCAGGAAGAAATGCAATACCAACATTCATCCATATAAGTTCGTCCTTGGTCAAAATGAAACCGAAGGCACTACCTCTACTACATCCATTTTGGAATCACCCTAAGGATTAGTAGCAAGTAGCTACTATATTTCAAAGAGCTCCGTCTTTAGTCATCATCAGGATTTCTTTCATTTGAACGCATATGTTGGTTCGAAGTGGTTTTCGGATAACATATCCAATCATGGTCTCTCCAGACCAACAACCTATAATTCCAAGTTGACTCAATACCTCTTCTCTCAAAGTATGCAACAAGTATTTGAGTTCTCACCGAGGAATTAGAATATACAAAACATACTTCCTGAGTCAAAACTAGCCAAGATTTGATAGTTGGTTATTTAACTATTAAATAAACAAACAATAACAGTTCAAAGATTTAATTACCCATAGTAACCACTAAGCCTTAAAGTAAATCGTTCATTTGTTTAAATCTCTTTTCGATTATCAAAATATTTATATGCTTATCTCGCTACCATAAGTATATTCACAAAAGATGGTGATTGATTTCTTATTTCAAATTCATATTAAAAGAACCAAAATAAATGTTATTTAAATTAAAGATAAAGATAACCTAGAACACTATTCCATCGGTGCTAAGTATGGAACGATTGTCTATACCAACAAAATTAAGAAGGTTAACTAAAGGAAATCCCATCTCAAATTCTTTTATAATTTACTTTTATAAATCCTTTTAATAAATCTCTTTCACTTAACTTTCAAATCCGTTTGTAAAACATTTTATAAATCTCTAACTTTATTTGTAGAACTCTTTATAAATATCTCTTTTATAAATATCCAAAATCATTTATAGAATTCTTTTATAAATATCCAAATTATTTGTAAAACTTCCTTTACAAATATCAAAAATCATTTATAAGAGTTTTTCCTAAATTTCAAGATCTCTTTTTAATTTATATAACTCCTTTTATCGACTTTCGTTAATTGAAACAAACTCCTTTAATAAACTTTAATCAAATAAGTTCCTTTGCTAAAAATAAATTATTGAAAACCCTTTTTAAATAAACAAGTTATTACTTAAAACATCCTTCATTTAATTTATCTTTAAACCACATTAACAAAACAATGATTTTAAAGAATCATTTAAATAGTATTAAATTACTTCAAAACATCAATAAATAAAATAGTTGCTAAATTATTCTTTAAATATCTTAAAATGGAATAGGCTTCAAACCATTATAAAATGAAGTATTTGATTTCTTAAAAATCAAAAAGAGGCTAAATGACCATAATGGTTCTCAGTTAATTGAGTTTAACTTTCCAAGTTATATCATGGGTATTTACATAATAATCAGATAAGTAAAAGGGATGAACCAATAGCAACAAATCAAAATATATTGGTAAATGTCTAAGTTACCACAATAGCAAGTCTAGGTTTAGTTTTTGTTTAATAGATGCCAACATAATCCACTTGGTGAATTATTGCAAAATGGTGATTGATTTTGCTAACAGACGTCAACTATAATTTAATTAGCAGAATGATGTTTTATTCTACTATATAGATGTCATCAATATTCTATATAATTTAAGACATAGTAGAGTGGGGATTTATTCTACTAAATAGATGTGTGACGACCTGCATATTTTACGATTATATATTTAAATATAACATCATTAGTTGAATTAAAGTCCGAAATGTGACTTTTTTTAAACAATAGAATCCAGACTCAAGACCACATTCATTGAGTTCAAAATGACATTTACAACTTGTTTGAGTATAAACATCGATATGTTTGGAGTTGATTAGGATTTTGAAATTTTCAATTGGGCTTTGGGTTGTGTTCTAGCCCACTAACCCAAAAAGAGAATGCAAACTCTTCTACCTAATAGCTCCCACTCCACTCCTCTTCATTCATTCACTCATTTCATTTCTAATTTCCTAACACTCTCAAGCAAAAGTAAAATTGGTGGGAGGTGGAATTTAAAATTCCTAAGCCCTAGTTCTCTTAGGAAATTCAAATTCAAGTTCTAAAATCAAGGAGATGCTTAGGTAAGCATGCTCTTTATCTTCTCCATCTCAAGTCCTCTTCAATTCTTAATTTTTCCTATGAAATAACTTAGGAAACAAATTTCTTTTGATCATAGATTGAAGGTTCTTGAAGTGAATTTGAAGAGAGATTGATCTTTCCTTGCTTTAGAGCTTCTCAATTGTTGTTTTTGAGTTTAAAGGTGAGTTCTTGAAATCACATGTATTTCTATAGCTTTCATTGTTGTTAAGTATCAATTCCTAACATCTATTTCATGTTCAATTGATTTTGAATTGAATTGGTTTGGTGAATTTTCTAATTTTTGGTATTTTGAAGTCAAAATCAATAAAAAAATCCTATTATGGATGTTTGGACATGTTGTTTGGAGTGTATTAAGGAGACTAACGGGCTGGGTTGTCGCATGGCATAAATCTCTAGCCACCATCGCTCATTCAATCGCTTTCAAATTGATTGGCCATCAACGGCCTAGGAAAATTTTTCATGCTTCAGCTCAGACGTTTGGGAAAATTCTCAGGCGTCTGAAACAAAGGATAAAAATTCCAGACCTACAGATCAGATGTTTGAGGTTTTCCCAGGCATCCGAGCGATCTAAAAGAAAATTTCCAGGCCTTCAGCTCAAACGTCTGGGAAAACCACTAGACATCTAGTGCTGTTAAATTCAGCCAATTTACCTATTTTTATGTGGGTTTCTATTTTAATTGATTTTTATTGATCTGATTAGTTGTTGTCACTTATTATCGACTTTGATGACTTCTTTTTTGGATTTTTGGGAATATCCATTTGATGGATTTGATATCGATTTTCATGGTTTTAATTCACGTCGTTGAATGTGGATTTTTGGTGATAGAGTGTTTTTACAACCGTTTCTATAATTTGTCACTTTAAAATACAAAGGTTTATATACTAGTAGTAAATACTCAATCTCTTTCACAAAAATCATTTCAACATATGCTTTTAATATAAAGCTCGTTTTTAAAACTGTTTTCCAATCTATTAATATATACAAACCTTTACCTCATTCGTTTGAGAAATCCAATTAAATGACGTAGCAAAATAAGTGGTATGAAACGCTTGAGTTTACTTCGTCGGTTAATTCTTAGACTTGTTCGATTGAAATCTTGTGATAATTTTTGAGTGGAAATCTACAATTTGTTTGTAAAAATTAAAGTTAAGCCAGTGGTTATGGGACATGAAGCTAACTCATTTATTTACAAGCTTAGTGTAATTCACACTTTTTTTTGATCAATGATGATCATTTTACGGTTTAGACTAGTGATATACGATGTCTCTTTATCTGTATGGGATACTATACCCCATTCTATAGGGCTTCGTCTCACTTTTATAGGCTAGCGACGATGGTCTTTTAACCATTTTATGGAGTTCGGTTCATCGGGCATATCATTTTACTACTTCGTTATTCCGGCTTATTTGAGGTTCAGGTTCCTCAGGCGTACCATTGTACTACGTCGTTGCACCGGCTCCATGGGTTTGCGACCCATTGGATAGCGACCCGTTTGCGATACATGTGTTGGTGAGTTTTCATGCTCCCGTTTGTGATAGGCCTCCCCCTTGTGTTTTTTTCCGATTTCTAATTATTGATTTCTCGAATTTGTGTTTCACTCATTTTTGTGATTTGTATTGATAAGCTTTATCAATATTTATGGTTTGGTGAACAAAAATAAAGAATATGACATTCTTTTTGGTGTTTAGGAAAATTTGAGATATTGTTTGATTTTTGTTTTTATCATATATGTTTGTCATATCTCTTATCCTATCTCATCTTATATGATAATTATAGCTGGACTGATCTGTTTATTATTTTTCTTCTTAAATAATACTTGGATCAGACCGAGGTGTTTCTAGTGCTTACACTTGACTTCTTAGCAGAGACTAGCTTTTGACTTTTGGCTAACTACTTTAGCTTAGTAGTTTTTTGTTTTTATACATTCGAGATAGAGTCTCCTTGATGTATACATACTCTTCTGTCTAAAACTTGTACCTATTTTTTTGTGATGTAGTGGATCTTGTATGACAACTACTTTGATGTTCACTTCTATGTGTTATATTTATATCTGTTTTTTCTTTAGTGATGTGAATATATGTGACTGATTTGCATTGTGCTTATTTTATATTTGTTTCCGAATGCCACCTTGCCACTGTGTAATAGCTTTGAGTTTGTATTTGATATGTAAGATTTCCTCTTGAAATGAAATGCATGATATACTATTTGACATATTGGTACTCGCACAAAGCAATTACACAGATGGTTGCTCCTCAACAGTCGTATTCTTCACGCGAATCGACGTCAATACCTAATAGTGTCCTTGGTTAGTTTGAGTATAGAGGTGGGGCATCACAACTTGGTATCAGAGCCAAACTTCAGAATAATGTAGAATAATCTAGTAGGGATCATTGTCCTTAATCTCTCTTAGGAATCGTGCTTTTGGATTTAATTCGAATCTTAGGACCCGTTCTATCCTATTTTCTTTTATGATACATTGTTTTATCAATCAATTTTGTTTGATATTCATTCTAAGAATAACCTTTTTCCTCTTCTTTCCTTCTTTCTTAAAGAAGAGAAATGGTTAGACCTAGCCATCCTAGCACTAGCCAATCCAGTGGTTCTCCTCAGGATGGTGTATTCATGTCTGCCCAACAGCTTTGAATCTTGTCAAGAGTGCTCAAGCTGCCAGACCCATTCCTAAGCCTACTCATCCTAAATCCGGGTTTTCATGCTTGTGTAGTGATTATACCTATTTGGGTGGAAGGCCCATCAAGGGTTTCAAAAGTGTTACAGAAGTCCAAGCTTGGCTTAGAATATGCGATCGTATCTTTTCTCACATGAATCTTGTAGATCTACATCGAGTCCAAGTGGCTTCTAGCATGCTCTAAGAGAGAGCATTAGATTGGTATAAGCTTTTAATTTCCGAAATTGTTGAAGCGGATCATACTTGGGAGCAATTCCATGAAAGGTTCGAGTTAAAGTTTGTACCGGAAGCTGAAAAAGTAACTTTAGCCCGACACTTTATTGACCTTGTTCAAGGTGAATCTTTTGTGATAGACTATGTTGCATCTTTTGAATCCCTCTCTAAGTATGGGGTCGAGTATATTAATACCCCATCGAAGAAAAATCATAGGTCTATCTTTGGTTCGAATAAGAATCTCAAAAAGTATTTACTTTTGAAACTAGAAGTGCCTTTTGATCAGCTTGTAGATATCGCTCTTTGACTTGAAGAGGCCGATAAAGAAAGTGCTGTTGAAGTCGTGGGTGCTAAACAGAACATTAACATCAATAAGAAGTGGAAACTCGATGGTAAGTTCAAAGGCCCTAATCCTAAAAAGAAAGGGAAACAAGCAACTCTGATAGCAAAGACTCCCGCCTCTAGTCGTGGACAATGCTACAATTTTGGTTCTAAGGACAATTATGCAAATAGGTGTCTGAAACCCGTTTAATATCGTTATTGCAAAAGTTCAGGTCATCTTATATCTTCATGTCCTAAACTTCAAACCAACAACGAGGGAAAGCTGAATGTTGTGCAATCCCCTAGTAACACTTCTCTTGGTCAAGGTACTTCACATTCGGTCCTTGATGGCTTTATTATGTTTTGTGATCATCCTATTCGAGTTCTTTTTTATATGGGTGCATCTCACTCTTTTATATCAAAAGAACTTGTTGATACTTTGTCTTTAAATGTTATGGGTTTGATGACTTCGCTGAGAATTGCGAATTCGGTTGGTGGATCCATAACGCTCAGTTTATTTTGTAAAGATGTCGAGATTATTTTATGTGATTGTTCTTCTCAAGTTGATTTGTATGTTATGTGATACTTAGGTTTTAGAATGATTTTGGGAATGGTTTGGCTTAATCATTATGAAGCCTACATCCTATGTCCTGAGTGGACTATCTATCTTCGACATCCCCAATCTGTTAAACAAATTTCTATTGTTCTTAAAGATTCAGATTCCAACTCGGTGGCATTCTTATATTCTCTAAATGCACCTAATGACGATAATGATGATGAGGAAGATGTCATTTCCCTCATTCACATTGTTTATGAATGTCCCGATATATTTGAGCCCGTTTAGGATTACCACCTAAACGAGCAATTGAGTTCAGAATTAGTCTAATCCCTGGAGCTCTACCTATCACTCATCCTCCTTATCGTGTGTCCAATAAAGAAAATAAGGAGATGTGTAAACAATTATCCGAATGGAAGCAAAACAGTTTATTCGTTCTAGTTCCCTTCCTTGGGGATCTTCAGCTATCTTTGTGAAGAAGTTCGATGGTGCACTTAGGCTTTGCGTTGACTACTGCAAGCTTACTGATCTCACCATCAAGAATAAATACCCCTTACCTCGCATTGATGATCTATTTGATCAACTTAGCGGTGCTAGAGTCTTTTCGTAGTTAGACTTAGCAATCAGTTATCATTAGCTTTGAATTGCAGAGGATAACATTCCTTTGACATCGTTCCATACTCGTTATGGATCTTATGAATGGCTTGTTATGCCATTTGGTTTGACGAATGCTCCAGTTTATTTCGTTGACCTTATGAATCGAGTTTTCAAAGACTTCCTTAATCGATTTGTTCTCATCTTTATAGATGATATTCTTGTTTATTTTGAAATCGAGGAAGAGCATGAAAAGCATCTTCGGATTGTCTTGGAAACTCTTAGGAGCAATTAATTGAAGCCAAAATTTTCTAAGTGCCACTTTTGGAAATCCCGTGTGAAATTTTTAGGACATGTTATTTTTGAATTCGGAATTTCCATGGATCCTTCAAAGATTGAGGCGATTCAAAATTAGAAGTGACCGAAGAGTGTGATGGAAATTCGTAGCTTTCTTGGATTGGCGGGCTATTACTGTCTGTTCTTAAAAGACTTTTCTAAAATTTTCGTACCTCTTACTAGTTTGACAAAGAAGGGTGTTAAGTACATTTGGTCACACAAATATGAAGCAGCTTTTCATAAATTAAAAGAACTTCTTTCCGATGCTCCTATTCTTGTGATTTCCGAAGGGAACGAAGACTTGATTGTTTATAACAATGCTAGTCATGCTGGTTTGGGAGTCGTTCTTATGAAAAGGGAACGTGTTATCGCTTATGCTTCTAGGCAATTACAGCCTGTCGAGACTAGATATGCCACTCATGATTTAAAGCTCGCGGCCATTGTTTTCTCCCTTAGAATTTGGCATCATTATCTTTTGGGAGAGAAATTTGTTCTCTATACTGATCATAAATCTTTGAAGTATTTATTTTCTTAGAAGGAACTTAATTTGCATCAACAACGTTGGCTCGAATTCCTTGCATCTTATGATCTTGATATACTTTATATTCCCGGAATGGGAGATCGTGTTGTCGATGCCCATAGTTGCAAGCAACAAGCATTGTTTCAATGATGATATCCTAATGAAATGATCTCGAGACCTTTTCTACTTGTGGGATTCAAGATTATAAATCCGATTCATGTTCATCTCTTGTTTTACGTAGCCTTAAGGCTCATCCTTCTCTTTTAGACCACATCCTAGAAGCTCAAAAGCACGATCCTGAATTGGCTCTTCTTAGCCAAAGTTATAGGGATAAAATAAGGTTGATGGTTTTAAAGACTTTGAAATCGATGCTCGTGGGGGCATAAGAAAATTTGGTGGACTTATTATGCCAAATATTAGTGATATTCGTAGAGACATTTTAGAAGATTCTCATCGTTCTAAATTTATCATTCATCTTGGAAGTAGTAAAATGTATGCGGACATGAAACGACTTTATTATTGGGATGGAATGAAGTCTGATATTGTTAACTTTATTAAGTGTTGCATGACTTGCCAACTCATAAATGACGAGCATCAAAGGCATGGTGGGTTATTTCAACCTTTAGACATTCCTGTTTGGAAGTGGGATCAAATTTCCATTGACTTTATTGACGGTCTTCCTCGTTCTCATTCGGGTCATGATAGTTTATGGGTGATTGTAGATAGGCTTACCAAATCCGTCCATTTTCTTCCCGTTTGGTCCAACCGGACCGTATCTCTTTTGGCTAAACTCTATGTTAAAGAAATTGTTAAATTGCATGGAGTTCTTACTTCCATTATTAGCGATCATGATCCATTATTTACTAGTGGTTTTTGGAAAGGTCTTCAAAAAGCTTTGGGAATGATGTTTAATTTTAGCACCGCTTATCATCCTCAATCCGATGGACAAACAGAGCGCGTGAATCAAACTCTTAAAGATCTTCTTCATGCATGTGTTCTTGATTTGGTGGAAGTTGGGAAGATCATATTTCTCTTGTTGTGTGTTCTTATAATAATAGCTTCCAATCTAGTATTGGTATGGCACCTTTCGAGGCACTCTACGGAAAGCCATGTGATCTCCTTCGTGTTGGCTTGAAGCCGGTGAGAAGCTGGTTTTAGGTCTGGATTTTATTTGTGCTTCCACAGAAAAGATTGACCTTATTCGTCATAGGATGAGAGAAACTCAAATTAGAAAAAAATCCTGTGCCGATAACCGAAGAAGAAATTTGGAATTCTCTGTGGGAGATTTGGTGTTCATTCGTGTTTCATCTATGAACGGTGTTGTGCATTTCATTCGTTCAGGAAAATTAGCATCTCAATATATTGGACAATTTCCCTTCACCGATCGCATTGGTTTTGTGGCTTGTCGTCTTTTATTACCGACTCAATTTTTTGCTATTCATGACGTATTCCACGTTTCTCAACTACGAAAATGCCTTAGAGATTCTAATTTTATTCTTGAGCCCGATGTTATTAAAGAAATTGAAGTTTCACCTAATTTGACTTATGAGCAACATCCTATTCTTATCACTGCTACTGAGGTTAAACGCCTTCGTAATAAAGATGTCCCGCTTTGTTAAAGGTCAGTGGTTCGCAAATCCTAAGGATTGTTCTTGGGAATTCAGAGAATTCATCGGGCGAACACATCCGGATTTACTCTCTCATGCTCCTTAAGGTGAACTTCTCACTTCAAAATTTTCTTTTGTGTTGTTATGCCTTAGAGTGCTTGTTGCTTTTTATTTTCTTCTTAAATATTGCGAGAAAGAAATTTCTTTAAGGAGGGGAGTTTGTAACAACCCGCATATTTTACGACTATATATTAAATGTTTTATTTAAATATAGCATCATTAGTTAAATTTAAAGTATGAAATGTGACTTTTGTAAACAGTCAAATCCAGACTCAAGATCACTTTCATTGAGTTCAAAATGACGTTTACAACTTGTTTGAGTATAAACATCGATATGTTTGGAATTGATTAGGATTTTAATATTTTCAATTGGGCTTTGGGTTGTGTTCTAGCCCATTAACCCAATAAAAAAACACAAATTCTTCTACCTTATAGCTCCCACTCCACTCCTTTTTATTCATTTATTTCATTTCTGATTTCCTAACACTCTCAAGCAAAAGGAAAAATGGTGGGTGTTAGTCCATGAGATGATAGTTTTGATGACAACAACCTTAGAATAGATTATAAAATATAAATACTAACATTATAAGTTTAGATATATATGTATATGCAGGATTTAACCATGCAGGTACTAAGAATGAAGAATGTACAGTATAGATTTTCAAGATATCAAGATAAAATATCTAGATAGAAGACTCAAGAGTATCGAGACTATCAAGAGTTCAAGATTTCAAGGATAAGTATTTTTTATTATTAGGAATTTTTGTTAAAACTCGTAGAAAAGCACTGGCATCTTAAAATCCAATTTATTCGTGGAATAGAATCCACTTCCAGCCCGTTAAAGGGATGGAACCCTAAGTAGGATGGAACCTACGAAAAATCTAGTGGAACATTGTTTTGTATCCGCTAACTTTTATTCAAAATGATTTTTCAAAATTATATCATGTTTTCAAAATGTTTCCAAAATTTTCCTTTTAAAAGATTCAAAACCCTCGATCATGATTTTAAATAATTTTGGCCTCAAAAGACATCTTTATTTTCAAAGTCAAATTACTCCTGATTTTAAACTATCTTTTTAATAATATATTTAACTTTTAAATATTTACACTTAGATTTAAATATAAAATTATGGTTAAATTCTATATATATTATTCTTTATATTTACTTATGAATTTCAACTATAGTCAAGTAATAAAGTTTAAATTAGTTTTTATAAAAGATAAAGGTTATTTTCAAAGAAATTCAAAACATCATAAAAAGCTTTGGGATGTCGACATGCCTATGGGTACCATGTCGACATGGTGACAGTTTGATTCAAAAATTCAAATTTCAGAAGAAGTATCTATTCACCATAACTCTTCATGAATGGACATGGCTGTTGTTCTTCTATAAATAGCGGTCAGTTTCAACGAATTTTTAATCACTTTTTTCTAGTTTTCACCCCTCTTCTTCCTCCTCTTTTCTTAATACATATTCTTATCATTACTCTGCCGAAATCAACATTGAATCATACTCGATTACTTCTAGTTTGATTCTCTATCACTATCTCTACCACATTCTCAGTGTAGTCAGAGTTATAGACTTCTTTGTAATCTATTAAGTGAGAAAAGGTGTGATTATAGCCTTGGAAATCAATCAAAAGGGAAAAGTATGATTGTAGCCTTGGTAAATCAATTGGTAAACTTGTGGCACAAAAATCAAGTATCTCTACCTAGAGGATCGAAATTCTGGAGGGTGTACCTCATAGCCTTGAAACCGATGGTGTAATTGTACGATTGCTGTTGAAAGGAAATCCGTACTTGTGTTGCGGGACTGGATGTAGGGTAACTCCGAACCAGTATAAAGTCTGGTGTGTTCTTTCCTTTACTGCTTTTATTTTATTTCTGTATCTGTGATTGTTTCTGTGATCATATCTGTGTCTGTATATTGCATACTTTTGTGTCTACATTAACATAAATCGAAAAAGATTTAGTAATTCTTTATTAACACTATTCAGCCCCCTCTAGTGTTAATCTTAGCCTTAAGATCCATAGTCCGTATTTCTCACAATTGGTATCGCAGCAAGGTTTTCAAAGTTTCATAATCTGATTTTTGAAAAGTTTTTAACATGGCTATATTCGTTAATACTAATTTAGAAGTATTCAAATCATCATTGTTTCATGAGTCTGCATATAATCAATATTGAAATTCAAGTTATCTACCAAAATTGTTTGATGTGCAGGAATCATGCTTTATGGGTATTCAGGAATCAATCCACAACGGATAAATTGTGAAGATCAGAAAGAACAAATGGATACTTGATAGGGGATGTTCTAGACACATGACTGGCAATCCAGATATACTGAATGATATAATATACAAAGATGGAGGATTGCTTAACTTTGGAGACAATTCAAAAGGATATGTGATTGGCATCGGCAAAGTCGGTAATTCTGAAACACCTACTATTACTAATGTTTTGCTAGTTAAGAATCTGAAACATAATCTGATAAGTATAAGTCAACTATGTGATAAAGGTTATAAAATTAAATTTGAAAAAGATAAATGTCACATTGAAGATAATAATTCAACCATTATATTTGAGGGAGTCAGGAAAAAGAATATATATATTCTTAGTATGAAAGTTTCAAATGATAACATGTGTCTGTTGGCAAATACAAGTGACCCTTGGATTTGGCACAAGAGATTTGGGCATTTGAATTTCAAACTCCTATCTAGACTGTCAAAACATGATCTAGTAAGAGGTCTCCCTAAAATAAATTTTAAAGTAGATAGTTTATGTGATGCTTGTCAATTAGGAAAACTTAGAAAAAATTCTTTTAAGTTAAAAGATATGATTTCAACTTCGTAACCTCTTGAATTACTTCATCTTGATTTATTTGGTCCATCTCAAATTCTATCAATAAATCATAGTAGATATGTCTTTGTAATTTTAGATGATTATTCTAGATTTACATGGACAATATTTTTGAAACATAAAAGTGATACTTTTGAATGTTTTAAGACATTCTTAAAAATATTTCAAAATCAATTCTATCTAAAAATTATAACTATTCGAAGTGATCACGGTGGCGAATTTGAGAATGAAAGATTTGAGGAATTCTACAATAAAAAGGGAATAACTCACAATTTTTCATTTTCGAGAACTCCACAACAAAACGGAGTAGTAGAACGTAAAAATAGGACGATTCAAGAGTGTGTGAGAACTATGCTTACAGATAGTAATTTACCAAAGAATTTTTAGGCAGAAGCAGTTGCTACTGCCTGCTATATTTTGAATAGAACTTTAATTAGACCTCTAACTGATAAGACATCTTATGTACTTCTTTATTCAAAGAAACCTAAGGTATCTTATTTCAGAATTTTTGGAAGTAAATGCTTTATTTTAAATACAAAAGATAATCTAGATAAATTTGATCCTAAATCCGACAAAGGTATCTTTATCGGATATTCTAATGGAAGTAAAGCGTACAGAGTGTTTAATTTAAAAACTAATACCATTAAAGAAACAATGCATGTTTCATTTGATGAAAATTTCAAAATTTTTGAAGATACAAATGACGAAGAGGATTTAATTACTCAAAATCAAGAACCTATTGAAACTAATAATGAAATTGATCATCCTAATAAAAGGACAAAACTTTTAAAAGATCACCCTATAGAAAATATACTAGGAGATATGCAATCTGTTGTTAAAACCAGAAATCAACTAAGTCAAATGAGTAATGTAGTTTTTATATCAACTATTGAACCCAAAAATCCAACAGAAGCATCAACTGATGATTCATCGATTTTGGCTATGCATGAAGAATTAAATAAATTTACTAGAAATGACGTTTGGGAACTTGTTCCTAGACCAGAAAATAAAACTATAATTGGAACTAAATGGGTTTACAAAAATAAAATGAATGAACAAGAAGAGGTATTTAGGAAAAAAGCTCGATTAGTCGCTCAAGGTTATTGTCAAGAAGAAGGAATAGATTTTGATGAAACCTTTGCTCCCGTAGCAAGATTAGAAGCCATTAGGATTCTACTTGCTTTCGCAAATCATAATAATTTCAAATTATTTCAAATGGATGTTAAAGTGCCTTTTTAAATGGATTTGTAAAAGATGTATATGTTGAACAACCACCACTTTTTGAAAATGATAATCTACCAAATCATGTTTACAAACTTAAAAAAGCACTATATGGTCTAAAACAAGCTCCTAGAGCCTGGTATGATAGACTAAGATCTTATTTATCGCAATCTAATTTTGAAATTGGTAAATTAGATAATACTCTTTTTATTAAAAGAAATAAAAAAAGATATTCAACTAGTACAAGTTTACGTAGGTGATATCATTTTTCGCTCAACTAATTTTGAAATGAATAAAGAATTTTCTAAAATAATGAAAAAACAATTTGAGATGAGTCATATGGGTGAATTAAATTTCTTTTTAGGATTACAAATAAAACAATTAGATAATGGTATCTTTATTAGTCAAGAAAAATATGCTAAAGACCTAATTAGTAAATTTGGCTTGACCACTACGAGTGGAAAACCAACTCCCATGGCAACCAATGAGTACCTTAGTAAAGAAGATCTCTCGAAAGATGTAGATCAAAAACTATATAGAGGAATGATTGGATCACTACTCTATATTACTGCCAGTAGACCTGATACCAGGCATAGTGTCTGTCTCTGTGCCAGATATGAATCCCAACCTAAAGAGACTCGCTTAAAAGCCGTGAAGTGAATCATAAGATATGTTAAACACACGTCTGATTATGGTTTAGTCTACCCTAAAAATGATTCTTTTGACTTAATATCTTACTGTGATGCTGACTATGCTGGTTGTCAATCAACCGAAAAAGTACAAGTGGTACTTGTCACTTTTTGGAGCATTCTCTGATTTTTTTGGCTTAGTAAAAAGAAAAACACAGTTTCTTTATCAACAACTAAAGCAGAGTATATTTCTGCTGCTTTGGCTTGTTCTCAAGTAATATATATGCAACAAACCTTAAAAGATTTTGGTTTAAATTTCTCAAAATCTCCAATTTATTGTGACAATACGAGTGCGATAAATTTATCCAAAAATACTGCTCAACATGCTCAAACTAAACATATTGATATCAGACATCATTTTCTCAAAGATAATATAAGCAAGGAAGTAGTTACTCTCGATTATATCTATTCTGAAAATCAAATTGCTGATATCTTAACAAAACCTTTAAATGAATCAACATTTACTAAATAAAGAAGAGAATTAGGTATTTGTTCTACAACTGAAATATAAAATATAAAATATAAATAACAAGTATAATTAACAATTGGTATCAAAATAAATCAAAGAGTTAAATTTTGTAAAGACCATGTCGACATCCCCTAGGTATACATGTCGACATATAACGTTTTTGATTTTTTTTAAAAATTTCCTACCAAAATTTAAAAATCCAGTTATATATTCTTCTCAATTTTGATTTTTCATTCTTTCTCTCTGTTTTCTCTTCATTCTCTCTTCTGAAATAAATAAAATCATGGCTTCATCCTCAAAATCAAACATAAAATCAACTTTCTCATTTCCCTCTCCTACTTCTGGTCCATTCCAATGCACTACTCTCGTTCGTGTGACTAAAATGGAGGAATCTATGAAGGATGTTCTTCAGATGTTGACTGGAATTCAAGTAACTCAACTTCGTATGGCAAAGGAACAGGAAAGGCAAGGCAAGATTCTTAGGAATTTGCAAAAATTCCTAATGGACAACCAAGCCAACCCTATCTTAATCGATGAAGACTCTTCAATCAATCAAGAACCAGAGGCCAGCGACGAAGAAGAAGAAGAAGAAGAACCCATGGAAGTAGCACACGAGGAGGATGATGACCAAGTCGTGTGTGTTGGAGAAGTGCGTTTGGACAAAAATGGGAATCTTGTCGAAAAACATAGAAATTTATGTTTCCACTATCCATACTGTTCGATTCATAGAGCTCCTATGTTCAGAAACACGCATTAGTTTCTTCTTTTTCCTTCCGTTGTTGTTTGTATTTTTATGTTTTCATACGCAAATGTAAATATAACCTTATACATAATAAATAACTCGTGTCCTTATATGTGTTTTTATCATAAGCATTATTGTGAATTCTTAGTTAGTATATTTAATAGTTTAGGACTATGTTTTAGTATTAGACTTAAGTGTTGATTATTTATGATAACACTATCATTATAATCACATGTCATAGAGTAATAGTTTTAGGGGGAGTTATATAGTTTGGAGTTATCTAGTATAGATAGAGTTTTTTGTTGATGACAAAAGGGGAGAAATATAAAACAGGATAGTTAGGTATAGATTAAAGGGGAGTTGTTAGTTTTTGTGGGAGTTATTAGGATAGAAATAATATTTTATGAACAAAGGTTGTCATCATCAAAAAGGGGGAGATTGTTAGTCCGTGAGATGATAGTTTTGATGACAACAACCTTAGAATAGATTATAAAATATAAATACTAACATTACAAGTTTAGATATATATGTATATGCAGGATTTAACCATGCAGGTACTAAGAATGAAGACTGTACAGTATAGAGATTCAAGATATCAAGATAAAATATCAAGATAGAAGACTCATGAGTATCGTGACTATCAAGAGTTCAAGATTTCAAGGATAAGTATTTTTTATTATTAGGAATTTTTGTTAAAACTCGTAGAAAAGCACTGGCATCTTAAAATACAATTTATTCGTGGAATGGAATCCACTTCGAGCCCGTTAAAGGGTTGGAACCCTAAGTAGGATGGGGAACATTATTTTGTATCCGCTAACTTTTATTCAAAATGATTTTTCAAAATTATATCCTGTTTTCAAAATGTTTTCAAAACTTTCCTTTTAAAAGATTCAAAACCCTTGATCCTGATTTTAAATAATTTTAGCCTCAAAAAACATCTTTATTTTCAAAGTCAAATTACTCTTGATTTTAAACTATCTTTTTAATAATATATTTAACTTTTAAATATTTATACTTAGATTTAAATATAAAATTATGGTTAAATTCTATATATATCGTTCTTTATATTTACTTATGAATTTCAACTATAGTCAAGTATATTTATAAAGTTTAAATTAGTTTTTATAAAAGATAAAGGTTATTTTCAAAGAAATTCAAAACATCATAAAAAGCTTTGGGATGTCGACATGCCTATGGGTACCATGTCGACATGGTGACAGTTTGATTCAAAAATTCAAATTTCAAAAGAAGTGTATATTCGCCATAACTCTTCATGAATGGATATGGCTGTTGTTCTTCTATAAATAGGGGTCAGTTTCAACGAATTTTTAATCACTTTTTTTTGGTTTTCACTCCTCTTCTTCTTCATCTTTTCTTAATACATATTCTTATCATTACTCTGCCGAAATCAACATTAAATCATACTCGATTACTTGTAGTTTGATTCTCTATCACTATCTCTACAAGATTCTCAGTGCTATTCAGAGTTATAGACTTCTTTGTAATCTATTAAGCGAGAAAAGTTGTGATTGTAGCCTTGGAAATCAATCAAAAGTGAAAAGGTGTGATTGTAGCCTCAGTAAATCTATTGGGTAACCTTGTGGCCCGAAAATCAAGTATCTCTACCCAGAGGATCGAAATTCTAGAGGGTGCACCTCATAGCCTTGAAACCGAGGGTGTAATTGTACGATTGCTGTTGAAAGGAAATCCATACTTGTGTTGCGGGATTGGATGTAGGGTAACTCCGAACCAGTATAAAATCCGGTGTGTTCTTTCCTTTACTGCTTTTATTTTATTTCTGTATTTGTGATTGTTTCTGTGATCATATCTGTGTTTGTATATTGCATACTTTTGTGTCTACATTAACATAAATCGAAAAAGATTTAGTAATTCTTTATTAACACCATTCACCCCCCCTCTAGTGTTAATCTTAGCCTTAAGATCCATAATCCGCATTTCTCATAGTGGGAAGTGGAAATTAAAATTCCTAATCCCTCTTAGGAAATTCGAATTCAAGTTCCAAAATCTCAATTCCTCTTCAATTCTTGATTTTTCCTATAACCTAACTTAGGAAAAACTATGCATTTGATCATAGATTGAAGGTTCTTAAAGTGAAGTTGAATAGAGATTGATCTTTCCTTGTTTTTGAGCTTCTCAATTGTTGTTTTGGAGTTTAAAAGTGAGTTGTTGAACTCACATCTATGTTAATAGATTTCACTATTGTTAAGTATGACTTCCTAACATCTATTTCATGTTCAATTGCTTTTGAATTGAATTGGCTTGGTGAATTTTCCAATTTTTGGTACTTTGAAGTCAAAATCTATGAAAAATCCTACTATGGATATTTGGACATGTTGTTTGGAGTGTATTGAAGAGCCTATAGGGCTGGGATGGTGCTTGGCATAAATCCCTAGCCACCATCGCTCTTCAGTCGCTTCTGAATTGATTTGGCCATCAATGGTGTAGGCAAATTTTTCCCTGAGCTTCAGCTCATATGTCTGGGAAAACGCTTAGACGTCTGAAGAAAAGGAATAAAAATTCCAGACCTATAGCTTAGACATCTGAGGTTTTCCTAAACATTTGAGTGATATGGAAGAAAATCTCCAAACCTCAACTTTGACATCTGGGAAAACCACTACACGTCTGGTCTTGTTAAATTTAGTTAATTTACTTATTTTTATGTGGGTTTCTGCTTTAATCGATTTTTGTTGATCCGACTAGTTGTTGTCACTTATTACCGACTTTGATGACTTCTTTTCTGGTTTTTTGAAAATATCCATTTGACGGATTTGATATCGATTTTCATGGTTTTATTTCACGTCGTTGACTATGGATTTTTGGTGATAGATTGTTTTACAATCGTTTATATGATTGTCACTTTAAAATACAAAGGTTTCTACACTAGTAGTAAATACTCAAACTCTTTTACCAAAATGATTTCAACATATACTTTTAATATAAAGCTCATTTTTAAACCATTTTCCAATCTATTAGTATGTACAAACCTTTACCTCATTCGTATGAGATATCCAGTTAAACGACTTAGCAAAACAAGTGGTATGAAACGCTTGAGTTTGCTTCGTCCGTTAATTCTAAGAATTGTTCGATTGAAATCTTGTGTTAATTTTTGGGTGGAAATCTATAATTTGTTCGTAAATATCTAAGTTAAGACTGTGGCTATGGGACATGAAGCTAAACTCATTTATTTACTAGCTTAGTGTAATTTACACTTCTTTTTTATCAATGATGATCATTTTATGGTTTAGACTAGCGATATGCGATGTCTCTTTGTATGTGTAGGGGCGATACCCCGTTCTGTAGAGCTTCGTCTCATTTTTATGGGCTAGCGACCCATGGTCTTTTAACCATTTTATGGAGTTCAGTTCATCGGGCATATCGTTGTATACATTGTTGTTCCGGCTTATTTGAGTTTCAGGTTCCTCGGGCGTACCATTGTACTACATCGTTGCACCAGCTCGATGGTTAGTGACCCATGGATAGCGACCTGTTTGCGATACACATATTGGTGAGTTTTCATGCTCCCGTTTTTGATAGGCCTCCCCCCTTGTGTTTTTCTGGATTTCTAATTATTGATTTATAGAATTTTGTTTCACCGATTTTTGCGATTTGTATAGATAAGCTTTATCAATATTTGTGGTTTGGTGAACAAAATTAGAGAATATGACATTCTTTTTGGTGTTTGAGAAAATTTGAGATATTGCTTGATTTTGCTGTTATCATATATGTTTGTCATATCTCTTATCCTATCTCATCTTATATGATAATTATAGCTGGACTGATCTGTTTATTACTTTTCTTCTTAAATAATACTCGAGTCAGACCGAGGTGTTTCTGGTGCTTCCACTTGACTTCTTAGCAGGGACTAGTTTCTGATTTTTGGCTAACTACTTTAGCCTAGTAGTTTTTGTTTTTATACATTCGAGATAGAGTCTCCTTGATGTATACATACTCTTTTGTCTAGAACTTGTACCTATTCTTTTGTGATGTAGTGGATCTTGTATGACCACTACTTTGAAGTTCACTTCTATGTGTTATATTCATATATGTTTCTGCCTTAGTGATATGAATATCTGTGACTGATTTATGTTATGCTTATTTTATATTTGTTTCCGAATGCCACATAGCCACAGTGTAGTGGTTTTGAGTTTGTATTTAATATGTTCATGACATACTATCTAACATTACGGTACTCGCACAAAGCAATTACACAGATGGTCACTCCTCAGCTGCCTTATTCTTCATGCTAATTGACGGCATTACCCAGTAGTGTCTTTGGTTAGGGTGAGTATCGAGGTGGAGCGTCACAAGATGTCAAATACAATTTATAATTTATTCACACATATATAGTTACTTAATGGTATCGCCAATTGAATCCCTTGTCTTCGAAACTATTCTTTATGAAGGAAATTGCCTTTAAGCAAATTGATCCTTGGAAAAACATCTACACTGAAAACTTTAACCAGTTTTTAAATAATTAATTACAAGTTAAACCCTTTATTAAATCATAATTAAATCTAAATTAACTATTAAACTAATTACTAATTAAAAAAAATTAAACCTTTAAATAAATAATTTATTTATAAATTAAAACCCTTAGTTAATTTGTAACTAAAATAATTAAACACTTGTTCAATAATTAACCCTATAATTAATTAATAATTAATTAAAGAAAAATCTTATACTAAACTGAAAATTAATCAAAAACTAATCTTACTTAATCAATAATTAATTAAAATAGATCTCGCTTTAAATGATAATTAACCTTTATTTAATATAATTAATAAAACTTGTTTAATATTTAATTCATTCTTAATTACCTAAAACTTAATTAATTTATAATTAATTAACAATTCCATAATTAACTATTTTAATCATCATTATTGAGTTTATGGAACATCTCTAAATATTTTTAAGAGTAAAAACATAAATTTTGTAAAAAGTGGACCTTTTTATCAAACTACATCCGTAGCGACTATCGTTATGGATACCATAACTAGAAAAATTCTTTATTAGCTTTCTTTTGAAAATTTAACATTTGAATGCTTACTAACTTTTTTACAAACATAAAGTAAATTAAAACAAAGTTTTAAACTTATAAACAATTTTAATATTTTAAAACTAATAACCATAGTTTTCACACAAGGATTCCAAGTCTCCAATATTATACAAAAGGTGTTGACTTTCTTAGCAAATACGTCACATACATAAACGTAACATTCATTCACAAACCATAACCACAATCACAAGCAAAGATCTAAACTTTACACATTCATATCACTTTTTGATTTCATTATTCAAGTCTAAACTACATATAACATTCAAACACATATAAGCACATATAAACTCATATAAAAAACATCAAATATCATTTGAATATCCAATAACATGCTACTATGTTAAGGAAAGTTCAAGATTTGTTTAAAAATGGTTGCTTTACTCACCAAAACTCAACCACGTCGACAAGAACTTTAGATAAGCTTTAGATCTTGCAAATCTTTGTAAAAAATTGATTTTTGGACCAAGGAATATGCTCTTTGGATCGGCCATGATCATTATGGGCCAGCCATGATTATAGGAGGTGAGTATGGGTTGGTTTTTGAAATAGAAGTAGAGTAGAAAGAAGACTAAATGTTTTAACCTGTTTAAAAGGATTTAAAGGAAAAAATTTTGATTTTTGAAACATGAAAATAAATGTGGAATCCACTAAAATACATTAGAAGCTTTTGAAAATAAAGTGAAGTTTGGAAACAAATGGAAAGTGAATGGGAAATGGAAGAGGGAAAATTGATAAAAGGTTTTACATAAAAGGGCAATTAGTGAATTACTAAAATACACCGAAGTACCTACCCTGCACAATCCTTACTCTACCTCCTTCCCTTCATGAACAAAACGCAATCCCCCTTATGTCCCCTACATGTACTTCTTGGCTAACATGTTTAAACATGTTTTAGTACTAATTGTACTTATGTTTGCTTATGATGTGACATTAATTTTTTTCTTAATTATACTTTAAACCTTAAGTATATACACTTATGTGTACACAAATATAAACATACTAACTCCTTTACAAATTTATGTAAATTTATATACGCTAGAGTTCACAATGTTTCCCAACAACCTTTAGTCGATGGAAAGCCAAAAATTCTGAAAACAAATTTCAGTCACGTTTTGATTTTTCTTCGAACTAATTATTTTTATAAACAAATTTGGAAAAATATTTCATCATCAATAGTTACTATTTAAAAGATTTATAATTTAAATCTATTATTTGAATAATTAAATTAATTAAATATTCATAAATTAAAGTGATGAAATTCTAGGTCGTTGCACAACTTCCTTTAAAGAATTTCAATCTTGAAGTTTTACCACTACTCTACACCTCAGAAAAATTAACACTACTAATCAATTTGTATGATGTGCATAGATCATCCATGCATGAAATCTTATTTGATCACTTACTCGAGTATATAGCTTTACTTTCAAACTATTATCGCTCACTCCATTTCCTGATGTAGACTTTGATCGGGGTTCTTAATTAAAAACCTACATTCTCTTACATAGTTATATACAATGATAGGAAACCTTTGGTTCCACATTAAGAACCCTCACCAAGTGTCCGCCGGCAAAAATTAAGTAATAAATCCTTATTCAGAACGATGTGGAACACCTCAAGTCATGTACTTGAATGTTGGATCAAGAATTATGTAAAAAAGAGGAAGGATCTACCTATAACTTACTCACTCATCTAAAGATTATAACTACCCAACTTATTTTTACCCTTCCAAAAATCATTATGAAAACATTTCATAATAATTCTTCTTAGGTTCAAGCATTTTTAATTGATACAAATTATTTACGAAACCCTTTGCAAAATCATTGTAATTTATTAACTTGTATAATACCCTTCTACATCCTAAGAGTGGATACAATACATCTGATTTTTAATCCTATTCATCCTTATTCTATTCTGATGTAGTATCAAAATAAATCTTGGGTCTTTAAAACCGAGTCGACAAATTCAACCTCTTTACCCAATTGGTCTGGTAAGTAACTAAAAAGCGTAGGATGTTGGTATCCAAACTCGGTCCTTTACTTTTTCTTGGACACTTATAAGGGGTGTGTGTGTGTGTGTGTATTAGCAAGCCCAATAACATCAAATGGTCTTTCAAAACTTAGATGTTAAACCATGAGACATGATGTCATTAAAACGAAGTTTACTAAAGCTTCCTATTAATTTAATTCTATTTTCAAGCTTTATTTATTAACTCATCCTTAGCCAAGATAACTTTATATTTTGGGAAGGATAAAAGCTAAATACCGGTTTTTATTTCAAAAATCTTTTGAAATGATACCATATTTTTAACCCATTGAAAACATACATATAGCCCGACTAACTCTAAAATGGTATCAAGGAACTAGTTACTACCAAATGGTATCATATATCTCTTACCTATAAGGGTAATACTCAAGAGAAGTGTTTACCATTCGAACACATTTCCTACCCATTTTTAGTTATTTTCGAGCTACTCGAAATAGTTAATCATACAAATATTTTCTTCCTTACAAATCCCTTTTTTTTTAAATATAATATAAATTCTTAAGTATTTTTAAACAAAATATTTATCATTCACTTGCATTGGATTCATTCAGATTCGAACTCGTTTCAATTGCATAATGACAAAGCGAATAATTTATTAAAACACGCCACATTTGCCAAAGCAAACATCCGACTGTCACTTAGAAGATTATTCAGATTAACACAAAATCAATCGAGATTCATTCCCCAAACTATCCAAAGAAAAATCTTACTCTCAAATTTATTTTTCAAAATATTTATACCTTAAAGTATTTTCAAGTAAAATTATTACTATTTTTCCCAAACCTTGAAAACCATTTTCTAGAAGCATCAGGATTTAAGTCCTTAAAAATATATTTTTTCAAAGTTACAAAACATATTTTAGAATGCTCTACAAAATCAACTTCCCAATATTCATTTTAAAAATATTCTAATTTTCTTTTAAGCAAACAACTTTTATTAAATCAAATTTTAAGCTAATTTCATCGAACGTCTTATAGTCAAACTATTAAACTTGATTCATAAGATGTTCGATTCAATGTTTTCCTAAATTTCTACCCGCCCAAACTATGGTTTGAAAAAGAAAGATTACAAATGAATCTACAACCCTATATGATAATAATTAAACATTATCATTTCCTAACAAGCAAACACAACAAACCTAACTATATAAAATTTTGAAAATCATTCCTTTATATATAAAATATATTCCCAAGTAAAATTATTTCATTTAAAATTTTAAAATAATATTATGTCAGTTTGGCCTTTTGTAAGCCCTACTAATAACGTTAGCTCCATAAACCACTCACCAGTTCAATTAGCACAATATAATACATTTTTCTACACTATCAAATACGTGCTCATATATACACTCAAACTCATTTTATGATATTACTAATCCCATCTCTAATGAGTTAATCATTATAGGGCATTGCTAAACCTATCTATAATGAGTTTACCCCACCAAAGATTAGGTGTTCACTCAACCTAAGCTCTAATACCAACTGTAACAATATGCGTTTCTTACACCTAAAGATGACACTTAATACATCCTCGATATTCGTGTGTCGATCATTTAAGTGTCCGAAATATGGGCCATTTGGTGTGAAGAAAGAAAAAGATAGAATAGAATCTCACATCATGACGAGAAACATATAATATACATATGATCTTTACAAAAAAAGAAATTTACTTTATTATACACAATGTCAGTTACATTAACCTATTATCAGCTTGGTTACGATAGCATGTCCTTACAATTTCTGATAAATAGAAAAAGAAATCATGGCAACAAAACACAGCAGAAGAATGTAAAATACATGAATACGTCTTGGAGAATTCAACTCATGTAACGACCGACCTTTTCAAATCCCAGAAGTCGACAGTAATATATCCACGTGTCGAATAACTAAGGGTTGAAATGACAGATTGTTAGGGGAAAGAAATGGGATAGAAGATAGAAGAAACTAAACAATCACAGAATCTCATAACGCGACGGAATAACATATACTAATCAACGTAATACTTTATAGAGTCATTTCAAAAATGATACACCAGAGTCATACTAATACAAATTCTACCCTTGGATAGTTATAACAGCATGTCCCTACCTAACTGATACAAGATACATATAATACAGCAAAAACAAGATAATAGCTAGCTATCAGTGAAGCCTCCTGCTCCAAGCTTCTCCGAGATGCACCTTAGGAAAACCTGAACTACTTGGAGGCCCATAAAAATTTGAGCACCCAAGAGTTTTAGGAAAAGAAAATAAAACTCTGGGTCTAACATGGGCCTGGTGTGAGTAAACTCAAACAACTGAATTATTATGTTCAAAACCCTTTTAAATTGAAATGTATCTCGTAAGAGCACGCCCCATATAAACACGGATGGGTTTTTACCTCATGATAGACAAAACACTTTTTATAGAAAATCCGATGATATTATAATAATGTCTAAGCATTCAAAATAAGTATATGAACATAGCCGAAATTGTTGCCATTATTAAATTCCAACAAACTAGGTTCTATAATCAAAACCGTAAAGGCACGTATTGGAGATTAGATTCCATACTATGACAAGGCACCCGGGTACCACCTATCATGACACACGTCTAGAAAATGTACCGAGGACCTCGCTAGGATCCCCTGCCAAAACAAGACCGGCCTACCTCTTACTGGATAGTACCGAATATGTCATTACCCCAGTTTCTTTGGAACCCTTTTTATTTGATATCTCATGCACAACCAATCCACAAAAATATGGATGTATCTAGAAAGGTGATGACACGCCCTAATGGGAGCGACCCACTTAGCCTTGTTCCATCTCCCTTGATTTTAGTCATTCCCGGTTGATTAGGCTTGATGCTATGCTTATCTTTTGAATAGAAATCCGACTTGGAATACTCACACTGCCTTCCAAGCGATAATGTAGTGCTAGGATTCATCCACACAAGTTGTCCAGTATAAGGACAAACCGAAGGCACTACTTCTACTACATCCATTTTGGAATCACCCTCGGGACTAGTAGCGAGCAGCCCCTGCACTTCAATGATCCGTCTTAGATTCCATATTCTTCAAGATGCCTTTAATTTGAAATGCTTGAATTGGATCGAAGCGGTTTTCGGATAACATATCTGATCCCAGTCTTTTCGAAACAACTTTTAACAATTTTTGGTAAACTTAAACCCGGTTTTTAGGAAATAAATAGACAAAGATAAGAATGGAGTTCACCTCCTAACTGGTAGTGGATGGATTTCCTTATCATTTATCCTAGAAGAACGAAATGAGGTTTATACACATAGTACAACATCACTGGGGATGACTGTGCCATGTAACTCACGTTTTGTCCTAGATATTTCCAAAGATATGTTTGGGTCCATATTTGATAGTCGGTTATTTAACTATCAAGTATAAAAACATTCAAACCTTGATTTGATTCATATAGGATCAATTAAGCCTTTATTAATTAATTCTTAATTAATTAAAACACTATGTAAAACTTGATCGAAGGATCTTTTGAAAACACTATTCCCAAAACCCTTTGCATCCCTTTTATACTAGGGAAACATTTTTACTTATCCTAAAAATATAAGTATTTACCAAAAACATTTGAAAAATTCCTTTTTCTCAAATTCCATATAAAATGGCCAAAAAATTCCCTTTTCAAAACATCACTTACTGTAAAACTCATTCAGTTTATAAAATTCATTCACTTATCCCTTCTAAAAATTCTTTTTATAAGTTCACTTCATATTTCACCCTCCTTATAAGTCTTCAAACTAGATTTAAACTTCTTCTTAAAATTTCCAAAATGATTTATAACATCTCTTTCCCTGTATAGAACTTTTTATAAAATTTTATTTTTAAAATACCCGTGACATTGCATAATATCATTTACAAAATCTCATTTTTAAATCACTTTAAATAAACCCTTTTATTTAGTAAAAGCCTTTTTGTTAAATAATTTATTATTTATAAACACCTTTATAAAATAATTATATAACGTGAAAATCATTTATAAACTTTAAAACCCCCAACTGATAAAAGAATCAAAGTTAATTCAAGATCGTACTTCATAAATTCATAAAGAGGCTTAGCAATCCCAATGGCATTAATTTAAGTTACCATTTATTTTCAGTTCCATTTTCATGTCATTGAACATTACTTACACAAGTTAACATATATGTAAATATACCTCGTATCCAAATCAGAAAATAACATGTAAATATAAACTAACCAATATAAATATGCCCAAATAAAAATATAGCAGGATGGTGATTTGTCCAGCTAAATAGATGTCCAAACAATCAAAAAATTTATCTACAGCATAACAAGAATTTATTTTGCTAATACATATGTCCATACAATCAAATATCCAACCTATAGTAGAATGGGGATTTATTCTGCTAATCTATTTCCACAACAATCAACTCACTTACATTATAGTAGAACGGGGATTTATTCTGCCAAAACATATCCACATAGTCAAACCATTTGCATAATTCTTTCACAATTGTTTGTCTAGTTAATGGTATCGACGTTTGAATCCCTTGTGTTCAAAACCATCTTTAAAAAGGAAGTACCATTAAAACAATTTAATTCTGGGAAAACACAGATATAAAACTTAAGACAGCCTTTAAAATATTCATTACAAGCTAAACTCTTATTAAATAATAACTAATCTTTATTAAATTTAAAACTAATTTAATTATACATTAGTAATTAATTAATCCTTTAATAAATAATTTATTTATAAATTAAACCCTTAATTAACTTTATTAATTATTAAATAATAATTTAAAACCTTTATTAATAATTAACAATTAATTAATCTCAAATTAATTAAATAATATTTTAATTAAAACTAAAATAATAAATTAAACCTTATATAAATAATCTATTTTAAATTATAACCTTAATTAATTAAAAATAATTTTAAATAATTGGTTTATTTAAATACTTAACCTTATACCTAATTAATAATTAATTACAAATAAACCATATACTTAAATTATATTAAAAATTAATCATACTTAATTAATAATTAATTAAAATTAATCTTATCCTTAAAAGATAATTAATAGCTAATCTTTACTTAATTATAATTAATAAACCTTGTTTAATCTTAATTGATTATTAATTACTTAAACTTAATTATTAGTTAACTATTAATGATTTAAAATTAATTAATAATTAGTTATTGATCCTTAAAAGGTAAAAACCCTCACCAAGTGTCTGCCATCAACAATTGAGTGATAAACCCTTATTCGGAACGATGTGGAATAGCTCAAGTCATGTACTCGAATCTTGGATGGAGAATTATGTTAAAGAGAGGAAGGATCTACCTACAACTTGCTTAATCATCTAAAGATTCTTACTAACCAACTACTTTTTACCCTTACAAAAATCATTATGAAAACATTTCATAATAATTTCTACTTAGTTTCAAGCATTTTTATATGATACAACTTATTTATGAAACCTTTCATCAAAATCATTTTAATTTACTAACTTGTACAATACCCTTCTACATCATAAGAGTGTATACAAAACATCTAATTTTAAATCCTATTTATCCTCATTCAATTCTGGCGTAGCCCCAAAATAAAGCTTGGGTTTTTAAAACTAAGTCGACAAATTCAACCTCTTCACCCAATCGGTCTGGTAAGTAGCTAAGAAGAGTAGGATGTTGGTATCCAAATTCAAACCTCTACTTTTTCTTGGATAGTTCTAAGGTATATATGTATATTAGCAATCCCAATAACATCAAATGGTCTTTCAAAACTTAGATCTTAAACCAAAATACATAATGTCATTAAAACATAGTTTATTAAAGCTTCCTATTAATTTAATTCATGTTTTAAACTTCATTTCTTAAATCATCCCTAATCAAGATAACTTTATATTTTTGGAAACCTAAGAGCTAAATACCCAGATTTTATTTCAAAAATCTTTTAAAATGATCCATATTTTTAACCCATAGAAAATATACATATAGCCCGACTAACTCCAAAATGATATGAAGGGACTGGGTACTACCAAATAGTATCATATATCCCTTACCTATAAGGGTAATACTCAAGAGAAGTGTTTACGAACACATCTCCTACCCATTTTAAGTTATTATCGAGCTACTTGAACTAGTTATCATATAAATATTTTCTTCCTTACAAATCCCTTCTTTTATACAATACTATATATGTTTCTGGCTAAATAGTTTTGAATAAAATATTTATCATTCACTGGCTTTGGATTCATTCAGATTCGAACTTATTTCGGTTGCATAATGACAAAGAGAATAATTTTCTAAGAGCACTATCACCTTCATGAAAGCAAATATCTGATTGTCGCTTAGAAGATTATTCAGCTTAACACAAAGTCAATCGAGAATCATTCCTCTAACTGTCCAAAGAAAAATCTTACTCTCAAATTCCGTTTTCAAAATATCTGTAACTTAAAGTATTTTCAAGTAACATTATTACTGTTTTTCCCAAACCTTGAAAACTATTTTCCAAAACCACCGATATTTAAGTCCTCAAAAATATTTTTTTATAAAGTTATAAAACATATTTTGTAAAGCTCTATAAAATCATCTTCTCAATATTCTTTTTCAAAATATTCTAATTTTCTTTTAAGTAAACAACTTTTATTAAATCAATTTTTAACGTAACATTTCATCGAACAGCTTATAGTCAAACTATGGAACTTAATTCACAAGATGTTCGATTCAATGATTTCCTAAATTTCTACCCACCCAAACTATGATTTTAAAAAGAAAGATTACAAATGAATCTACAACCCTATATGATAATAATTAAACATTATCATTTTCTAACAAGCAAATAGAACAAAAATAACTATGTAAAATTTTGAAAATCATTCCTTTGTATATAAAATATATTCCGAAGTAAAATTATTTCATTTACCAATTTTAAAATAATATTATGCCTATTTGGCCTTGTGTAAGTCCTATCAATGATGTTAGCTCCATATACCACTCGCCAGTTCAATTAGCATAACATATAACATTTTTCTACACTAACAAATACATGCTCATATATACACTCAAACTAATTTTAGGATATTACTAATCCTATCTTTAACGGGTTACTCATTATATGGCATTGCTAACCCAATTGATAATAGGTTTACCCCACTAAAGATTATGTGTTAGCTCAACCTAAGCTCTAATACCAACTGTAACTATATGCCTTTCTTACACCTAAAGGTGACACTTAATACATCCTCGATATTTGTGTTTTGATTATTTAAGTGTCCAAAAGAGAGGCCATTTGCGGTAAAGAAGGAAAAAGATAGAATATAATCTCACATCGTGACGAGAGACATATAATATACATAGAATCTTTAGAAAAAATGAATTTTTTATTATTATGCACAACGTTAGAGACACTAACATATTATCAGC
The DNA here is from genome assembly GCA_030765085.1 of Allium cepa. Taxonomy (NCBI): domain Eukaryota; kingdom Viridiplantae; phylum Streptophyta; class Magnoliopsida; order Asparagales; family Amaryllidaceae; genus Allium; species Allium cepa. The sequence continues at coordinate 521,177,352 of CM060938.1, forward strand.
TTGGATAGTTATAATTGTATGTCCTTACAATTGCTGATAAATACAAACATAAATCAAGGCAAAAAAAATAAAAGAGGAATGTAAAATATGTGAATACTTCTTGGGGAATCCAGCTCATCTCCTAAAAGTTCCAACTGATCCAGCTAATCTAGAAATATGCTCGGGCTGACTCGAGGATTATAAGAAAATAATGCTCGGGTCAATCTGGTAAACCAGTGTGAGAAATCTCAATCAAATCATATTGATTTCTACATTCGAAAACCTTTTCTGAAATAAAAGGTATCTCGTAAGACCACGCCGTATATGGACACACACATGTTTTTACCTTATGACGTCCAAACCATTTTATGATAAAAATCTTGTTATATTATATTAATGTCTATGGATTTAAAATATCAACAATCAAGTAGCTGTGATGTGTGTACATGACTACAATTATAGGTACATAATCAAAAACCAAAGGCGCCTATTGGTGAATGGATTCCAACAAATAGCAAGGTGAGCAACTACCTCCAGTACATTACATTATAGATAAAATTTACTGTGGGCTGCAGTTACCTTTACAACCTTCACGCATGAAGAGTCTACCCCTGATTGGATAGTATCGAATATAATTATACATAGATAGTGTTTAACAACCAAAAGTAGGCCCCGGAGCATACATAGATATTGGCTCTAGAAAAGGTGTAACGACCCGAAAATTCATCACTTCGGTAAAATTTCAAAATATCCAGATATAAGACTTTTAACATAAATAATGACGTTTTGAACAATAAATAATATTCGTAATCTTATTTTGAATAAACATTTATGAAAAAATATATTTTGGAAGGTATATCGATAAAATAACCGTAAATTGCTTTATTGAGAAATAGCTCTTTGGCCATCCGACATCGTGCATGGAGCAGGATTGTAACGACCCTAATTTTGGTTAACATTATTTAAGACATTTAATTAGTTAAATTAAATGAAATGATGAAATGGTAAGGCGATTGAGATTTATGTTAATGGGGGTAGCCATGTTTAGCTAACAAATGAACTAAGATGAATTAAAATGAAATACATAAGGGAAGTTAGATAAGGGGAAAAGTATGAATAAAGTATATTCTTGTACCCTAAACCCTTAAAACACATTCATTATACACGTTCAACACAGAAACTAAATAGAAGAAAGGCCGGCTACCATTAAGGAAAATCAAGTAAAAGACAAAGCAAGAATACAAAGGAAGCTTAATCAACTTAATCAAAGATCAAATCTCGACTCTTTAATCACAAAGCTAAGGTGAATAATGAATACATCTCATGTTTTTTATTTTTTTTGGTTTTAGATTAAATCCAAACTATTTTGCATGGTTTTGCCATGTTTTTTATTGTTAAATTGGATATATATGCTTGTTGATGATTTATGCTAATTCATATGCATTTTATGATATGTTTAAGGTGAAAACCTTATTAAATGATATCCAAATGCCTTATGATTTTAGTATAAGGTCAGAAATAATATTTTAGATATGGGTTTCATTTTTTATAAATTTCTGAATTAATGTCGATTTAATATTACTTCTCTTGTGAAGAAAATGGTTATATGGGTTTAAACTTAATTACAGCTAAAATATATAGGTTTTGGGTCAGAAATTAATAAATGTTAGAAAACATATTAAAAATGATTTATGCGAATTTTTATAGATTTTTCCCAAGTGTTTTAATAGGTACATAAAATTATTTAAGGTATGAGACTTGAGTGTTTATATATTTATAAAAGGAGAAGGAGCATTTTGTATATAATTTAGTTTGTTTATTTCAGAAACTTTGGCATTACATCTAGAAAAGAAATTAGCAACCAATCATGTTTTGAAAAACAGGGCAAGTTTGTTAAAAAGAATTGCTTTAAAAGGTTAAAAATCGGTTTATACATGATTTTTACATGTTTTACCACTTTCGGCACCTAGCCTTCGACACCTTACTTCGGCCTCCATCTCCATTGAAACCAAAGCACGGTGTATCAAAGATTTTCTACGTAGTGAATTGGACATAGGCGAAAGTTACTGGGTCAAAACAGGGCGTTTCGACGGGGTTGAAGCCTTGTTTTGATTTTAAATGAAAATGCGCCTGTTTTGCATTCGAAAGGAATGCTTTCGACTTAGTTAGCTTTCAACTGGGTCAAATTATTTTAAAAGAATAGTTTCAAAAGAGGTTTTTTTAAGTAAATTTTTTCGAAGGGGTCAAAACACCTTGCTGCGGCTTTCTACCTTTCGAAGCAAATGGTTTCATAAGGGTTACATCGTTTTTAAAACATTGCCACTACTCCAATGCTTTCGAAGGGCTGGTTTGGACACGATCACTTCTTTACTTAGGAAATAGCTTTCAAAAGAGTGCTTTCGACTTAGTTGTTTTATGACCCTTTTGTTCTATTGAAAGATAAACCCAAAAGGTTTTGAAAGGAATAGTTTCTAATGGTTTCAAAAGGTTATTCCACATGTTTTACTTAAACCCAAATACTTTCAAAAGGTTTGATTTCACGAAAAGGATTTAGTGCTTTCGAAAGGTTTAAGATAAAGGTTTCAAAGAGGTGGTTCCCCAATGGTTTTGAAAGAAATGTTTATTAAGAATGATTTGGAAAGGTATGTTTTGACTTTCGGCCTAAGGTTATATAGCAAAGTAGTTACTTGGTTTTGAAAGGGGTGCTTTCAATTGTTTCAAAAGTGTTACTTTCAAAGGTTTAGATATTTTCATCAACAAAGTTTCGTGTAAAGTATATGTAACATGGCAGGATGATTTGAGTAAAGCATGGAGTATATGTTCCTTGTTTAAAGTATGATTGAAAGCTTTAAATCAATTTGAGAGAAAATATTTTAAAGGAAAATTTTATGGGTAGATTACCCTAAGTAAAATGACTCAGATATTAGAATACCAGATGGGATTGGTACGGGGTCGTGCCCTATACTTTAGCTAGTAGCCCCTAGCTAATGTTAGTCCAAAATTCTAGTGTGTAGAGCTTTGTCAAGGTAAGACTAAAATGATGTTACACACAGAAAGGAATCTATAACGGAGAAAGAGGTTATTGGTGAGCTTGCAAATCATTAGGATCAGTTGACCCTAGGAGCACTAAGTTAGTGAAGGACCGTCCAAAAGAGGAGTATCTAATAGAAGTTAGGTTATTTGTTTATTTTGTCTGGTAGGCCCGAGTCAGCCAAAGGTTAGTAGCTGGCCAAACAAAAATATACTATTCGGACAGATAGTCCATTGATTACCTGATTTATATGCTTACATGATATTGTTTTATTGTTTTAACCAGTTTTGGTAGCAGGATTAAGATTTGCAAAAGATATGTTTTAAAAGGATATTAGTGAGGGGAAACCCGTTCCGCTAAGCGGCATGGTCTCACTTAATATCAAATAAGTGCGATGTAAAGTATTATTCACTTTAGGCTTTATGTCTAACTCGAATTTTATGTTTTTCCCCTTAAACTCTCGAGTACTCAAAATTGATTTGAGTAGGATAAGGGTTGAAGATTTATAGGTTTTAGTAGGAGGATGAATAAAGCTTTCAAAGATGAGCAGAAGGCCAAAGTTAACTATTTAGGAGCTGCTACGTTTTATTTCCGCTATGATGTATTAAGTTTGTTATGACTATTTAGTACTCTGGTCAACTAAGAGGGCATCTTCATATGTCGCTCTTAGTGGATTTATGTAATAATTATATTTGACCTGAGCCTGTGAAACGTTTGGGATTATATAACTTGGATATGAAATGTTGTTATGGAATGTATTAGAAAAGTGTTTTAATCTGCAAGGATTTTATTTCATATTCCAGTGCTTCTGAAATTATGGATGCCATTAACATTAGTGTATTTGGTCACTGGAAGTTAATAATATGGACGGCTACAACATCTGTAGTGCTTAGCTTTGGGCTTCCAAATAGGGGATGTTACATGGATACATACACTCATTTATCCATATGAGTAAGGATATGTAACAAAATAATTTATTTTATTTTGGAAAATAAAAGGAACATATGACATCATTAGTAATGTCACCATTTTGGAATAATTAATTTTTGAATTCAAATTTAGTTTAAATGATTTAATAATTATTTTAATTATTAAATAAGCTCTTTTATTTATTATATAATGATAGAAATATTATTTTCAAACTTTGCTTACAAATATATGTATATTTACTAAGAAGAGAAAATATGACCAGAATTCAAAATTGACATGTACATATACATGAAGATACCCACATGCACATAAACACACATATATGCATTTTTATATTTATATATTCAAAAATATCCAAGATATTATCTACATCCTTACCTTTTAAGCAACCACAAAGTTGACACTTACGTACACAAGTACATGCACATGGCTAAGCACATGGGAGAGGGGTAAACATGGTGATGGGAGATGAGCATATGTAGGTGATGAAGGTGGTGATGTATTACACATAATATCTTAGATATTTTCTCCTGTTCTTTCTATAAATACCACCGCTTCTCCTCTTCATTTTCATATGCTTTATTCTTCATTTTATAAGCTTTTATCCTCCTATTTAATAGACTCAAGTCTAAAAGAAACTATGGTAAAATATTTTGCGAAAGAGAATAAAATTATGTAAGTATAGTGTGAAACACATCAAAACTCAACGAAAACTCCTCCTTTTCCTTCTTAATACCCACGACCGCCATCATTTCCCATCAAAGCGGAGCCTTTCTCCCTCCAAACCCTAGGCCGTGAGCTCCTTCACCTATTGCAAGGTAAGGCTAAGCTACCTAGGAGCTAGAGTTCAAGCTATCGGGAGCTAAAAAATTGAGTTAGCAAAGCTATAGTCTTTTATAAAATTAACCGTTTAATCCGAGGTGATAAAACTCCACTTATATTTATATATACTTTGGATGACGATATGATAAGTCGTTTGGTTGCTATGATTTGATCATCATGAAAGGTTGTGAAATATTGTTGTTTGGATGTGTAAAACAAGTCATTTTCAAATACACGTCGAAATTCACAAAGTAAATCACTTTCCTTTCTATAAATAAAATTGTGTATATGGAATGTTAAAACCTCTTTGAACGTGGTTTAAAATGATTTAGTAATGTTTATAAACATTTATAAGTGTTTTGATGAAATTTGAAAGTAAAATGGAAAATTGGTTAAAATAGGAACATCACATGATGGTGTTTTGCGATTTCGTTATGTTTTATAAACAATAAGGTTCAAACTGGTCTCCGCTCATACAAGAGAATCTTTGAGGGATTCAGAATCAATGATTAAAAGAAGCGCTTCCTGGCATCTTAGCAATTACAAGAAGGGGCTCTAGCTTGGTAGGAGTCAATTACCATCAATGAGTTGGAAGATAATTTTTCATGAGAAACATTTAAAGAAGTTTTTGAAGAGCAGCATATATCCCCTATAAGAAAATCATGTCTCTATAAAAGCTTCATGGATTTAAAATAGGGAGAAATATTGGTGGAAGAATATTCAAGAAAGTTTAACGAATTATTTCTCTTTGTGCCTGGACTAATAGACACTCCACTTAAGAAGAATGAAATGTTTGCAGCTAGGATGAGAAAAGAGTTTCATGATAGAATGACTGCTCACCTAAAGGGACCATTCGTGAACCTAGTAGGTCTAGTTTTGAGATATGAAATTCTTGATGGGGAGAAGCTACCATCAGCACTAAATATTTGTAGAGCAATAACCCTAGCAAAAAGGAGCTAAACCCATAGGCAAAAAAGCAATAGGGAAGGAAGAAGAGAAAGAATTCAAAAGGTGTCACTTGTGGATATTGTGAGAATAAAGGACATATAACTGAGAATTGTAGAAAGAAGCAGCAAACAAGTACTATTTCTTCTATGGTACTCTGTTATAATTGCCACCAACAAGGGCATATGATGATGGTTTCTCCAGTTATCAAGATAGTCCAAACAGTTAAGGCCTATACCATGGAAGAAGAACCATTAACTTCGGAAGAGACCGTGGAAAGAGGAGTTTTGGAAGGTACTATTTGTGTTGAAGGTAGTGTGGTTAAAGTATTATTTGATACTGGGGCTTCCCGCAGTTTTATTTCTAAATAATTGGTTGAGAACTTGAAGCTTACCAAGCAAATAGTAGATACCCCTATTTATGTGTTAAATCCCATAGGTGATACAACAAACCTTTCTATGATTTGTGAAAATGTCAAAGTTACTTACATTTCCCATTATTTTTCATGTGATATATTTGTCCTTGATTTTATAAGGCTTGAAGTTTTACTCGGTATGGATTGGCTATCTATGTAGATGCTATTCTTGATTGCATTAAAAGGACAGTATCTATTAGAAAAAAGTTGGGAAATATGATTGAAATATGTTGTAAAGAGCCTAGTCCTGTAAGGGATATTTTCAATTATACGCTTGATTCATCCCCAAAATATTTAGGAATAATACCAATTGTCAAGGAATTTCATGACATTTTTGAAGAAGTTAAGAGTTTGCCACCATACCGAGAAATTCAGTTCCGTATTTACTTAATTACTAGTGCAAGGTCCATTATTCACTCTAATCTAAGGATCGCTCCAAAGGAGAAGGACGAATTGAGAAATCAAATGAATGAGTTTTTAAAGAAAGGGTTGATAAGACCAAGTTGCTCAACTTGCGGTGCAGTAGTGATTTTCATCGCAAAGTCTAATGGCTCCCTTAGGCATTGTGTAGATTACCGAGAACTAAGTAAACAATTAATCAGAAACTATCCACTACCCCGTATAGATGACTTGGTCGATCAGCTTCATGGTGCTCAGGTATTCTTAAAAATGGATCTGCCATAGGATTCCATCAATTAAGAGTAGCAGAAGATTGCATCCCCTTGACTACCTTTAGAGGGCCAAAAATATTCTATGAATGTTTGGTTATGCCATTTGGACTAACCAATGTGCCCGCCTACTTTTTGGACCCTATAAAAAGAGTATTTAGACATGTACTCAACAAATTTGTATTAGTCTCCATTGATGACCTTCTTATATATTCAAAGACTGAGGAAGAGCATGAAGAGCATTTAAAGAGTGTATTGGAGATACTAAGGTGGAACGTGCTCAAAGCGAAATTTTCAAAATGCCCCTTTTGGGAAAAAGAGGTAAGATTCCTTAGGCATATTGTGTCACACGATGGAGGTTTGGTAGATCTAGCCAAGATTTCAGCTATCGAAGATTGGAGGCAGCCATAGATTCCAAAGGACATACGTAGTTTCTTAGGATTAGCTAGATATTATTGGAGGTTTTTTCGAGATTTCTCTAAAATTTTCTCTCACTTAACAAAGATGAAAATGAAAGATGTAAAGTTTGAGTTGACATAGAAATGTGAAGAAGCATTTCAGAGCTTAAGGAAAGGTTAACTGCTACTCCCGTGTCAGGTATTTCTAATGAAAACAGCGGATTAATCGTATATGCTGAAGGTTGTGAGGAAGGAGTAGGTGCTATTCCGATGCAGCAACGAAAGGCCATCGATTATGAAAGAAGACAATTGAAGATCCATGAAAGGAATTATGCAATACATGACTTGGAGCTTTAGTCGTTGTATTCGCATTGAAAATGTGGAGACATTATGCACTGGGTGAAAAGTTTGAGCTCTTCACAAACCACAAATCTTGGAAAATACCTTTTCACTTAGAAGGACTTGAATATAAGGCAACAACATTGGTTGTAATTCCTCGCATCATATGGTTTTAATATTCTATATACATCTGAAGAAGCCAACGTAGTAATGGATGCATTAAGTAGAACGCATGCCATTATAGCTTATTTGAATTTACATCCAACTTTGATTAACCATTTAAAAGGGAACCAGCTCAGAGATCCTTTTATTTCAAAGATGGCTAAGGCAGTGGAGAAAAACACGGTACCAGGAAGATGGATAGGATTCAAGGTGGATGATCAATGAATATTAAGGATGAATGGAAAAGTATGCATCCCTAATATCGATGGGATGAGGCAAGAATTTTTAACAGAATGCCACAATTCCGGACTTTCTGTATATCCTAGAGTTACCAAAATGTATTGAGATATGAGGAAGACTTTTTGGTGGAATGGTATCAAGAGGAATATCTCTACCCATATTAGCAGATGTGCAAATTGTCAACAAATCAAGAGTGATCAACAGATCAAGAGTGATCAATAAAAGACTGCTGGATTACTCCAACCTATTGAAATTTCGACTTGGAAATGGGATCAATTATCGATGGATTTCATAAATGGCTTACCATGATCAAGAAAGGAAAATGAAGGCATTTAGGCTATCATAGATCGACTAGCAATGAGCAAATAATTTAGCCCAGTAAAACAACCGAGTATTGCTGCAAGTCTGGCAAAGATATTATAACATCCCCTATCTAGAGGCCAAAAGCTAAGCGCTAGAGATGCTGCATCATCATAGTATTAACTTTTGGCGACCAAATACGGCTATGTTAATGGTACCTTTAATATCAGAAGCACTTGAATATGAAACGAATCACAGATTTCAAAACAAAAAATTTCCATTACATTTCAAAATACAGTTCCATATTCATATTATGTAATCTCAAAATGATTCCAAGAAAATGACAAAATATACTTATTACAAAATACGCCAAGAGCGACATATGAAGAAGCCTCTTTGGATAATCAGAGTCATCTAGTCATAATTGAATTAATACATACACTGAGGAAATAAACAAAAAAAACAAAGAATTGTATCTCCCAAATAGCTATTCGTTAGCCTCATGCTCGCCTCCGGTAGCTTTACTCGTCATCCGACTAAAACCTAAAAGAACATCAACCCTCAGCCTACTTAAATCAATTTTGAGCACCCGAGAGTTTAAGGAAAAAACATAAACTTCGAGTCGGACATTAAGCCTGGTGTAAATAATACTATGCAACCCGATTATTAATGTTAAGTGAGACCACGTCGATTAGCGGAACGGGTTTCCCCTCACAAACATCCTTTTAAAACGTATCTTTTGCAAATCCTTTCCTGCAACCAAAATTGGTTAAATTATGTAAAATATCATTATTTAACCATACATATTAGGTAATATAAAAACTATATGCTCAAACACTTTAGTTTTTTTTGGCTGACAATTAACCTTTGGCTGACTCGTGCCTACCAGATAACATAAGCAAAATTTATCTAACATCTGTTAGACACTCCACTGTTGGACGGTCTGTCCCTAACTATCTGTTAAATACTTCTCTTCTTGACGGTTTATCCCTAACTTAAGATCTTCCAGGGTCACCTGGTCCTAATGGTTTTGTTGGCTCACTAATAACCTATCTATATGCAAATGTATATTCACTTCTATGTGTAATCATAATTTAAGTGTTACTAATGATAAAGCCTTGCACACTGGAATTTTGGACAAAATTGGCTAGGGCCAATAGCTAATGGATAGAGCGCGACCCTATACCGGTACCATCAGATATTTTAATATCTAAGTCATTTTACGTAGGGATACCTTCCCATAATTTTCCTTGAAAACCTTTTTTATCTGAAACTGATTTAAACCCTTTTAAATCAAGTTGAACTAGGAAAACATTTATACTCTATAATTTACTCAAAATTACATTGCCATGCTATATATATGTATGTATGTATGTATGTATACTTTACTCAAATCTTTGATGATGAAATCATTTAATCATTTGAAAGTACCCCTTTCAATCCAATTGAAAGTACCTCTTTCAACAATGTAAAACCCTTTCCTTTATCTAGGCCGAAAGGCCAAAATCTTCCTTTCGTAACCATTCATACAAACCCTTCGAAACCATTGAAATTTCAATTCCATCGAAAGCTAAAAACCTTAGACATCCCACTTTAAAACCAATAAACGTGGCCTTTCGAAACCATAAGAAAAAACCATTCCTTTAAACTTATGCAAAATCATTGGAATAACCTTCCCTTTAAACATTTCGAAAATGTAGGGAAACTACCCCTTCGAAACCATCTTTAAAACCTCTCGAAGGTATTAAAACCTCAAACTCTTCGAAAGCAGTTGGGTTCAATTTAAAACATGTGGAAAAACACCTTTCGAAATCATTCAACACTAGCTAGTCGAAACCTTTGGGTTATTCTTTAAAAATCACTAACCTGCCTTGTTTGTCAAACTCTTATTGGTTGCTAATTCTTCTTTTCTGAAAGTACTACCATAATTTAGAAATCAATTAATTTAAATCATTTGCAAAATACCCCTTCTCCTTAATCAAATATATAAAACACTTAAGTCTCATACCTTAAATAATTTTATACGATCATCAAAACTCTTTGGAAAATTCTACAAAAATTCTAGAAAATCCTTTTAATTTTTTTTCTAACATATAAAAATTTCTGACCCAAATTAATTATAATTTAATCTTAAATATAACCCAATAAATCATTTTTTTACTAGAAAATTAATATGAAATCCACATTAATTAAAATAATTATGAAAATTGAACCTATCTCTAAAATATTATTTTTGATCTACATTTAAATCTGAAAGGCATTTGGATGTCATTTAGTAGGGTTTTCATATCAAAACATATAATAAAATCTATATGGACATGCATACATCATCAACATGTATATATAAACAATTTGCTCTTCAAAATCATGGCTCAACATGCAAGATAAAATTTGGTTTCCATCTTAAAACCAAAAACATTCATAAAACATGAGATGTAGAAATTATTTACCTTAGCATTGTGATTAAAGATGTGAGATTTGAAATAAACTTGATGTTGACCAAGCTTCCCCTTTTGCTTTCTTCTTCTTTCTCTTGAAAATGGTGGTCGACCTCTCTTGACTTTTATTTTTTGTAAATGAATGCAAATGAGACTCACGGCTAAGGGTTTAGGGTATTAGAGAGCCCTTCTTCCTATTTTACCCCTTACTTATTTCCTAACATATCTTATTCATGCTATCTCGTTCTGATTTACATATTAACAAGGAACGACTACCTTTAGTTTATTTAAATCTCAATCCATTAATCATCTTACATTATTTTATTTTGTTTACCAATTAAATATCCTAAATAATGTTACTAAAAATAAGGGGTGTTATAATCTCCTCTCCTTAAAGAATATCGTCCTCGAAATTACAATAAGGTACATGACAAAACAATCAAAGATAGAACATACCATCAAACAAATCAAGATAAGTGTCTCTAATTCTGCTCTCAGTCTTCCATATATAGTCTCTAGCATCGTCACTCCACTGGACCTTCACTAATTTCACTATCTTGTTCCTCAACTTCTTATCATCTCCCGTGACTATCCGGATAGGCTTCCTGACTATAGTCATGTCTGGTTCCACTACTAAATCTTTTAACACAGTCTGTGCTATAGTAATGTCTGGATCCCTAACACACTTCCTCAGATGAGAAACATGGAAATCATCGTGGACTCCTGCCAAACTACTCGGAACTCCACTCTATATGCGAGTTTTCCGATCCTTTCTAAAATTGGAAATGGTCCTACGAACCTCGATGCTAACTTCCCCATCTTCCTGAACTTTATAAAACCTTTCATCAGCGATACTTTGACGAAAACGTGATCTCCAACCGAGAACTCTAAAACTTTTCGTGTAACATCCCGCTTTTTGTATGCTTTAAATCGACAATAAACCACCCACGTCAGACTTAAACCATACAGAAGGGCAGATTGTTATGGGATAAATAAGAAAAAAAAGCAGAGGAAAAAAAATAGAATCTTTCAATGGAACGATAAAATATAATAATCAAATAAACAGTTCATGAAGATGTTTTAGAAAATTTTCATTTATACTTATACAATACATATCAGAGTTACCCATACCAAAGAATAATAAATAACAATGCAGCGGAATACAATGGTGTAGTGGAGTATAATAAATAGTAATAATAATTCTTCGTCCTCGTCCTCCATAATAAGGTCTTCAAATACTGAAATGCTCAGACTGACCTGAGCAAATTGAAAAGACAAAACACTCGAGTCAGAACTAAAAGATCTTATGTAAGTTAAATCAACAGTAAATAATATGAGTGGAATGGCCTCAAAGATGTTTACGGGATTTGACATCTCCTATCCAGTGTCAAATGTGAGTGCAGTAACTTAAGAGATGCTCGGGATTTACATCTCCTAAGGATCCGTTAAACTATTTACTATATAGTAATATTTCCTATTATAATAATGTCTATAGTAAAAAAGCTTACTTTTAAATAGCATTAAGGCTTTACATTTTCCACCTTAACACGTAATAGTCCCAGTAGTCCATCCGGTATCAGCGTATCTCCAGATCGGGAGACTACCCTAAATACTCCATGGGCTACGGGAGAAATCCAAACTCATACAAGGTGTGCTAAGGTAGGTGACACGGGACACAAGGCAATGCCAGAGTAGATATATCAATTACTATCCGGACTGGTGGTGACGCATAGCGCGCAGCTACCGCCAACCTCGAGCCACACCCCTAAAGTCAAAAATCAAAAGTGGCCGCCAAATGAATCTCCAAGTTAAAATGTAATGTCGAAGGAGTGTGTTCGATAAGAGGAGCTACCTCACTGGTTCGGAATTGCTCCTGTTTTAGCCACGTTATGCCAACTCACGGGAGTCAGGTCCATGTATATACCTTAATCGAACGTCGCCACCATCCTACTTCATTCTGGAATCTCCATCGCGTACACAGTTGTTAAAGTGGTTTTCGGAGTTGGCAGAGAGCATGACAACTTTTGAACCCAGACTCTTTAAAAACCAAAACGTTATTATAATACCGCGGTCTTTTCAAAATAGTTTATACTTTTAATTCCAGAATATAATATCCATTCAAAACCATATAAATACGATATAATTTCCACTTCAAAAACCAAATCAACATAATATCATTTTTATTAAAACCCAAATTAATATAATATCATTTTTATTTCAAATATATCCCTTTTCCAAAATCATAACACTCTCGAATTTGTACACTTCGAAACCAAACATTTGAAATTATAACACTTCTAAAAAAAATACTTTTAAATCCATAACTTCAAAACATTTCAATTTCTATAAAACATTTCAATTTCCATATATTTCAAGGCTTTAAATATCCCAAAATTTCAAAACTAAATTTGATAATTTCGATTCAACAATTAAATTTTCTATTATTTAGTTTTGAAATATTTTACATAATAAATCCCTTATCATTTAAATAAAACTCAAATTACAAATAAATAAATATTTTCTTCAATTCATTTATACTTGAAATAATCATTTAATTCACCTTGACCCCAAAATCAAGTTATAATAATTATAGCTTTTAAATTTTCAATTTTTAATAAATTTCACATCAACCATTTTTGAGTTTAATTCTTAAATAAATTTAATTTCAAATAAATCTCCAATTTATCATCCAACCTTAATTTATTTAAATCATCATACACTCTATATTAAAATAAAATTTAAAATACTTACTCACCTTTATTTTAATAAAAATCAGACTCTATTATTAAACTTAATTTTTATTTAACAAACTTATACATAGCTTAAATTCAAGCATTTAACTATATATAAAATAATATTTATATAATATCAAAAATCAATATTCATTAAACCATATATTTCTTTCCAAACCATAGAAATCATTTTCAAAATATTTTAGATATAGACCACGGTGCCTGTATAAAATTTTATACCCTATGGTCAAGTGACACAGATAATTATCTTTTCAATCCGTAATTTAAAATAAAAATACGATCATATATCATTTCAAACTGCAATCCCGAATGAAATAAAAATGCATAACAACTTGCAATTTATAACAATATAAAATACAACATCCATTCATCTAATATCAATCACAACCATTAATCACAATCATCATCCAATTCAAACAATAACATCAATATAGAACAGATAACAAATAACAGGTATTTACTGGCAGTTTACATTCAATAACAAATTAAATAAAAATTTAACTAGCAGTTTATATACAATAATAAATTAAATAACAATTTAATTCAATAAATTCAATTTAACTGGAATGATGATAAAAATATACCAAACAACCATAAATAAATTTCCAATCATCAGCAATTAATTTAACACACATAAGAAATTTTAGAAGCTGTGAGTGGGTTAAAATACTCACCTTTTGGATTTAAATCCAGTTTAAACCCAAAATTTGAACAGTCTCAGAATTCATCCAAACCAATGTCAAAATGTCCGAATTCTAATACGAACCTAGTAAAGAAAACCACGTGCGAATTGGACCTCGTATGCAAAAGTTATTGACATTAGAACGAACGAAATTTGAAATTAAAATAAAAAGAAGCAAAACAAACACCTTCCTATCCACACGCACCATGTCACCGCCCCCATCATCCAAAGGAACACGAAATCCACCTTCGCTCGTTCAAACTGCAGCCACGAACCACGGCAACGCACCGCCGCACGAGCCCCGAAGCCAGGGCTGCACCTGCGCCTGAAACCGCCACAACCCCACGACCTCCGGCCCCCTCCCCCATGACGAATCGCATCACCACAACACGGCAGTCACTCCAAATCCACAAACTCTAACCGAAAAATCCTCCACATCTAACCGTTAAATTACCAAGCGATCTTCACTGATGATGTACGTGCGCGACCCTCTATACAGGAGCACTATAGATTTGGCGATCCGTCGAACTTGATCATCACGTGATGAGCGACCACAAATTGTTCATCAATTTCTGGACAAACAATGCATTGAACTGAAACGAATCATAGAATTGAGATGTGCTCTTCGAGAGCTTTCCGACGATATAAAATATGATACAGTTTGTGGAGTTTGAAATTTTGATTTGATTTTGAATTGCAATTGGATCTAGAATTTGATTATCTACCGTTGAGGAGGAGAGACGGCTGAATTATACATACAGAATAATTAAAATAAGGAATAGGCTAGGGTTTATAAAGAGGTATATATACGCAAGGCTGAAATTAGAATGGTTGGACACGATTGATATACAAGTTGAACGATAAAATGGCCCGAATAGCCCGTTCTGACTCCAGAGTGAAATTGGGTCAACCCATACATCAAAATAGATGTTTTGAAATATTTTAAAATCAATGGAATAGGTTTTAGGTCCAAATTTCATCATATGAAGAAGTTATGCTAAAATCAATTTATTTCAAATTGATTTCAATTGAATTGATTTCTAGGCGTTTCGAGTCCGTACGATCAAACGACAGGTCTGATCGTTACGAAACTTGAAATCCTACAATAATCCACCGTTACGGATTCGATGAAACTGGTTTCGTCGAAATCCGAGTCAGTGGCCAAAATGGTGATTTTATTGTTAATTAAATAAATTAGTAATTAATTAATTAAATCACTTTTTCAATTTCAATTCCATAAATAACAAATCTTATCATTTTTGAGTTCTTAAACAATTGCAATATTTTAAACCATTTAGATATCAATTCAAAGTTAATTAATCTACCAATTTCCGTATTCAATTTCAATTTTTATAAATTCATTAATCATCAATTGAAATTCCAAATAAATCCATTTATTTGATTCTAATTCTTGTTATTCAACCCATTGTCATCAAATAGATAAAATTAACATTGGTTCATACTTTATCACATAAATATCTTCAAATCTCATCTAAATTAATATTACGTAATATTTAATTAATTAATTCCATTTAGTTACAATTATCCAATTATTAAATTTAAATCCTAATAAATTAATAAATCTTGATTTTCCATTCCTTTTATTCAACCTATTATCACATTATTAATAGAATTTACTTTGGTTACGTCGTGTTGAATTAATATCTTTACTTACACATCTAATCTACAGTAACCGCAATAATTCGGTGAATTGATTGCGATTGATTCCCAATTAATTTTTAATATATTAAATAATGTGTAACCTATAATAATATTAGTCACCATTCACCTTAAATCACATTTATAACACCTTTAAGTTTATTATCGTAAACAAATGTTACAACTTAGCTCTATAACACAAATTTTATTAAATTACCACTAATTATGTACTAGTTCATAAGTTTATACACACTTAGATTTAATTATTTAGATTCAATTTATAACCAAGTTATAACCTTTACATCATTTTGATTAATTGGGATTTCATATGAATTGTTAATAGTTAACTTACATTAGTATTGTTACAATTCTTTCTAGTCTTTATTTCCACTAACAATTCACTAACTTTTATTCTCTTTAATGTTAAATTACAAAATCTTATTAAATTAACAAATTAAATTATCGAAAATTTACGGGTCTTTACACTCTCCCCCACTCAAAACTATTCGTCCCCGAAAAAAGAAAAGAAGGAAAAAGAAAGAATTAAATAAGCAATATATCTTATTCAAAAATATTAACTTTATAAACAATAATTTACAAAATTAATTAACTGTGAGGAACCGGTTCTTCGACTTACGAAAACCGACATCAATACGTCCACTATATCAACTGCCGAGCAATCGAAGGCCGGAAAACCGAACCCTTAGGGTTTAAGAAAAAGAAAGAGGTAGAAGAAGAGAGAAAAGGGTAGAGCAGAACAGAAAGATGCAACAGAACAACATCAGAATCTCACAATCGCAGCGGAACAACATATAATAGATAAATGAATAATCTTTAAACAAAGAACTATATCAGTTATTACATTACATCACATTACGTTACATTACATCATCAGAGTGTGCAACAAAAAACAGCAGAAAAGAAATACTATATACTAGTAAATACGCCTTGCCATCCAGCAACTTCTGAATTCCATAATATCCTGATAAACCTGACTCTTGACTGCTCGTGTGGAAATTGGTGGGCACCCAGAGTTTAGGAAGGAAAACAATAAACTCCGAGTAAGTCATGTGACTGGTGTGAGAACTAAAGCAGTTTATTTTTTTAAACAAAGTACAGGATAATTTTAAAATAGATTCGCAATGCTTTTTAGAAAATGAGACTACCATAAGGCCTCCCGCACACACACACACACAATGCAAACACAAAATTGGAGGAGATTTCTCCTTATGATAGTCAAAGATGCTTGATACGCATTAAAAAGAAACATCTGATATTATTACATGTGCATAGTGTAGAAAACAATTTCGAAAGTAGAATATAAATCTTAGCCAGCATAGGCATTCCGCACTTATTTCTACTATAGCTACCATCCAAACAGTGGGGCGCCACCATAAGTGAATGATAGTTTCTACAACTAAAACCGTACAAGATCGTATTTTTTCTTTGGATTTCCAACAAATGGTCGGGATAAGGAACTTCCCATTGCCACATGGGTACGCCTCTTGAAAGACGACCCGAGAACCTAACCGGATCTATGCCAACCCAAGGCCGGGTTACCCCTAACTGGGTAACTACTGACACGAATATGTCATTCCCCGATCGTAACCGATCTATATCCGAGGATCTTCGATTTCCAACAACCACAAAGCAATAAATTTGCAGCAACAACATAGGTTAAGTATCTGGGCTCCATACCATGATACCACCTCTATCCAGAAGGAATGACATACACTAAAGGAGCGCTACCCCCTAATAACCTTGCCGCATCCTTCCTGTTTTGACCATTTCCGGGGTGTGAGGTCCGACGAAGTCTCGTCCACAAAGCCACGCTTTATATAAAAGTTGTGCTTTGATCATCAAATGCTCAACAGCACTTCGTATGCCACATTACCAATTTGGGAATGTATCACTAGTAACCATCAACTACATAACCTCTAAGGGTGTTAAGCTAAGAGAATAAATTCTCCGCCACCAACGGAAATACATATGATAGAAACCAGCTTTACATCTCAAATTGTAACGTCAGACACACATCCATACAAGTCCTTTCCGGAATCGAACGGAACCGAAGGCACTTACAAAGAAGTCCTTGCAATCCGGGTATTCACTAATCACGACCGGACTTCCCATCACAAATGGTAATAAATTTCTATATCGGAGATCAGCCGATGCAGAAATATTCGACGGTAATCCTACCATTTTCATAAATATCCGGTTTTCAACACCGGTCATCAAATGCAATCCATAACGACGTATCACATATTCGGATTGGGTTATACGACCCCAAGGTCCTTTCTCGGCTAACCCGAATAGTGAGCGCTTATTTTGAAAATAAGTGTGGCATTCAAATTCAAGCAAATCACAACAAATACCTATTTAAAGGTAAATATTGATAGTCGGATTATTTAACTATCAATAGGCATGCTCAGCATCACCAGATTCCAAATAATTTCCCAAATTATTTATTTTCCAAAATATCTTCACTAGATATATAATTTCTACACTTCAACCATTTGAAAACAATTTTCAAATCACTTTTCACCTTTACCACTTTTGAAAACAAATTTCAAACATTTTACTTACGCGGAAATACTTTCATTTCAAAATGGTTCATTTAAACCAATTAAATAAATCCTTACCGATTTACTTTATATTTACGTTCCAAATTCGTAAATTTATTCCCCACCTCAAAAGTAAATCAATGTTTATTTTTTAAACAAATTTCCCTTTCTTTTTTAAATTCCATAGTGAATTTACAATTCCAAAATATCTATGAATATAAGATTTTCAAATCGATTTCTAATATTCATTTTTAATTTATCTTTAAAAGATAAAAATCTCAAAATATTCACTTCATATTGGAAAAAATTTCCATACTTATTTAATAATAAGTAATTCATAAATCCATTTATTTTCAACAATTGAAAATATTCAATATACTTAAATCACAGTTAAGTGTAGATTTCATTCTTTAAGGAAAACATTCTCTTAAACACATTTATTTGGGTCAAAACGAATGTTACAAAAAACATTGTTACGACAACCTAAAATCACTAGCAATGGTATTCGAAATTAAGATAGATACATAAATCCCAATACTATATAAAATATTTCCTTTCGGAAATCATCTACTATAACAACAGTGTTATAGTCTACCATTTCCTTTTATTTCTCGAAACGTCTATTTCAACAATGAATGTTGAAATCTATGTATTCGATACTTAATGCATTTTAAAACGTCTTTAAAACCATTAACTTCATTTTAAAATTTCACTTCTCCAAATCATACCCGTTTTATTCAATAAATATTCACTGTCCATAATTGTGAATATACCTTATTTACCCAATTCAGTATTTCTACACTTTTATCAAAAGATTATCCACTGTCCAAAATCGTGGATATACATCGTTTACCAAATTCAACACTTCCACATATTTAATTAAAGGATTTTCCACAGTCCAAAATCGTGGATATAATTCCTTTAATAATTTCTATGTTTACTTATCAAATTTATTTAATTACGGATTTATAAAACAACGTTTATAAATTCAATTTCTATTTCATAACTACTTCGATTTATAAATCTCCTTTAATAACCAATTCTATTTATATTTCGTTTACATGTCGAATCCAACTTATAAGTAAATTACTTATAATCCATTTATTCACAAATCCATTCTTTTATATCATCATTAATTTATAAATCTAAAATTCTTATTTACTTATAAAACTAGGTACAACTTTATTTTAACACTTATAAAAGCTCATTTTATAATTCCAATATCTTTAACTTATAAAATATCAATTATATAAATCTTTTATATAAACCGTTTATAATAATTCAAAAATCCAAATTTAAACCATTTTATAAATTTATTAACTATTTATTTCAAAAATCATGCTTTGGTTATATTTCACAAAAATCCTAATTTTTATAACATAAAAATTTATAACGTTTTAATTATTTAAAATGAATCAATTCAAAAATTTAATAAAACGTATACTTACAAAAATCACCTTAAAAAATCCTTTTAAAATCAAAATCGTTACTTTAAACTTTAAAAGTGGATCCGATGATGCAACAGCACCAAATAATCAATCATGGCATCCAAACATCATATATCGGTATGATAATCAATCAAATATCACAATATCTAAAATCAAATAAATACTGGTGAGGAATCTAGTAGGATCCCTCCAACCTGTTTCCCTGCATCCATAAACATTAGTACAATATCAATTCCGTTCCAGTATGGAATTATCACGGTATACGGGATTTATAAATTATCATCCGCTATTATACGGCGCAATAGGGTCTCATCCACTATATAATGCGGGAAATAAACTCCAAGTACATAAATAATGCCAATTCCACTATACGGTGAAATATTCGCGGTGTATGTTTTTAAAAAATAACCTCCGCTTAATAACGGCGTATAATGTCTATTTAACAATCAATAGATAATAATCATCATTCAAACATACAATCAAGCAATTTTAAATCTAACTATTTAAAATTTAAATCGAAATAATTCGATTGAGTGAGAAGTTCTCACCTTGAGTTTTCCGATAATAGTTGTAGCGTTCGATTTCGAATAAAATTAAACGGACGTTTAATTTTATCCGAAATTTTCACTAGCTCAAATAAATTCCAATTCAGCTCCATTGCGTAGTGATCGTCAATACAGACCCGACGCAATTTGTTTCGTGCGAAACGGACCTCGTATGCAAAAGTTATGGCATTTTAAAGTTTAAACGAATTAAAAGATAATCGATTTCAATTTCTATTTTTAATTTAACCCCTGCTTTTCATCGTGGCCATTCATCTTTGCAAGACTAGATCTGGGCCGCCTCTTTCTTCTTCTCTTCCCCCCGTTCAATCTACGTACGTGAAAACTCACGTTCAAACCCATGAAGCCGCCGCTCTTTGGCGAATTATTGCGCCGCCTCCACTCGACGAGAGGACGATCAAGGACCATCGTTCCGAAGCCCCTAGCCTCATGCATCACCGCCCCCAACCTATTAGAGCTCGGCCTCCTCCTCTCCTTGAAGAACGCGCACAAAGCCGACCCCTTCAAACACAAATTGCCGTTGATTTTCTCAACGAAAATCGATCATCCCCGTATGGATTCGTAGATCTCACTTAGCTCTATAACTTTGTAGTCAGAAGCTTTTACTAATTGTTTATGGATTGAGAAATATTGAGGGATGAAATTTCGAATTTTCCTGGCCATCGAATATTAACAAGCGGCGGCTGGCCTTTCAAACCCTAGGGTCGTTTTTATTTTGCAAGAGTGAAGAGTAAAGGGGCTTTTATAGAAAATATTCCAAAACACTATTCATTCCGAATTTTCCAAACTCCAAACGAAGCGTGCCGGCTGGCGTTTCTAGGGTTTACCCCGCATTCCGAACACAATGGAATGTATTTCGGAGGCTAATTCCATCGTATGTGAGAGTTACGGAACTAAACGATCAATTTTAAATTAAACTAATTAAACGAATTTCTATGCGTTTTGGCTTGCCCCGGACAAACGATAAATCTGATTGACTTGAAATTTGAAATAATACAATAACATCACATTACGGATCCGATGAAACTTGTTTCGTCGAAATCCGAGACTGTTTGAAAAATGGCAATTTTAACTCGTCAATTTAAATATTAAAATATTCAATTTTCATAAATTTACTTTAAATTCAATTTTAAAAGTTCACAAACATCTTTCTAACTCCAACATGATTAAATAAAATTTTACAAATCAATTTTAATCATATTTAACCCAATTTTCAATTATTTCTGTATTTTCACATATTAAATTATCGATTAATTATCCAATTAAATCCAATTATTCGAAATAAAATTTATTCGACTTATAAATTTCACTTATTAATATTTAAAATAAATTAAATATAAAATTTTAATTAATAGAAATTCTAGGTCGTTACAAACTTCCCCCCTTAAGAGAATTTCGTCCTCGAAATTATCAAGTAAGAAAAAGTTACAGAATCCATTAACTTTCCAAAACAAACCATTCAAATTGGATTTTTCAAATCTCTTTAGTGTTTAACTTTCTCAAAATTCATAGTTAAACCTCTTACAATAACTTTACTAAGTTTCCAAATCCAAACTTAGTTTTCAAAAATTTCCCAATTTTCTCAAAAATATTCTAACGCCTTAAATTTTCGAAAAAAATCGCCGTAGTCTCCTTTGCACGGCTCGAACCGAAAAAAATGACAGTACATATATCACAAATATACATCTCATCAAGTGATGAGGCATCCCGTAGGGAAAAAGTGTAAAAGTACGATATTTAATCCGAGATATGTACCTTATTTATTGTTAGCGAGCGTATACGACTAATATAGCGCGAAAGCGAGCTCCAAATGCGAAGCATAAGCCATCCGCACCTACTATGCACTCAATCAAATAAATGAGAACATGTATATATAAAAATAATATCAATATACAACATATATCAATATAACAACTACATATGCCGACATAGCAAATGCAGCAAAAGCAACAAAAATCAAAACAACAATCCAACCATCATCCAACTAACCAAATAAATATTCATTCATATTCTCATTAATATTCAATGAATTGGTTTTCAACTTATATCACATTTGATTTGTTGACATTGGATTTTATAAATATCCGTTCATTCATTCATTTTTCAATTAGTTCATATTCACTAATTTACATTCACATTAGTTTACTTCCAAATTGAATCAAATTCAGTTCATATTCATTTACTTCCAATTTGGATTCAATTACATAGCTTTCAAATTCTGCTAATTCAGTTTCATTAACACTTAATGAATTTATATACAATCAACTAACATCCATATGACAACCAATGTACATTCAACATAACCAAATTATTCAATATTCATTCAATTTGGTCCTACATTTTTACTTCCAATCTGTTTAACATTAAATTGTCTTCCATTTAATTTATTCAACTTTCAATAACATTAGCTTTTAATGAATTTACACTTGCATTCATTGTTTCATATCAATTATTTACATTCAATTGATTAACATTCCATCCATTTATTAATTCAACTGTTAATTCATTTAACAATATATAGTTGAATTTTATTTATATAACTCAAGTTCATATTCATCACTTCACTTATTTATAACAATTTCAACTTCATCACTTAAGTTATATTCCAATTAAACATCTTTTGTTTAATCTTAACTTTAATTTCCACTTATAAATTCAATTCAAATTCAAATTCTAAAATAAATTCCATTTACTTTTACCAAAGCTAATTTCATTACTTATTCAAATTATATTTCATTTTGCTAAACAAAATTGCTTAATCATTTTATCGTTTGGTTTTATTCATCCTTCCCATTCTATAAGTTGTACGACTTATTTATTTAACTTCCGAATCCATTAACTTATCCAAAGCTAAATTTATTAACTCATATTATAAGTTCAAAACTTATTTCACTTATACTCATCGTTCTATAAGTTATACAACTTATATTCAACAATCACCACTTGGATTTTATTGATTTACTTATACTTACTTTAATTTAACTCCATCCTTTAAGTTAAATTTATTCCATCAAAATTCAAATTGTATAAGTTATCAACTCATTTATCATTCCCATAAAAAAAAATTAAATAGGATTCCAGAGTCTTTTCAACCTTTCAAAACCATTTTGAAATCAATTCAAATTATTTTCTGCAATTCAAAACCCAAACTCAAATTTTCTAAACAACTTTCATTTAAAACAATTTGGCAGCAATCCCTCTTTTGGAAACCCGAAAATGAACACCGATGATGTTGCAATCATCATCGGAATTATTTTCCAGCGACCGAAAAGAGTTTAGAGCTTTAATTTCTCCAATCCAAATTTCCAAAATATCAAATCCTTTCAAAACACTTCTTTGGAATTTTATTTTCAGATTATAAATTACATTTATAAATCTTTTACTTATATAATTTCATTATTATATATAAGATTATTTCACAATTGTAAATTACATTAATTATAATTCCACACTTATAATTCATTTGTTTATACAATTCATTCTTTTTCAATTGTTGTTTTTATTCAACTTATTCAACAACCAAATAATCAATTCATATACACTTTAATAATTCTAAAAAATTATTCATTTATATATAAAATATAATCGAGGTAAAATTATTTCATTTACCCTATTTAAATGATACTATGTCGACTTGCCACGTTTAAGTGTTTAGAAATTCCTATCGATAATGTGGCGTCCCACCTACCGACCAAAATTCACAAACAGCTCAACGGATAAGTAAACACAATATAAAACAATTTCATATTCACTAACAAATACGCGCTCGTATCTATTATTACACTCAAACTCATTCTGGAGTACTACTGACTTTATCTCTAATGAGCATTTCCCAACAGAGCCATGGTGGTCGCTTAACCAAAAGCTCTGATACCAAATGTGAGGAACTGGTTCTTCGACTTACGAAAACCGACATCAATACGTCCACTGTATCAACTGCCGAGTAATGGAAGGCCGGAAAACCGAACCCTTAGGGTTTAAGAAAAAGAAAGAGGTAGAAGAAGAGAGAAAAGGGTAGAGCAGAACAGAAAGATACAACAGAACAACATCAGAATCTCACAATCGCAGCGGAACAACATATAATAGATAAATGAATAATCTTTAAACAAAGAACTATATCAGTTATTACATTACATCATATTACGTTACATTACATCATCAGAGTGTACAACAACGAACAATGGAAAAGAAATACTATAAACTAGTAAATACGCCTTGCCATCCAACAACTTCTGAATTCCAGAATATCTTGATAAACCTGACTCTTGACTGCCCGTGTGGAAAATGGTGGACACCCAGAGTTTAGGAAGGAAAACAATAAACTCCGAGTCAGTCATGTGACTGGTGTGAGAACTAAAACAGTTTATTTTTTTTTAAACAAACAACAGGATAATTTTAAAATAGATTCACATTGCTTTTTAGAAAATGAGACTACCATAAGGCCTCCCGCACACACACACAATGCAAACGCAGAATCGTAGGAGATTTCTCCTTATGATAGTCAAAGATGCTTGATACGCATTAAAAAGAAACATTTGATATTATTACTAGTTCATAGTGTAGAAAACAATTTCGAAAGTAGAATATAAATCTTAGCCAGCATAGGCATTCCGCACTTATGCCTACTATAGCTACCATCCAAACAGTAGGGCGCCACCATAAGTGAATGATAGGTTCTATAACTAAAACCGTACAAGATCGTATTGTTTCTTTGAATTTCCAACAAATGGTCAGGCTAAGGAACTTCCCATTGCCACATGGGTATGCCTCTGGAAAGACGACCCGAGAACCTAACCGGATCTCTGCCTACACAAGGCCAGGTTACCCCTAACTGGGTAACTACTGACACGAATATGTCATTCCCCGATCGTAACCGATCTATATCCGAGGATCCTCGATTTCCAACAACCACAAAGCAATAAATTTGCAGCAACAACATAGGTTAAGTATCTAGGCTCCATACCATGATACCACCTCTATCCAGAAGGAATGACATACACTAAAGGGGCGCTACCCCAGCTATCCCCTAATAACCTGCCGCATCCTTCCTGTTTTGACCATTTTCGGGGTGTGAGGTCGGACGAAGTCTCGTCCACAAAGCCACGCTTTATATAAAAGCTGTGCTTTGATCATCAAATGCTCAACAGCACTTCGTATGTCACATTACCAATTTGGGAATGTATCACTAGTAACCATCAACTACATAACCTCTAAGGGTGTTAAGCTAAGAGAATAAATTCTCCGCCACCAACGGAAATATATTTGATAGAAACCAGCTTTACATCTCAAATTGTAATGTCAGACACACATCCATACAAGTCCGTTCCGGGATCGAACGTAACCGAAGGCACTTACAAAGAAGTCCTTGCAATCCGGATATTCACTAATCACGACCGGACTTCCCATCACAAAGGGTAATAAATTTATATATCGGAGATCAGCCGATGCAGAAATATTCGACGGTAATCCTTCCTTTTTCCTAAATATCCGGTCTTCAACACCGGTCATCAAATGCAATCCATAATGACGTATCACATATTCGAAATGGGTTATACGACCCCAAGGTCCTTTCCTGGCTTACCCGAATAGTGAGCGCTTATTTTGAAAATTAGTGTGGCATTCAAATTCAAGCAAATCACAACAAATACCTATTTAAAGGTAAATATTGATAGTCGGATTATTTAACTATCAATAGGCATGCTCAACATCAACAGATTCCAAATAATTTCCCAAATTATTTATTTTCCAAAATATCTTTACTAGATATATAATTTCCACGCTTCAACCATTTGAAAACAATTTTCAAATCACTTTTCACCTTTACCACTTTTGAAAACAAATTTCAAACATTTTCCTTACGCGGAAATACTTTCATTTCAAAATGGTTCATTTAAACCACTTAAATAAATCCTTACCGATTTACTTTATATTTACGTTCCAAATCCGTAAATTTATTCCCCACTTCAAAAATAAATCAATTTTTATTTTTTAATCAAATTTTCCTTTCTTTTATAAATTCCATAGTGAATTTACAATTCAAAAATATCTATGAATATACGAATTTCAAATCAATTTCTAATATTCATTTTTAATTTATCTTTAAAAGATAAAAATCTCAAAAAATTCACTTCATATTGGAAAACATTTCCATACTTATTTAATAATAAGTAATTCACAAATCCATTTATTTCAACAATGGAAAAATATTCAATATACTTAAATCACAGTTAAGTGTAGATTTCATTCTTTAAGGAAAACATTCTCTTCAACACATTTATTTGGGTCAAAACGAATGTTACGTAATACATCGTTACGACAACCCAAAATCACTAGCATAGGGATTCGAAATTAAGATAGATATATAAATCCCAATACTATATAAAATATTTCCTTTCGGAAATCATCTATTATAACAATAGTGTTATAGTCTACCATTTCCTTATATTTCTCGAAACGTCTATTTCAACAATGAATGTTGAAATCTATGTATTCGGTACTAAATGCATTTTAAAACGCCTTTAAAACCATTAACTTCATTTTAAAATTTCACTTCTCCAAATCATACCCATTTTATTCAATAATATATTCACTGTCCACAATCGTGAATATACCTTATTTATCCAATTCTGTATTTCTACACTTTTATCAAAAGATTATCCACTATCCAAAATCGTGGATATACATCGTTTACCGAATTCAACACTTCCACATATTTAATTAAAGGATTTTCCACAGTCCAAAATCGTGGATATAATTCCTTTAATAATTTCTATGTTTACTTATCAAATTTATTTGATTACAGATTTATAAAACAACGTTTATAAATTCCATTTCTATTTCATAACTACTTCGATTTATAAATCTCCTTTAATAACCAATTCTATTTATATTTCTTTTACATGTCGAATCCAACTTATAAGTAAATTACTTATAATCCATTTATTCACAAATCCATTCTTTTATATCATCATTAATTTATAAATCTAAAATTCTTATTTACTTATAAAACTCGGTACAACTTTATTTTAACACTTATAAAAGCTCGTTTTATAATTCCAATATCTTTAACTTATAAAATATCAATTTTATAAATCTTTTATATAAACCGTTTATAATAATTCAAAAATCCAAATTTAAACCATTTTATAAATTTATTAACTATTTATTTCAAAAATCATGCTTTGGTTATATTTCACAAAAATCCTAATTTTTATAACATAAAAATTTATAACGTTTTAATTATTTAAAATGAATCAATTCAAAAATTTAATAAAACGTATACTTTCAAAAATCACCTTAAAAAACCTTTTAAAATCAAAATCTTTACTTTAAACTTTAAAAGTGGATCCGATGATGCAACAGCACCAAATAATCAATCATGGCATCCAAACATCATATATCGGTATGATAATCAATCAAATATCACAATATTTGAAATCAAATAAATAATGGTGAGGAATCCAGTTGGATCCCTCCAACCTGTTTCCCTGCATCCATAAACAATAGCACAATACCAATTCCGTTCCATTACGGAATTATCGCGGTATATGAGATTTATAAATTATCATCCGCTATTATAGGCGCAATAAGGTCTCATCCGCTATATAATGCAGGAAATCAACTCCAAGTACATAAATAATACCAATTCCGCTATACGGTGAAATATTCGCGGTATATGTTTTTAATAAATAACCTCCACTTAATAACGACGTATAATGTATATTTAACCATCAATCGATAATAATCATCATTCAAACATACAATTAAGCAATTTTAAATCTAACTATTTAAAGTTTAAATCGAAACAATTCGATTGAGTGAGAAGTTCTCACCTTGAGTTTTCCGATAATAGTTGTAGCGTTTGATTTCGAATAAAATTAAACAGACATTTAATTTTACTCGAAATTTTCACTAGCTCAAATAAATTCCAATTCAGCTCCAATGCGTAGTGCTCGTCAATACGGACCTGACGCAATTTGTTTCGTGTGAAACGGACCTCGTATGAAAAAGTTATGGCATTTTAAAGTTTAAACGAATTAAAAGATAATCGATTTCAGTTTCAATTTTTAATTTAAACCCTACTTTTCATCGTGGCCATTCATCTTTGCAAGGCCAGATCTGGGCTGTCTCTTTCTTTTTCTCTTCCCCCGTTCAATCTACGTATATGAAAACTGTGATATCCTGGAATTTTACACCCAATTTAAATATGATAATCTATATAATAAACTAATTTAAATTGATAAATTTGTTATTTATTCAACAGCAAATAAATGAATTGTAAATATAAATTTATTCTAATTAAAACTGAATATATATAAGGTAATGAATGTGTCAAATTTGTATTCTTATCAGATTTGATTTTTGAATTGAATTTAAAAACTTAAATTGAGTTGAATTGATAAATTAAAAGATTTAAAATATGTTAAATTTTATTCTAAAATTTTACTTTGTGTATTAAGAATATTCTCATGATTTTATTTAAGTAATAACATTTGTTTTATATTCATTCCTTAAAAGAAATTGATTTTTATAGGAATTTAAAATATAAATTTATATAAGAAAAATCAATTTAAGAAAACATTTTAATTTCTTTTTGCATGAGATTAACACATGTTAAACATTTAAATCCTATTATTAACAAGTGTTAGAAAATTAGTTAGGTTTTGTGACAAGTGTCATAATTCAAATTTATTTTTCTTTAAAATTTTTGTAAAAACAAAATTCCATATAAAAAGTTATTCCATATTCTTCATCTAAATTTTCTTATCCTCATTTTCTAAAGCAAGAAAAATAGAAGCACTCCTTCGTCTTCAAATCTAAATTTCTAATCTTTCAACCAAAGTTAATTAAGCATTTAATCCTCTTTTCAAAGCAAAGATCTGCAACAAGTCGCAAGTTTTATCACTTATTGATTCAAGTTTGAGGCATCATCAAAGCAACAACATCAAGCAATCTCAGTTTTAAGATCTGCAGTTATTTTCCCAGGATTTAAATTCCTTGACTCTGCACAACAAAACTGGTGAGTAAATTTTAAATCAAAACTTTAAGTATAAAATGTTGCATGTTGAATGATAGCTTTGAAATACTTGCATGTTAGTTATTTTGTGAAGTATTTGTTTTCAGGTTTTAAAATTTTGCTGTGCCTGTTTAAAAGTTAATTGTGCTTCTCTGTAAATTCAAGTTCAGAGAAGATTTCTGAACAAATCTTCAAATTTAAATTCAGCAAGGTGATACTGAGATTGATATCTTCCAGTGTGAAGTTTAAATTCAATATGAATTTAGTGTTAGAAGTAAATATGCATATGAAACAGTCAAATATCTGCAGAATCTAAGATATGCAGTAAAACAAATATTTATATCATATAAATCATGTTCGAATTTTACGGAATCAAATATATATCCTGAATCTAAAATGCGTGATATGAATTTTAAGACAGAAACCAGAATTTTTAACTTAAGGTTGAAGATGAATTTTGGGATTTACTGAAATTCGGGATTTTGTCAAATTCTTATGACTGAGTTGCTTTTAAGCTTTGAAATTTGAATCGAAGGTGCGTTTAATGTTGTATAACACTAGAGAAATTGTGATTGAATTTATTATGCAACACAGGATTTGAAATTTTGATTTTAGGGTTATTTGCTCTGTGTATTTTCGAGCTTGAGGAGTTCGATTGTGTGAAGTGTGATGACCCTACTTTTCTGGTGGCCAAATCATGGACTAATTTGTTTTTTTTTGGGCATAAAGAAATATGCTAAATGAAAACACAGGGTCATCTATCGTCAAAACCAAAACCAGGATCCACTATTACCAATATAGAAATATTGGTTTATTCTTAAAACATAGATTAGTATATATGAAGATATACCAATCTCTTTAGCTATTAAATCAGAGTTTAAGAAAATTAGCTAAAGCATTCACACATAGCATTTTAATATAAAGATAAATCCATTTCCCTCTTTATGAAAATTATTTGCAATATGACACAAAAGATACACAAGCAGACTGGAAATATCAGAATTCCGGATTATATCATAAAAGTCATAGATATTCTTTATTTAATTCAACTCTTGCTATAGCACAATTATAGGTGTGGTTGCACGTACACACACATATAAATACAGGTGTGCACGGCCTCGCCAACACGCAAGCTCAAGCAATGGTATTAATGAATAGGCAATTAAAATTGAACCCTAAAATCACACAGTAACAATGCTGGCAACATCCGAGAGTCAATGAAGCCTTGGCACCAACAAAGTATCAATAAATATACGTATAAACAAAGGATTACCAATCCAACTATACAAAAATGAGGTCAACGAGTTTTCCTCTTTCTCACTCATGCAAGTTATATTCAGACATAATAGATGAATTTACATCAACTATCTTTCTTTAAAGCTGAAAACTTATCACTGATGCAAGGACAAAAGCGATTCTGCATCATACAAATATTTTTAACATAAACAATTGGAAGCTTACAAGTTCCTTTTATAAAAGTCTCAAGATAATACATGGACTTGTAATCCATTTCCAGAAATCTTATGAATATAGCACAAGAGAATCAAAACAGTTTGCTAATTAACTTTCTTTTGCAAAACTATTCAAAACTGAGCTCATTCATTTCAAAAATATAAAGTAAGGGCATGCACGTATATTAATTTATATGGCAAGTCCACAATACGATTCAAGAATCTATTACATGAACATGTATTAACTATATGTTATATTCAGATTCAAATAGCAACAGCCACTTAACATAGAAATTTCATTTCAAAAATCATAATGCATTTGAAAGCATTAAAATCCATTTTTTTTCTCCTTCAAAGATCTACGGCATCAGATATGCCAAAACATATAAATATAGTTCAGACTTGTAAGTCATACTGTTAAAACAACTAAACACATTTCAGATATATAAAGCACATGAGGCTGTATGTTCTCAAACTCATTTCATAAATTATTTCAAATTCTTATATAAATCCAAATCTCCCATAAACTTCATTTTTCCAGAATAAACATCTTATGTCAAAGAAAACATATCTATCAAAACTCAGATGCTCAGATTAAAGATCATATCTCAAAAGTGTGGATTCAGATCCATATAATCTCCCATTTAAAACCATAAGTAACTTGATCTCATAAAACCATAACATAGAGAAATATACAAATCTCATCTTTCCTTTTCATACTTAAGGCATTCAACTTGCCAAAAACAAATATATATATATATATATATATATATATATTCTCAGATATGATAATTACATACTAAAATCAAACTCCAGATACATATATGGTTATGCATAAATATAGAAATAATCCATGAAAATAAGTTTATAAAGATTTTCCCCAAAACTTCTGAAAGGAAACTCGAACAAAATCCATAAAAATCCTTTAAATCACAAAACTCAGCAGATCTATAGGTCTGCACATATACACAAGTGTAAACACTTGTGTATACTGCCTTGACACAAGTTATTCTCCAAATACAGATTTCAGAAAATATATAAAAACTGAACGATCCCAGTGTTTCAGTTTCAAACTTGCAATTACTTATAAGACAAAACAGTTTTCCAGATTTATATACATATCAATCTAACACATGATGGTTCACTGTTCATAGTAAAATATACATATTTCAGTTCAGCAATCCATATAAAATGACAATGAAATACTTAAATACTTTCTTTATATCATCTACATGCAGTGATAAATCATTTTAACTCCATCTCTTAAGTCATCATCTCATCAAAATGTGCATAGCAACCTGTAAAAACATCATCCCGAACTGCCTCGTTGAATGAGACACCCCAGGAGATTGTCGAGACAATCAATAGGGTCAGACATGATACGTCTGGTATGAGTGCACTTAAACAATTCATTCGGCGGTAATACATAGTGTTAAATCAGTGTATCGTGACATAATAGTGAATAGATATCATCTCAGGTTCAGATATGAACATAATCAGACTTGATCTTCATCAATATATGGATACGCAAGCAACCAAGGATCAAACAATCATTAACAAGCATCAATACACGCAAAGCATCCATACACACAAATTTATTTGCAGAAATATAACTACGGCTGCCTGAGATAGGACTTATTGCCAAATCAAGATTAAGAACACTCACGTAGCTATATGAGATGTCAATCCCCTAGATATTGCCATAGCTTTCCCCCTTTTTCTCACGAATCCAACGCCATTCGATACAGCAAGATGATTTTTCCCCCAATCTGATTTCTAGGGCTTCGGCCATTTTAGTTTTTTTTTTGTTTTGAAACGAGAGAGTCGAATGAAACAGTGGCCACATCTTTCTTTTTATAATTCACTCACGGCTAGGGTTTTAACAGTTGGGAAATCACAAATTTACCCCTAAGTCATACCAAATGTGTGCATAAATATATTTCAATATTTTATACTTGTTTAAATCACAATATCATAGTTGTGTAAATATTGTGGGTCATTACAAATACCCCACCCTTTTGGAATTGTGTCCTCACAATTCGCTCTTACTCGTTCTAGCATCCCAAATATTCATTAAATTTTGCAGAGTGGCTGCAATACACCCGTGTATAAATATACACGCATGCACTGCCTTGCCAACTCGAGTGCACAAGAAAATTTCAATCAACATGTTTCATCATCAAATGAACAAGCACAAGGGTAATTGCAACTGTCATACAAACAGAACATAAATAAGAAAGCGACATATTCAAGCAACTCAGTGCATCTAGAAACAGCAAACTCAGATGGATGTATGGGAACTTACACATGGACTTTGCAAATGCAAGACAACAACACAAAATGACAACAGCAGAAGTGATCAAGACAAAGCACAAGTGTGCAGCTTCAAGTAGTTTCAAGTACATGGACATATATATGGAACTGCCACTGCATGCAAACAGCAAAATCAAGTCTAAAGTCTCAAGTGCAATAGCAGATTTCAGATGCAACAGTGTTTGGACCAAGTCCATGCATACAGTGCAACTCAGGGGTGCACACAGGATGAAGTGAATATGCACAAATATGGCAGTGTACAAGTGAGAGCATGAAACAGTGCCATTGCATTCATCATAAAATTGATCACATTCAGTTTTAAACTAAACCCTATTGGCAAATTGGTTTAGTAAATTCTAGAATCAATACAGATTTTACTTTCTGCTTTTCAAAGCAATTCTAATGTCTCAAACATATTTATACACACGAAGCTTACTCAACCAGAACCAAACAAATATTAATTCAGTAATAGTTCATATGTTTTGTCATCAGGTTATATGTTGCTTACAAATACATTCCTACTCATGATTCATATTGAAGTCATTTTAAATGTAATGCTCATTCATCCATGGCCATACACACCATCTTCATGCAAAACATCAAAATAAGGATCAATACCCTTATATAATCTTTATTTATTTAAATGAATTTTTAATTCAAAACAGACCCCATTCTTGGCAATCAAAGCAAAATATCATAAACTTACGTATGAGTTAAGTTTATACAAACAATACTCAATCAATATAAACAACAAACAACCACTTAATAATGGTATCCATTTTTTTTCTCAGTTCCAAAAAGAAAACCAGACATCTATAAGAACATCAACTAATTACTTGCCATCAGAAATCATTCAACAAGTAATCAACAAGCAATGCATCCATTCAACAAATGTTCAGTAAGCCATGCATCATTCATAACTTCATTTTTACATAAATAAACCCAGGTTTTGTTCTCCCAATTTCTCCCAGTATTTCAATCAGGTCATCATATTAAACCTTGTTTAATTTATATCCCTGTCCAGATATTTATAACCCAGAGATTTAAATCTCATACCCCATTTTATTTTATGGTCTAAATCCCCCTGTCAAATGAACACAAGTATGCATTGTGAAGGAATCACCCAGATTGTTTTATTTATTCCAATACACAAAGGCCTCAGGGTGCACTTGCACCATGCATATACTTCCTCCCACCTGAAGCAAGCAGATCATTGACTAACCCCAAATGACCAATTTAATTTTCTTTCATTTATTCATAGGGTTTGATGCTTTCCAGTTCCATAATAAGCTTTAGCATATATACAATTAAACCTATACATCAAGCATACATTCGAGCAGTCATTCATCCAATTTGTTCAGTTGTAATGTACAAAACTTCTTTGGATCTAAATTCTTAAATTCCACAGCCTTCATTTCCAGTTCCATTTACATTTTTATATGGTCTAAACTCTTCCCTTTGAACACAAAGTGTGCATTACAAAGGACTCAATTCTGTTAACCTTTGCACAGAGGCCTTCAGGACTTGAACAAGTCATGCACATACCCATCATCCACCTGATGATGAATAGATCAAGGCAACTCCCCTAAATTACTTTGTAATTTAGAGACCATGCATATTTATTCATTTAAGGAATTTTCCTTTTTAACTCCAGAAATACTCGTGTAATCCTTTCTTCATTTCATAAGTAAGGAACTTAATTTTCTTAAAAACCATATCTAAACATACCAAACATTCATACCAAATTTTACAACCCATTTCAGAGTCATTTCTGCTTGATTACATTTTTCTAATAACCTGCTAGTACAATAGTTTCTAGAACTTTTCCTCTGCTTAAATAAATCTACTGAAATCATAAGAAATGCCATATTTGTTTTTTTTTACTGTGAACATAGGATGTGGTTTTGAGAAAAACCCATAAACATATTAGATTTTGATCTGAACAAATCAGCACATTTTTATAATATTTCTTTGTTCATAGCAATTTTAAATGAACTAGACATGAGCATAAACCTCTCTGTCCATACTGCCTAATCCATTATTATTCAATACCTTACTTCTCAGTAAATTAATCAGATTATTTTCTTATAAAAACTGAGTCACAAACTCATTTCTGTAATCAGGTTATATGATTGATTAAACAATTTTCAAAACAAAATAAAAGAAAGGAGAAACATCATTAACATTGATGTAATCCAAATAGATCATCCAAAGCAATCAATTCAAACAATGCAACCAAAGCAGTCAATACAAACAAGTTCACACAAATTAAATTTTTGCTATGTTATCTACCTACATAGCTCTGATACCAAATGTGATGACCCTACTTTTCTAGTGGCTAAATCATGGACTAATTTTTTGTTTTTTTTGGGCATAAAGAAATATGCTAAATGAAAACACAGGGTCATCTATCTTCAAAACCAAAACCAGGATCCACTATTACCAATATAGAAATATTGGTGTATTCTTAAAACATAGATTAGTATATATGAAGACATAGATTAGTATATATGAAAATATACCAATCTCTTTAGCTATTAAATCAGAGTTTAAGTAAATTAGCTAAAGCATTCACACATAGCATTTTAATATAAAGATAAATCCATTATGAAAATTATTTGCAATATGACACAAAAGATACACAAGCAGACTGGAAATATCAGAATTCCGGATTATATCATAAAAGTCATAGATATTCTTTATTTAATTCAACTCTTGCTATAGCACAATTTTAGGTGTGGCTGCACGTACACACACATATAAATACAGGTGTGCACGGCCTCGCCAACACACAAGCTCAAGCAATGGTATTAATGAATAGGCAATTAAAATTGAGCCCTAAAATCACACAGTAACAATGCTGGCAACATCTGAGAGTCAATGAAGCCTTGGCACCAACAAAGTATCAATAAATATACGTATAAACAAAGGATTACCAATCCAACTATACAAAAATGAGGTCATCGAGTTTTCCTCTTTCTCACTTATGCAAGTTATATTCAGACATAAAAGATGAATTTACATCAACTATCTTTCTTTAAAACTGAAAACATATCACTGATGCGAGGACAAAAGCCATTCTGCATCATACAAATATTTTTAACATAAATAATTGGAAGCTTACAAGTTCCTTTTATAAAAGTCTCAAGATAATACATGGACTTGTAATCCATTTCCAGAAATCTTATGAATATAGCGTAAGAGAATCAAAACAGTTTGCTAATTAACTTTCTTTTGCAAAACTATTCAAAACTGAGCTCATTCATTTCAGAAATATAAAGTAAGGGCATGCACGTATATTAATTTATATGGCAAGTCCACAATACGATTCAAGAATTTATTACATGAACATGTATTAACTATATGTTATATTCAGATTCAAATAGCAACAGCCACTTAACATAGAAATTTCATTTCAAAAATCATAATGCATTTGAAAGCATTAAAATCCATTTTTTTCCTTCAAAGATCTACGGCATCAGATATGCCAAAACATATAAATATAGTTCAGACTTGTAAGTCATGCTGTTAAAACAACTAAACACATTTCAGATATACAAAGCACATGAGGCTGTATGTTCTCAAACTCATTTCAGAAATTATTTCAAATTCTTATATAAATCCAAATCTCCCATAAACTTCATTTTTCCAGAATAAACATCTTATATCAAAGAAATCATATCTATCAAAACTCAGATGCTCAGATTAAAGATCATATCTCAAAAGTGTGGATTCAGATCCATATAATCTCCCATTTAAAACCATAAGTAACTTGATCTCAGAAAACCATAACATAGAGAAATATATAAATCTCATCTTTGCTTTTCATAATTATGGCATTCAACTTGCCAAAAACAAATATATATATATATATATATATATATATTCTCAGATATGATAATTACATACTAAAATCAAACTCCAGATCCATATATGGTTATGCATAAATATAGAAATAATCCATCAAAATAAGTTTATAAAGATTTTCCCCAAAACTTCTGAAAGGAAACTCGAACAAAATCCATAAAAATCCTTTAAATCACAAACAGCAGATCTATAGGTCTACACATATACACAAGTGTAAACACTTGTGTATACTGCCTTGACACAAGTTATTCTCCAAATACAGATTTCAGAAAATATATAAAACTGAACGATCCCAGTGTTTCAGTTTCAAACTTGCAATTACTTATAAGATAAAACAGTTTTCCAGATTTATATACATATCAATCTAACACATGATGGTTCACTGTTCATAGTAAAATATACATATTTCAGTTCAGCAATACATATAAAATGACAATGAAATACTTAAATACTTTCTTCATATCATCTACATGCAGTGATAAATCATTTTAACTCCATCTCTTAACTCATCATCTCATCAAAATGTGCATAGCAACCTGTAAAAACATCATCCCGAACTGCCTCGTTGAATGGGACACCCCAGGAGATTGTCGAGACAATCAACGGGGTCAGATATGATACGTCTGGTATGAGTGCACTTAAACAATTCATTCGGCAGTAATACATAGTGTTAAATCAGTGTATCGTGACATAATAGTGAATAGATATCATCTCAGGTTCAGATATGAACATAATCAGACTTGGTCTTCATCAATATATGGATACGCAAGCAACTAAGGATCAAACAATCATTAACAAGCATCAATACACGCAAAGCATCCATACACACAAATTTATTTGCAGAAATATAACTACGGCTGCCCGAGATAGGACTTATTGCCAAATCAAGATTAAGAACACTCACGTAGCTATATGAGATGTCAATCCCCTAGATATTGCCATAGCTTTCCCCCTTTTTATCACGAATCCAACGCCATTTGATACAGCAAGATGATTTTCCCCCAATCTGATTTCTAGGGCTTCGACCATTTTAGTTTTTTTTGTTTTGAAACGAGAGAGTCGAATGAAACAGTGGCCACATCTTTCTTTTTATAATTCACTCACGGCTAGGGTTTTAACAGTTGGGAAATCACAAATTTACCCCTAAGTCATACCAAATGTGTGCACAAATATATTTCAATATTTTATACTTGTTTAAATCACAATATCATAGTTGTGTAAATATTGTGGGTCATTACATGAAGCGTGGAGATGACCGAGTTGGGGTTGGCTTTAGGTGGAGGTGTGTTTGGGTTGTACGAATGCATGGCCGGAGTTGGGAGGCTGATGGTGGTCGGCTTGCCGTGGGTGATGGGGTTCTCCAGGCGTCTGCAGTTTGAATTTTGGGTTCGAACACCCAATTTTCACTCGAATTTGAATTAATGGGTTCTGAAGTTTGAAGTGAGGTCGTGGGATGGTTTGGGGTTTACGCGAGCTGGCGGTGGCGGCGATGGAAGCGCCAGAGCACCTTGCATGTGCACGAGGTAGGGGCTTGTGTCGGTGGAGTTGTTCGCGTGCGTTGGGTTTCAATCTCGAAGTCGTGCTCGCGTTTGGTCGCGTGAGACTCACGTGTGTGCTCGGTTGTGTTGCTGTTGCTTGTGTGTGTGTTGGGTTCAGGTGAATGATGAGTGTACGGAAGAGATGGAGTTGGGGTTTGTGTTAATTTTTGGTCGAGCTTATAACAAAATAATGAAGTCAAGTTTAAACTTGTTTTAAATTTCAATTTTGTTTTAAGTTTAAAAACTTAACACTTTATATTTTCCCTACTTTATTAAGTATCAAATATTTTATTTCAAAAGTAATTCACATCTTATTATTTGAAGTTTGAAATGATTTTATATCTTTTAAATCTAACTTTTTCAAAAGTAATTAGCTTTAAAGTATTGAAATAAATAAATATGTAAGAGTTTTAATGATAAATGAAAATTATTTTGTTTTGAAAGTTAATTAAATTTGAAATTAAAGTTTACTTTATTTAATTAGTAATTAAGGTCGAAATTAATTAATTAATTTAGGTTAATTAATTAGTTAAGATTTAATTAATTACTCATGGATTTAATGGGTAATTAAGGATTTAATTAAACAACAATTAATAGTTATTAATTAATTTATTAATTAATTTAAGATTAATTCATAAGTGATTAATAACTGATTAATTAAATGATTAATGATTAATAAATTAGTGATTAAGAAGTTAATTAATTAATTGATCAAGAGTTAATTAATTAAGTAATTAAACATTAATTAATTTATAATTAATAGTAAATTAATTAAGGATTAAGATTTAATTAATTAAATAATTAAGGTTAATTAATGAGTAATCAATTAAGTAATTAAGATAAATTAATTTGTAATTAATTAAGAATTAATTAAGGCTAATTAATTATAAATTAAGGGTCAATTAATAACCAATTAAGGAATGATTAATCCTAAATCAAATTTTAATTAATAAATAATTATAGTAATTAATTAATAATTAAATAAGGATTATTAATTAATTAAAGATTAATTAATTAATAATGAGATAATTAAGAGGTGATTAATTTATTAAATGATTGTGATTAATTAATTAATGTTTGGTTAAGCAAGATTAAATGATAAATTCTTAAGTAATTTATTTAATTTAAATTAATTAAATTTATTATAATATTAATTTAAGTAGTGCTTGCTTATGGATGTTTGTTTGAATTGATATCTGAATATGGTTGATATCTGTTGAATGATATTTGAGATATTCTGTGATGAAATGTTGTATATCTATGATAGATATTGGTTATTATCTATTGATAATGTTGTGTGTTGCTATGTTAAATCTGAATTGAATTGTTTAAATCTTTAAACAACTTGGCCTTTAAGACACGTTTGGATTTCGATGAGACCGGGATCGGGAATCGAATTCATTTCCGAAAACCACATTGATCCAAGTTAAACGTTAGGTCGTGATATCTCAAGTGAGAATCAAGATGAAATTTTAGAGTGCAAGGGTTATTGTCGTTAACTCTGAGGGTGATTTCAAATTGAGTGTAACGAAATGATGCCTTCAGTTTCGTTCGAGCCCGGAACGAACTTGCATGGATTGAATGCTTCCAGAACATCGTCAGGTGAACGATGAGCATTCTAAGTGATATGTCCTATAAAGGTAATCGTAGCCTCAAGCCTCATCAACCGGGAATGGATAAAATAGGGGAGGTGCAGCAAGGCTTCGTGGATAGCCCCCACTTGAGAGTGAGATTTACCCCTGTCTTGAAGTCCCTTATTATATTCGGCTGTGTGGGCAGTTGTTGGCCACAACTGCGGGGTTGTCTTGTTCGGAACTGTCCATAAGGGATGGGTCCGGCCTTGTGTTGCAGGGGATCGGGAGTGGTCCTCGGTACGGTGATCTAGGCCCCGTACTGTGACGGGCGGTACCCTAGTAGCCCTGCCATTGATTGAAACTCATTTTCCCTACGAGACCTACGTTTTTGATTGTATTACTCACTTTCGTGGCTAGTAGCTGGAATTTAATCATGTAACAATTTCGGCTATTTTCTATTTACTTGAAAACC
Organism: Allium cepa; assembly: GCA_030765085.1. Lineage (NCBI taxonomy): Eukaryota > Viridiplantae > Streptophyta > Magnoliopsida > Asparagales > Amaryllidaceae > Allium > Allium cepa. The sequence goes on from CM060938.1 coordinate 521,217,919, forward strand.
CTAGACCCTATTAAAATATCACTGAATTTCCTATCAAATGTTTTGGTTAGCGTAAGGTAAAAACTTACCCGTATTTATTTGTGGGAAGTCTTACGTGATACCTTTGTTTTCAAAATGATTTTTTTTAAAGTTAAACAGTTTTAACTAATTTACTCACACCAGACCCATGTCTGACCCGGAGTTTATTTTGTTTTTCATAAACTCTTGGGTACTCAAATTTTTATGAGTAGCTAAGTGATTATGTTTCGATTAGCATATGTTTTGGAAGCTGGAGCTGGAGTCCGGATGTAGTATTTATCTATATTCGCTGTAGTAGAATTTTGATGTTGTGTTTTGAGTTGTATGGGTTGGGAAAAACTCTTATGAATGTCAGATGTAATGGAGTAGTATTATTTTGTGTACTCTGATATGTAAAACTATGTAAGGGATATATGTAATATTATATTTTGTTCGTTTCCGCTGTGAGATTCTGATTATTGTTGTTTCTTTTCTATCTATCTTTCTATTTCTATCTCTTTCTTTTCTTATTGATGATACCTCTTTCTGTGGAACGAAAGGTGGGTCGTCACAAAAACTCACGTTCAAACCCATAAAGCCGCCGTTCTTTGGCGAATTATTGCACCGCCTCCACTCGACGAGAGGACGATCAAGGACCATCGTTCCAAAGCCCCTAGCCTCATGCATAACCGCCCCCGACCTGGTAGAGCTCGGCCCCCTCCTCTCCTTGAAAAACACGCACAAAGCCGGCCCCTTCAAACACAAATTGCCGTTGATTTTCTCAACGAAAATCGATCATCCCCATATGGATTCGTATATCTCACTTAGCTCTATAACTTTGTAGTTGGAAGCTTAACAAGCAGCGGCTGGCCATTGAATATTAACAAGCAGCGGCTGGCCTTTCAAACCCTAGGGTCGTTTTTATTTTGCAAAAGTGAAGAGTAAAGGGGCTTTTATAGAAAATATTCCAAAACACTATTCATCCCGAATTTTCCGAACTCTAAACGAAGCGTGCCGGCTGGCATTTCTATGGTTTACCGCGTTCCGAACACAATGGAACGTATTTCGAAGGCTAATTCCATCGTATGTGAGAGTTACGGAAATAAATGATCAATTTTAAATTAAACCGATTAAACGAATTTCTATGCATTTTGGCTTGCCCCGGACAAATGATAAATCCGATTGACTTGAAATTTGAAACCATACAATAATATCACATTACGGATCCGATAAAACTGGTTTCGTCGAAATCCGAGACTGTTTGAAAATGGCTATTTTAACTCGTCAATTTAAATATTAAAATATTCAATTTTCACAAATTTACTTTAAATTCAATTTTAAAAGTTCACAAACATCTTTCTAACTCCAACATGATTAAATAAAATTTTACAAATCAATTTTAATCATATTTAACCCAATTTTCAATTATTTCTGTATTTTCACATATTAAATTATCGATTTAATTATCCAATTAAATCCAATTATTCGAAATAAAATTTATTCGACATATAAATTTCACTTATTAATATTTAAAATCAATTAAATATAAAAAATTTAATTAATAAAAATTCGGGGTCGTTACATTAACTAAAATAAAATATACCAATTTATAAACATTAAATCTTTATATACTCAAATTAATAAAGTTTGGAAAATATTTTCAAAATTTTCTAAGTCTACAATTTATGGAAAATTTTGGCAGAGTCTCCTTTGTATGGAGAGGCTCGAGATAAAATATAATATCAAATATAACAATATATCACAGTATTTCAAAATAATACATCCATAACGGGAAAAACAATATAATAACGCTATAAAACCGTAATCCAAGAACGTACCTATTTATCGGGCAAACAACCGCTTAATTATGAAACCAAATGCAGTAGCAATTGCTTCCATAACCTGTATTTCACTTACATAATCCAAAGGGGGTTAAAATTTATATAAAATGAAATATTTAAAGTTGTTTCAACCACTAACAAACAAACCAATATAAACAACAATCACTTGCAACATTATACAATCATCATGTAAAATCAACACAATCAATTAGTTCATCTACATCAACAAAAACAAGTAGTTAGTTCAGGCTTAGACACTTTTAAATTGTATAGAACGACAAATAAACCAATAAGTATACCATTTACTCAACAGTCTTAGATAAAAATGAATAGATCATTCATACATCCAAACAATTCTAAAGTATCATTGCCCAAACAACCATAAACCAAAATAAAAAACAAATTCTAACATTATTTAAGTTTATTCTTATTAATTTCATCTCATAACATTTATTATTTCATTCCCTTTTTATTTATATAATAATTCATCCTTTAAATTTTCATTTACTTCTTACAAACTTTTACTTTTATTCATTAATTCCATATTTATTTCAGTTATTTTCATTTATTACTTACAAATATTCGATTTCGTTTATTTATAGTATTCATGTTTAATTCAATTTCTTTGCATATTAATTCATTTACTTAAGTTTATAATCTTATACTTACAATACTTACTTCCTTTTACCTTTATTACAGTAACATTTCAATTATAACTTAAGTTCACAACAATTTCAACATCAAATTCTTAATTATTAAAGAATCTCATTGCATAATTCAATTATTTCAAATTTTTACTTGTATAATATTCTATTACATTTTCTTATTAAACATTGTAACTTTTATAATTTGGTAAGTTTTATATATATATATATATATATATATATATATGCTTTTAAGAATGCAATTGAAAGTTACACAAGTTTATTTTATTTCTTTTAATTAACTTAATGTTCAATAATCATATCCTTTGCTTTTTATAGATCACAAATTTCAACTTTTTGGAAATTTTATTTATAACCTAGCATTTAATTCTTTTATTTAATTAAAGGTTCCAATTATTAATTAGTCACAACCTATTTCACTACAATAATTGAAACTATTGATTATCAGAAACCTAAGAACTAAATACCGGGTTAAATTTCAAATCATTTTAAAATAATAGATAGATGTATGCACTTGCAATTTATATATCCAGTTACACTTAAAACAATTTTAAATTTATATCTGTTTATCAAAATAAAGATGTAGTAAAACTACTACAGTGGCCTGCCCACTTTGAAAGTCGAAAATGAAGGTCGATGATGCATGCACTCATGACCGAAATTAATTTCCAGCGACAGAGAGGGGAGTACAGAACTTATTCCTTTCCAAAGTTTCTTTAAAGCAATTCTTTCAAATTATATTGAATTATTTATATCAATAAAAACTTATAAACAATATTATTATATTCCAAAAATCCTTTGAAAGCAAATTTTTTTCAAAATCCTGAAACTAAGTTCTAAAATTTCCTATTTTATTTATTTTAATTTCAATCTTATTTCTGACCAAAAATTATAAATTTCACTACCTAACAACCAATATTTTACAAAAAATATATATCATTTATAAAAAAAATATTTTATATATATATATAGAAAATATAATAGGCAAAATTATTTCATTCACCTATATTTCAAAACAAATATTGTGTCGGTCTGTCCTATTAAGTGTTTAGAAATCTCTATTGATGTCATAGCGTCCTATGCACCAACCAGAATTTATAAATACAAAACGGAACAAATTACCCTATATTAAAACCTTTTATATAACACTAACAAATATGCTCTCTCTTATATATATATACACTCAACGACTCATCATAGGGTATTACTACCCTATTAATAAAGAGTCAGACCCCGCAAAGCCAAGGTTTATCGCTAAACCAAAGCTCTGATAACAAATGTAACATCCCGCCTTTTTGTATGCTTTAAATCAACAATAAACCACACACGTCAGACTTAAACCATACAGAAGGGCGGATTGTTATGGGTAAATAAGAAAAAAACAGGGGAAAAAAAACAAAATAGAATCTTGCAGCGGAACCATAAAATATAATAATCAAATAAACAGTTCATGAAGCTGTTTTACAAAATATTCGATTGTACTTATACAATACATATCAGAGTTACTCAGACTAGAGAATAATAAATAACAATGCAGCGGAATACAATGGTGTAGTGGAATATAATAAATAGTAATAATAATTCTTCGTCTTCGTCCTCCAGAAATAAGGTCTTCAAATCCTGAAATGCTCACACTGACCCGAGCGAATTGAAAAGACAAAACACTCGAGTCAGAACTAAAAGATCTTATGTAAGTTAAATCAATAGTAAATAATATGAGTGAAATGGCATTAGAGATGTTTACGGGATTTGACATCTCCTATCCAATGTCAAACGTGAGTGCAGTAACTTAAGAGATGCTCGGGATTCACATCTCCTAAGGATTTGTTAAACTATTTACTATGTAGTAATATTTCGCTATTATAATAACGTCTATAGTAAAATAAACTTACTTTTAAATAGCATTAAGGCTGTACATTTTCGACCTTAACACGTAATAGTCCCATTAGTCCATCAAGTATCAGCGTATCTCTAGATCGAGAGACTACCCTAAATACTCCACGGGCTACGGGAGAAATCCAAACTCGTACAAGGCGCGCTAAGGTAGGTGGCACGGCACACAAGGCAATGCCAGGGTAGATATACCAATTACTATCCGGACTAGTGATGGTGCATACCGTGCAGCTACAGCCCACCTCGAGCCACACCCCTAAAGTCAAAAATCAAAAGTGGCCGCCAAATGAATCTCCAAGTTAGAATCTAATGTCGAATGAGTGTGTCCGATAAGAGGAGCTACCTCACTGGCCCGGAATCACTCCTATTTTAGCCACCTTATGCCAACTCACAGGAGTCGGGTCCACGTATATACCTTAATAGAACGTCGCCACCATCCTACTTCATTTTGGAATCTCCACCGTGCACACGGTTGTTAAATAGTTTTCGGAGTTGGCAGAGAGTATGACAACTTCCGATCTCAGTCTCTTTAACATCCAAAACGTAATTATAACACCGCGGTCTTTTCAAAATAGTTTATACTTTTAAATCCAGAATATAATATCCATTCAAAACCATATAAATACGATATAATTTCCACTTCAAAAACCAAATCAATATGATATCATTTTTATTAAAACCCAAATCAATATAATATCATTTTTATTTCAAATATATCCCTTTTCCAAAATCATAACACTCTCGAATTTATACACTTCGAAACCAAACATTTGAAATTACAACACTTCTAAAAAATACTTTGAAATCCATAACTTCAAAACATTTCAATTTCTATAAAACATTTCGATTTCGATATATTTCAAGGCTTTAAATATTCCAAAATGTCAAAACTAAATTTGATAATTTCAATTCAACAATTAAATTTTCTATTATTTAGTTTTGATATATTTTACATAATAAAACCCTTATCATTTAAATAAAACTCAAATTACAAATAGCTAAATATTTTCTTCAATTCATTTATACTTGAAATAATCATTTAATTCACCTTGACCCAAAATCAAGTTATAATAATTATACCTTTTAAAATTTCCAATTTAATAAATTTCATATCGACCTATTTTGATTTTGATTCTTAAATAAATTTAATTTCAAATAAATCTCTAATTTATCTCCCAACCTTAATTTATTTAAATCATTATACACTCTATATTAAAACAAAATTTAAATACTTACTCACCTTTATTTTAATAAAAATCAAACTCTATTATTAAACTTAATTTTTATTTAACAAAATTATACATAGCTTAAATTCAAGCATTTAACTATATATAAAATAATATTTATATAATATCCAAAATCAATATTCATTAAACCATTTATTTCTTTCCAAAACCACAGAAATCATTTTCAAAATATTTTAGACATAGACTACGATGTTTGTATAAAATTTTCTACCCTATGGGCAAGTGATATGGATATTTATCATTTCAATTCGTAATTTAAAATAAAAATACGGTTATATATCATTTCAAACCGCAATCTCGAATGGAAATAAAAATGCATAACTTGCAATTTATAACAATATAAAATACAACATCCATTCATCCAATATCAATCGTCCACATTTATCACAATCATCATCCAATTCAAATAAGAACATCGATATAGAACAGATAACAAATAACGGGTATTTAATGGCAGTTTATATTAAATAATAAATTAAATAACAATTTACTTAGCAGTTTATATACAATAATAAATTAAATAACAATTTAATTCAATTTAACTGGAATGATGATAAAAATATACCAAACAACCATAAATAAATTTCCAATCACATCAGCAATTAATTTAACACACATAGGAAATTTTAGAAGTTGTGAGTGGGTTAAGACACTCAGCTTTTGAATTTAAAATTGAATTAAAATCCAATTTAAACCTAAAATTTGAACAGTATAAGAATTCGTCCAAACAAGCATCAAAATGTCCAAAATTTCAATAGGAACCTAGTGGGGAAAACCGCGCGCGAATTGGACCTCGTATGCAAAAGTAATTGATATTAGAACGAATGAAATTTGAAATTAAAATAAAAAGAAGCAAAACAAACACCTTCCAATCCACACGCACCACGTCACCGCCCTATCATCCAAAGGAACATGAAACCCCCTTCGTTCGTTCAAACTGCAACTACGAACCACGGCAATGCAACACCGCACACAAGCCACGGCCGCACCTGCGCCTGAAGCCGCCACAACCCCATGACCTCCGGCCCCCTCCCCCATGACGAATCGCATCACCACAACAAGACAGCCGCCCCAAATCCACGAACCTAATTGAAAAATCCTCCACATCCTACCATTAAATCACCAAGCGATCTTCATTGATGAAGTACGTGCGTGACCCTCTACACAACAACACTATCGATTTGGGGATCCATCGAACTTGATCGTCACGTGATGAACGGCCACAAATTGTTCATCAATTTCTGGACAAACAATGCATCAAACTGAAAAACGAATCACAGAATTGAGATGCCCTCTTCGAGAGTTTTCCGACGATATAAAATATGATATAGTTTGTGGACAATGAAATTTTGATTTGATTTTGAATTTCAATTGGATCTAGAATTTGATCGTCTTCCATTGAGGAGGAGAGATAGCTGAATTGTACGTACAGAACAATGAACATAAGGAATAGGCTAGGGTTTGTAACGAGGGGGTTGTGTGTGTATGCAAGGATGAAATTAGAATGGATGGACACGATTGATATACACGTTGAACGATAAAATGGCCTGAATAGCCCGTTCTGACTCCGGAACGAAATTATATCAACCCATATATCAAAATAGATGTTTTAAAATATTTAAAATCAACGGAATAGGTTTCAGGTCCAAATTCAATCATATGAAGATTATGCTAAAATCAAGTTATTTCAAATTGATTTCAATTATTTCAATTTAACTGATTTTTGGGCGTTCTGAGTCCGTACGATCAAACGACAAGTCCGATCATTATGAAAGTTGAAATCCTCTAATAATCCACCATTACAGATCCGATGAAACTGGTTTCGTCGATATCCGAGTCAGTGGCCAAAATGGCTGTTTTCTAGTTAATTAAATAAATTTTAATTAGTTAATTAAATCACTTTTTCAATTTCAATTCCATAAATAACAAATCTTATCATTTTTGGTTTCTTAAAAAATTGCCATACTTTAAACCATTTAGATATCAGTTCAAAGTTAATTAATCTACCAATTTCCGTATTCAATTTCAGTTTTTATAAATTCATTAATCATCAATTGAAATTCCAAATAAATCCATTTATTTGATTCTAATTCTTGTTATTCAATCCATTATCATAAAATAGATAAAATTAACATTGGTTCATACTTTATCACATAAATATCTTCAAATTTCATCTAAATTAATATTTATGTAATATTTAAATATTTAATTCCATTTAGTCACAATTAATCCAATTATTACATTTAAATCCCAATAAATTAATAAATCTTGATTTTCCAATCCTTTTAGTCAACCTATTATCATATTATCAATAGAATTTACTTTTGTTACGTCTTATTGAATTAATATCTTCACTTACACATCTAATCTACAATAACCGCAATAATTGAGTAAATTGATTGCGATTGATTCCCAATTAATTTTTTAAATATTAAATAATGTGTAACCTATAATAATATTAGTCACCATTTACCTTAAATCACATTTATAACACCTTTAAGTTTATAATCGTAAACAAATGTTACAACTTACCTCTATAACAAATTTTTTATTAAATTACCACTAATTATGTGCTAGTTCATACGTTTATACACACTTACATTTATTTACTTAGATTCAATTTATAACCAAGTTACAACCTTTACATCATTTCAATTAATTGGGAATTCATATGAATTGTTAATAGTTAACTTACATTAGTATTGTTACATTCTTTCTAGTCCTTGTTTCCACTAACAATTCACTAACTTTTATTCTCTTCAATATTAAATTACAAAATATTATTAAATTAACAAATTAAATTATCGAAAATTTACGGGTCGTTACATTTCGTCTTCTATCTGCATAGCTTTTCTAACTAGACCATGCTTCCTTCATTCTCGTCCTTATCAGCTCAATCATTTCTGCTACTTCTTTTACCAAATCATGACCAGGGACCAATCTATTTCAAGTCTCCAACTAACATATAGGGGATTTTTATGGTCTTCTATGCAAAGCCTCAAATGGTGCCATCCCTATACTAGTCAGATAACTATCGTTATATGAAAACTCGACTAGGTGTAGTTGGTCTTCCCATGATCGGTTCGCGGATGGTAAGCGCTACTCGCCTTGAGCTTGGTTCCTAAGATTTCCCATAGACTCTTCCAGAGCTCGGTATTGAATAAGTGTAACATCCCAATTTTATCAGATTTAAAATTAGTAATTAATATGATTTTTCGGAATTTAATTTGAAATTGATTTGAAATTATCAAAGCGAATTAGATAATCATTGATTTGTGTATATGAATAAGATTGTAATTTGTATTTGAATTTTAAAATCTAAAATAATAAATGTTTTAAAATTATTTGAATTTAAATATATATATATATACACATGTAGATTTGAATTTGAGTTTGAGTTCGGATTTAAAATTTGAATAAATACCTTATTAAAATAATTTGAATTTAAAATAATGTATAGGTAATTTATTTAATGTGTAATTTGTTTTAAAACACTTTTCTTTTAGATTGTATGCATTTAAATAAAGGAGAAATGTATTTATAAAATGAGAAAAATGTAATATAAAATTTATTTAAAGCCTTTAATTCATGCATAATACAAGTGTTAAAAATGTAACAAGTAATTCAGCAAGTGTAATTCATGAAACAAGAGAATAAACAAGTGTCATGATCTTGTAATTAAAATGAACAAGTGTCATTTTGTTTTATTCATTTTGATAAAATTGAAAAAAATAGAAAATAAGATTATACAAACAATTTCATTTCCTCTCTCTCATTTCTTTATCACTTTCAAAACTTTGAAAAATCAGGAAAAAAAACCTGCACAAACTCTAAAATCTCAAACCAGAAAATCATCAAAGGAAACTCAAAAGAAATCAAAGCAAATAATTAAAACCAGAAAAGTTAAAACACCTTTTACAAATTAAATCCTGAAGCCTTGGAAATTATTTCAAATATCAACAACAAAGTCTATAAACAAACAGCAAAGCAAAGTTCATATCAATTGGTTAAGCAAATCAAAGTTTTCATCATCCAAACAACAAAGATCAGAGTATCATAATCAAATCGAGACACAAAACCAAATTTCAGTTTTTCTATTTTCAACTTCCAGGATCTTTGAAAGCTCTTTGTTTCTTCTTTACAAGTGAGTAAACCTTTGTTAAATCCAGATTTTTACCTACTGTTTGTAGTCATGCCTGAAGTGAAGTTGAAAACCATACTCATGTGAACAAGTTTGTGTATATATGTGTATAAAAACGCCTGTGCAAGTCTGAGAACAGAAAAATGTCTCTATTCTAAGTATAACAGGTTTTAAAACCTGTTTGAAAAATCAAAACCTTACTCTCTGATCATCTTGAGACTTTGATGCCTAAACGAAATGTGTTAGGATTGGCAAGATCTCCATTCTAAAAATATTTTTGAGTATTAAAGGTAAATAGGTTTACTGGAAATAAAAAATCCAGAAAAATCAATTTTTGTTCAAAAATTTAATTGATTAAAACCTAAGTCTTGATTGCATGATACAATTCGTCTTTGTAAACAAAGATTTTTAATAATAAAATCATGAATTTTTAGTTGGGAAATCATGAGCATTCGTGAGATGATCAAAAAATAGGTTTTAAGGCTTTTTTGTCAATCGAGGAACTCGGGGTGGTCGGGGTTTTGCTTGGAGGTGGAGGAAGACTTGGGATCTAGGCAAAATGCGTGGCGATTTTGATAGCCACCGTGGCGTCGGTTGTGGGTCGAAATAGGGTTTAAGCCCTAGTTTGGGTCGAGGTCGGAAATCAAAGTGATGCGGCGTCTTTGGTGAAACGAGTGTCTCCAGACATGGGGGGATTGAAGCATCAGGCATCAGTGAAGTTCTAGGCACATTCGCGTGACCTATGATAGTCGGAGGAGGGAGTACGAGATGGTCTTGGTGGTTCATTTTTGTTCCATTCTGGGTTGTGTAGCCAAATCAAGCGTTCGTCATCGATTTGTGTTGCTGGGTGGTTGGAAGGGTCGAGTAGATGGTCGTTGACTTGTAGATGGTCGTAACATCGACCAGACGTGATCGAAGCAGGTGTGTACATGCACACGTACATGCGAGTATCTGCAAATTGAGGAAGAAGGCTTTGCCTTGTTGTTGAACTCGAAGTCGTATCACGTTGGACTCGAAGATGTGAGTGTGGGATGTTACTCAAGTTAGTATACGGGGGTGACTCGGGTAACACTCGGGTAGATCTCGGGGCAGTTTAAAACAATTTTAAAATTTTAAAATGAATTTAAGTTTAAATAAGTATTTGACTTATTCTTTAAAAATAATATTGTTTAAGTTTGAGAGTAATAAAAGTTCTAAAAATTAATTATTTTTAGTTTAATTAAGTTAAAGTGTTTAATACATATATAACCTTAATTTTAGATATTTATTTTAAATAAACTTCATTATTATAATTAAGTAAACAATTATGAAAAATGAAATGTTTTCTAGACATTAATCCAACTTTAAGATCTTAAATTAACTAATGTGATAATGATGATTTATTAAACACGGTTTAAATGATAATTAAAGTAATTAATAAAGATAAAATGGTTTATCTTTTAAATTAATTAAGTAATTAATGATTTGTTAATATAATTACTTGTAGAATAATTACCTAATTAATTACTTAATATTAAAGGTTAATTAATTTGTAATTAAGAATTAATTAATTAAGGAATAGTTAATTAATGAAAGTAATTAAGATTTAATTAATTAATAATTAAGGATTAGTTAATAAATAATTAAGGACTAATTAATTTGTAATTAAGTATAATTAATCATTAATTAAGGATAATTAGTGGAAATAATAATGTGATTAATTAATTATAATCACACAATTAATTCATCTTAATTGTAGATGATTGATTATTATTGATGCTTTGTATTGATAGACATCTCTGATATGTGATTGCGATACCATGTGATATAAATTGTTTTGTGCTGAGCTGTGATATCTGTGATATGTTTTCTATGTGAATGTGAAAACTCCTTTTGGCTCGTAAAATAGTATTTAAATTTCGACGCAACAGGGAATCGGATTCCAATTGGATATCTGAAACCCACATCGAATATTAATGATTAATCTTTATGATTGATATATCCACGTGTTCTGAAATTAAGCGCTCACTATTCGGTTTAGCTAGGAGAGGACATTGTGTCATATAACCCATTTCGAATTTTGATACGACGAAATGGATAGCAATTGAAGACGGTTGTGAAGACCGGGTGTCTTCAAGAGCGAAAGGATAACCTATCAAATGACTGCACTGCGTTGCTCCAGTATAGATATCTCCATATGTGATGGGGAGGTCGTCGATTTGTGTTGCCGGGTGGTTTGAAGGGTCGAGTAGATGGTCGTTGACTTGTAGAAGGTCATAACATCGACCAGAGGTTATCGAAGCAGTTGTGTACGTGCACACGCACATGCGAGTATTTAGAAATTGAGGAAGAAGGCTTTGCCTCGGGGCTGAACTCGAAGTCGTATCGCATTGGACTCGAAGACGTGAGTGTGGGATGCTACTCGGGTTTGTATACGGGGGTGACTCGCATAACATTCGGGTAGATCTCGGGGCAGTTTAAAATAGTTTTTAAATTTTAAAATGAATCTAAGTTTAAACAAGTTTTGACTTATTCTTTAAAAATAATGTTGTTTAAGTTTGAGATTAATTAAAGTTTAAAAAATTAATTATTTTTAATTTAATTAAGTTAAAGTGTTTAATACATATATAACCTTAATTTTAAATATTTATTTTAAATAAACTAAATTATTATAATTAACTAAACAATTACGAAAAATGAAATGTTTTCTAAACATTAATCCAATTTTAAGATCTTAAGTTAACTAATGTGATAATGATGATTTATTAAACAAGGTTTAAATGATAATTAAAGAAATTAATAAAGATAAAATGGTTTATCTTTTAAATTAATTAAGTAAACAATGATTTATTAATATAATTACTTAAAGAATAATTGCCTAATTAATTGCTTAATATTAAAGGTTAATTAATTTGTAACTAATAATTAATTAATTATGGAATAGTTAATTAATGAAAGTAATTAAGATTTAATTAATTAATAATTAAGGATTAATTAATAAATAATTAAGGACTAATTAATTTATAATTAAGTATAATTAATCATTAATTAAGGATAGTTAGTGGAAATAATAACGTGATTAATTAATTATAATCACATGATTAATTCATCTTAATTATAGATGATTGATTATTATTGAATGCTTTGTATTGATAGAAATCTCTGATATGTGATTGCGATACCATGTGATATAAATTGTTTTGTGCTGAGCTGTGATATCTGTGATATGTTTTCTGTGTGAATGTGAAAACTCCTTTTGGCCCGTAAAACGGCGTTAAAATTTCGATGCGACAGGGAGTTGGATTCCAATTGGTTATCCGAAACCCACATCGAATATTAATGATTAATCTTTGTGATTGATATATTCATGTATTTTTGAAATTAAGCGCTCACTATTCGGTTTAGCTAGGAGAGGACTTTGTGTCATATAACCCATTCTGAATTGTGATATGACAAAATGGATAACAATTGAAGACGGTTGTAAAGACCGGGTGTCTTCAAGAACGATAAGATAACCTATCAAATAACTCTTCACTGAGTTACTCTGGTAAAGAGATCTCCATATGTGATAGGGAGTCCGATCGGGATTGTGGATGCCCGGATTACAAGGGCTTCTTCCTTTATTGGACGAAGTGCCTTCGGTTCTGTTCGAACACGGAACAGACTTGTATGGTTATATGTCTGACATTACACTTTTAGATACAAAGCAGATGTCTTTCAAATACATTTCTATTGGTAGCGAAGAATTTATTCTCTTAGCTTAACACCCTTCTTTGAGACGTACTAGCTCAGATTTTATGTAGTTGATGTTTATTAATAATATACTCTCAATTTGGTAGTGTGGCATGCTGATTGTTGATGATCATTTGTTGATCGAACCATGGCTTTTGTGAAAAGCATAGCTTTGTGGACGAGACTTCGTCGAACCTCACAACCCAAAAATGGTCGAAACAAGAAGGATGCAGCACTGTTATTGGCAGCAGCGCCCCTTATATGCATTTCCTTTTGGATAAAAAGTGGTATCATGGTATGAAGCCCAGATACTTATATTATATGGATGTTGAAATTGTGTTTCTTTGTGGTTGTTGTTGTTGGGGCCCCGGATAAAGGTCGGTTATGACCAGGGTATGGCATACTCGCGACAGTTAGTTATCTAGTTACTGAGATAACATGGCCTTGTGTTGGCAGAGAGCTGGTTAAGTTCTCAGGGCGTCCCTCCAGTGGCGTACCCATGTGGCTCAGGAAGTTCCTTAGCCTTACCATTTGTTGGAAATCCAATCACCAATACGAACCCTGTATGGTTATAGTTGTAGAACGTGCCATTGAACATGGTAGCTATAGTAGGCATACTATAATGGTACGTATGCCGGCTAAGATTAATATTATACTTTCGAAATGTTTTCAAACTATGCACTAATAATAATATTAAAAGAGTTTTCCCATATCAAGCATATTTGACTATCATAAGGAGAAATCTCCCCAAGTGTGCGATTGCATTGTCTATGTGCCGGGAGGCCTTATGGTAGTTTCATTTTCCAAATGCATGAACGGATTTCTTTTATAACATGTTTTGTACAAATAACTATTTTTGTTTACTCATACCAGTCCCATGACTGACCCGGAGTTTATTGCTCCATTCCTAAACTCTGGGTGCTCATAATTTCCAACGGGCAACCTAGAAGAAGGTTATCCTTGTTTTGGAGCTAGCTTGAATTTAGAAGTCTTTTGGAAGCTGTCGAATTTTTGGAAAGCTTTTGGTTTGGAAATCTTTTAAAGTTTTTGGAGTTTCGAGAAGATCTTATCAAAGTCGAAGCATGTTGGAAGCCTTTTTGAAGACCCGTTGTTATTGTTCCGCTGTGATGCTATCATTCTGTTGTTGTATTATCTATATAGCACTCTGATGTTGGTGTTGATCAAATGAGTACTATATCAATGTTGTAACTGTGTTATGATCAATGAAATCATCTTTTGTTTTTCGCTATTTTATTTTCATCTAACGTTGTTATAAGCTCCATCTGAACTGGAGTTCAACGTTTGAATCTCCGGTAGTCGAATACAAGTGAGGTATTTGATGTTGATTTTTTTGAATGTTGGATTTCGGGTCATGGCAAGTGGTATCAGAGCTAAAAGTTGAGTAAGAACTTTAGCTACGTAGTATAACACATTAGGTGACTCATTAGAGATAGGGTGCAGAATACTCTAGAATGAGCATAACCCCAGAGACCGAAACCCTAGAATTTCTTGGTCTATTTCTTTAAACCGTTGATATTCCCTAAGATATCTCGTCTGTATACCTAAATCAAGTTTTCTTACTATTTGCATATAGTGAGAATGAGCTAGCAAAGAGGACGAAGTAGGGGACGGGGAAATACCACTACAACTGGTTATGTCCCTACAGCAACGGAAGCAGCTATTCCCACTTAACCTCAACCGAATATGCCTGATCTATATCGAAGCTTTTCCAGGCTTGGTGGTAATCCGTTCACATGCAAGGAGTCTATTGTCGAAGCACAAGCTTGGATTCGATCGTGTGAAAGAATTTTTAGAGGATTAAAGTTAGAAGACGATCAGATGAGATTGATAACTTCTTGGCAACTCCAAGAGGAAGCTTTAGCCTGGTGGGAGATAGTTATAGTAGATGAGCCGGAAGATGAGTTCACTTAGGGTCGATTAAAAGAGGTGTTTGAGCAGCGATATATGCCATCTGCTGATATCTCTAGAATGCACCAGGAGTTCACAGACTTGAAGCAAGGGAGCTTATCGTTTGAGGAATATTTAAACAAATTTAATGAGCTATCTCGGTTTGGTACAGAGCTGGTGAATACACCCTTGAAGAAGAATGAAAGATTTATTCATGGAATGAATAAGAAGTACCATGAGAGGATGATTGCCCACGTAAAAGAATCGTTTTTGAATTAATTGATATGGGTTATAGATACGCTACTCTGGATAAGCAGGAAGTTCAGGAGAAGAAAGGAAATGCAAGCAATCCGAATTGCAAGAAAAGGAAGCTCGAAGGGAAGAAACCGTGTCAAGGCAAGGATAAGAGGAATAATCAAGAAAACCCGACGAAGAATATTACTTGTTACAATTGCCAAGAGAAGTGTCATTACTCAAGTAGATGCGAGAATCCACAGAAACAAGTAAAGAAATAACGACCTATGAGGACAAGTCAAGGAACTAGAGAGTGCTTTTACTGTCACAAGCCAAGCCACGTAGTTAAAGATTGCCCAGTAATGAAGCGAGCTCAGGTAGTGGAGGTATACACGATCAAAGATGACCTCTCAACTTCAAAGGTGGATAAAGGAAAAGGAGTTTTAAAAGGTAACCTTACTATTTATGATAGATTTGTTAGGGTTTTGTTTGACATAGGTGCTACACATAGCTCTATCTCCCAACAAACCGTAAACGAATTAAAACTTAAACCTGAATTTGTCGACGAGCCCATTTGTGTTAAAAATCCTATTGGTGGCCCTGCGAACCTTTGTCTACGTTGTCGAGAGGTTCCTATCTCGTATTCTTGTCATCGATTTCCTATCAGCCTCTTCATTCTTTACTTTAATGAGTTTGAAATCTTACTCGGAATGAACTAGTTAATGAAATACGAAGCCAAATTAGATTGTAACAATCAAACGATTTCGATCAAAACAAAACTGGGAAATTTTATTGAAATCTCTTATGAGGATCCGAGTCCTAAGAGAGATAAGCTGATGTATACCTTGGGGCATCCCGAACCTAGTTTGAAATCTATAACTATTGTCCGGGAATTTCCAGATTCGAAGAGGTCAAATCTTTACCCCCGCATAGAGAACATGAATTCAGAATTGACTTAGTACCCAATGCCCGTCTTGTTGTTCATGCGTGTCGCGGAATGGCACCCAAAGAAAGAATAGAATTAATCAATTAAACCCGAGATTTTTCTAGAAAAAGGGTTAATACATCCTAGTGTTTCCGATTAGGGTTCAGCTATGGTGTTTGTAGCCAAGTCTGACGGTATGTGGACTACCGCGATCTCAATAAAGTAACTCTCAAAAATAAATTTCCTTTGCCTAGGATCGACGATCTGTTCGATCAACTTCACGGCGCTTGATTCTTTTCTAAGATGGATCCATCTCAAGGATTCCATCAATTGAGAATTGTCGAAGACTGTATTCGCTTAACAGCTTTTAGGGGTCCAAATACATTCTACGAATGGTTAGTTATGCCTTTCGGACCAACCAATGCTTCCGCATACTTCGTAGACTTAATGACCCATGTATTTCGAGAAGTGTTGAATAAATTTGTTCTTTTATTTATTGACGATATTTTGGTCTACTCCAAAACCGAAGAGGAGCATGCTGAACATTTAAGAATTGTTTTGAAAATATTGAGAAAGAACATTCTGTTTGCCAAATTTTCTAAGTGTCATTTTTGGGTCAAGGAAGTTAGATTTCTCGGACACATTGTTAATGAAGAGGGAATTTCTGTATACCCGGGCAAGACTTTCTGCTATCCTGGATTGGAAGCAACCCACTACTCGAAAAGAGGTCAGAAGTTTTCTAGGTTAAGCCGGATATTACAGAAAATTTGTCCAGGATTTCTCCAAGTTGGCCAGTCCGCTGACTAAGCTAACTATGAAAAATGCTAAGTTCGATTGGACTCCGAAATGTGATGAAGCGTTCCAGGAGTTGAAGAAAAGACTGACCACTGCTTCCATTCTCGCTGTTATTAACGGGAATCAAGGCTTATCTATTTATACAGATGCTTATGGTGATGGTGTGGGTGTTGTGCTAATGTAGAATGGTAGAGTGATTGCCTATATGAGTAGACAATTACGTCTACATGAGAAAAACTGCCCAACCCATGATCTGGAGCTCTTGGCTGTTATTTTCGCTTTAATAATCTAGCATTATTATCCTCTTGGTGAAAAATTCAAATTATTCACCGACCACAAATCTCTGAAGTATCTCTTTACCCAGAAGGATTTAAATCTGAGACAACAACGTTGGTTAAAAATTTTAGCGTCTTATGACCTAGATATTCTGTATATGCTTTGAGTAGAAGAGATGCTATTCTTGCTCATCTTGTTGTCACTCCTACTCTTCTTGAGAAAGTCGCCAGCAAGCAGAAAGAAGAAAATTTTCTTCACGAAATTTATGGAAGGATTCGTCGAGGTGAAGATTCCAGCTTCGGAATCGATTGTTGTGGAGTTATAATATTGAAAGGCAGGACGTGTATTCTAGATATCCCGGATCTAAAGCGGGAAGTGTTGGACGAGTGTCACAAGTCTAAACTTAGCATCCTTCTAGGAGTTAATAAGATGTATGGAGATATCAAAAGAACTTTATGGTAGAAAAAAAATGAAGAGGGACATTTCTATTTATGTCAATCGTTGTGCCACTTGTTAGCAAATTAAAAGTGATCAAAAGAAAATAGCAGGTTTACTCCAACCATTGGTGGTGCCTAAGTGGAAGTGGGATCAAGTGTTTATAGATTTCAAAGACGGGTTGCCACGAACTCGCAAAGGTAATGAAGCGATTTTGGTTATCGTGGATTGTCTGACTAAGACAACCCACTTTATCCCAGTAAAATCTACCCAAAAAGCAGCAAGTTTGGCTGAATTATATGGGAAAGAAATTGTCCATCTCCATCGTATACCCAGCAGTATAGTGAGTGATCGTGATCCGATCTTCACTAGTAGATTTTGGGAGGCATTTTAAGCAGCACTTGGAACAAAGCTGAACTTCAGTACTGCTTACCACCCACATTCTGATGGGCAGACGGAAAGGTTTGATCGAATCTTAGAAGCCTTTTGCATGCTTGTATACTTGACTTTGGTGGTTCATGGGAGGACCATTTACATCATGCTAAATTCTCGTATAGCAATAGCTATCAGGCCAGTATCGAAATGGCTCC
This sequence comes from Allium cepa, assembly GCA_030765085.1. Taxonomy (NCBI): domain Eukaryota; kingdom Viridiplantae; phylum Streptophyta; class Magnoliopsida; order Asparagales; family Amaryllidaceae; genus Allium; species Allium cepa. Next base: position 521,236,577 of record CM060938.1, read on the forward strand.
TTTCGAAGCTTTATATGGTCGTCCTTGTCGATCCCCGGCATGCTGGATTGAGTCAGGTGACAGACTCGTTCTTGGAACAGATATGATAAAGGAGGCTACCGAGAAAGTTGATTTTATTCGAAAGAAACTGATAACTGCTCAAAGTCGTCAGAAAAGTTGATACGACCTAGGAGAAGATCTTTAGAATTCCAGGTTGGAGATTCTGTTTTCCTCAAAGTTTCTCCAATGCATGGTGTGTTAAGATTTGGGGAAACTGGTAAGCTGGCACCACGATATATTGGTCCTTTTCCTATACTAGAGAGGATCGGTCCTTTGGCATATCGAGTGTAGCTACCCAGCTGGTTATCTGGCGTACACAATCTACTTCACGTTTCTCACCCTTGGAAATATGTGCCCAATCCAGAGTGTACTATTAAGTAAGCTACTCAGTAGGATTTGAAGATCACACCAAATTTGGCAGTTAAAAAAGATCCGTTGAAAATAATTGATCGTTATGAAATGTAGCTGAGGAATAAAATTGTGAAATTGGTTAAAGTGTAGTGGAGTGGTGATCCAAATCGATGTACGTGGGAAACAGAGGATATAATGCAAAAGTCCTATCCCAATTGCAAAGTGGATATTTTGGCTTAATCTGGTAAACCATTTCTCTATCTTTTTCTGTGTTCTTATATTCTTTGTTTGTCTCTCTCTTTCAAATTTCGAGGAAGAAATTTTCTTAAGGGGGGAATCTGTAACATCCCAATTTTTATCAGATTTAAAATTGGTAATTAATATGAATTTCTGGAATTTAATTTGAAATTGATTCCAAATTATCAAGGCAGATTAGATAATCATTGATTTGTGTATATGAATAAGATTGTAATTTGTATTTGAATTTTAAATTTAAAATAATAAATGTTTTAAAATTATTTGAATTTAAATATATAAATATGGGTTGATTTGAATTTGAATTTGAATTTGAATTTGAATTTAAAATTTAAATAAATACTTTAGTAAAATAATTTGAATTTAAAATAATGTGTGGCTAATTTATTTAATGTGTAATTTGTTTTAAAACACTTTTCATTTAAATTGTATATATTTAAATAAAGGAGAAATGTATTTATAAAATGAGAAAAAATGTAATATAAAATTTATTTAAAGCCTTTAATTCATGCAAAATACAAGTGTTAAAAATGTAACAAGTAATTTAACAAGTGTAATTCATGAAACAAGAGAATAAACAAATGTAATGATCTTGTAATTAAAATGAACAAGTGTAATTTTTTTTTATTTTGAGAAAATTGATTAAAAAAATAGAAAATGAGATTATATAAACCATTTCATTTCCTGTCTTTCATTTCTTTATCACTTTCAAAAATTTTAAAAATCAAAAAACAAAACCTGTACAAACTCTAAAATATCAAACTAGAAAATCATCAAAGGAAACTCAAAAGAAATCAGAGCTAATAATTAAAACTAGAAAAGTTAAACACCTTTTACAAATTAAAGCCTGAAGCCTTGGAAATTATTTCAAATATCAAGAACAAAGTCCATAAACAAACAGCAAAGCAAAATATATCTCAATTTGTTAAGAAAATCAAAGTTTTCATCGTCCAAACAACAAAGATCAGAGTATCATAATCAAATCCAAACACGAAAGAAAATTCCAGTTTTTCCGTTTTAAACTTCCAGGATTTTTGAAAGCTGTCTGTTTCTTCTTTACAGGTGAGTAAACCTTTGTTAAATCCAGATTTTTATCTGTTATTTGTAATCAAACCTGAAGCGAAGTTGAAAACCATTTGCATGTGAACAAGTTTGTGTATATATGTGTATAAATGTGGCTGTGCAAGTCTGAGAACAGAAAAATCTCTCTGTTCTAAGTATAAAAGGTTTTAAAACCTGTTTGAAAAATCGAAACCTCACTCTCTTATCATCTTGAGACTTTGATGCCTAAACGAAATGAGTTAAGATTGCCATGATCTCCATTCTAAAAATATTTTTGAGTATTAAAGGTAAAATGGTTTACTAGAAATAAAAAGAACCCGAGAAAAATCAAATTTTATTCAAAATTTAGTTGATTAAAACCTAAGCCTTGATTGCATGATACAATTCGTCTTTGTAAACTATGACTTTTTATAATAAAATCATGAATTTTAAGTTGGAAAATCACGAGCATTTGTGAGATGATCATAAAATAGGTTTTAAGGCTTGTTTGGCGATCGAGGAACTCGGGGTGGTCGGGGTTTTACCTGAAGGTGGAGGAAGACTTGGGGATCTCGGCAAAAATGCCAGGCAATTTTCTTAGCCACCGTGGCGTCGGCGGTGGGTCGAAATAGGGTTTAAGCCCTAGTTTGGGTTGAGGTCGGAAATCAAAGTGATGCGACATCTATGGTGAAACGAATGTTACCGGACATGGGGGGATCAAAGCATTAGGCATCGGTGAAGTTTTAGGCACATTCGTGTGGCCTTTGATGGTCGAAGGAGGGAGTACGAGTTGATCTTGGTGGCTCATTTTTGTTCCATTCTGGGTCGTGTAGCCAAATGTGGGTTCGTCGTCGATTTGTGTTGCTGGGTGGTTTGAAGGGTCGAGTAGATGGTCGTTGACTTGTAGAAGGTCATAACATCGACCAGAGGCTATCGAAGCAGTTGTGTCCGTGCACACGCACATGCGAGTATTTAGAAATTGAGGAAGAAGGCTTTGCCTCGGGGCTGAACTCGAAGTCGTATCGCATTGGACTCGAAGACGTGAGTGTGGGATACTACTCGGGTTTGTATACGGGGGTGACTCGCATAACATTCGGGTAGATCTCGGGGCAGTTTAAAATAGTTTTTAAATTTTAAAATGAATCTAAGTTTAAACAAGTTTTGACTTATTCTTTAAAAATAATGTTGTTTAAGTTTGAGATTAATTAAAGTTTAAAAAATTAATTATTTTTAAATTAATTAAGTTAAAGTGTTTAATACATATATAACCTTAATTTTAAATATTTATTTTAAATAAACTAAATTATTATAATTAACTAAACAATTACGAAAAATGAAATGTTTTCTAAACATTAATCCAATTTTAAGATCTTAAGTTAACTAATGTGATAATGATGATTTATTAAACAAGGTGTAAATGATAATTAAAGAAATTAATAAAGATAAAATGGTTTATCTTTTAAATTAATTAAGTAAATAATGATTTGTTAATATAATTACTTAAAGAATAATTGCCTAATTAATTGCTTAATATTAAAGGTTAATTAATTTGTAACTAATAATTAATTAATTATGGAATAGTTAATTAATGAAAGTAATTAAGATTTAATTAATTAATAATTAAGGATTAATTAATAAATAATTAAGGACTAATTAATTTATAATTAAGAATAATTAATCATTAATTAAGGATAGTTAGTGGAATAATTATGTGATTAATTAATTATAATCACATGATTAATTCATCTTAATTGTTGATGATTGATTATTATTAAATGCTTTGTATTGATAGAAATCTCTGATATGTGATTGCGATACCATGTGATATAAATTGTTTTGTGCTGAGGTGTGATATCTGTGATATGTTTTCTGTGTGAATGTGAAAACTCCTTTTGGCCCGTAAAACGGCATTAAAATTTCGATGCGACAGGGAGTTGGATTCCAATTGGTTATCCGAAACCCACATCGAATATTAATGATTAATCTTTGTGATTGATATATTCATGTGTTTTTGAAAATAAGCGCTCACTATTCGGTTTAGCTAGGAGAGGACTTTGTGTCATATAACCCATTCTGAATTGTGATATGACAAAATGGATAACAATTGAATACGGTTGTGAAGACCGGGTGTCTTCAAGAACGATAGGATAACCTATCAAATGACTCTTCACTGAGTTACTCTGGTAAAGAGATCTCCATATGTGATAGGGAGTCCGATCGAGATTGTGAATGCCCGGATTACAAGGGCTTCTTCCTTTATTGGACGAAGTGCCTTCGGTTTTGTTCGAACATGGAACAGACTTGTATGGTTATATGTCTGACATTACACTTTTAGATATAAAGCCGATTTCTTTCAAATACATTTCTATTGGTAGCGAAGAATTTATTCTCTTAGCTTAACACCCTTCTTTGAGACATACGAGCTCAGATGTTATGTAGTTGATGTTTATTAATGATATACTCTCAATTTGGTAGTGTGGCATGCTGAGTATTGCTGATCATTTGTTGATCGAAGCATGGCTTTTGTGAAACACGTAGCTTTGTGGACGAGACTTCGTCTAACCTCACAACCTGGAAATGGTCGAAACAGGAAGGATGCAGCAATGTTATTGGCGGTAGCGTCCCTTAGGGTATATGCATTTCCTTTTGGATAAAAAGTGGTGTCATGGTATGGAGCCTAGATACTTAACTTATGTGGATGTTGCAATTATGTTGCTTTGTGGTTGTTGTTGTTGGGGCCCCGAGTAAAGGTCGGTTACGACCGGGGTATGGCATACTCGTAACAGTTAGTTATCTAGTTACAGAGATAACACGACCTTGTGTTGGCAGAGAGCTAGTTAAGTTCTCAGGGCGTCCCTCCAGTGGCGTACCCATGTGGCTCAGGAAGTTCCTTAGCCTGACAATTTGTTGGAAATCCAATCAACAATACGAACCCTGTATGATTTTAGTTGTAGAACCTGCCATTTAACATGGTAGCTATAGTAGGCATACTATAATGGTATGTATGCTCGCTAAGATTAATATTATACTTTTGAAATGTTTTCACACTATGTACGAATAATAATATCAAAAGAGTTTTCCCGTATCAAGCTTATTTGACTATCATAAGGAGAAATCTCCTCCAAGTGTGCGATTGCATTGTGTGTGTGTTGGGAGGCCTTATGGTAGTTTCATTTTCCAAACGCATGAACGGATTTCTTTTATAAATTGTTTTGTACAAACAACTGTTTTTGTTAACTCATACCAGTCCCATGACTGACCCGAAGTTTATTGTTCCCTTCCTAAACTCTGGGTGTCCATAATTTCCACATGGGTAGCCTAGAAGCAGGTTATCTATGCTTTTGGAGCTAGCTTGAATTTAGAAGTCTTTTGGAAGCTGTCGGGTTTTTGGAAAGCTTTTGGTTTGGAAATATTTTGAAGTGTTTGGAGTTTTTGGAAGATCTTTTCAAAGGCGAAGTATGTTGGAAACTTTTTTGAAGACCCATTGTTATTGTTCCGCTGTGATGTTATCATTACGTTGTTGTATTATGTATATAGCACTCTGATAATGGTGTTGATCAAATGAATATTGTATCAATGTTGTATCTATGTTGTGATCAATGAAATCATCTTTTGTTTTCCACTGTTTTATTTTCATCTAATGTTGTTATAAGCTCCATCCAAACTGGAGTTCAACGTTTGAATCTCCGGCAGTCGAATACAAGTGACGTATTTGATGTCGATTTTTTGAACGCTGGATTTTGGGTCGTGACAATAAGGAATCTCTATCACTAACAATACTACTAGGAATTCCATGCAGTCTAACCTCGCTCTTCATAAATAACTTAGCCAATATAGGCGTCGTCCTATTTTACTTAACTAGAATGAAATAGGCACTCTTGGTCAATCTGTCCATTTTGACCCATATACTTTCATTCCCTCTATTAGATCTCGGTAACCCGTCTATGAAATCCATAGAAATAGAATCACATTTCCATACTGGAATATCTAATGGCTGAATCAATCCACTAAGCTGCTGATGCTCGGCTTTCACTTATTGATAGTTCAAACACTATTTCACCCATAAGCCAACATCCCTCTTCATTCCTTCCCAGAAGAAACTTCTCTTCATATCCTGATACATGTTCATTCCTCTTGGATGAATAGCGAACTTCGAACGATGACACTCCTCTAAAACTTCCTTCCTTATGTCCCCCACATCTAGAACACATAATCTACCCTTCTTTCTAAACCATCCACTTTGGACAAGAAGGAAATCTTTCAAGCCATCGCTCATCATCTCATCCTTTAATTTCCTAATCCTTTCAGCTACATTAAATCCTCTTGTCATTTCGAACCAATCTTCTCAATCATTCCGGGTCGGACTTCTAATCAAGACAATATAGCAGATCCTTCGCTAGACCCAGCCTCGGATCTCCATTGCACTCTACAAGCTGACAATGCTTCCAAGTCTTTCCATTCCACTATCATAGCCAACACGACATTCTGATGCTTCTCACTAAGCGCACCTGCAACCTTGTTGCCTTTCCCTGGTGTGTACTCTATTCCAAAATCATAAGCGGCTAAAAATTCTAACCACCTCTGCGTCTCATGTTCAGCTCCTTCAGGGAGAACAAGTACTTCAAAAACTTATGGTCGGTATAAAGCTCAAACCACTCTCCTAAAAGGTAATGCCTCCATACCTTCAAGGAAAATATTTCTATAGCTAACTGCAAATCATGCATTAGGTACTTGACCTCATGCGGTTTCAACTATCGAGATGCATAGGCAATCACTTTACCCCTCTACATCAACACAGCTTCCAATCATGTTCCACATGCATCAGTATAAACACCTAAATCATGATTCTCCTTCGAAACTACCAATAAAGGTACATAGGTCAATAAGTGTTTATAGCTCTGTAATGCTTCCTCATAGTTATCTGTCAACACAAAATTTACATCCTTTCGCATTAGCTTAGTCATTGGTGTTGCTATCCGCAAGAAATCTTTTATAAAGCTCTGATAATACCGCATCAATCCAAGGAAGCTTCTTATCTCAATTACCATTTCCGGTCTCTTCCAATTATTAATGGCCTCGATCTTTTCTGAATCGACTGACAATCCTTTCTCCAAAAACACGTGACCAAGAAACTTCACTTCCTTCTTCTAAAAATGGCACATTGAAAACTTTGCCTTTAGCTGATGCCGCCTCAGTGTCTCAAGCACAACTCTAAGACGAGCTTCATGCTCCTTCTCATCCTTAGAGTATATCTAAATAACATCTATGAAGTCTAACATGAACCAATCCTAGTGTTGTCGAAAAATCCGATTCATCAAATCCACAAAGAATGCTGACGCGTTAATGAGTCCGAATGGCATAACTAACCATTCGTATGAATTATACCTTTTTCTAAACGTCGTTAAAGATATACTATCTTCTGCCCCTCTAAGCTGATGAAATCATGTCGCCAGATCCAACTTAGAGAATATCTTGGAGCCACTCAGCTGATTGAACAAATCGTCAATCCTAGGCAATGGGTATCGGTTCTTCATCGTCCTCTCATTCAACTTACAATAATCGATACATAAACTCAACGATCCGTTCGGCTTCTTAGCAAACACGTTTTCTACTCCCCAAGGTGAACTACTTGGTCTAATAAAACTCTTGCCTTCCAAATCTACCAACCGAGTCTTCAACTCCTTTATCTATGTTGGTGTCATCCTGCTTGGCGGCCTACTCACCGTTCTGCTCCAAGCACCAAATCTATCCGAAACTCTATAGCTCATTTTAGTGGTAATCCAAATACTGGCTCGAAGACATCTACAAATTCTCTAACCATGAAAATGCGATTCAACTCATCTTCTAACTACATAACACCCAACAAAGCATTCACCTCACAACTAGGGTTTTCTATGATATAAACTATCTGATCACTCTAATGCGGATGTCTAGGTGAAATTTTCCTATCTAGGCAAAATATCCTAGCATCGTATTTACTTAAGCATTCCATGCCCAATATAACTCCAAACCCTAAAAGTCAAATACATGCAAACTGCAAACAAAAGTGTAACCTATTTAGTCGAACTCTTAGTGGTCACACTTTATCCCAAGCGTCACATATCCTTCTATCGGATTTACAACTCTTAAGGAAGTAACAAAATATTTGTGTTCTAGGTTAAGTTTAACTACCAAACATCGAGATATAAAAGAATGCGATGCAACGGTATCAAATAAAACACTAATAGATATACCATGGATCTATAGCATACCTCCCAATACTGCTTTTCTCTTCTCCTACACTGTCGACTTTAATGTGGCAGTGTAACATCCTAAAATTTTTAATTTAAATTTGGTAACATATTTAAACTTTTGTAACTTAATTTGGAAAGTTTCAAAACAAAAATATATGGATAAAAATAAAGTATTTGGTAGTTTAAGCTTTAAATAAATAATGATAATAAAAATGTAAAAACAAGAATTATGTTAAACATAAATATATAAGGTAAGTTAAAAACTATAAAAATAACTATGACAATTTTATATTAAGCAAAGCAAATCAAACAAAAATGTATGTATGTCAAATTATGCAAGCAAGAAAGAAATAATATCTATAGATAAAACAAAATGTACTTACAAAAAATCAATAGGATTGTATACAAACTTAGATGGAAACATGAATATTCAACGTCATTTCTTCTCAGCACAAAAATGGGTTATTCGAATGGAAAAGAAAATGATTTCAGCCTCCAAAGAACAACCTCTGGTCAAAGATGGAGGCAGCAAGGAAAAAAATCTGATCAAAATAAATAAAATAAAAAAACAAAGAAAGCTTAACCAGATAACACCTCCCCTGTACAAACTATCTACTTTATATATACATCAATTCCTCATTTCAGTTCGTTCATTTGAAGCTAAGTAAATTTGAAGTAATACCATCTTAAAATTTAAACAAAATTCAACTCAAACCGAAGAATTAAAGAGGAAGGTTTCGGCTTGCAATTTCACAGCCTGTTTCAACATAGCAAACTCTGTTCATTTTGAAATCAAAGTGAGTAACATATGTTTCTAAAATTTAAAAGCTTGAATCTGCTGTATATATATATATCTATGAATAAGTATTTTCTATATATATATGGATCTTTTGAATATATTTGAAAACTGGAAGCACTTTGTACAGGTTATTGTTTGTACATGTTCTCTGTTTTGAGATTTTAAAATACCAGATTTTTGATTCAAAAAAAAATCATTTTCACCTGATCTACTTGATGTTTGGGTTTAGTGTTAAAACAAGAATTGATGTTATAGCATATATTAGAGTTTAAAAATTTATGTCAGCCAAAAAAACTTGGTACTGGCTTTGGAACTCAAGAAACTTAGCATAACTTTAAATTCGTAAAAATTCGAGTTTCTTAATTCTCGAATTCAGGTTTATAAACTGAATTCTTGTACTAAAATATGATTTTTAAAGCAAAATTATAATTCTTAGATCAAGGATTAAAGAGCAGTTTGGGTTTATATAAATTTCATAGTTGTGGGAATTTCTGATGATCTATTGTTGTATGGAGGTTGGAATCGTGTTTGGAGGTGGAGGAGTAATTGGTGGTTGTAGGAAAAATAGTAGATGGGTTTACCGGTGGACGTGGAAGTGGCGGTGATGAATTCTAGTTCGTGAACTTAATTTTTGTCGAGGCTTGGTATTTTGTCTCGTTCGTCGTCTAAAGGTGATCGATTGCTACAAGGGTTTGGAAGATGGTAGAGGGAATAACGACGAGTGTTTGGCCGGAGTTGCTGACCTTCTGGTGGTCGAGGATGCGGAGGCGACGCGTTTCCAGGTTTTGATGGTGAACCCAGATGATGTTTCTAGGTTTCAATTTTTAAACTCGGTTTTGATTTCGAGTGGATGTTGGGGTTCTGGTGGTCGGGAATTGGTGCGTGGATGATCGTCGACTTGTTCGATGATGCAGCGTCGACTGGAGCTTCTACCGTAGGTGGCGATTCCGGTTGTGCATGTGCACAACGAATTGATGGTGTCAGTGGTTGGTAAAGTGACGGAGCATGGTTCGACTCGAAGTAGGCCTGGGAAAAAACGTGTGGTGGCTAGAGTATTAACTCCAGTAAAATTTTGAAGCACCAGGTTAAAATACTTACAAAAAATTTTAAGTTGAAAATTTTGGCACTCAGGTTGATTTTTGATATAACCCGAAGCAAATAAGCATATTTCTCAGGGGTGACTCGAAGCAGGTCTCGAGCCTGATATATTAAACAGTTTTTACTTTAAGAATTTTCAGAATTTTAACCACTTGTAAACCATGTTTTCAAATGATGATTTGATCGAAGTTCTGAATTATATTCTGGATTTAAGTAAGATGGTTTCAAAGTAATTAAATTTTAATTTATTTAATTTTTGATACATCATTTTATAAAGTCATTTATGTTAAATAATGGAATTTAAAAGGAAATTAAGATAGAATGTTATTTAAACTAATCTTAACTTTCCAAAAGCAACCAATGTATAAGGATAATGATTTAACAAGGTTTAAAAGGATAATCAAAGTTATTAAATTATCTTTTGGTTTATTAAAACAATTAATGATTTTGTTAATATAATTTCTTAAGGAATAATTAAGGTTAATTAATTTGTAATGAATTATTAATTAATTAAGGAGTAATAAATTAATAAAAGTAATTAAGAGTTAATTAATTAATAATTAAGGGTTAATTAAATTAAGATAATTAATTAAGGAATGATTAATCAATGAAGGTGATTAAGACTTAACCAATTGCAATTTATGATCATTGATTAAAGATTACTAATAAAAATCATTATGTGGTCAAAAAATTAAGACCACAACGATTTATTCATCTTAATTAAAGAGGTTTTGTTCTTGAATGTTGTGTGTTGGATTGATATATCTGATATGTGATGTGATTCTATGTAGTATTAAATGCTTTGTGCTGAGCTATGATATCTGTGATGAATATTCTTCTATGTGAATATGAAAACCCATTGGCCGTAAAACGACATTTGAATTTCGATGCGACAGGGAGTCGGATTCCAGTTGGTTATCCGAAACCCACATCAAACCCTGAATATGAATCTTTATGGTGGATATATCCACGTATCTTTAAATTGAACGCTCACTATTCGGTTTAGTCGGGAGAGGACCTTTGTGTCGTATAACCCATTCCGAATATGTGATACGCCGAAATCGATGGTAATTGAAGAAGGTGGTGAAGACATGGCGTCTTCGAAAACGATAGGATAACCTGTCGAATGACTCTGCACTGAGTTGCTTCGGTATAGAGATCTCCATATGTGATGGGGAGTCCGATCGGGATTGTGGATGCCCGGATTGCAAGGGCTTCTTCGGAAGTGCCTTCGATTCTGTTCGAACCCGGAACAGACTTGTATGGTTGTATGTCTGACACTACACCTTGAGATATAAAGCTGATTTGTTTCAAATACATATCTGTTAGTGGTGGAGAATTTATTCTCTTAGCTTTACACCCTTCTCTGAGACGTACGAGCTCAGTGGTTATGTAGTTGAAGGTTATTAGTGATATACTCCCAATTTGGTAGTGTGGCATGCTGAGTGTTGTTGATCATTTGTTGATCGAAGCATGGCTTTGTGAGAAAAGCGTAGCTTTATGGATGAGACTTCGTCGAACCTCACAACGCGGTTATGGTCGAAACAGGAATCGTGGCAGCAAGGTTATTTAGGGGTAGTGCCCCTTGATGGTATGTCCTTTTCTTTCTGGATTATAAGTGGCATCATGGTATAGATCCTAGATACTTACTTTGTGGTTGTTTCAAACTTATTTCTTTGTGGTTGTCGGTTGAGAAGCGCTTTGGATAAAGGTTGGTAACGACCGGGAGGTGGCATACGCGTGTCAGTTGTTACCTAGTCACAGAGGTTACCCAGACTTGTGTAGCAGAGATCCGGTTAGGATCTCGGGGACGTCCCTCCAGAGGAGTTCCATTTTATGTGGGAAGTTCTTTTGCCCGACCATTTGTTAGAAATCCAAATAAAATAATACGAGCCCTTTACGGTTTTAGTTGTAGAACCAGCCATTTAACATGGTAGCTACAGTAGGGATACTATAATGGTACGTATGCTGGCTAAGATTAATATTATACTTTCGAAAATGTTCTCACACTATGCACTAATAATAATATTTAAAATTGTTTTCACGTATCAAACATTTTTGACTGTCATAAGGAGAAATCTCCTCCAAGTTTGCGCTTGCATTGTGTGTGTGGCGGGAGGCCTTATGGCAGTTTCATTTTCAAAAAGCATTGCGGATTTCTTTCAAATTCTTTTTTTTTTCTTTTGATAAAAATGAAACGTTTTATTCCAAACAACTTTTTTTGTTTACCCATACCACTCCCATGACAGACCCGGAGTTTATTGTTCCTTTTCTAAACTCTGGGTGCCCATAATTTTCCACACCGGCAGCCTAGAAGCAAGTTATCCGAGTTTTGGAGCTAGCTTGGATTTTGAAATCTTTTGGAAGCTTTCGGATTCTTGAAGCTTTGGATTTGGAAATCTTTTGAAGCATTGGAGTTTTTGAAGACCTTGTCGAAGTTGAAGTATGTTGGAAACTTGTTGAAGTTTTCTGTTGTCATATTATTGTTGTATCATATTTGTATCACTCTGATATTTGGGATCGATGTTGTATTGGATATTGTATCATGTTGTACCGTGTTGATATATGATATTCATTTTGTCTCCGCTATTTATATTCATCTAATGTTGTTATAAGCTCCATCCGACTGGAGTTCGATGTTTGAATCTTTGGCAGTCGAATACAAGTGAGGTATTCGGTGTCAATTTTTGAACATTGGATTTCATATCGTGACAAGTGGTATCAGAGCTAAAGGTTGAGTAAGAACTTTAGCTACGGAGTATGTAACGACCCATAAAATTCGATGATTAAAATAAGTTAAATTAATAAGATTTTAGTTAAATTTAGAAGGAAATAAAAATCTTATAATTTATATTGGAACGCAAGTTTATTTATAGGGCAGTAATTGATGAATAAAAAGTTTGAAACCAAGTAAATAAATTTATGGAGAACATTTAATAGTAATTTATGAATATATTAGGCAATTGAAAATTTATGGATTTGTTAAGATTTCAAAGTTATAACTGAGTGTAAATAGGAATATTTGGTAATTATTTAAAATAAGAAATATGTGATTTCATGAGATATTTAATTGGGTATTTTATAAATGTTACATTTATGGGGATGTGATACAACGTTAGAAATTAGTTGTAGCAATTATAATTAAAATTAACAATTTAGAATAAAATTGCAATTAATTGAAAATAATGAAAATTGTCTTACTTGGTTATAAGTTTAATATAAGCAACAAATGGAAATGTTGAATTAGTGAATCATTAATAATTTTTTTAACTAGAATGGAATTCAAATTTATATAATAATGGAAAGTGTAATTGTTGCACTTGAGTAAGCTTTAAAAATAATAGTGATTAAAGGTTACTTAAACGACAATTAATGAATGTATTAAATTTGTAAAGGTCAAAGTTGATTGCATTAAATAAATTGGGAATTTAATTTCATTAAAGGTAATTAAGTATTATCTTAATGTAAAATTTAGATAATTTTTGAAATTAATGCTAATTCCATTCAGATTATGACAATTGGTCAAATATTTGGCTTGTAAGCATATATTATAAGTTACCTGTTTAATTAGTTGATGGAATTTGAATTTGAAATAAATGTTAATAAAATAAATAAAAGTTACATTAATGTGAGAAGTAGTACAATGTTTAGAAGTTGTTAAACTAGAGTGTATTTGGAAATAAAGATTCAAATGGGTAAATTGAAAGGAAAGGTCAGGTGAGATATTGAAATTTGTTATAATTGGTTATGAGATTTGAATTGTAAGAAACGAATGTAAATACAAAATTGATAATGAAATAATAATTCTTTCCATAAATTGATAATTGATTCAATAATGTAATGCTATCCATAATAGGGCAATTAGATTGAATAATAGAATGGAAAGTCTATTAAATGGATTTTTTGAAAATAAAATTGGTAATTTCTGAATTATGGAAATCGGAAGCAAGTATAGTAATTATTGTAATAATTAAAATGGGAGTCAATTAAAATTTAATGAACCTTAATGTATATTAATGAGAATTTAAGGCAATAGTCACCAGATATGAAGGAAATAGGATGAATTGAAATGTAGTTTATTTGTAAAACAATAAGTGATGTAATGTAGGAATGAAATCAAACATAGATAAGTTTAATTGAGACTTTAATTTCAAATAACGTGTGAAATTGACCAAAATATAGTAAAGAGAAATATGATAGTCAATAAATAAAGGATGGAATGAGAGCATTTACGTAATGAATGTAAAAAAAATATTAACTATGATTATAGAAAGGTTTAATAGAGAATGGAAGGATTGAAATCAGGTTTAAAGCAATGTATTGTAGGAAATTATAAATAACTGGATTTATTAAATTGAAATTAAATGAAATTTAACATCTAAATATTACGTTAATAGAGATTTAAATGAAATCTAAGAATATTAAAATAATAGATTTTGAATCCAATATTAAATCCATCTATTTAAAATTTATGGATGGAATAATCATTGATTTCTTTAATTTAATAGAATTTTTGGGAATTTAATTTATAATTTTGAATATAATGAAATTGAAGATTTGACACTGCAATGGATAGATTTATCAACTTTAAATTGACATCTAAACTTGTTTAAAATTTTGTATAAATGACTAAGAATTATAAAGTGATAAAGATTGTCAATTTCAGAATTTAAATGAGAAATTTGATTTAATTAATGTAAAAATAGTCATTTTGGCCACTAACTCGGATTTCGACGAAACAAGTTTCATCGGATCTGTAATAGTGAATTATTGTAGGATTTCAAGTTTTGTATCGATCGGACTGGTCGTTTGATCGTACGGACTCGAAACGCCTTGAAATCGATAAATTGAAATCAGTTTGAAAATATTGTTTTTAGCATAACTTCTTCATACGAGGGAATTTGGACTTGAAACTTGTTCCATCGCGTTTAAAATAATTTAAAATATCTATTTTGATATATGGTTTTATCCAATTTCATTCCGGGTCAGAACGGGCTTTTTGGGCCACTTTTTCGTTAACGCGTATATCCAACCTTATCCATCCATTCTAATTTTGGACCTACCTATATAAACCCTGTTATAAACCCTAATTCCCCTCATTCTCATTTGTTTGTACGCAATTCAGCTATCTCTCCTCCTCAATGGCAGACAACGAAATTCCAGATTCAATTCCATTTCAAAATCAAAGTCAAAAATTCAAACTCCTCAGAAAAATTTGAAAAAAATATATATCGAAGCTCTAGCTACGTGCATCTCAGCGCTACAATTCGTTTTTCGTTTTGACTTCTCATTTAATCAGAAATCGTCAGAGAATTCTGGCCATTCATATTGGATTTTGGATGATCCAACGGTAGATCTACGACGGCAGGGCGATCGGCTGTTGGCATTGGGAAGGTGGTGTTGTGCAGGCCCTGGATCTGATATTCGTTCGCCTGGATGGGGTCAAAATTTGTCGTGATTGACCAGAGAAGGCGACGGCAGCGGCATGCTCAGATGGCCACCGAGTGAGGCGGCGTTCGAGGCATGGTAGCGGCCCTAGGCGTGGAGCTCGATGGTGAAGGCTGATCGATTCCAGAAGGCGCAGCTCATCGGCGTTGATGGCTCAAAGATGCGGCGGCTAGGGTTTCTTCTTTCGGTTTTGTATCCTATAGCCGCGTGCATGATAACGATGGAGGGTTTGGGTCAACACGTTCGTGCTGACGTGTAACGAGTAAGCTTTTATTTGTTTATGTTATTTTAAATTTTATGAATTGTCTAACTTCCAGTCGTCATAACTTTTATGTACGAGGTCGAATTTATGCATGGGTTTTTGCGTTGGGATCGTAATAAAACTCTAGAGATTTTGACGCTAGTTTGGACAGATTCTGAGGCTGTTGAATTTTTGTGTTTAAATTTGATTTGAATTCAATTTAAATTCGAAATGTGAGTGTTTTAACCCACTCACAACTTCTAAAATTTCTTATGTTTGTTAAATCGATGTATGATGTGATTTAAAAATTATTTACGTTTGTTTGGCATATTTTTAATCATCATCTCAGTTAATTTCATTTATTTAAATTAAATTGCATTTAAACTGCCAGTTAAATTGTTATTTATTTTATTGCATAGAAACTGACAGTTAAACAGTTACTTAAATTATTATTGAATATAAACTGCTATTTAATACCTGTTGTTTATTTTCCGTTCTATATTGATGCTATTGTTTAAATTTGATGATGACTGTGATAAATGGTTGATGGTTGATACTGGATGAATGGATGCTGTATTTTGATATGGTTATAAATTGCAAGTTATTATGCATTTTCATTTCATTCGGGATTGCGGTTTGAAATGATATATAACCGCAAATTTTCATTTTTAAATTACGGATTGAAATGATAAATATCCGTATCACTTGACCATAGGGTAGAAAATTATATACAGACACCGCGGTCTATATATAAAAATATTTTGAAATGTTTTCTATGGTTTCGTAAAGAAATATATATGGTTTTATGAGATATCGATTTGGATATTTGATAAAGGTTATTTGATATATAGTAAAATTCTTGGTTTTAAGCTAGGTATAAAATTGTTTAAAGTATAAATAATTTTAATAATAAAGTTGATTTTATTAAATTATATTATGGGAAGTATTTACATAAATATTATTTTTATATAGAGTTTATATTGTTTTTATAAATCAAGTATGAGAAAATAGTTCTGAAATTGACTTGAGATTTTATTTAATTAAGAAATTTTATTAAATAAAAATCCATTGGAGCTTATTGAAATTTAGATTTTTAAAAGAATATGGTTTTAAAACTAAATTCGGGGTTAAAGTGGTTTAAGTAAAAATATCAAGTCTTAATGAATTAAGGAATATTGAATTTTTGAACTTTGGAGTTTTATTAAAGGGATACTAGATTATTAAGTACATATTTCAAACTAAATAATAGAAAAAGTGAAATTGGTATGTGTATATATATATATATGAATTATAAAATTTAGTTTTGAAATATTGAATTTTAAGCTTTGAAAATATTAAATTAAGAAATGGTTTATTTGGAAGTTCAAATCGATATTTGGAATTTAGTTGTGAAATTAAAGAAGTATTTTATTTTATAAAGTAATTTAACAGTTAAAACATTTAAGCGGTGTAGTATGTTTCAAAGTTATGAAATTTAAAGTTTTACATTTTGAAAGGCGGTATTTCAAGTTGGTTCCAGAATATTATAGCTTTGAAATATTATAGTTTTAGAAAAGGATATATTTGAAAATGATATCAAAAAATTGAATTTGGTTTTAAAAGAGGAAATGATATCGTATTTATATGGATTTGAAATTGGTATTATATTCTGGTTTTAAAAGTATAAACTATTTTGATAAGACCGCGGTGTTATAATAACGTTTGATTGTTGAAGAGACCGAGATCAGAAGTTGTCATACTCTCTGCCAACTCCGAAAACCACTTTAACTACCGTGTACGAGGTGGAGATTCCAGAATGAAGTAGGATGGTGGCGGTGTTTCCTTTGAGGTAAATACGTGGACCCAACTCCCGTGAGTTGGCATAAGGTGGCTAAAACAGGAGCGATTGACGGGTTAAGAAGGTGTCCCCTTTTATCGGACACATCCCTTCGATATTCTACTCTTCCTTTGGATTTATTCGGAGGCCACTTTTGATTTCTTTGATTTGGGGGTGTGGCTCGAGGTGGGCGGTAGCTGCGGCTTTGCGTTACCACCGACAACGTAATTGGTATATCTACCTTGGCATTGCCTAGTTGTGCCGTGTCACCTACCCTAGCGTGCCTTATACGATTTTGTTTTGTACCATACCTATGGAGTGCCATCTGATGACACCCAGTATGGGGGAGATTCCGGTACTGTATGGACTATGGGAATATAAAAGTGTGTTAAGGGCTATATGGGTAACCCCTTAACGCTATTTTAAAGTAAGTTTATTTTACTAATAGACGCTATTCTAATAGCGAAATATACTGCATAGTAAATAGTTTAACAGATCCTTAAGAGATGTAAATCTTGAGCATCTCTTGAGTTACTGCACTCATATTTATTTCTTTTGATTTAACTTACATAAGATCTTTTAGTTCTGACTCGAGTGTTTTGTCTTTTCAATTCGCTCGGGTCAGTCCGAGCATTTCAGGATCGAAGACTTTATTTCTGGAGGACGAAGATGAAGATTCCATTATTATTATTATATTTTTTTGTTCCACTACACACTATATTCCACTGCATTGATTTTTATTCGTTGGTATGTGCAACTCTGATATATATTGTATAAGTAAAATTAAATATTTTGTAAACAGCTTCATGAATTGCATATTTGATTATTATATTTTATACTTCCGCTGTGAGATTATATTTTGTTTTATTTCTTTCTCGCTTTTCTTATTTACCCCATGACAATCCGCCCTTTTGTATGTTTTAAGTCTGACGTGTGTGGTTTATCCTCGATTTAAAGCGTGCGAAAAGGCGGCCTGTTACAGATTACAACACATTAGATGGCTCATTAGAGATCGGGTGAGGTATACCCTAGAACGAGTATAAAACGAAAGACCGAAACCCTAAAATTTCTTGGTCTATTCCTTTTAAACCATTGATGCTCCTAAGATATCTTGTCTGTATGCCTAAATCAAGTTTTCTTGATATTTACAAATAGTAAGAATGGGCGGAAGAAAAGGACAAGGTAGGGAACAGGGAAATACCACTGCAACTGGTCAAGTCCCTGCAACTGCAACTGTGCCTACTCAATCTCAGCTGAATCTGGCTAATTTATATAAGAGCTTCTCGAGACTTGGTGGAAAGCCGTTTACTGACAAGGAATCTGTTGTAGAAGCCCAAGCCTGGATCCGATCCCGTGAAATAATTTTCAAGGGATTGAAGTTGGAAGACGATCAAAAGTGACTAATAGCTTCTTGGCGACTCCAAGGGAAAGCATTAGCTTGGTGGGAGACAGTTACTGTGGATGAGTCAGAGGATAAGTTTACTTGGAGATAATTTAAAGAAGTGTTTGACCAACGATATATTCCATCTGCTGGCATCTCTCGAATGTACCAGGAGTTCCTAGATTTGAAGCAAGGAAGTCTATCATTTGAGGAGTACTTGAATAAATTCAATGAATTGTCTCGATTTGGTCCGGAGCTAGTGAGTACGCCCTTGAAGAGAAATGAAAGATTCATTCGGGGAATGAATAAGGAGTATCATGAGAGGACGACAGCCCACATTAAAGAATATTTTTCAGACTTGATCGATATGGGTTATCGATATGCTACTCTAGATATGCAAGAAGTTCTGGAAGAGAAGGGGAGTTCAAGTAGTTCGAATTAGAAGAAAAGAAAATTGGAAGGAAAGAGGCCGGTTCAAGGCAAGGAGAAGAAGAGGAGTAATCAAGAGAATTCAGCCAGAAATTTTACTTGTTATAACTATGAGGTAAAAGGCCATTTAGCAAATGATTGTGAGAAGCCAAAGAAACAAACTAAGAAAGATCAACTTGTAAAGATAAGTCGAAGATACAAGGAATGCTATTGTTGTCACCAGCCAGGTCATGGAGTTAAGAATTGCCCAAAAAAGAAACAAGTACAAATACTGAAAGTGTGCGTAATAAAAGATAACCCCTCAACTTCAAAGGCAAATGAAGGAAAGGGAGTTTGGAGGGTAACCTTTTTGTTGGTGAAAGAGTTGTTAGAGTTTTATTCGACACGGGAGCTTCACATAGCTTTATCTCCCAACATATCATGGATGAATTAAAGCTTAAACCCAAGTTTTTCGATGAACCTATTTGTGTGAAAAATCCAGTGGGTGGTCCTGCAAATCTTTGTCTATATTGTAGGAGGGTGCCTATCTCTTATTCTGGCCATCGATTTCCTATTAACCTTTATGTTCTCGACTTCAATGAATTTGAAATCCTACTCGAGATGAATTGGTTATCGAGATACGAAGCCAAATTAGATTGCAGCAATCGAAAGATTCTAGTCAAAACTAGACTTGGAGATTTCATTGAAATTCCTTGTGAAGACCCTAGTCCAAAAAGGGATAAACTGATGTATACATTGGGATATCCAGAATCTAGTCTGAAGTCCATTCCTATTGTCCAGCATTTTCCCGATGTATTCAAAGAAGTAGAATCTTTACCCCCACATAGAGAGATTGAATTCAGAATTGATTTTACTCCGAATGCTCGCCCTGTTGTTCATGCTAGTCGTAGGATGGCACCGCGGGAAAGAATGGAACCAGTCAAGCAAATCGGTGATTTGCTAAAAAAAAAAGGGATTGATTCATCCTAGTGTTTCTGAATAGGGTTCAGCGGTAGTATTTGTGGCTAAATCTGATGGATCTTTGAGATTGTGTGTCGACTATCGCGATCTCAATAAGCAAACTCTCAAGAACAAGTTTCATTTACCCAGGATCGACGACTTATTCGATCAACTTTATGGTGCATGATTCTTTTCTAAGATGGATCTAGCTCAGGGGTTCCATCAATTGCGAATTGCCGAAGATTGTGTTCACCTAACTGCTTTTAGGGGTCCGGATGTGTTCTATGAGTGGTTAGTCATGCCTTTCGGACTAACCAACGCTCTTGCATACTTCGTAGATTTGATGACCTGTGTGTTTTGGGAGGTGCTGAATAAATTTGTTCTTGTATTAATCGATGATATCCTAATCTACTCCAAAACCGAAGAGGAGCATGCTGAACATCTCAGAATTGTTTTGGAAATTTTGAGAAGGAATATCTTATTCGCTAAATTTTATAAATGCCACTTTTTGGCAAAGAAGTCAGATTTCTTGGCCATATTGTTAATGACGAAGGGATTTCTGTTGATCCGAGCAAAATTTCCGCTATTCTTGACTGGAAGCGACCCATGACTCCGACAGAAGTTCGAAGTTTTCTGGGTTTAGCAGGCTATTACCGAAAGTTTGTTCAAGACTTTTCTAAGATTGCTAGCCCATTGACTAAGCTAACAATGAAGAATGCCAAGTTCAATTGGACTCTAAAATGTGATGGCTTTTCAGGAATTGAAAAAGAGATTAACTATTGAAAAATGCAGTGTACGTGCTAATATAGTACAAACGGATCGTGTAATATGGAACATAATATAAATGCGGAAATAGATGATAATAGCAAATTAAATAAAAATAGAAAAATCACACCAGAGATTTTTATACTAGTTCGGAGCATCGTCCGACGTCCAGTCCCAGACTTCTATCTGGATTTTCACTACTAACTACCTCGCTTCACCCGGAGGAACAGGTTTACAACACCCGAGCAGACGAACGGGATTTCATGCCTCTAATATACTGAGGACTTCAATACTTGCCTCTTACAACACCGAGGACTTCAACACTTGCCTCTTACGACATGAGGACTTCAACAAATGAAAGTAATTGTTTGGTGACGATATGTGTTCTTGCTAACACTATTTTGTCACTTATAGTACAAACTTCCTATAATCTTATCCTCAAATAGGTATATATGAAGATTTGGAACTGGATATCGTATTGAATCAAAAGAATGTTAAATAAATTTCAGGATTCAAAAACGATATATGATAGAATATGAGCAATTTGAGCGCTTTGAAAGTATAAGATTGATATCAATAGAATAAAGATTAGAATAATAGGAATTAGTTAATTGGAATAATGATTTCATGATGTTTATATAAGAAATAAACAGTTATAACCCTTTGTGAAAAGGTACAAGCAAAGGTCATGATCATTGGTGAAGAGAAAGAGAAGCAACCGTTGAAGAAAAAGGAAATGTCTATACGAAGGGTTGCTTTCTATTTGAAAACGGTCGACAGGTCAAAATGGACCAGTAGACAATAATTTGAATATATATACGTTATGGTCACTTGTGCACGTTATCTGTGCATTCTGGGCATAAACGGTCGACCACCATATTTTAACCGGTCGACCGGTTTAGCCTAGTTTGCACAGTTAACGTGCATTCATTCATAGATATACATATATAAGAAAATTGAAGTTATACGATTATTTGAGGATTGATTTTAACATAATATTAATAACATACCAAATAATCAACCTCTAATATATGGAGCTCTTTGTGTCTGAAATAACTTCTTTTTGTCGATCACGACTTATCCCTTTGTCGGAAATCAAAACTCTATAAAAATCTTGACTCGACATTCTCCCCCTTTTTGATTGATGACAACATAGTTATGAATCTCCCCCTGTATATGATATCCCCCTGAGATTGTGTTGCATATATACTGTTAGCACAATTTTCTCCCCCTTTGTCATCGACAAAAAGGAGTTGTTTAAATGGAGGATGTAAAAGAGATTATAAGCAACATAAAACTACTACCATAGATCAAGAGTAACATTCACACAAAATTATAATACACATAAGTCTAGTACGAATTAAAACATGACACTATTTAGTACAAGTGCCAGATAATGTCTTTAAAGAAAAAGCTAAAGTCATAAGTATGCATAAAAGATAAAAAGAGATAGACTAAAAAAGACTTATTCTGACTTCGTCTCACCCTCTTCTTCTTCTTCAACAAGCTGAGATTTCCCGTGTCGACGTTCATGACTAGTTCCCGAGCTTGTACCCTCCTCCGAAGATGTCCAAGCAAAAGTAGGAGGAGCTGGGCACTTGCCAGGGTCTGAAGCTTGCATTGAAGAAGATGATGCACCACAAGATATTGCTTCCCATATAGAAACGAAGAATGACTTAAGTTTGTCAAAGCGTTTATCCATTTTTGTATCCATGCGCTTAAGTCATGCTTTGAGAAGGAATTGATTTCGAGCAATTGTTTCAAGTGATTTTTTTGTTGAGGAAGATGATCGTAAGAGTTTAACTTCCTCAGGTTTAGGACGAGATGGACGTGATGAAGCTTCTTTATGTCCTTGTCCTTTCCATTGTTCAAAAGGCATAATATTAAAGTATGGAGCGGGAAGCTTCATTCTTGTTATCGTAGCTTTGTTGATGACTTTTGGTTTTGAAATAGAAGACTTGGGAGGTTCAATGCCACAATCAAGCAAGAGACGCATAATATACTCGTTATAGAACAAGTGTGGTCTAGTGCTATCATTTACTTTCAAGATCTCATCAAAGATCATACCAATCCAATTTATACGAATACCCCCATAGATTGAGTATAATGCCTTGAAATTTTCTTTATAGACGGCATCAAAATTTCCTATTCTTGGTAAAAGAGAGTGCATAAGAGTATAGTGAAGAATTCTTGCAAAAGCCCGTAGACCCATAGACTTAGTGATATCCTTGTTATCTTCAATAAATTGATGGCTGATTTGATTACGGACATGAACATTGCAAAAATTACTTGAGAATTTTTCACTGAAAAAAGAAGAACCAAGAACGGTTGCCATCCTATCACATGAGATAAACACTTCTTTGCCACAAACAATTGACCAAAGACAATAATTAGGATTCTCGGGCTTGTTTTTCTCTAAATTTAGGTTAGCGTAGAATAATTTGATCATTACATGGTTAATTTCCACATTGTTTTGATCAAAGTCAATTAGGTTTTCAATGTGTGCTTCCTTTGCTAAACTAAGAATACGATAAATAGAGAAATCGGAAAATTTAATAAAAGAAACCGGATGGATTGTAAAATCCTTCATCTCATTCCATCTTTTGACTGCAATTGGATCTACAAGCCACTTCCTGATAGAGAGATCAATTGGTTGTGTTTCGGAGGTAGAAGCTTGTTTTAATTTCTTTTGTGGAGGATCCATTTTTGGAGAGATTGGTAGAAGATTTTATTTTTAGGGTTATGAGAGGTTGTTGAAAAAATAAATGAAGAGAGGGAGTGAAGAAATAACCGTATGTACCTTTTTAAAAAACCAAACAGCACGAAACCGGTCGACCACCTCTAAATCACCGGTCGACTGTTTTCATACAGAGACCAAAACGGTCGACTGGTGGATTTTGGCCGGTCGACTGGTTTGCCTGTGAGTTGTTTTTCTTGCTTGCATGAATTTCTGAGTTGTTAAACAATCCATATAATATTGAGTTTATGCAAAAACATGATATATATATATAAACGAGAATACAATCATAATATTAAAACAGATTTAATGAGAGGTAGAGGAATTATGATCGGAAGTCTCTTCTTTGACATCGGTAATGCGTGGTTTCCATGGCGACCACTTTTCTTTCGCTCCTTCATTCTGAGCATAGTTTTTGTCCCATGAATTTGGGCTTCTAGAGGATGAAGGTGCGTGAGGCATTGGCTCGTATACGCCATGTTTGTTTGAACCACAAAAGAATGATGCCATTCTTTCTAGAAGAGATAGACGTTCCGAAGTCAGTTGTTGCTCATAATGCAGTTGTCTTTGAAGATCGATTTAATGTTTTTGATAATGATGAATCTCATTGATCTTATCTCTGGTATGGGGTGAACAAAACAACACTTTCTTTGCTCGTTTCGAAGTAGGCGTATTTCCAGGAGAATGAATGCAATGATGATGACACTTTGAATTGTGTTTTGGAGGTTCAGGAGAGTAATATTCTTCTGGCTCAAAACTTGTGACCGAAATATGGGATTTTTGAGCACACTCATCACAAATATGTGCCATAATGAACTATATATATAAACTTTTAGGTTCAGATAGGAGGTGATAAAAACAATATTTTTGTCAAGCTTATATATATAAAAAAAAAATCTTATAAGCTTGTGGATGATAATTGACATGCAAACTTGGCCGTAGAAAAATTAAAAGCTCATATTCAATTTCCAAATATAGCAATAGCAAAAAAAATAATCCGAAAAGAACTTAAGAATATAACATTATTACTTATCAAGTTCTTTTTTAGAAATTAAACCAAGTTCTCTACGAAATTTAATGAAACTAGACTCATGTAGAGGCTTAGTGAAAATGTCTGCTAATTGACTTTCAGTTTGGACATATTTTTCCTTTTTCGATATTGTCTCTAAGGAAAGGATGACGGATATCAATGTGTTTGGTTCTGGAGTGATTTACTGGATTCTTAGAAAGATTTATAGCACTTGTGTTATCGCGGTATATAATGGAATTTGATAAACGAATATCAAAATCTTGAAGCGTTTGTTGCATGTATATTACTTGAGTACAAGCGAGAGCTGCTGATATATATTCAGCTTCACATGTTGATAGTGAAACACAATTTTGTTTCTTACTAAACCAAGAGACAAGTGATTTTCCAATAAAATGGCACGTACCACTTGTACTCTTTCTATCTTTTCGAGAGCCTCCAAAATCAGCATCACTATATGATACTAATTCAAATGGACATTCTTTGGATAAAAAAGACCGAAATCTTTGGTATTATTAAGATAACGAATTATTCGTTTTACTGCTTGTTGATGTGATTCCTTCGGATCTGCTTGAAAGCGTGCACATAGACAAACACTCATCAGTATATCTGGACGACTTGTTGTAAGATAAAGAAGAGAACCAATCATGCTTAGATAAAGTTTCTGGTCAACATTCTTACCTTTTTCATCTTTTTCAAGATGTGTAGATGTACTCATGGGAGTAGGTTTACCAGATGTGTTTTTTAACCCGAAGCGATTGATAAGATTTCCGCAGTATTTTTCTTGATTAATAAAGATACCATTCGGAAGTTGTTTGATTTGAAGTCCAAGAAAATATGACAGTTCTCCCATATGAGACATTTCGAACTCTTTGGTCATAATACTTGCAAATTCCTTGCAGAGTTTATTGTTTGTTGAACCAAAGATGATATCATCTACATATATCTGGATAACTAGAATATCCTTTTGAGAATGTTTGATAAACAAAGTTTGATCGACTTTGCCTATTTGAAATCCTGAGTTAATAAGATAGCTACGTAGTCGTTCATACCAAGCATGAGGTGATTGTTTTAAACCATACAGAGCTTTCTTAAGTTTGAACACATGGTCAGGATATTTTTCATGTACGAACAAAGGAGGTTGTTCGACATAGACATTCTCTTTGATAAATCCATTGAGAAAAGCACTTTTGACATCCATCTGATAAAGTATGAAATTATGGTGACAAGCAAAAGATAATAGGATTCTAATAGCTTCTAGTCGAGCAACAGGTGCAAAAGTTTCCTCATAATCGATACCTTCTTCCTGATTATATCCTTGTGCTACTAATCTTGCTTTATGTCTGGTGATATTTCCTTGATCGTCGGCCTTATTTTTATACCCCATCTAGTACCAATAACTGACTGATCAGTTGGTCTTGGAACAAGTTCCCAAACGTTATTGCGCTCGAACTGATTTAGTTCTTCCTGCATGGCAATGATCCAGTAATCGTCTGTAGCAGCTTCTTTTGGATTCTTAGGTTCGATATTTGAGAGAAAAGCGACATGACCCATTTGGTTGAGTTGACTCCTTGTTCTGACATGTGATGTTACTTCACCGATTATATTTTGGGCCAGATGGTCTCTTAATATTCTTGGTGGTGATTGTAACTCACATATTTGAGGAATATTCTCAATAATTATTTCCGAGTCAGAATCAATATTTGTGATGATTGGATTGTCAGTGACTATTGATTCGTCATCATCTGATATAGTTTAAGGATGCTGATAGAATTCATCAAAAGAGACATGAAGTGATTCTTCAATAGTTTTGGTTCGTTTATTAAATATACGATAAGCCTTGCGTCGTTCCGAATAACCGACAAATATTCCTTCATCGGCCTTTGGATCGAATTTGCCAAGCTGGTCTTTCGTATTTAAAATAAAGCACTTGGAACCAAAACTTTGAAGTATGAGATTTTAGGCTTTCTTTTGTTAAATAATTCATAAGGAGTATTCTTGGTAAGAGGTCTTATGGACACATGATTTAAAACATAACAGGCAGTTGCGACGGCTTCTGCCCTGAAATGTTTTGGAGAGGTGGTTCCATTCAATAATGTTCTTGCACATTCTTGTAAAGTTCGGTTCTTCCGTTCTACAACTCCGTTCTGTTGTGGAGTTCTGGGAAACGAAAAATTATGATATATACCTTTCTTTGTACAAAAATGTTCAAATTCATTATTTTCAAACTCTCCGCCATGATCACTTCTTATATTTTTAACTTTAATCCCTTTTGATTTTTGAATTCTTTTGACGAAAGATTTAAAATGATTGAAAGTGTCACTTTTGTTTTTTAAGAAAATTGTCCATGTGCAACTGGAGAAATCATCAACAATTACAAGCACATATCGACTGTGATTTATTGATTGAACCCTCGTAGGTCCAAATAAATCCATATGTAGTAACTCAAGTGGTTGTAATGTTGATATGACTTTTTTTGATTTAAAAGATGATTTGGTCAATTTTCCTAGTTGACGTGCATCAAAAATGTTGTTAACCTTAAAATTCATTTTGGGCAGTCCTCTAACTAGATTGTTTTTGGCTAGCTTGTCAATAGTTATGAAGTTTATATGACAGAAGTGTTTGTGCCATAGCCATGGATCATTATCATTAGCCACAAGACACATATCTGAATTATGATTAATATTCATATTCAGAATATATATATTTCTGTCTCTATATCCTTCGAAAACTAAATTATGGTCTTTATCTAAAATACTACACTTATTATTCGAAAAAGAAATTGTAAAACCCTTGTCACATAACTAACTAATACTAAGTAAATTGTGTTTTAAATTTCTAACTAGCATGGCATTAGTAATAAGAGGTAAGTTAGATGTACCGCAATTGCTCACATCGCCTTTGCCGATGATATAGCCTTTTGAATTATCTCCAAAAGTGACGGAGCCACCATCTGAGTATGTAATATTTGTCAATAAGCTCTTGTCTCTAGTCTTGTGCTTCGAGCAACCACTGTCCAATATCCACTTTCCTCTTTTCTTAAGTGGGACCTGCAAAAAATAAAATTAGGTCCATGGTACCCACTTTTTATGGGGTCCTAAGAGTTAGGTCTTAGGAGTCCAAACCCATACGGGTCTGGTATCCCCTTTATATACATAATTAATATTAAGATGCACAGTATTCATGAAATTCTGAATATATTTGTTCCTAATAAAAATTTTATTTGTTTTAGTAACCCATATTTTGATAGTCTTGATATTTTTCTTTTGAAATTTCACAACTGGTTTTGGTTTGGAATATAATAAACTAAGATTTTTCTTAGCTTCAGTTTTTTGTACTTTCTTCTTCCTTTTATTACCAAGATGTTTCTTGGTTTCTTGTTTCTTATATCCCAAACCTTGTTTATCCGAAATAGATTGTGAACTTTCAATGATTTTTGTCAAATTTTCTCGACCTTTGTTAAAGTTAGAAACATTTTGAATAATGTTATCTAACTTAGTTTGTAAACTAGCCTTTTCTAGGTCCAGAGTTTTGACTTTTGCCTTAAGCTCATGATTTTTAGTAGTGCGAGCATCATTTTTCTCTTTTTGAGTTTCAATTTCTTGACTCAAAGGAGGTAATTGAGAATCAATATTAGATGATGATTCTTGAAATTTTTCAAGTTCTTCTTCTAATATTTTCTTCTTGTCTTTTAACATATCTCATTCAAATTCTGCTCTACTCAATTCTGCTTTGGCTTCCTTTAGCTTTCGTTTCACGTCTTTATATTTGACTATCAATTCAGCATTAATATCAAGTAATTCATCAAATGTAGGAATTTGTACCTCATCTTCTGTTGCCATGAAACAGACATTTGCTTGTTCATCTTCCGTATCACTCTCACTTTCTGATGAGTCTGTATCATCCCATGTTACCGAGAATGCTCGTTTCTTTGATTTGTCCTTCTTATATCTTAATTTGTCATTTTCTGTCTTCTTCTTTTGCTCTGGACAATCCTTGTGCATGTGCCCCTTTTTGTGACAATTGAAGCATTCTATAGAGGATGATATTGGTTTATTTGATCCAAATTTCTTTCTGTTATAACGACTGGCTTTTCGCTGTTTTAGGAATTTTTTGAAACCTTTTGCTATGAATGCCAGATCTTCATCTTTAGATTCTGATTCACTTTCGTCTTTTTCAGCATGGAATGCCACGTTTTCCTTTTCTTCTTTTTGTTCCTTTCTAGTCTGCAAGTTAGCTTCGTAGGACATTAGATTTCCTATCAATTCATCTGGCTTCATGACGGAAAGGTCATTAGCTTCTTCAATTGCTAGTACTTTTCCTTCCCATTCACTAGTCAGAGAATGTAGTACTGTTGAGACAACATCAAAATCAGAATACTTTTGTCCTAAGCCAATAAGAGCATGGTGGATAGTTTTAAACAGTGAATACATATCATTGATTGTCTCATTTGGTTTCATTTTGAAATTTTGAAATTGACTTTTCAGCATGGCTATTTTGGCTTGTTTAACCTTGTTAGTACCTTCATGAGTGGTTTTCAGCGTTTGTCAAATTTGATATGCAGTAGTGCAGATACTAACACGGTTATATTCATTTTGGTCTAATGCACAAAACAACATATTTATTGCCCTTGCATTTACGGCTGCTGCCGTTTTTTCAGTCGCAGTCCATTCTGAATAATCAGTTGTTGGATTCACTATTTCTTTTTGAGTAGCATTCCAGGCATCATAACTATTTGATTGCATAAAGAATGACATACGTGTTGCCCAATAACTATAGTTAAGACCATTGAAAAATGGAGGTCTTCGTGTCGATTGACCTTCCATGTAAGTGGTGTTTTGAGTGCTAGTACCTGCGTTATTTGCCATATTACAAGATATATCAAATAACTGTGTTACGGTTATATGATGGCTGTGCTCTGATACCAAATGAAAAATGCAGTGTACGTGCTAATATAGTACAAACGGATCGTGTAATATGGAATATAATATAAATGCGGAAATAGATGATAATAGCAAATTAAATAAAAATAGAAAAATCACACTAGAGATTTTTATACCGGTTCGGAGCACCGTCCTACGTTCATTCCCAGACTTCTATCTGGATTTTCACTACTAACTACCTCGCTTCACTCGGAGGAACAGGTTTACAACACCCGAGCAGACGAACGAGATTTCACGCCTCTAATATACTGAGGACTTCAATACGTGCCTCTTACAACACCGAGGACTTCAACACTTGCCTCTTACAACACGAGGACTTCAACAAATGAAAATAATTGTTTGGTGACGGTATGTGTTCTTGCTTACACTATTTTGCCACTTATAGTACAAACTTCCTATAATCTTATCCTCAAATAGAATATTTGTATATATGAAGATTTGGAAGTGGATATCGTATTGAATCAAAAGAATGTTAAATAAATTTCAGGATTCAGAAACGATATATGATAGAATATGAGCAATTTGAGCGCTTTGAAAGTATAAGATTGAGATCAATAGAATAGAGATTAGAATAATAGGAATTAGTTAATTGGAATAATGATTTCATGATGTTTATATAAGAAATAAACAGTTGTAACCCTTTGTGAAAAGGTACAAGCAAAGGTCATGATCATTGGTGAAGAGAAAGAGAAGCAACCGCTGAAGAAAAAGGAAGTGTCTATACTTAGGGTTGCTTTCTGTTTGAAAACGATCGACAGGTCAAAAAGGACTAGTATACAAGAATTTGAATATATATACGTTATGGTCACTTGTGCACGTTATCTATGCATTCTGGGCATAAACGGTCGACCGCCATATTTTAACCGGTCGACCGGTTTAGCCCAGTTTGCACAGTTAATGTGCATTCATTCATATATATACATATATAAGAAAATTGAAGTTATACGATTATTTGAGGACAGATTTTAACATAATATTACTAAAATACCAAATAATCAACCTCTAATATATGGAGCTCTTTGTGTCCGAAATAACTTCTTTTTGTCGATCACGACTTATTCCTTTGTCAGAAATCAAAACTCTATAAAAATGTTGACTCAACAACTACTGCTCCTGTTCTCGCTATCATTAACGGGAACCAAGGCTTATCTGTCTACACTGACGCTTGTGGTGATGGGGTAGGTGCAGTATTAATGTAGAATGGGAGGGTAATTGCCTACGCGAGTAGACAATTACGTCCGCACGAGAGAAACTACCCAACACATGATTTGGAGCTTTTGGCTGTTATTTTCGCCTTAAAAATCTGGCGACATTATCTTCTAGGTAAGAATCTCCTTCAACTTTTCTAACAGAAATTTTAAAGTTCAACTTAACTTAATATATACTAAATAAATCTTTCTTGTTAGGTGAAAATTTAGAATTATTCACTGACCACAAATCATTGAAGTATCTCTTCACCCAGAAAGATTTGTATCTGCGACAACAACGTTGGTTGGAATTTCTTGCATCTTATGACTTAGATATTCTGTATACACCTGGAAAGGCCAATGTAGTTGTCGACCTCTTGAGTAGAAAGCATGCTATTCTTGCCAACCTTGTCATTGCTCCTACTCTTCTTGAAAAGATTGCCAGTAAACAGAAAGAAGACAAATTTCTTCAGGGAATCTGTGGAAGGATTCGTCGAGGGGAGGATTCCAGTTTTGGAATCGATAATAGTGGAGTTATAAAGTTGAAATGCGGAATTTGTGTCCCTAACATTCCGGAGCTGAAACGTGAAGTTTTGGATGAATGCCACAAGTCCAAACTTTGCATCCATCCAGGAGTTAATAAAATGTATCGTGATATTAAAAGAACGTTTTGGTGGAAGACGATGAAAAGGGACATATCTATATATGTGAGTCGATGTGCTACCTGTCAGCAAATTAAAAGCGATCAAAAGAAAGTGGCGGGTTTACTTCAACCTTTGGAAGTACCAAAGTGGAAATGGGATCAAGTATCGATGGATTTAATCGACGGATTACCACGAACCAAGAAGGGAAATGAAGCAATTTTGGTTATAGTGGACCGTCTAACCAAAACTGCTTACTTCATTCCAGTAAAATCCACTCGGACTGCAGCAAGCTTAGCAGAGCTATATATAAAGGAAATTGTTCGTCTTCACGGTATTCCTAGCAGCATAGTGAGCGATCGTGATCCGATCTTCACAAGTAGACTTTGGGAGGCATTCCAAGCCACATTGGGAACAAAACTGAATTTCAGCACTGCTTATCACCCACAATCTGATGGGCAGATTGAGAGGATTAACCGAATCTTAGAAGACCTATTGCGTGCTTATATACTTGATTTTGGTGGTTCTTGGGAGGAACATTTACATCTGATCGAATTCTCTTATAACAATAGCTATCAAGCCAGTATTGAAATGGCTCCTTATGAGGCTTTATATGGTCGTCCGTGTCGATCACCTGCATGCTTGATCGAATCAGGTTATAGACTCGTCCTTGGATCAGATATGATTAAAGAAGCCATGGAGAAGGTAGATTTTATTCGAAAGAAATTAATAACTGCTCAAAGTCGTCAGAAGAGCTATTATGACCGCCGAAGACGAGATTTGGAATTTCAAGTTGGAGATTTTGTATTTCTGAAAGTGTCTTCGATGCGGGGTGTATTGAGGTTTGGGAAAATTGGAAAGCTAGCACCGTGTTATATTGGTCCTTTTCCTATTCTGGAGAGGATCGGTTCTCTAGCATATCGAGTGCAGCTACCCATCTGGTTATCTGGCGTACACAATGTGTTTCATATTTCTGACCTCCGAAAATTTGTGCACGACCCAGATAATATTATAGAGGAGGCAGCTCAGTAGGATCTTGAGATCACTCCCAACTTGGCAGTAAAGAGGGAACCAATAAAGATTGTGGATCGTGATGAAAAGCGATTGAGAAACCAAATTGTGAAACTAGTTAAAGTTCAGTGGAGTGGTGATTCAAAAGACTGCACCTGGAAAACCATTTCTCTATTCTTTGTTTGCTTTTCTTTCTCTTTCAAATTTCGAGGACGAAATTTTCTTAAGGGGGAATATTTGTAACATCCCAAAATTTTGAATTTAAATTTGGTAACTTATTTAAACTTTTGTAATTTAATTTGGAAAGTTTCAAAACAAAAATATATGGATATAAATAAAGTATTTGGTAGTTTAAGCTTTAAATAAATAATAATAATAATGTAAAACCAAGAATTGTGTTAAACATAAATATATAAGGTAAGTTAAAAACTATAAAAATAACTATGACAATTTTATATTAAGCAAAGCAAATCAAACAAAAATGTATGTATGTGAAATTATGCAAGCAAGAAAGAAAAAATATCTATAGATAAAACAAAGATGTACTTACAAAAAATCAATAGGATTGTATGTAAACTAAGATGGGAACATGAACATTTAATGCCATTTCTTCTCGGCACAAAAATGGGTCAATCGAATGGAAAAGAAAATCATTTCAGCCTCCAAAGAACAACCTCTGGTCAAAGATGGAGGCAGCAAGGGAAAAAAAATCTGATCAAAATAAGTAAAATAAAAAAACAAAGAAAGCTTAACTAGATAGCACCTCCCCTGTACAAACTATCTACTTTATATATACATCAATTCCTCATTTCAGTTCGTTCATTCGAAGCTAAGTAAATCTGAAGTAATACCATCCTGAAACTTAAACAAAATTCAACTCTAACCAGAGAATTGAAGAGGAAGGTTTCAGCTTGCAATTTCACAGCCTGTTTCAGCATAGCAAACTCTGTTCATTTTGAAATCAAAGTGAGTAACACATGTTTTTAAAATTTAAAAGCTTGAATCTGTTGCATATATATATATATATATATATATATCTGTGTATAAGTATGTTTCTATATATATGGATCCTCTGAATATATTTGAAAAGTGAAAGTACTTTGTACAGGTTATTGTTTATACATGTTCTCTGTTCTGAGATTTTAAAATATCAGATTTTTGATTCAAAAAAATAATATCATTTTCACCTGATCTACTTGATGTTTGGGTTTAGTGTTAAAAGAAGAATTGATTGTTATAGCGTATATTAGAGTTTAAAAATTTATGTCAGCCAAAACAACTTGGTACTGGCTCTGGAACTCAAGAAAACTTTGCATAACTTTAAATTAGTAAAAATTCGAATTTCTTAATTCTCGAATTCAGGTTTATAAACTGAATTCTTATACTAAAATATGATTTTTAAAGAAAAAATTATAATTTTTAGATCAAGGATTAAAGAGCAGTTTGGGTTTATATAAATTTCATAGTTTTGGGAATTTCTGATGATCTATTGATGTATGGAGGTCGGAATCGTGTCTGGAAGTGGAGGAGTAATTGGTGGTTGTAGGAAAAATAGTAGATGGGTTTACCGGTGGATGTGGAAGCGGCAGTGATGAATTCTAGTTCGTAAACCTAATTTTTGTCGAGGCTTAGTATTTTGTCTCGTTCGTCGTCTAAAGGTGATCGAGTGCTACAGGGGTTTGGGAGAGGGTAGAGGGGATGACGACGAGTATTTGGCCGGAGTTGTCGACCTTCTGGTGGTCGAGGTTGCGGAGGCGACGCGTTTCCAGGTTTTGATGGTGAACCCAGATGATGTTTCTAGGTTTCAATTTTTAAACTCGAATTTGAATTCGAGTGGATGTTGGGGTTCTGGTGGTCGGGAATTGGTGTGTGGATGATCGTTGACTTGTTTGTCGATGTAGCGTCGACTGGAGCTTCTACCGGAGGTGGCAATTGCGGTTGTGCATGTGCACAGCGAATTGATGGCGTCAGTGGTTGATGAAGTGAAGTAGCATGGTTCGACTCGAAGTAGGCCTGGGAAAAAACGTGTGGTGGCTCGAGTATTAACTCGAGTAAAATTTTGAAGCACCAGGTTAAAATACTTAGAAAAAAATTTAAGTTGAAAATTTTGGCACTCGGGTTGATTTTTGACATAACCCGAAGCAAACAAGAAAATTTCTCAAGGGTGACTCGAAGCAGGTCTCGAGCCTGATATATTAAATAGTTTTTACTTTAAAACTTTTCAGATTTCTAAACACTTGTAAACCATGTTTTCAAATGATGATTTGATCGAATTTTTGAATTAAATTCTGGATTTAAGTTAGATGGTTTCAAAGTAACTTAATTTTAATTTATTTAATTTTTGATACATCATTTTATAAAGTCATTTATGTTAAATAATGAAATTAAAAGGAAACTAAGATAGAATGTTATTTAAACTAATCTTAACTTTCCAAAGCAACCAAT
The DNA here is from genome assembly GCA_030765085.1 of Allium cepa. Taxonomy (NCBI): domain Eukaryota; kingdom Viridiplantae; phylum Streptophyta; class Magnoliopsida; order Asparagales; family Amaryllidaceae; genus Allium; species Allium cepa. The sequence continues at coordinate 521,271,403 of CM060938.1, forward strand.
GTATAAGGATAGTGATTTAACAAGGTTTAAAAGGATAATCAAAGTAATTAAATTATCTTTTGGTTTATTAAAACAATTAATGATTTTGTTAATATAATTTCTTAAGGTAAGGTTAATTAATTTGTAATAAATTATTTATTAATTAAGGAGTAATAAATTAATAAATGTAATTAAGAGTTAATTAATTAACAATTAAGGGTTAATTAAATTAACATAATTAATTAAGGAATGATTAATCAATGAAGGTGATTAAGACTTAACCAATTGCAATTTATGATCATTGATTAAAGATTACTAATAAAAATCATTATGTGCTGAGCTATGATATCTGTGATGAATATTCTTCTCTGTGAATGTGAACACCCATTGGCCGTAAAACGACATTTGAATTTCGATGCGACAGGGAGTCGGATTCCAGTTGGTTATCCGAAACCCACATAGAACCCTGAATATGAATCTTTGTGATGGATACATCCAACTATCTTTAAATTGAATATTCACTATTCGGTTTAGCCGGGAGAGGACCTTTGTGTCGTATAACCCATTCCAAATATGTGATACGACGAAATGGATGGCAATTGAAGATGGTGGTAAAGACCGGGCGTCTTCGAAAACGATAGGATAACCTGTCGAATGACTCTGCATTGAGTTGCTCCAGTATAGAGATCTTCAAATGTGATGGGGAGTCCGATCGGGATTGTGGATGCCCGGATTGCAAGGGCTTCTTCGAAAGTGCCTTCGGTTCTGTTCGAACCTGGAACAGACTTGTATGGTTGTATGTCTGACACTACACCTTGAGATATAAAGCTGATTTCTTTCAAATACATTCTGTTGGTGGCGGAGAATTTATTCTTTTAGCTTAACACCCTTCTCTAAGACGTACGAGCTCAGAGGTTATGTAGTTGAAGGTTATTAGTGATATACTCCCAATTTGGTACTGTGGCATGCTGAGTGTTGCTGATCATTTGTTGATTGAAGCATGGCTTTGTGAAAAAAGCGTAGCTTTGTGGACGAGACTTCGTCCAACCTCACAACCCGGTTATGGTCGAAACAGGAATCGTGGCAGCAAGGTTATTTGGGGGTAGCGCCCCCTGAGGGTATGTCCATTTCCTTCTGGATTATAAGTGGTATCATGGTATAGAGCCTAGATACTTACTTTGTGGTTGCTGCGAACTTATTGCTTTGTGGTTGTCGGTTGAGAAGCGCTTCGGATAAAGGTTGGTAACGACTGGGAGGTGGCATACTCATGTTAGTTGTTACCTAGTCACGGAGGTAACCCGGCCTTGTGTAGCAGAGATCCGCTTAGGTTCTCAGGGACGTCCCTCCAGAGGCGTTCCATTTTATGTGGGAAGTTCCTTTGCCCGACCATTTGTTAGAAATCCAAACAAAACAATACGAGCCCTTTACGGTTTTAGTTGTAGAACTTGCCATTTAACATGGTAGCTATAGTAGGCATACTATAATGGTACGTATGCTGGCTAAGAATAATATTATACTTTCGAAAATGTTTTCACACTATGCACTAATAATAATATTTAAAATTGTTTTCTCGTATCAAGCATTTTTGACTGTCATAAGGAGAAATCTCCTCCAAGTTTGCGCTTGCATTGTGTATGTGGCGGGAGGCCTTATGGCAGTTTCATTTTCAAAAAGCATTGCAGATTTCTTTCAAATTCTTTTGTTTTCTTTTGATAAAAATGAACTATTTTATTTCAAACAACTATTTTTTTACTTACACCAGTCCCATGACTGACCCGAAGTTTATTGTTCCTTTTCTAAACTCTGGGTGCCCATAATTTTCCACACGGGCAGCCTCGAAGCAGGTTATGCGTGTTTTGGAGCTAGCTTGGATTTTGAAATCTTTTGAAAGCTTTTGGATTCTGGAAGCTTTGGATTTGGAAACCTTTTGAAGTGTTGGAGTTTTTGAAGACCTTGTCGAAGTTTAAGTATGTTGGAAAGTTGTTGAAGTTTTCTGTTGTCGTATTATTGTTGTATCATATTTGTATCACTCTGATATTTGGGATCGATGTTGTATCGGATATTGTATCATGTTGTATCTGTGTTGATATATGATATTCATTTTGTCTCCGCTGTTTATATTCATCTAATGTTGTTATAAGCTTCATCCGACTGGAGTTGAATGTTTGAATCTTTGGCAGTCGAATACAAGTGAGGTATTCAGTGTCAAGTTTTGAAAATTGGATTTCAGATCGTGACAAGCAGGATCCAATGCAAACACTTGGCCTTTATCTCCTTTGGTTGGCTCTTTGCACTGGTTCTTGTAGTGTCCAACTTGATCATAGTTGAAACACCTAATGCTCTTCTTTCCAATCACCTCCTTTCCTTTTCCTTTTACAATTCAACACTCATAAGCATAATATCCTTTCTTGTCGCACTTATAGCAGACCATCTCAGACTTTCCATTCTTCGCTACTCCTACATTCTGAGCATTCTTCTTGTGGAAAAACTTCCTTTTTTGGACTTGACCAACCTGGACCTCCTTTTCCTCTTTCTTCTCCAAATAAGCTAAAATCTCCTCTTGTCTCAATGCCATCTCTACAACTACATCACATAGATCTCTAACGTGTGGTAAAGTAGCCCTAGCCAATTTTGGCTTCATACCTCTAATGAACTATTCATTCCTTTTCATCACTATATCAAAAGTGGCATATCCATATCTAGCTAATTCTTCAAAGCTGTTGGCATAATCCAGAACTGATATTTTTCCTTGTCCTTACTCAGCAAACTTCATAATCAAGATAGGCTGCACCATTACTGACATGAACCTTTCTTGGAACCTTCTCCTAAACTCTGCCTATGTCATCTCCTCTTCGTTTACTCCAGTTGTTGCACTATTCCACTAAAAAAAGGCTACCCCTTGAAGCTGTATCATGCCAAATCTTCTCTTATGCTCATCATTGAGCCCTAAATCAACAAATATCCTTTCACATTGCAACAACCAGTTTTCCACTTCTATATCATCTTCAGCTTCGCTAAACGGCTTCCATCCAAGCGTAGAGTAGTCTCTACTCAAGTTAGCATAACGATTGACAACCAGAGCTTCATGAACTCCTGCTACAGCATTACCTCAAACAACTCCAGTTGTGATCCCAGCTTGCATCACGTTTATGAAAAACTGACACATAGCCCCTATATCTACTTGTGGGACTCCCGCACCTATGTTTTCAGCTTGAGCCTGACCTTCAGTCCTCCTTGTGTTTGGTCTGGCATTTCTATTTGTGGTGGTGTTTTCTCCTCCTAGATTAACTCTGCCACTTCTTTTGTCCATATCTGTATTCAAGCTTCATGAGATATAGAAGAATAGCCTAACAAAGATAGGAGTCCAGAGATAAAACATATACTTATATACAGCAAATAAAAGTACGTTACTATAACGTTATCCCATACCACGATCTTAACTCTAATTCCTACGGATTATTTTTTTTTAAATCATTTTTAGTTAAAGTATTTCATAAACCTATGCTCCGATACCAAGTTGTAACATCCCTTATCTAGAGGCCCAAAGCTATGTGCTACAGATGCTGCAGTCATCTATAGTATTAACTTCCGACCACCAAATACGGTTATGTTAATGGTATCGTCAATATCAGAAGCACTTGAATATGAAACAAATCACAGATTTCAAAACAAAAATTTTCCATTACATTTAAAAACATATGCTCCATATTCATATTACATAATCTCAAAACGTTTCCAAGCAATGACAATACATATACATACATATATATATATATATATATATATATATATATATATATATATTATAAAATACGCCAAGAGCGACATATGAAGATGCCCCATGGGTGATCAGAGTCATATAATCATAATTGACTTAATACATACATAGCGGAAATAAACACAAAAAAGAACTGCATCTCCTAAATAGCTATATGTTAGCCTCCTACTCTCCTCTGGTAACTTTATTCATCATCCTACTAAAACCTGAAAGAACATGACCCTCAGCCTACTCAAATCAATTTTGAGAACCCAAGAGTTCAAAGGGAAAACATGAACTTCAAGTCAGACATTAAACCGAGTGTGAATAATACTATAAATCCTGATTATTAATGTTAAGTGAGACTACGCCGCTCAGCGGAATGGGTTTACCCTCACTAACATCCATTTAAAATTTATCTTTTGCAAATCCTTTCCTGCAACCAAAATTGGTTAAATACTATAAAACATCGTTATGTAACCATACATATCAGGTAAATAAAAGGACTATTTGTTCAAATACTTTAGTTTTGTTTGTCTGACTATTAAACTAGGCTGACATGGGCCTACCAGACAACATAAGCAAAATTTATCTAACATCTATTAGACACTCCACTTCTGGATGGTCTGTACTTAATTATATGTTAAATACTTGTCCTCTAGACAGTCTGTCCCTAACTTAACATCTCTAAGGGTCTCCTGATACTAGTGGTCTTACGGGCTCACCAATAATCTTTCTGTATACAAACATATATTCCATTTCGTGTGTAATCAAAATTTTAGACTTACCTGTGACATAACCCTACACTTTGGAATATCAGACTAAATTAGATGGGGCCAATAGCTAATGTATAGGATGGGACCTTATGCCAGTCCCAACTGGTATTCTAATATCTAAGTCATTTTACTTAGGGATACCTTCTTGTAATTTTCCTTGAAAACCTTTTTCATTTGAAATTGATTTAAACCCTTTTAAACCAAATTTTAACAAGGAAAACATTTATACTCTATACTTTAATCAAAATCACCATGCCATGCTATATACATACATACATATATATATATATATATGCATAATTTACTCAAATCTTTGTTGATGAAAATATTTAAACATTTGAAAGTACACCTATTGATCCTATTGAAAGTACCCTTTTCGACCATGTAAAACCCATTCCTTTATCTAGGCCGAAAGGCCAAAATCTTCCTTTGGAAACCATTCATATAAACCTATTGAATCCATTGTAATTTCTTTTCCATTAAAAGTTAAAAACCTTAGACGTCCCTCTTTAAAACCAATAAACATTGCCTTTCGAAACCATAGGAAATCACCTTTATTTTAAACTTATTCAAAACCATTGGAATAACCTTCCCTTTATACCTTTCGAAAATGTAGGGAAACCACCCCATTGAAACCTTCTTTACAACCTTTCGAAGGTATTAAAACATCAAACTCTTCGAAAGCATTTGGGTTCAATTTAAAACATTTGGAAAAACACTATTCGAAGTCATTCAACACTAACTAGTCGAAACCTTTGGGTTATTCTTTAAAAATCACTAAGGGTTACAAGCAACAGGGTCGAATGCTTACTCTTTCAAAAGCTAAAACTAAGTAGAGAAGTGATGGTGTCGAAACCACCCCTTCCAAAAACATAGAAGAAGCGGTAGGGTTTTTATAAAAAACAACCCCTTCGAAAGCACTGTTTTATTAGAGGGAAGGCGACAGTAAAGGCTTCGACATAGTCGGAAGCTATTACATTAAAACAAAGGCGCAACCTTAAAACCTTTATTTAAATCAATTGACTTAGGCAAAAGCTACATAGGCGAAGGCAAGCAGGTGCTCTTTTCTTTTAAAACAGAAAGGTGCTTCTATTCTTTCGGAACCTCTTGGTTTCGACTCTTACCTTCCGCCTTTGTCCAATTCACTATGTACCAAGATATTAATACTATGTGCATTGGTTTATGACGGTAGGTGAAGGATTTTAGTCGAAAGTTACCTGGGAAAAATCAAAACAGGCGAAACATGCTTTTGGCATGAATTTCTATTTTTAGACCTTTTTTTAAGTAAACTTTTTTAACTAACTTGCTTTGTTTGTCAAACTCTTATTCGCTGCTAATTTTTCTTTCCTAATAGTACTGCCATAATTTCAGAATTAATTAATTTAAATCATTTGCAAAATATATAAAACATTTGAGTCCCATACCTTAAATAATTTTATATATTAATTGAAACTCATTGGAAAATTCTACAAAAATTCTAAAGAATCCCTTTTAATTAGTTTTCTAACATATAAAAAATTTAGACCAAAATTAACTATAATTTAAAAGTAAATATAACCCAATAAATCATTTTCTTCATTAGAAAGTTAATGTAAAATCCACATTAATTCATAAAATTATGAAATTTGAAACCTACCTCTAAAATATTATTTCTGTTCTACGTTTAAATTTAGTAGGCATTTGGATGTCATTTATTAGGGTTTTCATGTCAAAACATATCATAAAATCTCTATGGATAAGCATACATCATCAACATGTATATATAAACAATTCGCCCTTTAAAATCATGGCTAAACATGCAAGATAAAATTTGGTTTCCATCTTAAAACTGAAAATATTTATAAAATGTGAGATGTAGAAATTATTCACCTTAGCTTTGTGATTAAAGGTGTGAGATTTGAATTATACTTGATGTTGATTAAGCTTCCCCCTTTACTTTCTTCTTCATACTTTTGAAAATGGTGGTTGGCCTATCTTTATTTTTAATTTTTGTATGTAAATGTCGTTATGAGCATTTTCACCCACTATATGGTGAATATGAGGAGTGAGGGGAAAAATCATCATTGTTCTGGAACAGACACAAACTAGTTTGGAGGTATTCTCCAGATCAAGATATGGACAAATGTCGAAATCGCGTCTCAGTCCAAGCTACGGATTAAGAGATATGATCATCTTAAGATTTGTCCACCACCGTCTCGTGGGGCCGATACCGAGAAACTCTACCACCATTCAAGGTCAATAGTCCAACAGCAAGACTGGATTCTCGGTCTGATGACGAAACCAAAATTTGGTTTGGCGTTTGCTTGCAGTCGAAACTTGAAAATATCGAGTCTGCTTGGAGTCGGCCCGATAACCGGACTAAAACTTTGGTTCCACGCTTGCATGGAGTCGGCCTTGAAAATCTAGAGTCTGCTTGTAGTCGGTCTGATAACCGAACCAAAATTTTAGTATGGCATTTTCTTGGAGTCGAGCCTTGAAAACCTGGAGTATACTTAGAGTCGGTTGGATTATCGAACCAAATCTTTGGATTGGCGCTTGCTTGGTGTCGGGGCTTGAAAATCTCGAGTCTGCTTGGAGTCGGTCCAATAATTGAACCAAAACTTTGGTTTGGTGCTTGCTTGGAGTCGAGCGTTGAAAATCAGGAATTTTCTTGGGGTCAGTTGAATTATTGAACCAAATCTTTGGTTCAATGCTTGCTTGGAGTCGGGGCTTGAAAATCTCGTATCTGCTTATAGTCGAGGCTTGAAAATCTAGAGACTTCTTGGAGTCGACCTGATGATCCGACCAAAACTTTGGTTCGGCACTTGCATGGAGTTAGGCTTTGAAAATCTGGATTTTTCTTGGAGGCGCTTGGATTACCAAACCAAAACTTTGGTTTGACATTTGCTTGGAGTCGAGGCTTGAAAATCTCGAGTCTGCTTGGAGTCAGCCGGTTGACCGAACCAAAACTTTGGTTCGACGCTTATTTTGAATCGGTCTTTTAAAATATGGAGTCTACTTGGAGTCGGTACGATGACCGAACCAAAACATTTGTTCGACGGTTGTTTGGAGTCGACCTTCAAAATCTGGAGTCTACTTGGATTCAATCCGATGACCGAACCAAAACTTTTGTTCGGTGAATGCTTGGAGTCAGGCATGAGAAATTTAGGGGTTTACTTGGAGTCGACTGGGGGTAATGCTGTTCGGAGTCGGTTGAAGGTTTGCTTGGGTTCATTCGGGGTATAATCGAAAAAAAAGATGGAAATTTTCATCATGGCACGACGATAATTCGATGATTTCTTCATGACGCATTCCGGGGTTTTTGGAGGTGTATAGCAGTCGTTACAAGTGGAATAGCTTGACACTCATGTAAGGAAGGTTGAACCAAATCTTGAGGGAAGGAAGGTTGAACCTAATTCTTAACAGTGTATACTTAGCTGCCTCTCCTCATATATTCACTTTATAAATACCGAGCACATGACATCTTAAAAATAAGATGCTGAAGAGTGAAGCATTAAGCAACTATGGCAAACAACTTCGAGAGGGAAAAATCTTAGTTCTAATAGCAAGTTTACTTGTATTCAAAGCTTGTACTTATAATCAGAAATGAAAACGATAATAAATGAGGAACGGTGGATGTAGGCACATTCAGGCCGAACCACTATAAATTCTATGTCTTTTTACATTTAAGTCCTTTACATATTCTTTATTGCAAATTACTGATTTTCTACCTTAAACATCCGCAATTAATTTTCATCAAACAATAACTATACACTACAAACAATATTTTTAGCTCTACAACAACGATTTAAGGTTTTCCTATTTTTTGTGCAAACAAATGCAAGTGAGACTCACGGCTAAGGGTTTAGGGTATTAGAGAGCCCTTCTTCCTCTTTTACCCCTTACTTATTTCCTAACATAACTTATTCATGCTATCTCGTTTGATTTACATACTAACAAGGCACGACTACCCATAAATATATCCATTAATCATCTTACATTATTTTATTTAATATATTAATTAAATATCCTAAATAATGTTACTAAAAATATAGAGTGTTACAGATATACATGAGGGATATCATTCCGTTGCATGGTGTCCCATGCGGTATAGTTAGTGATCAAGACCCAATCATTACCAGTATGTTCTGGGAGGCATTGCAAATTGCTTTTGGAATAATGCTTAGTATCAGCACCGCATATCATCCCTAAACTGATGGACAAACTAAAAGGGTAAATCGATTGTTGGAAGTTCTTCTAACAGCATTCATCTTAGATTTTGGAGATTCTTGGGAAAATTATCTTCATCTTGTTGAGTTCTTCGATAATAACAGCTATTAGGCTAGTATTGGCATGACACCATACGAAGCTTTTTATAGTCGTCCCTGTAGATCCCAGTATGTTGGATCGAAACCGAAGATCGGTTGGTACTAGGACCTGGTATGATTCAAGAAGCTTTGGAAAAGGTTGACATAATTAGAAATAAGATGAAAGAATCCCAGAGCAGGCAGAAAAGTTACGTAGATAGACAACATAGAAATTTGGAATTCTCAGTTGGAGGTTTCATATTCTTGAAAGTCTCTTTGATGAGGAGTGGTAAGATTTGGACGGGCAGGGAAGTTAGCAAATAGATTTATTGGCCCTTTTCCCATCATAGAGCGAATTGAGAGCAGAAACCTTTTTTTAAAAAGAAAATTCTCACATTCTTACATTTCTTTTTATTTTGAAACATACTAATTCTAATCTTTTGACTAGAGATTATCGTTTCCCCTCTTAGGAAACTCACTCCCTTTTTCTAAGATCTGAAATCTATGTTTCTTTTCGTATCTACCTTGACTGTTTACATAAAACAAAATATCCTCATTTTCTCTTCAGAACTGAACGTCCATTGTACTACATAGAGAAATTCTATTGTCCACTTTTTAGATCTTACTTTTACTATCCACGAACACTATTTATTAGCAAAAAAATGTCATCTCTTAGATATGAAATCCTTAGAGATTCCTTAAATTATTTCGGATTCACAAACACATGTCCCTTAACCAAAAAAAACATGTACTCATTCTATGGATCTGAAATCAAGCCACCTCTCTTTTCTCATTTGGAATCCAAAAATATGGTTTCTTCGCATAAGAAACCCCGTTTTCCCTCTGTTTAGATCTGTATCATTTTTTCTTTCGCAAAAGAAAACCTGTTTTTAGCATTAAGATCTGAAATTGCATTTTTAATAGAATCTATAACCTTTTCTTTTCAGATCTTAAGTCACTGTGACAACCCGGATTTTTGGACATCTGATAAGTGGATAATTAACTGGTTTTTCAGTTGAACAGATAAAATCCTAATATTTAGAAATATAAATAAATTTGAAACTATAATAAATATTGAAATCTAGAAATAATAAATTTTACAGTAAATTAACATATATATAAATAGATATGCAAAACTCCATAATATTAAAAATCTTAAGTATATTCATATATAAATTCATTGTGAAATAGTAAACATACTCACATAATAATTTAATTTGGTAAAATTTATATTTTCAAAAGCTAATAAAAATGATTTTTCTAATCATACACATATATATATAGAAATATATATATTGAATTGGAAGTAATGTTTTGAAAATAATTTAATAATTTTCAAGATTTATTTAAAGTTGAGTTCTATATTTTAAACACTAAAATAGTATCTATGTATATACTTATAGATTTAAAAAGTATTTTAGCTTAAGGTAAGATTTGGTAAAGGTACATGTATTTCTTTAAAAAGTTACACTTGAAATAAATGTAGTTTGTAAATATATAAAGATTTAAAAATAAACATGTATAAATATATTGCATAGATTTAAGTAATTAATATAAATGCATTTAAAACATACCAAATATGTAAATAATATATACATAAATTTATAAGTAATTTCTAAATAAGGATTTAAACATAAAAAATTTGTTATTGACATTAGTTAAATAATAACTACATGCATAAACACTTGTAAGATGATTATAACATGAAGAAAAAAAGTGGCATAAGTCTCTCTTTTAAATTGAAATTAATAATATTGTGTTAAAAAAAAGAAAGCCTAATTTTAGTCCAAAGTTAAAACATTTCTCTCCAAAAACCTGAAATGAAAATCAAAGTGAAAAAAAATGTCTTCAACCTGATCAAAGAAAAATCAAAAAAAAAAAAGATTCAAATATCTATAACTTAGTCTGAACAAGATTAGTTTTCAACCTGTAAACAACTCAAAGATCATCTCAACAATCAAGCAAGCTAAGATCAATATCAAATACAGGTTTCAGAAACAAAAGCATTTCCAGATCATCATCAAAACTAAATATCAGATCAAAATCAGGAGAGCATGTTCTCTACTTTTACAAAATAGGTGAGTAAACAAACTTCAAATCTGTTTTAAAAATCTTGTTGTACACAGCAAATTTGATGTGAAGTGTGATAAATGTTCATATGCTATTCTACAGGCCAAGTATCCTGGGAAGTTTAGCATGCCAACTATCCCAGCCTACAAAGGGAAGACTGATACCAGGCAGCACGTGATAAGTTGTGAATGGATGATGGATTCGGCTAGAGCGAATGATGCAACCAAGTGTAGATGCTTCCCAATCACTTTATCCGGAATCGCCACCATGTGGTTCACTCGACTTCCCCCGCGGTCTATATCCATATTTGACGAGTTGGCAACGAAATTTGTAGAACGGTTCAGGATACATGCCACTCGTCCTAAGGATGTTATGTCCCTATCAAGTGTAATCCAGGCTCTAGGAGAGTCGTTGAAGGAGTATTTACAAAGATTTCATTTTGCGGCTACTGAAGTTGGTAACCCTAATGACCATGCAATTCTGATGGCTGTAATGCAAGGAGTGGATCCGGATTCAGAGTTTGGAGATTGGTTGGCAGGAAAACCTCCAGCTACGCTAGAGCATTTTTACTCAAAGGCTCATCAGTTCATAAGAAGAAGCCAGGTGGACAAGACGAGATAAGGCACCAGGTCCTATTCAGGAGACCGTGAAAAGCAATATCATCGTAAAACAATCCGGTGACAACTCGAGAAAGGTTCAAGTCAATGTCCAGAACAAGCCGGAGCAATCCAAAGGAATCAGAGGTGGAAATCCTAGAAAGAAAAGCAAAGCAGGAAAGTGGAAACCGAGGATTCCGACTTACAATGAATACACTCCACTAAATACATCGCTGGAGAATGTATATCTACAAACCTGTAACACTATTGAATATAAGAAACCTGCTCCGAAGCGGTCGTCAGAGAGATAGATACATACAGTTAAATTTTGCAGATATCACGAAGGCTGCGGCCACAATACAAATGAGTGCCGTCATTTGCAAGATCTTATTGAGAAATTGATAAGAGAAGGGAAACTAGAACAGTTTGTGCGGGCCCCATAGTCAAGAGATGTGGGCCCATCAAATCAAAATCATATCCCAAATCAGGCAGGACAGGAGGAACCCGCTCGTACCGACGGAAGATTGGTAATAAATGCAGTTAGTGGTGGTCCTCATCCAGCAGACCAAAGCTGGAAGGAAGAGAAATCGTATGCCAGATCCATTAGGCATGCGGATTTCGAGTGTCGTAGTAATTTGGGAGATAGAGCCCCAACCAAACGACGGAAAACGATGACCAACGATATCGTGTTTCAAAATAGAGATGCTGACAAGGTCGGAGTCCCAACTACTGATCTACTGGTCATTTCAGCTCTAGTAGGTCATGCTTGGATGAAGAAAATTCTGGTCGACAGTGGAAGTTCTATGAATCTAATATTTAAGCGAGCCTATAACCAAATGGAGATGGAGGCCAAAGATTTGAAGCCTTGTCAACTCCATATTTATGGCTTCGATGGGAGTGCAACCAAACCCATTGGGATGGTGGAAATGCCAGTGGAGTTGGGAACTGGAGAATGCTAGAGTGCCCGAACGTAGCAATTTGTTATATTGAACATAGACTCGCCATACAACTCATTCTTAGGCCAACCGGCCCTTGTTGAATTCAGGGCTGTTATTGCCCCGTGGTGTCTAACTTCAAAATTCCCGACCGCCAATGGAGTTGGAGTCGTTCAAGGGGATCAGGCTGACTTGAGAGCAACCGTGTACCGGAGCCGAGTCCCCCGATTGCACAACGTTAAGGTCCAACCCGAACCTTCGAACTCGGTGATTTTGTAAAAAATATCTACTCGGTACCTTCGCTCAAGAAACCAACATGGAAAGGGCCATATGTGATCAAACAAAAGCTCGGTAACGGCACATTTAAGTTCGCAACCGTTGGCGGTCCTACTTTGCCAGATGCCTGGAACAGCGAGAATCTTCGCCACTACTGCACATGACAGGCTTTATTTATTTAGTATATTAGTCATTCGCAATTTGTTTCCGCATTTCGAAATTTGAATTTGTAATAAGGCAACTGACTTTGCCATATTTTCTTATTTCAACAATAAAATGCCATCTCTTCACACTAGAGCTGTGATCTATTGAATATGTCATACAGCTATCACAATGCATGAAGAGCTTAATTCCATCATACGATGGGGTATGCGCAAAGAAAGAGTGACTAAGAAATGACCAGTCACTCGTTAAGAGAAACCCGAGCTTGGGGCAAGCCATCACACTAGAGACTAAATTAGATTGATACACAACAATCCTCTTACTAACTCCAGATTCCCAGAGTGCGAATGGAGTATAAGTCATTAAATGCGGTTTCGAGGAGGGTGGATCCGTCCGCCTAATGACCTCGCCCATATCCAAAACAAGTTAGAGGAGGATAGATACGTCCAACTAACGACATCTCTTGTCAACTCCAGATGGATGTGAATCGACCACCCACGATCCTGATGAAACTCCAAGTCCCCAGAGTGCGGACTGGAGTACTCTGTGTAATATCCCGGAAATTTGGCAATATAAATTTAATAATCTGTGTTTAAAATTAAATTGATTTGATAATTTTAGATAATAAATTTTGAATTGATCTAATAATCATCTTTTAATAAATATTTAAATTTGTAGGTTTTGTCTTTTAAAGTAAATAAATTATTTTCTGTTTATAATATATACAATTGTATATATTGTAAATTGATAAACTTTGATTTGGAGATTAGTAAATGAATCAATTTTTAGTTCTAATTTATATTTGATAAATTGGAAATTTGATTTAAATTTAATATTTAACTTTTCAACTCAATTCAACAAATAATTTTATGTTTTATACTTATAATAAATCTGATTTGTTTAAGATTTTATTTATTTAGCTTAAATATGAATTTAAATTAGATTAACATTTAAAAGATTTGTTTTATTTTATTTTTAAATATTACTTGAAATTTATATATAAGAATTTAAAATAAAAATTTCAAATGATCTTAATTTGTTTATAATCTCCTTTATAAATTATTCAATATTGTTTAATTTGTTATTTTTAGATAATAATTATAATGCTTAGTTTCTCATAAACATAACTGAATTTTGTTAGAGATAGGATTTGTTATTTTTAATCTTTAATAAGATTTATATATGCATACATGTATAACTTGATTTTAAAATTGGATTTGATAAATTAATTTAGATTTGAATTCAATGTTTTGGAATTTAAAAGAATAAATACATAAATATTTGAATAAGCTTATAATCAAAATTTGTTTGTTTCATTTCTTTTAATTAGAAAAGAAATAAATTCATTTATATATACATAAGAAATAACAAATTTAGATTTAAAAGTTTTTATAAACAAATAAAAATAAAAGTAAAAATACTTAATACATGTGTAAGTTTATTAAGACTTAATGACATATGTTAAACTATAAAGTCATCTTTGTGACAAATGTTAAACTAAGTAACAAGTGCCCCTTTTCTTTTTTTATTTTTCTTTTAATTTTTTTTTAAATCAATTTTTTCTTTTATAAACACATATTTTCTTAGCTCATTTTCTTTTCTATTTTTTTCAAAAACCTTGAGTAATCTTCAGCTAGTAATCTGCAAAGTTCTTTTCAAAACAGAAAGAAAAATCGGTTTTTCTCACAAAAATAAAATTTGAAACCCTCTTCAAAATTGAAATGCAAATTACCTGTAGCCCTTTAATTCATAAACCTGTAACCTCTTCATATACATCTACCTGAATTGCAATTCATTCTGCAAATCTCCTCAAATTTCTGTTTTTAAATCAACCAAACCTGCATGTAACTTCATCAAAGCCTACATTTGTTTCACCTGGAAACAAACATTCATTCCATTAACCTGAGAAATTCATTTGCAAATTCAAAGTCCTGTATTTCTATTTTGAAAATCATCCATGCTTGCATTTTTCTGGAAGGCTTGCAAATGAAATCAAGGAAAACATTACAAAAGCAAGATGAATGTTTTAACAAGCAACTGCAGTTTAAAAAGGCAAACATGCATCTGTTAATCTGGAATTAAAATTTTAAGTTCAAAAGCAAATTTAAGTTCAAAATTCATAAGCAAGAATAAGAAGCAATCTGAGGCTTGTCAAATATGTGCTCTGCTCCTAAAATCAGGTGAGTAACATTTTATATTTAATAAACTTAAGTATAATTAGTTGTTTGTTTACTCTGAAATAAGTGTGTGGATGAATATGATGAAATGCTTTGAATGTATGTATGGGTTTTTATGAATGTATGCTTGCTATGAAAAATGTGTGTTTGGGCCTTTTCTAGAATTCAAGTTTAAAATCCTGATCAAGTTCAGGGTCTCCTATTTAAATCATTGTTATAGTTTAAGATTTAAACAGGTATGCATGTAATATAAGTTAAAGTTTAATCTTATTTAAATAAAAAAATGAAAATGATGACAAAAACTGTGATGACTCTAGATAAACAAAATGCAACAGAGAAAATTTCTGTAAGTAATATTTAAATGTTCCAGATTCATTGATTTAAGTTTATAAACAAATTACTTGATCAATGACTTGATTTTTAAAACTATAATTTGAATTTTTAGTTTGCATTCAACTGTGTATTTCTGGTTTAACCAGAAATCACATTTGGGGTTGGTTCTGTCAACTTAGGGGTTTGGAGTGGCCAGTGTTTCTCTGGTTGATGGAGTGATGATCGTAGTTTAAAGGAAAAATACTAGTAAGTGGATCTGAGCATTGAGGCAGTTATGATTTGGGCTTGAAATTTGAAACCCTTGTTTTCAGTGAGCAAGAAGATTGACCACCGCAACTTCTTTAGGCAATCGAGTCCTTCCAGATTTGAGATGATGGTAGCTGGGTTGTGGAGGAGTTTATGGCCGGAGGTGGTACTTCTCTGGTGATCGGTGGCGAGAGAATTCTGATGATTTACGGTATCGACATTTTCCAGTTTTGGGTACTCGAATGCTTGTTTTTTATTTTGAGGTTTTGCAATCGATTTGAAGATCGATTTGGTATTTGATGATGATCTTTGACTTGGGTGAGAGGTCGCGAATGGTCAGAGGTGACGGCAACAATGGTGCAGGTGCACACTGATAATGGCGTGTCAGCTGTTTTAGGGGAAGAAGGGTAGCTCGTGTTTGTATCGGGTACGTTTGTGTTTGACTCGAAGCTTTAGGTTGTTTGACTCGGAGGTGTGGGATAGTGGACTCGAAGTGGTTGTTGTAGTGGCTCGGGTGAGTTTGTTGTTACAGGGTTTGGGTAAACCTGTTAGTTTTAATTTGATGATTTCAAATGAAATTGTTAACTCGAGTTTACTCGTGTTATTTTGGGTTGCTCGAGCTAGTTATTGAAGTTTAGAAATTGTCTTGTTTTAAAAATTTTAAACTGAAATTTAAATACTAAATAAAGATTTAAATTAAGTTTTAAATCTAACTTTAAATTATGAATTCAAGTTTTAGTTTGAATCATGGCTGGAAATAAATAAGTTTTTAAATTCAAATTTGTTTAAAATAACTTTAAAAGGGATTTATTGTTTAAAAATGTTTTAAAGAATTTGAATTTAAATTTGGAAATTGAAATATAAGAAATGTTTTAAACAAAGTTTAAATTTAATTCAAAATCTGAATTTGAATCTTTGTTTTAAAATAAATTTAAGTTTTATAAATTTGAGTATTTTAACATGTTTGAATGATAAAGAAAATGTTTGAATTTAAAAAGAAATTTGTTTTAACTTTGGTAAAATCTCTTTTATAAGAAAAGTATTGTTTATCATTTAAAGTTTTAAATTGATTTTAAAACTTGTTAAAGTTAAATTTTAATTTAATGATTTGTTATTCATTTAATTATTAAGGTAATTAAGAGTAATTAATTTATTGAATAAATTAATAAAATGGATAATTACTTAAAGTAATTAAGGGCTTAATCTTAAAAGGCTAAGATTAATTATTTTAGAATAATTAACTTGTAATTTTAAGAATCATTAATTAAATAAGAATTTGATTTTTAATTAATGGTTAATAATTAATTAATCAAGTAATAATGGATTAATTAAATTTTGGTTAACACTTAATTATTTAAATAATTAGGGTTAATTAAATGGGTTATTAATGATTAATTAATTTGTAAATAAATAATGATTAAAATAAGTTAATTACTTTAGAAAATAATTAATGAATTGCTAAATAGTTAATGAAGGTCATTAACTAAGGATTATTTGATAATTAATTAATGTGATTAATTTTAATTATTAATTAGATTAATTAATTCAAAGATAATCATTTGTGTGAATGGTTAAGTATAGTTACATATATAAGTAAGGAATTAATTACTAATTTTAATTAATTGAGTTTAATTTGATTAGATTAAGTTAATTAATTCAGTTTAATTAATTTAAAATAATCATTTGATGATTGTGAAGTATAATTACTTAATGTAATTAAATGAAGAGAATTACTTAGGGAAGTAACTAATGGGTAATTACTTTATGTAATTAATTGAAGTGATTCGATGATGAAGTAATTTGAGTATAATTACTTTGTGATTTAATCAAGGGATTAATTGGAGATAATTAATTAACGAGTAATTAATTTATTTGGTGAAGTAATTAAGTATAGTTAATTACTGAATGAAGTTAATCAAGGGTGATTAACAATTATGGTTTAAATAAAGATTAATTACTTAATGTAATTAATTTAAAAAGAAAAGGTAACTAGAAAATCATTAATTATTTTAATTAATGATGTAATTAAGAATGTATTTAATTAGAAATAATTAATAAATGAAAAGGAATTAATCAATGTAACTAATTAAGAAGTAATGTAATTAATTTATAGTTAATTAATTAAGAAAGTAATTAAAGATTGATTATTGTATTTGGTTAAGTATAATTAATTTGAGAAATTAATTAGTGAATAATTACTTGAATGAAATTAAACGTTAATTAATCAAGGATGATTAATTAAA
Organism: Allium cepa; assembly: GCA_030765085.1. Taxonomy (NCBI): domain Eukaryota; kingdom Viridiplantae; phylum Streptophyta; class Magnoliopsida; order Asparagales; family Amaryllidaceae; genus Allium; species Allium cepa. Next base: position 521,289,239 of record CM060938.1, read on the forward strand.
ATGAATAATTGGTCGATGATTAATTAATGGTTTGATAATTAATCAATAGTGATATAAGCAAGTTGATATTGATGAAGTAACTAATTAAATTTACTTTAAATTAATCTGAAATGATTAATTAATTTAATTAATTTTAAATTAATTATATTTGATGTGATTATCAATCATTGCTTATATGGATGGATGATGTTGTTTGCTGATGTGCACGTAAATGTGCATATTTTTACCACCATATTTATTCTATTTAAATTAACTAAATGATCATATTGGGTACTTTAACTTTTTTTAACCAAAATTCATATTAATTCCAAATTTTCACATATTCATCTTCATATAGGGGCAAAATGGTCATTTAAGTGCATATATTTCTTTGAGAAAAATTAATTGAAAATTTGTATATATTTTTGTACGAAATTGATCTCAAATAGAAGTGGTTTCATGAAGATATGCATGCACAAAATTAATACAAAGGAATGAAGATGGAAATAATTCAAAGTGAAGAACATGGAGGACCCCACCTACCCACCTACCTTAATGTACAAATTAAAGACTAATGCACATGCTTTTGGACTTAATGGTTTCATGTACACTTAATGGGGGATTAAGACATGTTAATGGTTACTTGGCCTCCAAACTTCCTAAGGGGCATTTTGGGTATTCCCCAAAAATATGAATTAGGGTTTCATACATGTATAAATACCCATATGTTTCATGTAACATGATCTCTTCTCTTAGTCTCTCTTTGGCCTCCTTCTCTTTAGTTTAGTTCAGATCAAAAATAAAATGAAAGCTCCTCCTTTTCTTTTCATGGCTACTTAGCCATTTTTATTTTATGTAATCTTTTTTATTTTATGCAATTTAATATATGCTCTTTTCTTTTCATGCTTATTTACTTTCATGTTGTAGTGTAGATTTATTTTTCATGCAAGTAGAGTAGTTTTTATTTATCTTGCTTTCTTTTTCTTTCATGTTGAAAGCTACATTTGTTCATATAATAACAAATATGGGAGCTTAATCCCTTCAATTTAGGGGTAATGAAGCTCTCAAGTATGTAGATCCAACATTTTGTTGTTTATGCTCACTTTTTGTGCTTAATGAGAATGATTGAAGTGGTTTAATGATGTTGTTTAGCTTTGAATTTGATAGTCTATGTTGTTTATAACAAATAGGCCATGCTTAAACAAACATAACACAAATTGCCTCTTCATCTAAATATGATTATGGCAAAGAAGTGAATGTTGAAATTGAAATTTGATAGCCTATATTTCTAAACAATAGTTAATAGGCTATGCTTAAAATAGATTTTTATTTCAACTTTGTTGTCATATTTCATGAGAGTTAAATGTGTATTAGTGGTTGTGTTATAGTTTGATGGTTTATATTGAGCTAATTAATAGCACAAATATACCATACTTATGATAAGCACATCAACTAATTCACTAATGACAAGAAAAGAGAGATCATAACTTCATTTTGTTGATTTATATGATCTAGAGAGTGGATTTATCTCTAAATTGTTCTCTTAACTCTCATATTTTTATCATTTTCTTTTGCTAGTTTTTGTTAGTTTCTTACATTTCTAGCTATTCACTCTCGACTTCGGTATAATTTGATTGAATAGAATTTTAAAATCATCAATTCCCTGCGGATCGACCCGTATTCGCCGCGTGCTACATTCGTACACCGTGCGCTTGCGGTTATTTTTAATTTAAATTCGTTCGACGGTTTTCTAAACCGATAGAAATTCCGTCGACGAACAAGTTTTTGGCGCCGTTGCCGGGGAGTTGTTTTGATTTTAATTTTCTATTCTTCGGATTATTTTGTTTGATTTTATGTGTTTGTTGTGTGTGCTTTTGCATTTTTTTTAAAAAATTATTGTTGTGTGTGATTTTTGTGTGATTTTATTTGTTTGCATTTATTGTTTTCCATTTGCATTTGCATAGTTTTTAAAAAAAAAAAAAATACATACACAATTTCTAAAAAAAAAACATTCCATTCCATTCCATTTTCAATTTTGTTTACATTGCACTTTCATTTCATTTTATTGCATTGGCTTTTACATTTTCAAAACAGTGCACTTCAACCCTGTGCACATTACCTCATCTACAAACCATTGTCCTGTGCACCATCATCTCCACCAACAAACCATCCTACAACCCTTGCATCAATTCCCCAATCTACCCATAAACAATCCTTTTGCCACAAACCGCATCACTTCCTGTTTACTCCCCGCACACCGCACCAAATACACACCGCACTTCCAACCCAAAACCAAAACTGCAATATCACCAGCCTTCCTCTCATATCACAAACTGATACAGTGCCATACCCCTCTGCTATTACTCCATTACACAATACATCACCTGACTGTCGGTCTTCGTCTTCACTTTACTGTCATCATTCATATACAATTTCCTCCATCCCATTCACTTTAATTCATACAAACCATCAACACACTGTTCTGCTTCTCTTCCTCTCTGCCTGACACTGTTACATTTGTGCAAGACTGTTCTACACCGCTGTTACCATTCTCTGTTGCCAGCAAAAAACTCACCCTCTCCACTGTCATCAAAAAACAACCATCTCTGTTACTTCCTTCTAACCACCTCTTCACTCCAATACATCCAGCATATCAACTGGTCTCTGCCGTGAACCCTTCACCAAAATTGAACATTACCTCTCCATTCCACAACCACTAACCAACAGCCATCAACACCCGAAAAATCATTTCCTTCTAACCAGTACCCAAATTTGCCTACCATACATCACGGCTTCACCTTCACATCAGCACCTCCAAACAACTTTCTCCATCTCCTACACTTACATCACCATAATCAACCTTGTTGCCTATACCACAATTCCACCTACCAATTCAACTTGTACCAATTCCACCGCCATCAACAAGCAACTACCAAAGCAAACATCACTGCCACTACCGTGCCACCATCCAAACTGCTGCTTCTGTTCCACCTCGCATAGGCCACTACAACAAACATCATCTTACCACGATACACAATTCAATCACTGAACTTACTCTTCTCTTTCAATAACCATCTGTCTACATTTATTCCACTTGCAAACACTCACCTCATTACAACCAGAAGTTCTGTCATCCACTTCATCAACATATCTGCCACTCCACCTGAAATAATTCAAACTTCATCCAAACACAGCTGTGCCTCCTCCTTCACCTGCTACAACAGTTCACAGTTCACAGCTAACAAGTATACTTCATTTGTTCATCACTACATCACTTTCATATCATCTTCACTACCTATCATCACTCCCCCATCAAAAAAAAAAAAACTGCAGTCTCCTCTCCTCGGCCAACCTACCCCAGTCACACTGCCTATAACAGCTGCCACCAGACTCAACAAAACACTTCGCCATTCAAAACCACCCAGTACAATCTTCAGCGCTCCTTCTCAACAAACCCGCGACCTCCATCATTCCACTTGACTGTCTTTGGCCAAATTTCTTTACACCGTGCTTCAAGGATAACAGACCATCCACCACTGAACAACAACATCCAGAGCCCAATCGCCTTGCCAACCACCGTTTCAATCGCTCGAAACATCTCCCCAAATCACAGACCGCTGCTATCTACAAAACTTCAAGCAACTTCCACCTAGAACTCGAAAACCCTTGAACCAGCGCCTGAAATAGTTTAACTTTATGAATTTGGATTAAGAGGATTTTTGGAACGTGATTTCGATTTTGATTAATAAACTGTGGGCACGAGATTGTTGAATTAAGGAATTTTTTTTTTTGGCCTTTGCTGCTAATTGATTGTCGGGCCTTGCGGGTAAATTAATGTGTTAGCATGACTTGGTTTTGACTTTTGAATTTGATTTTGGGTGTGATAATATTTTTTTTTTAAGTAAAACCCTACTTTTAAGTTTCCTTTCAAAAAAAAAAAAACCAAAAAAAAAATATTGTATATATTTAGTTTTTAGTTTTCAGGTTGCCAAAGCTGGAAATAAAGGAAGAATAGCTTGCCGAAAATTGCTTCCTTAGCTAGCCAAAATAAATTGCTCTGCTTGCTAAAAAATTCCGCTTTCGTTTCTTTTGAATTGAATTGTTGGTTGCTTGCATTTGCATTTTAAAAAATAAAAAAAATTCATTCGTAGTTGCATTGTTAATACACGTTTAGTTTATGTTCTGCATTTCATCTTAGATTTTGATTAATAATAACGGTTAGACATCGATAACACTTAATTGTATATTGACAATTTGTCTTTTTTTGAACAATTTAATTTCTTGGTGTCTAGGCTACGGCAGAGTAATAACCATTTATAAATATTACAGTGATTCGTAAATATTATAGTGGTTGTTCCTCTGAAGGTACTTAAACCTTCGGCTGCATTGCTACGGTGATTCGTGGTGCACCGATAAATCCTGCCCGTTACCTGCCTGAGAACTATCTTGTTTATCTAAGACAACTTGTGAATATACAATTTTGGGTTAACTTAGGATAAATCATTTGTAATTAACCCTTGCATTCACTTAGTTGCATTAGTTCATGCATATTAAAAAAAACAAAAAAAAATTCAAAATCCAAAACTAAAAAAAATTGTTAATATTTCTTAACTTAGTTTTTTTTTCTTTTCTTTTGAAAATTTTCAAATCAAAATTCCAAAAATCAAAAAAAAATTAAAATCAAAACTCCAAAAAAATCTTTTCAAAAAAAAAAATTGAAATCCGAAAACAAAACAAAAATCAATTTTCGATTTTGAAAAATAGATTCTACTTCTAAATATTTTTGTTTATAAAAAAAACAAAAAAAAAACCTTGAAAATGTCCGAGTTTCCTTTTTCTTACTCGCTTGAATTTAACTGCGAAAATCAATATAATCCATATGAGTTCACTCCAAATTCGTATGGATATTTTAACAACTTTTGTGTAAATAATACAAATTTCGAACAACAAAATTTTCAAAACGATGACCAACGTTCGACTCTTGAAAATAGCATTGAAATAATTTCATCTTTACTCGAACTTTCTACACGACAAAATCAAGAGATAAATGATTTATGTAATTCTGATTTGTGTAATAACTCGAGTCGAGGATTTCAAAATTTGAATTCAATTCAAAATTCAAGCGATTACGATTATAACCCATGCCAATTTAATTTCGAGCTTCAAAATGAATTCCAAACTCAACATGAAAATGGGAACAACTTTTCAAACGAATTTGGCAATGGGAATAATCTTAACCATGTTACGAGTGAAAATTTTTGTTCTCAACAAATCCAAATCGAAAATTCTCTATTTAATAACTATAAATTGGATTTTGTTGAACAAATGAATGAAATTTACGATGATCACACGGATTTGTTGTTTGAAACATATATGAAACAACGTGAACAACAAAATCAAATCTCAACGTGTGATGAGTCAAGTGATAATCCATCTTTTACCCAAATCGACGATTTTCAAATAACAACTTTTGAATTTGATAATGACGATCTTAATCAAGTTGTTGAAAATACGGTAATTGAGTTGGATTTCAATTCTTTTGAGGGTGCGAATCTCGATTTAAATTTCGATCTTCCTTTTTCTGAAAATTTGAATACAACAACTTTGAAATTTGAACTTGATTTATGTAATAAAGTTGTTGATAATCCAACAAAGGAAGACGAATTTAATGAACACGAATTTTTTGGACTTTTGGATGACGAGTTGTTAAATTCCGAAGGGGAAGTTGAAAATCACCATTTTGATTTTGAAATCAATAATTGTGAAAAAGTTTTCAATGATAAGCTTGAATTTCAAATTGGTGAAAATAAACTTGAACTTCAATCAATTGTTTTGTCGACCCTGAAAATCATCGAAAATAAAACAACTCGTACGATTTTTAATAAAACGACATTCGTTTTTCCAAATCGACAATCAACTTCAAATTCTTTTATGAGTTGGTTTTTCGTGCTTAAGCTGTGTCTCACACATTTGACGAGACAAATGAATTGGTCTTTGGAAGACCGTTTCATTTACTTTTTGACTATATACTTTCTCATCTCTTGTAAATAATAATCTTTCATGTAAATATTAGATTTTTATTTTATTTTTCTCCTTCCACTTGGGTTGACTGTGGGGACACAGTCAAAATCAAGTGTGGGGGGAGACTCATTTTCTTTTTGATTTTTCATGATTAAATTTTCATTTTTTCTTTTTTCTTCCAAAACTCAAAAAAATATCAAAATTTTAAAATACAATTTTTTTTTTTAGCATTTTGATTTATTTTTAAAGAAACACTATAGGATAAATATATGGTTTTGGTTTATTAAATTGAAATTTTTGAAAATTTATTCGCCTTAACAAAAATAAAAATGAAGTTTGATTATAAATAACAATGGTTTAACTGGTATATAGGAAGGTTTATACGTGTTAATTATGAAATACATCCTAATTGAAAATCTTTGTTTTAAAAGTGGTGAATTTAAAGTAAAGGATATAACATTTTTTTTGTCTTCTAAGTTAAATGGTGCTAAGATAATTTTGCAAAACTCCCTCTCAAAAAAAAATATAAAAATAAAAAATAATAACATCCAAGTATTCACTCTCATTTAAAAGTCCTCACGGTTATGCAGGGGTGATTACTTGGAATTTTTGATTATGTGCTTTCATACTCATTTAAAAGTCCTCACGGTTATGATGTATGGAACACATGTATGTAAAAAAAAGACTTAATAAAAACCACCTACGGTCGATAGTGTATGCATGAAAGTGTGTGCAGTCGCCATGCTCTGTACTCCCCTCACATAAGCCCGAAAGGCAGTGCATGGGTGGTATATCTGGCCTCAGTTTACCTGAGCTAGGTGTGAAATTTTTCTTGCAAATAATGAAAGAGCAAGCAATTGGAATCCTAGCACTATTTTTACTTATTTGATTTGATTTGTTATTGAAAAGAAATGAAAATACCACTTTGATAAACTTTGATAATCAACTAAGGATCCATTTTATAATTACACTTTGTTATCAACCGAAACAACAAGTTAAACTATTGTCTATTTGTTATGATAACTTGATTTTTGTTGGAAATTTTGACCAGTAAATGACATAAATTTTCAAGAGAATAACCAAAACCTATATTTAACTTATTCGTGCCAATTTAAAAATAAGTCCTTCATTTGTAAATATTTTCAAAAATTTGCATTCATCACTTTGTAAATAAATCTTGCATTTTGTAAATATTTTCATCCCGCACTTGGATTTTGTGGGTAGTATCCGCTGAAAACCCTCACGAGACAACACTCGTCCTACTGGGGACACCCAGAGGTTTAACGGCTTGTTGCATACGCTCAATGCAATCGTGCTTCCTACGAAAACGGATTTATCTTAGTTTTTCTTTATTCGAGGACGAATAAAAAGATAAGTGTGGGGGTATTTGATGTGCACATAAATGTGCATATTTTTACCACCATATTTATTCTATTTAAATTAACTAAATGATCATATTGGGTACTTTAACTTTTTTTAACCAAAATTCATATTAATTCCAAATTTTCACATATTCATCTTCATATAGGGGCAAAACGGTCATTTAAGTGCATATATTTCTTTGAGAAAAATTAATTGAAAATTTGTATATATTTTTGTAGGAAATTGATCTCAAATAGAAGTGGTTTCATGAAGATATGCATGCACAAAATTAATACAAAGGAATGAAGATGGAAATAATTCAAAGTGAAGAACATGGAGGACCCCACCTACCCACCTACCTTAATGTACAAATTAAAGACTAATGCACATGCTTTTGGACTTAATGGTTTCATGTACACTTAATGGGGGATTAAGACATGTTAATGGTTACTTGGCCTCCACACTTCCTAAGGGGCATTTTGGGTATTCCCCAAAAATATGAATTAGGGTTTCATACATGTATAAATACCCATATGTTTCATGTAACATGATCTCTTTTCTTAGTCTCTCTTAGGCCTCCTTCTCTTTAGTTTAGTTTAGATCAAAAATAAAATGAAAGCTCCTCTTTTTCTTTTCATGGCTAGTTAGCCATTTTTATTTTATGTAATCTTTTTTATTTTATGCAATTTAATATATGCTCTTTTCTTTTCATGCTTATTTACTTTCATGTTGTAGTGTAGATTTATTTTTCATGCAAGTAGAATAGTTTTTCTTTATCTTGCTTTCTTTTTCCTTTTCTTTTTCTTTCATGTTGAAAGCTACATTTGTTCATATAATAACAAATATGGGAGCTTAATCCCTTCAATTTAGGGGTAATGAAGCTCTCAAGTATGTAGATCCAACATTTTGTTGTTTATGCTCTCTTTTTGTGCTTAATGAGAATGATTGAAGTGGTTTAATGATGTTGTTTAGCTTTGAATTTGATAGTCTATGTTGTTTATAACAAATAGGCTATGCTTAAACAAACATAACACAAATTGCCTCTTCATCTAAATATGATTATGGCAAAGAAGTGAATGTTGAAATTGAAATTTGATATCCTATATTTCTAAACAATAGTTAATAGGCTATGCTTAAAATAGATTTTTATTTCAACTTTGTTGTCATATTTCATGAGAGTTAAATGTGTATTAGTGGTTGTGTTATAGTTTGATGGTTTATATTGAGCTAATTAATAGCACAAATATACCATACTTATGATAAGCACATCAACTAATTCACTAATGACAAGAAAAGAGAGATCATAACTTCATTTTGTTGATTTATATGATCTAGAGAGTGGATTTATCTCTAAATTGTTCTCTTAACTCTCATATTTTTATCATTTTCTTTTGCTAGTTTTTGTTAGTTTCTTACATTTCTAGCTATTCACTCTCGACTTCGGTATAATTTGATTGAATAGAATTTTAAAATCATCAATTCCCTGTGGATCGACCCGTATTCGCCGCGTGCTACATTCGTACCCCGTGCACTTGCGGTTATTTTTAATTTAAATTCGTTTGACGATTTTCTAAACTGATAGAATTTCCGTCGACGAACATTTGCCTTGAATGGTTTGAATCTCAGAGATGAGATAATTAGTGTTGAATGATATGGATGCATTGGTTGCATTGTGATGTTGATATAGATTACCTTGTGATAATGATAATATGGATTATCTATGTGATGATAATATTGATTATCTATTGTGAACCTGTAATTATCTATCTGTGTATATAGATAATTGAGTTGTTTTAAACCTTTAAAACAACTTGGCCTTAAAAGACACGCTTTGGATTTCGATGAGACCGGGATCGGGCTTCCATATTTGGATATCCGAAAAACACATCGATCCAAATTAACTATAGGTCGTGAATCTCTTGTGAAGAGTGAAGACTCGAGGTGTAAGGACTATACGTCAGTATAACTCTGGGGGTGATTCCGTGATGAGTTTGACGGAACTAGTTCTTACAGGTTCGAGATAGTGATTTAGAGTGCAAAGGTTATCTTCGTTAACTCTGAGGGTGATTCCAAAATAAGTGTAACGAGATAATGCCTTCGGTTTCGTTCGAACCCGGAACGAACTTGTATGGATTGAATGCTTTCAGAACATCGTCGAGTGGATGATGAGCATTCTAAGAGATGTGTTCTCTAAAGGTAATCGTAGCCTCAAGCCTCATCAACCGAGAATGGCTAAAACAGGAGAGGTGCAGCAAGGCTAAGTGGGTCATGCCCAAGTAGGACAAGATTTTCCCCTGTCTAGAGGTCCCTTTTTATTTCGGCTGTGTGGGCGGTTGGATTTACACCAACTGCGGGGTTGTCTTGTTCGGGACGGTCCAGTAAGGGATGGTTCCGGTCTTGTGTTGCAGAGGAGCGGGCGTACTCCTTGGTACGTTGATCTAGGCCACGTACTTTAAGGGCGGTACCCTAGTAGCCATGCCATTGATGAAATCCAAAATCCAATAAGTGCCAACGGTTTTGATTGTATTACCCACTTTTATGGCTAGTAGCTGGAATTTAATAAATGTAATAATTTCGGCTATTTCATATTTACTTGAAAACTCTAGACCTATTATAATATCACTGGATTTCCTATCAAGTGTTTTGGTTAGCGTAAGGTAAAAACTTTTCCATGTTTATGTGTGGGAAGTCTTACGTGATACCTTTTTTTTCAAAACGTTTTGAAAATAAGAAACTTTAACCTGTTACTCACAGCAGACCCATGTCTGACCCAGAGTTTATCTTCTATTTTCTTAAACTCTTGGGTACTCAAATTTTTTACGAGTAGCCAAGGGATTCAGGTTAGATTTGACGAATTATGAAGGAGCAAATGGAGCAGGAGGCTTCTGCGTGTAGATATATAGTTCCGCTGTGCGTTCTCTGTGTTTGTATTGTTTTGTTGAGTCGTATTGAGTTGTATAACTAGAGAGGTGTTTATAACTGTCTGGTATGTGATGTAAATTCTGTGTAACTCTGATAGTGTTACATATCTATGTAATACTTTTGTTATTAATATAATTTATTCGTTCCGCTGTTGAGATTCTGATGTTGTTTCTTCTTTCTTCTCTTTCTTTTCTCTTTTCTATCCCTTTCTTTCTTTATGATGATACGACTTTTCTGTGGAGAAAAGTCGGGCCGTCACAGGTGGTATCAGAGCGAGATTGAGTGAATACCTAGGCTTTGAAGTGATTTCTTTCTTGAGAGAGCGTATTTGTAATTTTAAATATATGTGTGTGTGTACCTATTTGTTGGGTTACCTGTTCGGGTTTTCCAATATAGGTTATAAAGGTAGATAAGGTAGTGGGGTGTGTAACACCACTACTACCGTTGGTTGGAGTCTGATGTTGAGGTTGGAAGTGTATCTGTCGAGACTGTAGACCTAATACCGTCTCGTGTGAGTTGTGTGGAGTGTAGAGATTTCATAGATCTCTGAGGTAACCTGTTAAGGTTCAGAGTCTATCTTTGAAGTTGGATGAGTAGAATTTGGATCTGTCGGTGGGGCAGAAGGAAATAATGGTATCTGGATATCCCAGGAATTAGTAGCTGTGTGATAAGACGCCGTGACTATGGATGTCTCCGAAGATTTTCTTTGGAACTAGTTTAGGAAGTATTCTGCTTCGATGTTGTGGCTGGGTTCAGCAGGATGTTTCTGTCTGGTTTGAGGTCCGAGTTTCTCGAAGAGCTTTGGATTAGGAAGTCTATGGCATCGGTGTCGGAAATGCAGCTTGGAGTATTCTGTGTGCTGGCAAGAAGATCTTCTGGTTAGCAGTTTTTTTGAAGGAGTTCAGAAGCAGCAAAGTGAATTCATTCCTTCGATGAATTGGCTAGATAAGTGTAAGCTGCTCTGATTGGTAAAGGGAGAACAGTTTTCTTTTGATATTGGATGGGTTAATCACAAAAGTGACTTGCGATAGTTTGAGTGTTCTCTTGAGCTATCAGAAGTTTGTCCGCATCTGGAGGTTGAGTTTTCTTATCAACTGGATTCTAGGAGTGATACCGGAGGTTTGGTGAAGCAGCTTTGGATCAGGTGGGACATTTGAGTTTTCTTTTATGGATTTTATGGACCATATTTCTGAGATGTGTTGTCCAGTTTGTGCTCGAGTTTTTCTTCTACTTCAAATCAGAGTTATGAAGCGGAAGCAGTTTGGCGATGCTTTTGTTTTATCTTTTTCGGATAGGAGAAGTAAGTTAGTTTTCTGATGTTTGTGGGGTAGAGTTGGTGTTCTTTGTTTTGGATTGATCTTGAGGAGATCATTCTATTGGGTTGTTTTGGTCTAGTTTGTTTCCAAAGACATCAGCGAAGGATGAGCTGATCGGGAGAGATGTAGGCAGCCCAGGATCGTCAGAAGTGTTTTGTGGATAAGAGACGAAGGAATTTAGATTTCGGAGTCGGAGATTTGATTTTGGGTAAGTTTTCTCCGATCTAAGGAGCTATAGGATTGAATAAGACTGGATAAGTCAGCTCCGAAGTGTTTTTGACCTTTTCTATGTTCTTGTGAGGATTGGTGTTTGATTTCCAAGGTTGAATTGCCAGTTTGGATAACCGGGATTGGATATGTTTCACGTATCTATGAGGGAGTACGTGTATGATTTATCTCTGGTTATGGAACCAGCATTTTAGGAGGATGTGATTGTTGAGTCAGACTTGTCTGTAGTCTGATATCCTGTTTAGTTTTATAGATCTAGTTGAATAGGAGCTTTGTATCTTAGTAATATAGATTGTTTGAATTCTATAGAGCGAGTATCCCGATATTTATACCGGGGAAACTCGTGGAAGTTCTATCCAGAATTTTGTCTGGATAGTTAGATTTGTTTGTTTGAGTGAATTGGTTGCTATGGTTGTTAGCATATGTTTGATATATGCTTGTGTTTTAAAATAAAATCTTAAGATAGATTATTAAATTACCTTTATTTTAAATTTCGGGGACGAAATTCTTTTAAGGGGGGAGGAATGTGATATCCCAAAAATTTGGCAATATAAATTTAATAATCTGTGTATAAAATTAAGTTGATTTGATAATTTTAGATAATAAGTTTTGAATTGATCTAATAATCATCTTTTAATAAATATTTAAATTTGAAGGTTTTATCTGCTGTTTATAATATATATAATTGTATATATTGTAAATCGATAAACTTGGATTTGGAGATTAGTAAATGAATCAATTTTTAGTTCTAATTTATATTTGATAAGTTGGAAATTTGATTTAAATTTAACATTTAACTTTTCAACTCAATTCAATAAATAATTTTATGTTTTATACTTATGATAAATCGAATTTGTTTAAGATTTTATTTATTCAGCTTAAATATGAATTTAAATTAGATTAACATTTAAAAGCATTGTTTTATTTTATTTTTAAATATTACTTGAAATTTATATATAAGAATTTAAAATACAAATTTAAAATGATCTTAATTTGTTTATAATCTCTTTTATAAATTATTTAATATTGTTTAATTTGTTATTTTTAGATAATAATAATAATGCTTAGTTTTTCATAAACATAACTAAATTTTGTTAGAGATAGGATTTGTTATTTTTAATCTTTAATAAGAGTTATATTTGCATACATATATAACTTGATTTTAAAATTGGATTTGATAAATTAATTTAGATTTGAATTCAATGTTTTGAAATTTAAAAGAATAAATACATAAATATTTGAATAAGCTTATAATCATAATTTGTTTGTTTCATTTCTTTTAATTAGAAAAGAAATAAATTCATTTATATATACATAAGAAGTAACAAATTTGGATTTAGAAGTTTTTATAAACAAATTAAAATTAAAATAAAAATACTTAATACATGTGTAAGTTTATTAAGACTTAATAGACATGTGTTAAACTATAAAGTCATCTTTGTGGCAAATGTTAAACTAAGTAACAAGTGTCCCTTTTCTTTTTTTCCTTTTCTTTTAATTTTTTTTTTTGAAACCAAAATTTTCTTTTATAAACACATATTTTCTCACCTCATTTTCTTTTCTATTTTTTTCAAAAACCTTGAGTAATCTTCAGCGAGTAATCTGCAAATATCTTTTCAAAGCAGAAAGAAAAATCTGTTTTTCTCACAAAAATAAAATCTGAAACCCTCTTCAAAATTGAAATGCAAATTACCTGTAGCCCTTCAATTCATAAACCTTTAACCTCTTCATATACATCAACCTGAATTGCAATTCATTCTACAAATCTCCTCAAATTTCTGTTTTTAAATCAACCAAACCTGCATGCAACTTCATCAAAGCCTACATTTGTTTCACCTGGAAACAAACATTCACTCCATTAACCTGAGAAATTCATTTGCAACTTCAAAGTCCTGCATTTCTGTTTTGAAAAGCATCCATGCTTGCATTTTTCTGGAAGGCTTGCAAATGAAATCAAGGAAAACATTACAAAAGCAAGATGAATGTTTTAACAAGCAACTGCAGTTTAAAAAGGCAAACATGCATCTGTTAATCTGGAATTAAAATTTTAAGTTCAAAAGCAAATTTAAGTTCAAAATTCATAAGCAAGAATAAGAAGCAATCTGAGGCTTGTCAAATATGTGCTCTGCTCCTAAAATCAGGTGAGTAACATTTTATATTTAATAAACTTAAGTATAATTAGTTGTTTGTTTACTCTGAAATAAGTGTGTGGATGAATATGATGAAATGCTTTGAATGTATGTATGGGTTTTTATGAATGTATGCTTGCTATGAAAAATGTGTGTTTGGGCCTGTTCTAGAATTCAAGCTTAAAATCTTGATCAAGTTCAGGGTCTCATATTTAAATCATTGTTATAGTTTAAGATTTAAACAGGTATGCATGTAATATAAGTTAAAGTTTAATCTTATTTAAATAAAAAAGATGAAAATGATGATAAAAACCGTGATGACTCTGGATAAACAAAATGCAACAGAGCAAATTTCTGTAAGTAATATTTAAATGTTCCAGATTCATTGATTTAAGTTTATAAACAAATTACTTGGTCAATGACTTGATTTTTAAAACTATAATTTGAATTTTTAGTTTGCATTCAACTGTGTATTTCTGGTTTAACCAGAAATCACATTTGGCGTTGGTTCTGTCAACTTAGGGGTTTGGATTGGCCAGTGTTTCTCTAGTTGATGGATTGATGATCGTAGTTTAAAAGAAAAATAGTAGTAAGTGGATCTGAGCATTGAGGCAGTTATGATTTGGGCTTGAAATTTTAAAACCTAGTTTTCAGTAAGCAAGAAGATTGACCACCGCAAATTCTTTAAGCAATCGGGTTCTTCCAGATTTGAGATGATGGTAGCTGGGGTGTGGAGGAGTTTATGGCCGGAGGTGGTACTTCTCTGGTTATCGATGGCGAGGCAATTCTGATGATTTACGGTATCGACATTTTCCAGTTTTGGGTACTCGAATGCTTGTTTTTCATTTTGAGGTTTTGCAATCGATTTGAAGATCGATTTGGTATTTAATGATGATCTTTGACTTGCATGAGAGGTCACAACGGTCAGAGGTGACAGCAGCGATGGTGCAGGTGCACGGTGATAATGGCGTGTCCGCTGTTTTAGAGGAAGAAGGGTAGCTCGTGTTTGTATCGGGTAAGTTTGTGTTTGACTCGAAGCTTTAGGTTGTTTGACTCGGAGGTGTGGGATGGTGGACTAGAAGTGGTTGTTGTAGTGGCTCGGGTGAGTTTGTTGTTACAGGGTTTGGGTAAACCTGTTAGTTTTAATTTGATGATTTCAAATGAAATTGTTAACTCGAGTTTACTCGTGTTATTTTGGGTTGCTCGAGCTAGTTATTGAAGTTTAGAAATTGTCTTGTTTTAAAAAATTTAAACTAAAATTTAAATACTAAATAAAGATTTAAATTAAGTTTTAAATCTAACTTTAAATTATGAATTCAAGTTTTTGTTTGAATCATGGCTAGAAATAAATAGGCTTTTAAATTCAAATTTGTTTAAAATAACTTTAAAAGCGATTTATTGTTAAAAATGTTTTAAAGAATTTGAATCTAAATTTGGAAATTGAAATATAAGAAATGTTTTAAACAAAGTTTAAATTTAATTCAAAATCTGAATTTGAATCTTTGTTTTAAAATAAATTTAAGTTTTATAAATTTAAGTATTTTAACAAGTTTGAATGATAAAGAAAATGTTTGAATTTAAAAAGAAATTTGTTTTAACTTTGGTAAAATCTCTTTTATAAGAAAAGTATTGTTTATCATTTAAAGTTTTAAATTGATTTTAAAACTTGTTAAAGTTAAATTTTAAATTAATGATTTTTTTATTCATTTAGTTATTAAGGTAATTAAGAGTAATTAACCTATTGAATAAATTAAGAAAATGGATAATTACTTAAAGTAATTAAGGGATAAATCTTAAAGGGTTAAGATTAATTATTTTAGAATAATTAACTTGTAATTTTAAGAATCATTAATTAAATAAGAATTTGATTTTTAATTAACGATTAATAATTAATTAATCAAGTAATAATGGATTAATTAAGTTTTAGTTAACACTTAATTATAATTAGGGGTTAATTAAATGGGTTATTAATGATTAATTAATTTGTAAATAAATAATAATTTAAATAAGTTAATTACTTTAGAAAATAATTAATGAATTATTAAATAGTTAATGAAGGTCATTAACTAAGGATTATTTAATAATTAATTAATGTGATTAATTTTAATTATTAATTAGATTAATTAATTCAAAGATAATCATTTGTGTGAATGGTTAAGTATAATTACATATATAAGTAATTAAGGAATTAATTACTAATTTTAATTAATTGAGTTTAATTTGACTAGATTAAGTTAATTAATTCAGTTTAATTAATTTAAAATAATCATTTGATGATTGTGAAGTATAATTACTTAATGTAATTAAATGAAGAGAATTACTTAAGGAAGTAATTAATGGGTAATTACTGTATGTAATTAACTGAAGTGATTTGATGATGAAGTAATTTGAGTATAATTACTTTGTGAATTAATCAAGGGATTAATTGAATATATTTAATTAATGAGTCATTAGTTTATTTGGTGAAGTAATTAAGTATAGTTAATTACTGAATGAAGTTAATCAAGGGTGATTAACAATTATGGTTTAAATAAAGATTAATTACTTAATGTAATTAATTTAAAAAGAAAAGGTAATTATAAAATCATTAATTATTATAATTATTGATGTAATTAAGAATGGATTTAAGTAGAAATAATTAATAAATGTAAAGGAATTAATTAATGTAATTAATTAAGAAGTAATGTAATTAATTTATAGTTAACTAATTAAGAAAGTAATTAAAGATTGATTACTGTATTTGGTTAAGTAAAATTAATTTGAGAAATTAATTAGTGAATAATTACTCGAATGAAATTAAACGTTAATTAATCAGGGATGATTAATTAAAATGAATAATTGGCTGATGATTAATTAATGGTTAGATAATTAATCAATAGTGATATAAGCAAGTTGATATTGATGAAGTAACTAATTTAATTTACTTTAAATTAATTTGAAATGATGTAATTAATTTAATTAATTTTAAATTAATTATATTTGATGTGATTATCAATCATTGCTTATATGGATGGATGATGTTGTTTGCCTTGAATGGTTTGAATCTCAGAGATGAGATATTTAGTGTTGAATGATATGGATGCATTGGTTGCATTGTGATGTTGATATAGATTACCTTGTGATAATGATAATATGGATTATCTGTGTGATGATAATATTGATTATCCATTGTGAACCTGTAATTTATCTATCTGTGTATATAGATAATTGAATTGTTTTGAACCTTTAAAACAACTAGGCCTTAAAAGACACGCTTTGGATTTAGATGAGACCGGGATCGGGTTTCCATATTTGGATATCCGAAAACCACATCGAACCAAATTAACGATAGGTCGTGAATCTCTCGTGAAGAGTGAAGACTCGAGGTGTAAGGACTATAAGTCAGTATAACTCTAGGGGTGATTCCGTGATGAGTTTGACGGAACTAGTTCTTATAGGTTCGAGATAGTGATTTAGAGTGCAAGGATTATCGTCGTTAACTCTGAGGGTGATTCCAAAATAAGTGTAACGAGATAATGCCTTCGGTTTCGTTCGAACTTGGAACGAACTTGTATGGATTGAATGCTTTAAGAACATCGTCAGGTGGACGATGAGCATTCTAAGAGATGTGTTCTCTAAAGGTAATCGTAGCCTCAAGCCTCATCAACCGGAAATGGCTAAAACATGGGAGGTGCAGCAAGGCTAAGTGGGTCATGCCCAAGTAGGGCAAGATTTTCTCCTGTCTAGAGGTCCCTTTTTATTTCGGCTGTGTGGGCGGTTGGATGTACACCAATTGCGTGGTTGTCTTGTTCGGGACTCTCCAGTAAGGGATGGTTCCGGTCTTGTGCTGTAAGGGAGCGGGCGTACTCCTCGGTACGTTGATCTAGGCCACGTACTGTAAAAGGCGGTACCCCAGTAGCCCTGCCATTGATGGAATCCAAATTCCTATAAGTGCTAACGGTTTTGATTGTATTACCCACTTTTGTGGCTAGTAGCTGGAATTTAATAAATAACAATTTCGGCTATTTCACATTTACTTGAAAACCCTAGACCTATTATAATATCACTTGATTTCCTATCAAATGTTTTGGTTAGCGTAAGGTAAAAACTTTTCCATGTTTATGTGTGGGAAGTCTTACGTGATACCTTTTCTTTTCAAAAGGTTTTGAAAATTAAGCAACTTTAACCTGTTATTCACACCAGACCCATGTCTGACCCAGAGTTTATCTTCTGTTTTGTTAAACTCTTGGGTACTCAAATTTTTTATGAGTAGCCAAGGGATTCAGGTTAGCTTTGACAAATTATGAAGGAGCAAATGGAGAAGGAGGCTTCTGCGTGTAGATATATAGTCCGCTGTGTGTTCTCTGTGTTATTATTGTTTTGTTGAGTTGTATTGAGTTGTATAACTAGACAGGTGTTTATAACTGTCTGGTATGTGATATAAATTCTGTATAACTCTGATAGTGTTTTATATCTATGTAATACTTTTGTTATTAATATAATTTATTCGTTCCGCTGTTGAGATTTTGATGTTGTTTCTTCTTTCTTCTCTTTCTTTTCTCTTCTCTTTCCCTTTCTTTCTTTATGATGATACCACTTTTCTGTGGAGAAAAGTCGAGTCTTCACACTCTGAGTCCCCAGAGTACGGACTAGAGTATAAACAACTTAAAATCTCCAAGTCCTCTGAGTGCGGACTAGAGTACTCTAAGTCCCCTAAGCGTGGATTAGAGTATAAACGACTTAAATCTCCTAGTATCCTGAGTGCGGACTGGAGTACTTTGAGTGCCCTGAGTGCGGATGTATAAACGACTTAAAATCTCCAAGTCGTTTGAGTGGGGACTGGAGTATTCTGAGTCCCCTGATTGTAGACTAGATTATAAACGACTTAAAATCTCCAAGTCTCCTAAGTGCGGACAGGAGTACTCTGAGTCCCCTGAATGCAGACTAGAGTATAAACGACTTAAAATCTCTGAGTCCCCTGTGTGCGGACTGGAGTACTCTGAGTCCCTTGAGTGTGGACTAAAGTATAAACGACTTAAAATCTCCAAGTCCTCTAAGTGCGGACTAGAGAATAAACGACTTAAAATCTCCAAGTGCCCTGAGTGCGGACTGGAGTACTCTAAGTCCCCTGAGTTCGAACTAGAGTCTAAACGACCTAAATCTCCAAGTCCCCTGAGTGCGAACTGGAGTACTCTAAGTCTCATGAGTGCGGACTAGAGTATAAAGGATTTAAAATCTCCAAGTCCCCTGAGTGCAGACTGGAGTACTCTGAGTCCCCTTATTGCGGACTAGAGTATAAACGACTTAAAATCTCCAGGTCCCCTGAGTGCGGACTGGAGTACTCTGAGTCCCTTAAGTGCGGACTAGAGTATAAATGACTTAAATCTCCAAGTCCCTTGAGTGCGGACTGGAGCACTCTAAGTCCCCTGAGTGCGGACTAGAGCATAAACGACTTAAGTCTCCAAGTCCCCTGAGTGCAGACTGGAGTACTCTGAGTCCCCAGAGTGCGGATTAGAGTATAAACGGCTTAAAAATCTCTAAGTCCCCGAAGTGCGGACTAGGATACAAATGACTTGAAGTCATCAAGTCCCCGGCATATGGACTGGAAAATATTCTATGCACCCGAAGCATGGAATAAAGGATGTACAATTATAATGAATTTCTGAGTTATATGAAGATGAATTGAGGGGTTTATGTAACTCACAATAGCTTGGGTTTCGACCATAATTATACAGAAAGTTGAACAATAAAAGTCGTTTGAAAGACAAAAGAACTAAGTTTAATTTATCCAAAATAAGGTTCTACTACAACTCCTCTAAATTCTGGAGTCAAAATTCTATTTACATTGACTACGAAAATAAATAAAAATAATTACATAATCTAAGGTGACTCTCGTTGAACGAGTGTAACAACTACTTCTTTGGTTTCTTCGGTAGCTTTTCCTCCTTCGTCTTCTCAGATGACTCCTCCCCCATGTGTTTTCACTTAGACGCTATGCTTGATGGGGAGGTAACAACCGGGGAGGAACGAGGGACCTCAAGTGGCCTAGACCCACCAGGGAGAATGGCCTTCAAAGGCTTGTTCAAAGGATCATCTAGGTCCACGACTCGGGGCTCGACTTTGATTTTAGCTATCTTTTTATTTTCCTCCGCGAGCTGCACCTTCATGTTCATTTTTGAAGTGTGTACAGAGGCCCTTGTGATCTAAATTTCATAACTTTCTTCAACGAGAGACGAGGTCTCAGACTTATCCTCATCAAGCGCCTTAATCACTTGAGCATCTAGAGTGGAAGTCTCTCCAGTGTGAGTAGCCTCGCTCGTTTTCCTCTTCTCTTGGCGTCATCGCTTCTTAGAGTTGGTTCAGGATCAGAAAGGCATGCGCAATATCACAAGCGACAAATTTTAGAAAACAATAACCTATCGCCGGAAACGACGGCTCTTTTAACTTTAATAAGAAGAGAAATATACCAGCTTCTTGCTGGCTCTTAACCGTCCGAGGAGTCTCTCCCTCTGGAATGGGAGATATAACATGAATGCCGAGGCCAGGGTCTTCCAGGTCATAACCATCATGTTGCTCGAATGGATCAAGTACTGGCCGAATAGTTGATTGAGTAGGAGGAGGAGCTGGACACTCGGTTCCAGACGGACTCCTTTCCTTTTGATGAGGCGGAACTTTTGTAGTAGAGGGCCTTCGCTGCAGACAAGTCTGAAGGCTCATTTCACCTGAGAAATTCTTCTATCGAAGCCTCCTCATCAACTTCCTCGGTGCCTAACTCGACCTTTCTGATCCTTATCAAAGTTTCCCATACCTCGGTTAGAGATTCGAGGTAGCGCTCGCCAAGAAAAGTTAAGTCTCGATGTATGTGGACATAGGCGTTGTATTTTGCTATAAGTGGGTCGAACATGCACTTAATCTCCTCCCTGCCAGCCTTCGTAGCCACCTCAAGGCGTGAGTTAATTTCCACGGATGCTATTCTTTTGCCCTCTTCACGAGCTTCATCTTTCAGCATCTCGACTTTAGAGAGCTCGTCGAGTTATTCCTTCAGAAGTCGCGTGGCAACAATCTCATCGCAATATTGCTGTGAATCTTCCTAGGCAGCAGCTTTTTCCTCTCTCTCTTTGCAAAATAGATCTTCCAACTCTTTGACTCGTAGGGCAAATGAATCCTTTTCTTCCTGAATAGAATCCTTCTTTAAAGCCAGGGCCCTGTAGTGTTGGACTGCTTCGTCAATTTCTTTTTTATGTGTCGTCTCCAGATGATTGGCGGCCTCCGTAGTATCTTTAGCACTTTGTTGGACGGCTTCGAGTTGAGACTTATACGAAGAGAGCTCTTAATCTTGAGCTTTGATAATGTCTTTATGGTGAATGGCTTCAAGCTTTGGGCAATCAATTTCGTGTTGACACTCAACAGAGACTTCCGAGACTTTTTCAGCTAAATGGACAAACGCGTCATGTTGAACAAAAACGTCGTTGTTACAAGAAATGGCGCTAAGTTTGACATGTCCCGGAATGTGATGGATCGCCGGGAGATACTTCAGACCATCGAAGCATATTTTGGGGAACTTAGTCTTAAGCTCGGCTAGCCTCTCTGATATCGTCAGATCTATTGCAGGAATGGGAGGAGATGGTTTTGAGAGTTCAATTTTCTTGTGGGGTTCCCAGGATTGCCATGTGATGGATGAACCAGAGTGTTGATCACGGGGGGCATCGGATTGGGACCCCTTATGGCCGTATATTTCCCTGCCTTGCTCCGAGTGAGAAGGAGGATTATAATGATATGATGGCCGATGATAAGTTTTCTTTCGGGATGACGAATCTCGGGAGTGATAATCCCTGTCGTCGTCGTCGTCATCTCTATCCTAACGTCTTTCGGAGCCCAAATCCCATATGGAATGGTGAACATAGATGACCCGCGAAGACGATCGAGTCCATGTGTATGTCCCATATCACCTGCACATAATTTAAATAATGACAAGTTAGCAAGGAGTAGACCAATGGCAGAAATTTAAGTGCAAGGTGAAGTGCACGTGTCCGTGTGTGTCCTAGTGTTTCCCCTCAACGGACCAGTTTCTTTATCTCTACTTATGGGAGTTCTTTCTCCCTAAACATGGGCTTGAGCGCCTGCATTGCCACTTGCGGGCGAATGAAGTTTAACGACTTTTGGATCAGTGAAGCCGTAGTTAGGCAAATCGTCGGGAATAGTGAGATCCGACAGGCCTTTCAATGAACTCTCTAAGCATTGAGGAGAAGGCTCTCTCTCCACCGTGGTGATTGTGACTTTAGAAGTTACGCCCGTCATCTTCTTCCTCAGTTTGTAAGTGAATTTTTTCTTTCCCTTCATAGGGGGAGGCGTCACTTTGATATCATGCACTTCGACTACCGACTCCCGAGCGGGGCTAACATTCTCGCCATGAACTTTAGAAGTTTCAGCTTCTTTAATCTCCCCCTCCTCAGGTGTGTCAGGGGCATCACATGCTGAAGGCCCGACTTGCTTTTATCCTTTTCCCAAAGCAGACCCGGTTATGGTGATGCCGAGTGGAAGGCTTATTCGGCGGCCTACCACCAGCAGCCCAAACCTAGAGAGCGACTTGTTCGAAATAAGAGAAATAATATCCCGATCTCCTGTGGGGATAGCTCGAATAGCTTCAACAGCTTCAGAATACCCGGAGCCTTCGAGACGTGGGCCGATACCTGAAAAAGTAGATAAAGAGTCAGAAAAGATGCAAATTCCGCGAAATGCGAGTATTGATCCAGAAAAGGAACTTACTTCCTTCTACACATCTCCTTGTGAAGCCAGGAGGACAGCGCATGTAGAACCACTGTTGCTCGTACTGGGCAAATTTGCTCCACGCCCAGGTCAGAATTTGACATTTGTTGTGTGGCTCGAGAAATACAAAGGATGGGCTATCCGATCGTCTCTTGAAACGATAAATGTATCCGATATTGCCATAAGTCGGGAGCCTGAAAAGGACAATCATAAAGAGGATGCACGTGCCGTACACAAACGCGTGACTATTTGGGTGTAGTTGCGAGGGAGTGATCTCAATATACTTTAGTAGGTCGCGAAGAAAGGAGTTGAATGGCGGCATGCTGCCGACCCAATACATAAATTTGTTGTAGGTCGTGTATCCCACTAGGGGTAGGTGAAGACGATCTTATCCTGATGGAACCAGCACATCATCGAAGGGAATCCCATGCACCGAGCATATGCGACGAAGTGAGCTTTCGTTAATTCTCGAGACTAGAGAATCGATCGGATTGTCTGAAAAGATCGCTGCATCCAGGTCATCAGGAGCCAAGGCGATGGATGCTATCGTGTGGCTCAGAATGTCTTGTACAGGAGTAGTTGATGGATTTGAAGTTCCAACTACTTCTTGCTAAGAGGCTGGCCCGGGTCTATCCGAGATCATGGCAGAACAAGATTTCCTAGACATCTCTAATGAGTGTAGAATCCGATGAAACACCTGTTTAAAATATATTTAAAAAATGATCGATATTAGACATAACAACAAGAATATTCCCTCCTTGGGGTGTGTGAACTAGTGCGTTCATTCAAGTATAAGTGCCAAGGAATTAAAAGTCAAAGAGTTGATTTAGGCTTTGTATTATCATCTTCGAAGACCGTCATCGCTGACTGTCTGCGAAAGCTTGTCGTATGATGGTTTATATTTTGATCTCGACATCGACACTATACGTTGAAGGTTATTATCCATTTTAATCAAGTTAAATTCTGGTTTATAGTTGTCACAGCAGAAGAGTTATCAGTCTGGATCGTCCGATATGCTTAATTGCTTAAGTCTTCATACTTCTTCACTGTCAAATGTTCGGGCATATAAAATAGGTTGAGTCAACTATGCATTATGTTCGACTAGTGTTATTGTTTTACACCACTCTCCTACCGTACATCACTGCCATTCGGCATGCGGCAAGACATGCTGAACCGCAATCATGTCGGACCGTAGACATGCCGAGCCGCATCGCTCGACACTTTACCCTCAACACCAACTTCCTTCATACACATCCCCTCTACCGCTCAGCACAGACGACGAGTCATCCAGCAAGTCATGCCGAGCCACCTCATTCGGAACTCTACCCGTCGCTCACTTTTCTCCTACGCTCCCTCTAACACCATTTGGCATAGGGGACATGCCGAGCCGTAGCTATATCAAGCACAACGCTAGGCGCGCTAAACCCAATCTCAACCTTACTCCTACACTCCCTCACATCGTTCGGCATAAGGAATTTATGCTGCGCCACATCCATACGTCTTCCTCCAACTCCTTTCTTCAAACAAATTAAACATCTTCCTAAACGGCCAATCGATCACTACTTCAACACGCACGCCGACCTCAACCAACAATAGCTAACCTCACCAATTTCTATTGGGCCGACGCCCTCTTCTTCTTCCTCTCCATCTAATCCTAAGGCACGTCTTAAATTTTAGATCCATCTTCCTTATACACGCGACTACCGTTACTCATGAGTTAAAGGAAAGACGCAAATTTGAATCTTGTAAAAAAAACCTAATTGAAGGAAGCCAAACAATCGAGAGGTTCATACCTAGTAGATGGGGTCGAAGTCTAATGGGGTGCTAGATTTAGAAGTGAAATCCTATCAGATTTTTTGTTGAGGGCAGTCGAGAAGTAGCGTGCAGGGCTCGGGAGTTAAAAAGGAGGTTAGAATGTTGGCAAAAGTCTAGAAGGAGGTAGGTTCGTAAGAATGTTAGAGCGGAGGTAAAAGGTAAAAAGGTAAGATGGAGAGAAGTACTAACTTTTATAGTAGGAAGGAAAGAAGGTGAAGGGACAGTGACCGGCAGAACCGGTCAAGGCACAATGTCGTTCGGCATCCATGTGTCGTTCGGCATCCAATGCCGTTCGGCATCCATGTGTCGTTCGGCATCTAATGCCGTTCGACATCCATATGTCGTTCGGCATCCAATGCGTCGCTTGGCATTCAGGAAAACGCTATCGAGAAGACAGAGTGAGGGTTTAAAAGAAAACAAGGAGTACCCATGGTTCAAAGCGCGTCATTTTCATCCACATGATACACTTTAGGAGGCAAGCGTTACCCGGTTATTTGACCATGTAACAAGAGGCTCGGCATAGATCTTCGTTCGGCATAGATGTTTCAGTTGGCACAAGGCCTTGTTTGGAAAAGATAGGTCGCTCGGCACTGAGGGGTCGCTCGGCATAGGGAGGTCGCTCGGCATCTTTCCTCATTCGGCATAGAGAGGTTGCTCGATATCTTCCCTCGTTCGGCATTGAAGGGTCATTCGACATGGAGCCTCGCTCTGCATCTTGCCTCGTTCGGCATAGAGAGGTCGCTTAGCATCTTGCCCCGTTCGGCATGAAAGGGTTATTCGGCACAACACCTCACTCGGCATTGAAGGATCATTCGGCATGAAGCCTCGCTCGTCATCTCCCCTCGACCGGCATCAAGTCTCGTTTGGCACAGGTTTCGTTCGGCCTACATTCTTCACTCAACGCATTGCCTCGTTTGGCATACTGGTACCGTTCAGCATGCCTTTCTCGATCGGCATACGAATGCCGTACGAACTAGATATGTGGTTCGACAATTACCCTGGGCCAAGGTATCTTTCTCCTAGGCCCATTAGGGAAGTCCAACCCATCTTCGTGGACTTGGACGTAGGCAGTTACGCCGAACCACTATAAATCCAGTGTTCTTATTTTTGTATTTAATTCAGCATACAGTTCTTCGTTTAAATTTACTTTCTTCATTAATCTCTCTACACAATCTTTCTCAAGGGTGTTAGTGACCAATTCAGTGCTAATATGGGTTATCTAACTGATATGGATGGTTGTGAATATAAAATCCTGAATATGAATTGTATCGTTTAAAGTTAAACAATTTGGTTTACAGAATGACATTGGATTCGAAGAGATCGGGGTCGAGTATCAGTAAATACCCGAAACCACTTCAATTTGTAATCTACAAAAATTCATTATGGATTTGACTTTGGAATAAATAGGCTGGAATGGAATAAATGTTGTAAACTTGGTCATTTAATCTGAGTAACGATGCTTAGGTATGATTTGTGAAATGTGTATTCAATTATAACAAGTTAAGAACTTGAAGAGAAGTATGAGTTACCTCGGGTTTTAAATAGGTTTTATGCATTAGAATTTCATGTTAGATGGGTTTACTCACGCTGGTTTCCAGCCTGACCCGGGTGTTACTTTGATGTAATGCTCGGGTCAGACTGAGTATTATAGGTTTTCAGGTTAGGGCGTTCTAAAAAGCTCAGGTGGCGAGTTGGATGTTACGAACGTATGGTGTATTCCGCTGAGAGATATTATTGTTTATTTGGGACAAGTTTATTCTAACTGTCCAGTTTATGTATAATGGTTGTAAATCTGATGTATTGATGTAAATTAACAGATACAATTTTCTTTCTATAAATGATATTATTTGATATTATATTTAATCCGCTGTGAATGTGAGATGCTATTGTTTTTTGTTCTTCTTCTACCTCTTTCTTCTTAATCCTAACAATCTGAAATTTTCGGCATTCGATTGTTCGGCACTCCAACCGTGGAAGTATTAGTGTTGGATCTTCAGGGTCGAAATTTTGGGTCGTTATATTTTGGTATCAAAGCTGAAGGTAAAGCGAGAACCTTAGCTCTGGTGGGTTTACTCATTAAGGATAGGGTCAATGGTACCCTAGAATGAGTTGAGTGTATAATATATGAGGGCGTACTTATTTTCTTATAAAAAGATTTTAAAACGGTTTTTAAATTAGTTTTTATATAAGTCTATATTTTGATATATAAAGCAATATTTCTTTCTAATATTAAGGTAATTGGTTGTTGAATCATTGGAATTAAATAAAATAATGAGAATTAAGTAGTAATAAAAATGCAACCAAATTGAAATTGAATGAAGATAAGTTAGAAATGGATCCAAACTGAAATTAAAATCCTGAATTTGTAGTAGTGTTTCCAAAAAAAAGATAATATATAGTGAATTGGTTTCCAGATATGATAACCTTAGTTATTATCCTCAAATATTTGTTGTATCTTGACAATGAAATGTTTAGGAAAGTAAACATTTAGGTGAGTATGACTTATAAATTGAAATTGAAAAAGGGTTTAAATTGTGAAGTTTTAAAGCTGAATCTTGAAATTTTGAAACTTGTTTTCAAATTGTTAAAAGGAATAATAAATAATATTACTCAGAATATTTTTGAATGTAATCTTATTTTTAAAACAAGAGTTGTTTGGAAATTTTAAAGAAAATTTGTTTTGAATTAAAAATAATAATGGTGGTTTAAAATTTAAGGTATAACTTGGTGTGCAAAGGAAATAAATATGTATATATGAGGGATATACATAATATCAAAGATGATTTGAAATAAACTCTAAGTATTGAGTTTTAAATTTTACTTGGAATGTGATGCGGAAACCCAAAGTGATAAGTTTTTGAACTTATAAGTGGGAAGATTATTAAATATAAAGTTTAAAATTTGAAATGGGAATTCAAATTGGGTAAAATTGACCGGATTAAATTGAATTGAATTTAACTTTAGGGAAGTTAAATAAGTTTAGAACAAACAACCTGAATTGGAAATTTCAAGATGAATTTGAGATTTAACTTAGGGAGTTAAATGGGTTGGTTTGAGAGGGGAGTATGTGTGATCTCAAATGGGTTTGAGATCTGAAAATTGGAAATGGATGCTATGGATGGATGTTTTAAAATAATTGGTACGATATCTTGCTGTTGTTATTAATAATCTTTAAACTATGGATTGGATTGGTTTAAAATGAATTAAAAGTGAACTGAAATAGTCTGTATGTCCATTACTGAAATTAAATAAAAAGAAAGCCTTATTTTGAAACTATTTAAAATAGCTTGATTCTTGAAATGAAATTGTAATTATAGAATGGGATCACTTGGAACTTAAGATTTAAATGTTGGAAATGAGCTTGCTGAAAATTTATCAAGGATTGGTTTCAAAGTTAAAATTGGGTAATAAATTGGATTCTGAAGATTAAATCATTTAATAAAATTTGAACTCTAATTTGAATTTTGAAATAAATTAAGTAAAGGTAATTTAAAATAGAATTTTGGAATTTGGATTCAGAATTAAATGGTTTAAGGATTTAGGCTGTTAAATTAAAAATAAAGGTTAGTTTGATTTAAAGAATTAAATCGACATTTAAAAATTTAACTCGATTTATGAAATTCGAGATGGTTTTAAGTTGAGATTTGAAAAGAATTAGTTCAAACTGAATTTGAATTGAATTAATTTGAAGTAAAATTGAAGTTAAATAAGTTTGAATTTCAAATGGGAGTTGATTTGAATTTGGGTTAGGAATTGAAGTTAATTTAAATTAAATTGAATTGAATCAACTTAAATGGAAGTGGAAATTGGAAATTAATTGGAGGAGGAGATTAGGAATTGAACAGTTTTGCTCTGAACCATTTTTTCAAATAAATTGTTTTAATATAAACTATTTTAAATCTATTTTCCTAGCTATGTACTATATAAAAAAAAATTAAAACCCAAAATATCTTATACTTATTTACAATTTTTTTGAAAAACTAATTACTATTTTACATCTGTTTTGCAAACTAATCACAATTTTACAACTACTTACAAACTAATTACTATTTTACAACTATTTGCAACTATCCAACTATTTTGCAATTATCTAACTATTTTACAACTATTTTATAATTACTTAACTATTCTACTGCTATTTGGCAACAAATAATTATTTTACAACTACTTATCTATTTTCAAAAAATTCAAGCTATTTTCTTAATACAAGTTGGTCAGAGTGCAAATTGCCTATAATTGAATACCAATTGAGATAAGAATTGAAGTGTTAACCCAAATGGAAATTGGGATAAATTGTGGATAAGTGAGTGGAATCAATATGAAGATGAATAGAAAAGATAATTGATTTAGCTAATGATCAATGAATATAAATACGTAGGATGTACGTATATTATTCAATTCGTGTAATGATTTGATACAGATTCGAGCACAGAATTTCGAGATAGTATATCGATCCGAGTAGGGATTTTTCACTCGATTTTCGATGGCGAACCATGGATATGGATTTTTTTATTGATTCTGGATATTCTCTATCATAGTTAGGCTATGCAAGGAGAATGACGGTCCTGATCAAGAAACCAGATCCGAGTCCACAATAGGAAGTCGGGCGGGCGATATTAGTTCGAAAGTGAAATTATGTGATCGAGTGAGCGATCAGATTTGATATTGCGTACGAATGGTATGTACAACGTACATGCTTAAATGAAATAGATTTTGAAATTTTGAGAGAAATGGAAATGAATTCTGAAAATATATTTTGAGAAGTATATAGGAATAAAGGTGGAAGTTGGATATCTTTTGAAATTCACTTTTTGAAAAGTAAGCGATATGGTAAATAATTTTATAAAAGATATCAAATTTGAATATTCGATTTGGCATAAATGAGGCATGTGTGTGTGTGTGTGTGTGTATTTGTTATACATGATAAACTCCCCTATATTGAATCTAAAACCAGAAGAAAAGGTTTTGAAAAATATTTGAAGTATAAAAGAGGAATCTATATAAGTGATCCAAAGATTATTTTCAAGTTGGAAAGGATAAGTTGTTTGTGTGTGTGTGTGTATATATATATAAATGGATTTATGAGAATGATTTTGGGAAAAATGTTTTGGAACCTATGGATTTGGAAAAGGCTTTTGATTTTTGGAAAAAATCAATTTTGGGAGTTTGGAAAGCCAAGTTTGGAAATATCGATTTGAGATATCGATTTTATGTAAAGGAGATTTATGTGAATCATATAGAGTATGATTTGAAAGATACTATAAGTATAGTATAAAGTGTTTTGATATTGGCTTTGGGGAAAATGGCGCTCTCACTAGAATGAACTTCATAGGAGATCCATGGGGCGGTCTGCCTTGAGCCCTAAGGGGGAGGCTCTAAATTGAATCCTGGGAGGAAGTCCGGACAAACTGAAGTTCCCGAGGAATATGTGTAGTGGGTAGCAAAAGTTGAGGGCGTTGATGCCTACAGAGACATTTGAGCTATGCTGTGACGATAGTGTAACTCGATGTCACTGCGATCTACTACGGACCATAGCGGAAGTCGTGTGTGCTGTGAGAGCCAACGGTCCACATTTGATTTTTCCATGATGGCAACATAATATCGGTACACTGTGACTTATGGAGACATAGCGAAAGTTGAGAGGCCGTGAGAACCTAAGGCTACATTGGGACTTGACTGATGTAGTCTGCGACCTATGTGGGAGTGGTGAAGTTCCATTTGGCAGCGAAAATCGAGGGCGCTAATGCCTATAGTTACATGGACTTTTTTCGTGATGACAACATAATCCGGGATGTAACTGCGATCTGTAGCGGGTTCCATGGCGTAATCGAGGGACGTGGAATGCCTACAGTTATCTATGTATTTTGCCGGGATGGCAAAGTAACCATCGCGTTAACTGCGACCATGGAGGGGTGATGATTTCCAGAGCATTCTCGCCAAAGATGTTTCCTCTATTTTCAAAATGTTTTCTATATTTTCAACAAAATATTTTCCCAAGTATTTTCACTGGGTGTTGAAAACGGGTTTACCAAGTGCTTATAGATTTTCAATCTTACGTCTGATCAACGTATGATCGAATTTTTATGAGAACGAGGATGGACTTGTGGAAACATCAAGTTATAAAAAGTATTTTTTTATAAAACTATTTTGGTAATATTATGTGGATTTCAACAGTGTTTTAAAAATGATCAAATAATTATTTATCTGATTTTAAGTTATTGAATAAATTTTGGCTTTGTTCCTTTTCGAGGATGAAAAGATTCAAACGGGGGAGGAATATGATAACCCGGATTTTTGGACATCTAATAGGTGGATAATTAACTGGTTCATTCAGTTGAATGGATAAAATTCTGATATTTGGAATATAAATAAATTTGAAACTATAATAAATATTGAAATCTAGAAATATTAAATTTTACAGTAAATTAAAATATATATAAGTAGATATGCAAAACTCCATAATGTTAAAAGTTTTAAGTGTACACATATATAAATTCATTGTTAAATAGTGAACATATTAATATAATAATTTAATTTGGCAAAACTTATCTCTTCAAAAGCCAATAAAAATGATTTTTCTAATCATATATATATATATATATATATATATATATATTGAATTGGAAGTTATGTTTTGCAAATAATATAATAATTTTCAAGATTTATTTAAAGTTGAGTTCTATATTTTAAACACTAAAATAGTATCTATGTATATACTTATAGATTTAAAAAGTATTTTAGCTTAAAGTAAGATTTGGTAAAGGTACATGTATTTCTTTAAAAAGTTATACTTGAAATAAACGTAGTTTGTAAATATATAAAGATTTAAAAATAAACAAGTATAAATATATTGCATAGATTTAAGTAATTAATATAAATACATTTAAAACATAACTCATATGCAAATAATATATATAGAAATTTATAAGTAATTTCTAAACAAGGGTTTAAACATAAATTTTTGTTATTGACATTTGGGAAATAATAACTACATGCATAAACAATTGTAAGATGATCATAACATGAAGAAAACAAGTGGCATAAGTCTCTCTTTTAAATTGAAATCAATAATATTATGTTAAAAAAACTTGATTTCAGTTCAAAGTTAAAACATTTCTCTCCAAAAACCAGAAATGAAAATCAAAGTGAAAAAAAAATGTCTTCAACCTGATCAAAGAAAAAAAAGATTCAAACATCTACAACTCAATCTAAAACAAGATCAGTTTTCAACCTGTAAACAACTCAAATATCGTCTCAACAATCAAGCAAGCTAAGATCAAAATCAAATACAAGTTTCAGAAACAGAAGCATTTCCAGATCATCATCAAAACTATATATCAGATCAAAATCAGGAGAGCCTATTCATTGCTTTTACAAAACAGGTGAGTAAACAAACATCAAATCTGTTTTAAAAATCTTGTTGCATGTAGCAAATTTGAAGTGAAGTGTGATAAATGTTCATATGATTGTTAATATGAATTTTATATATATATGAATTGAATGGATGAGTATGTCTGTTTACAGAACATATGTTCTATTCCTGTTGTTTAGGATTTAAGATTTGAAAAGAAAACATGTTCTCCTTCCCTGATCTTCTTTAGAACATGATGTATAAACAAAACTTGTTTGTTGTACCATGATATCAATTATAAAAATATTTTTAAGCAAAATCAGTTGCTAGATTTTAATAGAGAGAAAGAAGAATAGTAGGATTCTGATCATATTGTAAATTCGACTTAAATGATTTCTGGATTCAAGTACATAATCTGAATTGTTATCGAAAATGATGATTTCTAAAATTATAAACATGATTTTTAGACTTGTAAATCGCGAGTTATTGAAATTGATCAGATTTGGGTTAACTGTCGATTGCCAGCGATCTAGGAGGAGATGATTGTCGTTGTCGAGGCTGGAGGAAGTTGATAGTCGGGTGGTCGTTGGAAAAATACCAGGTGAATTTCTCAAGCATTGTGCGGTGAAACGAAGGCGAACTAGGGTTCGAAGGTCAGTTTGGAACGACGATGTTGTCGAGGCTCGTTCAACTTGGATGGTGGACCGGACTTGATCGCATGAGGGGGGAAAGGTTCGTCGTGACGTGGCGAGGTGTTAGGTTGGACGGTGTGAGTCCCAGAGGACGGAGGTGATGGCCAGATGGGGTTTTTCGATGGATGGGTTCCATATTTGAGATCGTTGAGCTCGATTTCGATTTCGAGCTTATATTGGAATATGGGTGGTTGGGTTCGAAGGTTGAGATGGCCGATGACTTGTTGGTGGTGGTCGTGGATGCCTAAGCATCGCCGGCAGTCGGTGCATGTGCACCAGATTTTACTGTGCACCTGAGTTTTGATTTTAGGAACGACGTGTTTGTCTCGAAGGAATACTCGGGGGAATAAAGAGGATAGCTCGGGTACGTCTTCGAGTGTGTGTACGAGAGGTTAATAACATGTTAACAAGTTTTAAAACTTTAAACTAAAACCAAGTGTTATAAAACACTCGGGGAATGACTCGGGTGGGAATCGGGTTGGACCCGAAGTGAAATTTAACAGTTTTTAAAGTTAAAATAAGTAAGTTTTAAAATTTAAAATGAATCTAGTTTTGAAACTATTTCTTAAATCTATTCTTTATATAATTAATGTTTTAAAGTAAATGATTTAAGGAAGCTTTATAATTTGTTTAACTTGAATTTGTTAAGTTAAAATTCTTTTTAAGTTATTTTAAAACTTAATTTAGAAATAAAATTAAGGGTTAATCAAAGATAAAAAATTTAAAATTTATAGGATAATGATAATTAAGTCATTAATAAAGATAATGGTCTATCTTAAAAGTTAATTAAGGTTTTGATGATATAAGATTAATTAAGTTAATAAAGTAGTTAAAGAGTAATTAAGTAATTTAACTAGTTAATGATCAAGGATTAATAAATTAATTAGTTAGAGATTAGTTAATTGGTAATTAGAAATTAATTAATTGGTGTTTAGAGATTATTAATGTAAGTAATTGGAGATTAATTACTTAAGTGATAATTACTTAATGTAAGTAATTAAAGGGAAATTACTTAATGGAAGTAATTAAGGATTAATTATTTAATGTAATTAATTAAAGGGTTGATTAATTAAGGAAATTAATTAAAGGGTTAGTTAATTAATGAATGTGATTAATTAAAGGATAATTAATCAAAGGAAGTGATTGTAGAATAATTAATTAGAGAAATTAATTAAGGATCAATGTAATAAATTATTGTTAATGAGAGTAATTAAAGTTTAATTAATGTGAATGGTTGAAGGATCATTAATTTGTGTAATTAATTAAAGGCTAATTACTTAGTGTAATTAAAAATGATAATTAAAGTATGATTAATTAATTGGTTTGAAATTAATTAATGTTAAGTAAGCAGGATTATAGATGATTGAAGTAATTAATTTAATTTATTTAAATTAATTAGAAATGGTGTGACTAATTAGTCTTGCTTATAGATGATTAAGATATATTGAATGACTTAGATTATTTGATATCTCTGATATGTGTTTTGTGTTGTTTTTGTGATATGAGATACTTTGGTTGAACTATGATATTGTGGGTTATCTAACTGAGATGGATGGTTGTGAATATGAAATCCTAAATATGAATTGTATCGTTTAAAGTTAAACAATTTGGTTTAAAGAACAACATTGGATTCGAAGAGACCGGGGTCGGGAATCAGTAAAAACTCTTTCAATTTGTAATCTATAATAATTCTTTATGGATTTGACTTTGGAATAAATAGGCTGGAATGGAATAAATGATGTAAACTTGGTCATTTAATCTGAGTAACGATGCTTAGATATGGTTTGTGAAATGTGTATTTAATTATAACAAATTAAGAACTTGTAGAGAAATACAAGTTACCCCGGGTTTTAAGTAAGTTTTATGCTTTAGAATTTCATGTTAGATGGGTTTACTCATGCTGGTTTCCAGCCTAACCCGGGTTTACTTTGATGTAATGCTCGAGTCAGACCGAGTATTACAGATTTTTTGGTTAGGGCGTTCTAGAGCTCAGATGGCGACCTGGATGGTAGGAACCTATGGTGTATTCCGCTGAGAGATATTGTTGTTTATTTGGAACAAGTTTATTCTAACTGTCTAGTTTATATATTATGGTTTTAACTCTGATGTATTGATGTAAATTAACAGATACAGTTTTTCTTTGTATAAATGACATTATTTGATATTATATTTAATCCGCTGCGAATGTGAGATACTGTTGTTTCTGTTCTTCTTCTACCTATTTCTTCTTAATCCTAACAATCTGAAATTTTCGCCATTCGATTGTTCGTCCCTCCTACCGTGGAAGTATTAGTGTCGAATTTTCGGGGTCGAAATTTTGGGTCATTACAGTCACTGTCTCCTTGGAATGAGAGATTCTCTTTTTCTCACATTCCCAATTTTAGATCACTTTTTCTTGGATTAAAATACTCTATATCTCTTAGATCTAGATCCATTACTTTAGGAAAATCTATTTCTCTTTAAGAATCTGCAATCGCTATTCCTTGGAGATAAAAAAATATTCTGTCTTTCTTCTCTTATTTTAGATCTACAAACGCTTTTCCTTAACCAACAAGAAATATGTATTCACTTCTTAGATTTGAAATCACTGTATCTCCTTTTAGATCTGCAAACACTGTTTCTTAAGCAAAAGGAAACATGTATTCATTTCTTTGATCTGAAATCGTTATATCTTCTTTTTCTCATTTCAAATCAAAAAACATTGTTTTTGACCAAAAGAAACACTTAATCATTTTTTATATCTAAAATCATTATAGATCTTATTCTCTTTCCATTCGGAAGCATTTCTTCTTTAACATAAGAAAACTATCTTCCTCTTTTTTATAAGAGGAATCTATTCCCCTAATGAAATATAAAATTACGGTTTAAGAAAATCCTTTTCTCCCTCCAAACTCGAAATCCTTTCTCCTGATCTAAAGTCATTGTCTCTTTTAAATAAGAGATTTTCTCTTTTTCTTTATTCAAGTTTGTTATCACCATTCCTTGGATTGCGAAGCTATACCTCTTATCTTAAGATTCTCTCTTTATTTTAAGAATTGGACCATCAACCCTTCAAAGCTACAAAACCTCCCAATATGGTTCAAAAATTGAATTATCTCTCTTGAAAAGTATAAACTCTAACGGAAGGGAAGGAGAACAACATCTCGATATGCCGCCTAAAGTGAGAGAACTCTGCAGCAAAGAATGCAACAAGTATTTGAATGTGAAAAGGCAGGAAGACGGGTCTAATAACCTTCGATGCTAAAAATTATCGGATGCAAATTCAACGTGGTTGTGATTGAAATCAGTAAACACTTCACCGCTTAATATAAAGATTTGGTGGATAAACTCTTGACATACTTAGGGCAGCCAGATGTATGCAACCTCAGCGTCATAATGCATGGATAGTCCCAGTCTAGAGAACAAAGGGGGCATTCCACATAACCAAATGAACCCCAAGCACAGCCCTTTTTCCATCTAGCATCAAATCAAAGTACTACATCAAAATAGCACAACATGAAGACCAAAGTCATGATCGTTGAATACTCAAAGTCTAGATATGACAAGCACGATGCTTCGTCACTCCTATCATGCATGAAGGAATCGCCAATCAAACGCATACCGAACATGATTCAAGTAATGTCAATAGCTCTCATTACCTAGGGATATGTTAAATAAATATGAAAATAGAAGGAGATAAGACCAAGAGTTACTAGTCCACCCTCCAAGAAAACCAAAAAAGTTTGAGTGCCCAATACAAACCTTAATAAGGGGCTAACCCGGCCCCTTGGACACTTGCCAAGATCTCCACACTTGTTGATAAATAGAGAGCATAAAGGAGGTAATATCTTTTCTTTCATTCTAATCAATCTTAAGCTATTGCGGGGCTCTACTATCTACTCTTGGATCTCCATCCTTGGAAAAAGGTGAAGGAAGGATTCATAAATCTGTTGCATATGCTGATCGACCAGAGGGTGCTTACATGCTACACGATGTAAAGACAAAAAAAATCAAACTAGCCCATACAACTATGCATGACCTCTCCTTTGGGTCACATAAAAATGAGAAAACATCATTGTCAGGGTTCAGATAGATGGTCACCCAAGAACTCTAGCATAGCTTGTAGCGTAAATGCTATATCAGAATGGAAGAGATACAACTCTCTAGCTTCGGAGCTCGAATGATCAATGATCAAAGAGAAGCCATCCATTTGAGTATGGCTTTACCTCAAAGGGTAAGGAAGAAGACGTGATAGAAACGACCTCTGTTGAGAACTTAGATAACATAATAGTTTATACAGAGAGGCTTTGAAAAATGGAGCTCCATCAATTCTAATATATTTGGCCCGCACCAGAAATGCAAGAGATATCCAGAACCACCACCACTACTCCTCATATCACACTTCAACACGAATCAGTAGTATATATAGTAAACCGCTAGGACATTGAAGTCACCAATCAAAATACTAGCTTCACCACTCCATCATGATCCAATAATCAAAAGAGACAATTCAAATTGATTAAGAACTAAGGATAGCAGAATGCACACTGGGGACGTCCACTATAAGTCCACCAAACTAGCCGGAGTCAACTTGACAAAATGACTAGACCAATGACCCCTAGGAGGCAACACCAAAAAGCCAAACAAGAATCTTGGCCCAGTAAAACCCCTGTTATCAAATAATGTACTTGTAGAAAATCCTTATGAGAGTTCTCCGATCACACAAAATGCTCGCATAAACATGTCATACGCATGACAAAAGACGGTCCTGCAAAAGAGGTACCATAACAAACCTCTTCTTTCATTTTTTTCTAACTTGGTTGTTGCCATTTAAGGACAATGCCATCGGCTTCTAGGTTCCACAAAGTCTTACCAAAGCACCAAGGGAGATTTTTATCCAAAAGAACATCTTAAACCAGACATACTACATAACCGGGTAGTTTGCGCTTCTTTCGAAGTGGCAAGTTTTGTCTAAACTATTCTTTCCGTTTGACGGAGACAAGAGACTAATGCATTTACTTAACACATATGCAGTTATATTCACTTAACACATATGTAGTTATATTCACTTAACACATATGTAGTAATATTCACTTAACACATATGCAGTTATATTCATTTAACACCTATGATATTATAACCAGTACTTCTTTTGTGATTAGCAACCCAGATCACAAGCATGTGTTGGCAGTAGTGAAAATAAGATAGCCATGGCTAAAGGCACTAGCCGGGGCAGTTCACTACCGACAACCGCCCATTTCCCTGATAATAACATACCAGTCGGGCATATGGGCACAAATCTAGCTTGAGTAACTCAAAGGCTAAATGAATTTGAAGCCTAGCTTGGATTGCCTCATAACAGGAGTTGTCCCAGGCCAATGGGCAGATTGAAGCTATCAACAAAGCCTTAGAAACACTAATTAAGGAAAAACTAGATAAATCCAAAGGAGCGTGGGTTTACAAACTACCCACGGCATTATAGGCCTACCAAGCCTCCTACAAAACATTAAAATGACATATTCTATTTGCTCTAAGCATGCGGGGCTGAGGTCGTGCTTTCGGTTGAAACAGTTGTCCCTTCACATCGTAGGACAGATTATAATCCAAAAGAAAACAAGGAGCTTCTCAACATGTCCTTAGAACTGATTGAAGAAAGAAGAAATAACATCGCTCTCAAGATCGCCGCACACAGACGAATAGTGGCAAAACAATACAAATCTAAGGTGAAGCCCCAAGAGTTACAATAGGGGATATTGTTCTCAAGCAAGTTTTTCCTCATCCAGGCGCACTAGATCCAATTTAGGAAGGACGATTTGTTGTTCATAAGGATCTCTACAATGGAGCATACATTCCGTCGACGGTTGACGGAAAAGGTGTTTGGCAAAGGAAGGAATTTCCAACATCTCTGGTATTACTTCTCTCAGCTTGTAAAAAGCATGTATCACTTGAAGCAATAAAAGAAAGACAGTGGATGTAGGCATATTCTATTCAAACCACTGTAATATTCATGTTTTTCTCGATTGTTTGTCTGATATTTTTTCTATTGCGATCTATTGCTAGCTCTCGTCGATAGCCCTGAAAGTAAGAGAACCATGACTAAGTGCATGAAAATAGCCTGGTAGTTCACTGTTGATGATCGGCCCCCAAGCCATCAATGACAAACTGACTATAAGCCACGGATTGGGCACGATTACAGCCGAGGCAGTTTATCATTGGCGTTCGGCTCACCGGCAACTACGAATCGATAATAAATCCCACGATTAAGGCATGGCGGCAGCTAGGGATAGTTCGTAGTTGATGATCGACACCCGCTCTAGTCGGGCCATAATAAATCGAATAATACTCACGATACAGGCCATAATAGATCAGGTAGTTATTATGTGTGAGTTCGACTCTAAATCTTAAGTACGACAGTTGCAAAAGTTACACTCCCTTAAACATAAGTTGGGCTGACAAACCATATGTCACCAAAATCCACAATCAGGGCAAGTAACTTACGTATCATGAACCTTAGGTTTAGAAGGACTCTTTTGATGGAGATTATAGTTCATTATACTTAAACTAGAAGCTTCTAACAATTTCTTTTAGTCTTGTAGCATTACATACATATAGTTGAAATATGAATTCCACTCTGCCAACCACAGCAGGCTATTCATTCCCTTTCGTTCCACCAGAGGAAACAAAGCATCGACTCAAGTCCATCAGAGATAGCGGAACATCAATCCAACATTGCCACAATAATTAGAATATCCCTTCCAGCCAACTTCGATCAAGAAACTATAAGGATTCTCCCAAAGCTGAGCACACTTATGGAACCTGAGAAAAACTCAGTGGAAAGATATAACTAACTTTAGTAAGATAAGCTAAATTCGATAAAAAATACTTGGAGGCATAGCACCACCTTACCCCTTGATTATACACATGCACTGCCACTCAGAATGGTAATAGCACATTGGAATCATGACCTTAGGTTTGCAAATTTAAAACCTATTCATGATACAAAGCAGCATATTGTGAGAAGCAACCAAGTGCACCATACCGGGGGCAAACCAAACAAATAATGAGCGCTCCCGCACGACT
This sequence comes from Allium cepa, assembly GCA_030765085.1. NCBI lineage: Eukaryota > Viridiplantae > Streptophyta > Magnoliopsida > Asparagales > Amaryllidaceae > Allium > Allium cepa. Next base: position 521,328,858 of record CM060938.1, read on the forward strand.
TCTGACAACGTCGCTAGAGCTCTAGAGGATATGATGAGTATTTAAGGACTGCCATATCCCCAAAATTACTCTCTGAACCTTAGTAATAGGGAATCAGTACGAATGATAAGGACCTCTCTAGACAGAAGTAATCTGATCTCTAACCTTCATAACGTAATTAGTTCATATCAAAGTCTATTTTAACAAAAATAGTTTGGTACCTTTACCTAATAAATCAATCCCGAGGACACGTGGGATGACTCTAACACATATCTATTGTAAAAATCCAAATAAAAATGTAATAATGTATGCAACTAATTCTAAGGAAAGGATGAAAGTCCTTGACCACAATAGTCTCGAAAGGACCCTAAACTTGTAGGCAAATTCAACAGAATAGGACGATCCTCTACCGTCAAAGTCAATAGGACATTTGAATTAAAAGATTGATTCTACCTGATCAACAGGAAATACTAAACCGATATTTATCAAGGTTTCTAATGTCCAAAGATTACTCCATCTAAACACCACATACTGGGGCATCTAACATCAGCACTTGGCATAACTCAAACTAGCAAAAATGAATCACTCTCTCCCACAATCAGAGTATGCTTTCCAATTGAGCCATCCATAACTCAAATTTTTCAACGACATGACTTCGCATGAGAATAATGAAGTACTCCTATTATGGACTTCGTAGCAGTCCCTAGACAAAAAAGCCAACGTCACACTCTCAAAGATTGGTTTAATTATAGTCTTGTATTAGTGCCAAACCAAAATTTTAACTCAGTTGTAATCACTAGACACCAAACACAAGCTTACAATTGGCACAGGTAGTGCACCAAATCATTATTTCGACCTTGGACCATGCAACCTACCAACACTTTCATCCGACCCCGTTTTTCAACTCGGCACTACCTCTTTTCATGTACAAGACTAAGTAGTTCGGTTATCATCTTCCACTCTCGAACCAAATTGTTTCGGTCCAATAAACTTCACCAACCCAATTTCATGTCTGACTATCCTTACTCCTTCACCAAGCTTCTAAATAATCCAACACTTAACCATTAAAACTTACCAATAATCTAGTCTGTATAAGTACACTGAGGATTATGAAACCAAGCTATTGAATAAATTAGTAAAACTGATCATCACTTTACCAGACTGTATGTTGTAAAAACTAATTACACCTTATCAAGTATGAGGATTCCAACAAAAATTTATATAAAATATACATATCTTTGTACAAACGTCTAGGCAGAAGATACAAAACAAGGGTTAGGGAAGTCATAACTAGCATTCACTCGATAACACTCTGCGTCATCTCCTACATACAAAGTCCCTTCAACAGAGATTCTTACTTTATCAGATTCATCAATGATTGATCTTGCCAAAGCATGCACACGAGTGGACAAAGAATTAGTAGCGAAATACGCAAACTTGGTGATCAGACGAGATAGTCAGGATAGCTTGACTTAACCACACAATGAACATAACCTAAGCACCACATCATAAATCCAAAGTTGATAATGCAATGTATACATCAGTTGGTCCGCATATTGTATGAAGCCTCAATGTAGGAAACCCAAAGTCCAAGAAAAACGGCAGCATGTCGGATGAAGACTAATCAAAGATGACTTTAAAAATTTAGCAAGTACTCCACAGATCGAACAAAGTCCCACATCAAACTAGCAAAAGGAGGCTCATCTAAAAATTAGAGGCGAAGATGAGATATAGATATTTAGACAATATACCCATTGCAAGACTGAGAAGATAGTCTTGGATTAAACAAAGCACACTTTGTATTCACGAAAGTATGCTTTCGGGGGAAAATATTGAGGGCATTTTCACCCACTACATGGTGAATACGAGGAGATAGGGGCAAAATCAACATTGTTCAGGAATAGACTCAAACTAATTTGGAGGTATTCTCAAGATCAAGATATGGACATACGTCAAAATCCCGTCTCAATTCAAGCTACGGATTGAGAGATATGATCATCTTAAAATTTGTCCACCACCGTCTCGTGGGGCCGATACCGAGACGCTTTTTCGCCATTTAAGGTCAATAGTCCAACAGCAAGCCAGGATCCTCGGTCCGATGACCGAACCAAAACTTTGGTTTGGCGCTTGCTTGGAGTCGGCCCGATGACCGAACCAAAACTTTATTTCCATGTTTTCTTGTAGTCGGGCCTTAAAAATCTAGAGTTTGCTTGGAGTCAACCTGATGACCGAACCAAAACTTTGGTTTGGCACTTTCTTGGAATCGAGCATTGAAAATCCAGCGACTGCTTGGATTCGGTTGGATTACTAAACTAAATCTTGGTTGGGCGATTGTTTGGAGTTGGGGCTTAAAAATCTTGAGTTTGCTTGGAGTTGGGCCGGTGATCGAACCAAAACTTTGGTTCGACGATTGCTTGGAGTAGAGCTATGAAAATATGGAATCTTCTTGGAGTCGGTTGGATTACCGAACCATAACTTTGGTTCGGTGCTTGTTTGGAGTCGGGGCTTGAAAATCTCGTATCTACTTGGAGTCGGGGCTTGAAAATCTCGAGTTTATTTAGAGTCTGACCAAACAAAAACTTTGGTTCGGCATTTGCTTGGAGTCAGGCCTTGAAAATATGAAGTCTTCTTAGAATCAGTTGGATTACTGAACCAAAACTTCAGTTTGGTGATTTCTTGGAGTCGAGGCTAGAAAATCTCGTGTCTGCTTGGAGTTTACCCGTTGACCGAACCAAAACTTTGGTTCGACGGTTGCTTGGAGTCGGGGATTGAAAATCTGAAGTCTGCTTGGAGTTAGTTGGATTACCGAACCAAAACTTTCGTTCAGCGTTTTCTTGGAGTTAAGGCTAGAAAATCTCGAGTCTGCTTGGAATCGGCCCGAAGACCGAACCATAAATTTGGTTCGACGCTTGCTAAGAGTTGGACCTTGAAAATTAAGAGTCTACTTGGATTCGGTATGATGACCGAACCAAAACTTTTATTCGACGGTTGCTTGGAGCCAGGCATGAGAAATTTAAGGTTTTACTTAAAGTCAGCTGGGAGCAATACTGCTTAGAGTCGATTAAAGGTTTTTTTGGAGTTTAACCCGAGTATAGCCAAAAAACGGTTGGAAATTTTCATCATGGTACGACAATACTTTGGGGATTTCTTCGTGATGCGTTTGGGGGTTCTTGGAGGTGTATAGCAATCGTCATAAGTGGAATAGCCTCGACAATCATGTAAGGAAGGTTGAACCAAATCTTGGGGGATGGAAGGTTAATCCAAATTCCAAATACTATATACTCAGCTTCCTCTCCTCATATCTTCTTCTATACATACCAAGCGCATGACATCTTAAAAAAGGTGGATGCTGGAAAGCGAAGCTTTCAACATCAATGACAGACAACTTCGAGAGGGAAAAACCTTAGTTCTAATAGCATGTTTACTCGTATACAAAGCTTGTACTTGTAAACAGAAATAAAAGGGATAATAAAAGAGGAACGATAGACGTATGCACATTCAGGCCGAACCACTATAAATCCTATCTTTTTACATTTAAGTCCTTTACATATTCTTTCAAATTATTGATTTTCTACCTTAAACATCCGTAAATAATTTTCATCAAACAATAGCTATATATTACAAACAATATTTACAGCTCTACAACAACGATTCGAGTGCTTGCCCCTTTTTGTGCAAATAAATGCAAGTGAAACTCACGGCTAAGGGTTTAGGATATTAGAGAGCACTTCTTCCTTTTTACCCCTTACATATCCCCTAACATATCTTGTTCATGCTATCTGGTTTTATTTACATATTAACAAGGCACAGCTACCCTTAATTATATTCAAACCTCAATCCATTAATCATCTTACGTTATTTTATTTAATATACCAATTAAATATCCTAAATAATGTTACTAAAAATATGGAGTGTTATAGACATACATGAGGGAAATCGTTCGGTTGCATGGTGTCCCAAGTGGTATAGTTAGTAATCGAGACCCAGTCTTTACCAGTATGTTCTAGGAGGCATTGTAAATTGCTTTAGGAACGGAGCCTAGTGTCAGCACTGCATATCATCCCTAGACCGATGGATAGAATGAAAGGGTAAATTGATTGTTGGAAGACCTTCTAAAGGCATTCATCTTAGATTTTGGAGATTCTTGGGATATATTTTATCTTGTTATGTACTCCTATAATAACAGCTATCTGGCTAGTATTGGCATGACATCATACGAAGCTTTATATGGTCGTCCGTGTAGATCCCCAGCATGTTGGATCGAGACCGGAGATTGGTAGGTTCTAAGGCCTAATATGATTCGAGAAGCTTTGAAAAATGTTGACGTAATTAGAAATAAGATGAAAGAAGCCTAGAGCAGGTAGAAAAGTTACGTAGATAGACAGCATAGAAATTTGGATTTCTCAGTTGGAGATTTCATATTCTTGAAAGTCTCTCCGATGAGAGGAGTGGTAAGATTTGGATGGGCAGGGAAGTTAGCACATGAATTTCTTAGACCTTTTCCCATTCTATAGCAAATTGGCCCATTAGCTTATCGTGTGGAATTGCCCGAGAGGTTGTTTGGTGTGCACAATATCTTTTACATATCTCATCTAAGGAAATATGTGCATGATCCAGTGCAGATTATGAAAACGGCTGCCCTAGAAGATTTAGAAGTTGAACCAAATTTGGCAGTTATTAGACGACCAGTTTGAATCGTGGATCATGATGAAAAACGATTGAGAAGGAAAGTTACGAGATTGGTGAAAGTCCAATACAGTGGTGATGTAGAAGACTACACCAAGGAAACAGAAGATAGAATAAGGAAAGTATATCTTGAGTTTAGGATTGATGTGTTATCGAGGTAGTGTACTCACTGCCTATGGAATAGTCACTTATCATATCTTTTATATATTTAATTTTTTTAAATATATATTTTCATTTCGCCTCAATTTCTTCTTATCCTTAATTTCGAAAACAAAATTCTTTAGGAGGGGAAGTATGTAATGTGACCCAAAAATTCATCACTTCAATAAAATTTCAAAACATTCAATAAAAGATTTTAACATAAATAATGATGTGTTGAATAATAAATAATATTGGTAATCTTATTTTGAATAAATATTTGTAAAATTATATACTTTGGAAGATATATCGATAAAATAAGTAATCCTTTTTATTGATAAACAGCACTTTGGCCATCCGACATCTTACACAGAGCTGAATACATACACTCATTTATTTATATGAGTGAAAATATGTAATAAAATATTTTATTTTATTTTGGAATATAAAAAGAATATATGACATCATTAGTAATGTCGCTATTTTGAAATAATTGATTTTTGAATTTAAATTAGGTGTAAATGATTTAATCATTATTTTAATTATTAAATAAGATCTTTTAATTATTATATAGTGATAGAAATATTATTTTTGAACTTTGTCTACAGATATATGTATATTAATTAAGAAGAGAAAATAAGACTGGAAATTAAAATCGGAATTCGTAACGATTCAACGTGTACAAGTTATGTAAAGTGGTGGATTATATATAACATACATATGCATATATACATGCATACATACATGAAGATACCCACATGCACATGGCCACACATATATACATATACATATATTTGTATACATATTCAAAAATATTGAATATACTATCTACATCCTTACCTCTAAAGCAACCATGAAGTCAACACTTACGCACAAAAGTACACGCACATGGCCAAGCACATAGGGGGAGTTATTGCCGAACATGGTGATGGGAGATGAGCATGTGGAGGTGATGAAGGTGGTGCAATGTTACACATAATTTCTTAGATATTTTCCCCTCTTCTTTCCTTATAAATGCCACCCCTTCTCCTCTACTTTTTCATATTCTTTCTTCTTCGTTTTCTGAGCTTTCATCCTGCTCTTTAATGGCCTTAAGTCTAAAAGTAAACTAAGGCAAAATATTTTGCAAAAAAAAAAATTAAATTACATAAGTATAGTATGAAACACTACAAAACTCAAGCAAAACTCTTCATTTTCCTTCTCAATATCCACGACCACCACCATTTCTCATCATAGTTGAGCCTTTCTCCCTTAAAAGCCTAGGCCATGAGCTCTTTCTCCCATTCTAAGGCAGGGCCAAGCCAACTAGGAGCTAAAGTGCAAGTGATCGGGAGCTAAGAAACTAAGTTAGCGAAGCTATAGTCTTTTATAGAATTAACTGTTTAATCCGAGCTGAGAAAACTCCAGTTATATTTATATATGTACTTTGGATGATGATATGATGTGTTGTTTGGTTGCTATGATTTACTCATCATGATTGGTTGTGATATATTGTTGTTTGGATGTGTAAAATAAGTCATATTTGAATACACATCGAAAATCACAAAGGAAATCAATTTCCTTTTATAAATAAAATAGTGTATATGGAATGTTTAAACCTCTTTGAAAATGGTTTAAAATGGTTAGTAATGTTTCGTAAACATTTAGAAGTGTTTCTATGAAGTTCTAAATTAAAACGGAAAATTGGTTAAAATAGGCACGTCGCTTAACGATAACTCTCAATTTTGCACCATAATAATTCAAGTCCATTTATACGATTGATCCGGAGTTGGATTTATTTTAAAATAAAAATTATCCAAATTCTTATAATCATAATTTATTAACAAAAGAAAAGGATCAAGATTCGGTTTAGCAAATTTTGAAATATAACCAAAACTAGTTTTTGAAATAATCGCGGTTTTGCAGTTCGTAATCCAAAGAGAGATTGTTTAAAATTTACGTTTTTAAATTATTTAAAATGTGGAAAATTCTTTATAAGTATATTAAATGTTTTAAAAGAGATTTTAGTCATAATTATGGACTTCCAAATGATAGAAAATTTGTTTTAACTAAATAAGTTTTTAAAACACCGTTTGCAGCACCTTTTCACGACACTTTTTAATAACTTTTGCAAATAATGGTTTTAGCTTAATTATTCTTTTCAGAATCTTTTGTGAACCTTTTCCAATAAATAGTTAATTAATTTAAAGATGATTAAGAGGTTTAAAAATGAGTATGCAAAAATGACTAGTACATCTGTTCCATTTGTGAGTGTCACAGAAAATCCGACCGAGGAATGGAACAGATTAAAGGGAAAGCCCAGATGCTCTAAAATAATTAAAAGTAAATTAAGTATGTCAAAAGATTTAGAGTCGATCAAATAAATTGAGCATCTTGTGGGTAATAAAGAGGTAGTCCCTAGGCTTAGTTTTAGGAAACCTTTTGCCTGCCCTCCCTAGCTACCCGGACTGGCCCGACAGAGGGGATAGTAAATTTGATTTACTTAGATAATTTTCCAAAGTATAAAAGAAATGATTTTCCAAATTCAAACAACTAAGATTGATAGAAATAATCTTCTTATACTTAGTATTAAATTCCAATGAGGGAATCCATACTACCCGTGAGAATTTAAAAGGTGATTTCACCGTTATTCGACGGATAGTAAAGGTTTAATACTGAAATTGAAATTGAGTTGAATTAGAATAATTTACATGATCCTTTTTACTCAATAATGTTTTCTAAAACGATTTATGAAAATGATTTGGTAATTCCAAATTTAAAGAGAGGTTTAAAGATTCTGTATATACTAGAAAGAATGTTTTAAGGATATATATCTCTATAAGATATTTAGATTAATCAATCAAAGAATAATCCCCTATTCACTTAACATCTTTTTATCAATGATTGGTTCGAAGGAACTATGGCCAGATTTGAGTGAATCTTATCCATAAACCACTTCGAGAAAATTTACATGTTCGAAGTAAAGACATGGAATGATAAGGAATAGAATGAAGGGTTTCTTGTCACTGACCCTTGGCGAACTTTTCCATATCATATAACTGTGGCAGTGGTATCTTCATTTGATCTTCGATGCAAGTGCTGCTCGCTACTAATCCTAGGATGATTCTCGATAGGATGTGGTAGGAGAGTTCCAACGGTTTTTCCTATCCCTGGACAACTTGTATGGACGAATGTCCGATGTTTCATTTTAAGACCATATTAATTGATCTCTATAAACATATCTTCTATTTGGTAGCAAAGAAAGCAACTTCTCTTAGCCTAATACACTTTCCTGAGATATACGAGCTCAAGAGTTATATATTTGTAGAAATCCTTTGTGTGATTGTGAAATGGCAATGTGGCATTCAAAGTGAAGTGCGAGCTATGAAAGGTAAATGTTGCCTTAAGCATCGCACCTTGGAAATGACAGAAACAGGGTAGAAGCAGCAGGGCTATGTAGGTTGCGCGCATTAGGAGATGTTATTACCTTTCTAGATTACTCAATATATGTCAAGTACGTTGTGTATTATATGGGATCCTGGGTAGGTCGGTTATAACCGGGGGGGTGACATATTCGGTACTATCAAGAAAGTGGTCGGCCGATCCTGTGTTGGTTTAGGCATCTAGTATCTGGACCCTAGGTACATCCCTCTAGAGGTGTAATGTGCGGAAGGTAGTCTCTTACCTTTTCATTGTAAGGATTCCATTCCTCAATAAGTGCCCTCGAACTTGGTTGTAGAACATAGTACGCTGGGAATTAATAATGTAATAATTTCGGCTAAAATTATATAGATTTACTTGAAAAGTGTATTCAAAAGAAGGTCATTAAAAATAATATCCCTAGATTTTGTGGATTAAAGATTTTGGTTATCGTAAGGTAAAAATCCATTTCGTTTTTATGTGTGACATGGTCTTATGAGATACCCTTTGTTTTCAAATATTTGTATTTTGGGTTTCTCATACCAGTCCCATGATTGACCCCGAGTTTATTTTCTATTCCCACTAAACTTTAGGTGCCCTATTTTTCCAAGCTGCCAAGTAATTAGGTAATCTTAGAATATTGAGCCTGGAGCTGGAGTGTCTTCTATAGGTAGTTATCTGTTTTCAAATTTTCGTTATATTAAGTATCTACCAGCACCTGTAAGGATAAGCCATTATAACTATACTGTTTGGATTATACTTACCATAACATTGATACATCATTTTGAGAGTGATTGTACATATTATCTTCGTGTATAATTTTGTGTTGAATACGATGTGAGATTCTATTAATACTATATCATCTATCTTTATTTTCTTTTTACTCCTAACAATCAGGTTTCTAGCACTTGAGTTTGCGGCACCTAAATACCAAGGATGTATAAGTGTCGATTTTTGAGGGTTGAAAACCCCGTTCGTCAAATTGGTATCAGAGTGAAGGTTAGTGAATACCTAAGCCTTGATGGGGTTGACTCATTTGATATAGGGTTAGTAATACCCTAGAGATTTTAGTCATTGAGACTGCGTAATCAAAATCTTTAACCATCCAAATTAGTCTATGCTTAATACCCATTCCCTAAGATAATCTCATCTATATATTCCGAAGGAGTTCCCTTACGATATTTAGGTAGCAGGAATTGAGTAACCATCATGGACAAGGAAGGGGAAGACCTCAGGTTGACCTTGCTACTTTCGCACGAATTATACCAACTTGGGAGGAAAACCATTTAGTGGCACAGAATCTATTATTGAGATTAAAGCTTGGCTCCGCTCATATGAGTGAATCTTTAAGGGATTAAGCATCAATGATGAAAAGAAGCACTTTTTGGAATCTTGGTAATTATAGGAAGGGGTCCTAGCATGGTGGGACTCAATTACCATTAATGGGTCAAAAGATAATTTTTCATCGGAAAGGTTTAAAGAAGTTTTTGAGGAGCGATATATACCCGCTATAAGAAATTCATGCCTTTATAAAGCTTCATTGATTTGGAATAGGGAGAAATGTTCGTGGAATAATATTCAAGAAAGTTTAACGAATTATCACTCTTGGACCTAGACTAATAGATGATCCACTTAAGAAGAATGAAATGTTTGTGGTTAGGAGAAAAGAATTTCATGATAGAATGACTACTCACCTAAAGGGATCATTCGTGAACCTAGTAGATATGGGTTTGTGATATGAAATTCATGATGGGGTGAAGCCGGCGTCAGCACTAAATATTAGTAGTAGTAGAAATAAGCCTAGCAAAAAGGAACTAAATCTAGAGGAAAAAAAGCAACATGGAAGGAAGAAGAGAAAGAATTCAAAAGGTGTCACTTATGGATATTGTGAGAATAAATGACATATAGCTGAGGATTCTAGAAGAAGCAATAAACAAATACTATTTCTTCTATAACACTCTGTTCTAATTGCCAGCAACAAGGGCATATGATGATGGATTGTCCATTTATGTAGATAGTCCAAACAATTAAAGCTTATACCATTGAAGAAGAACCATTAACTTCAGAAGAGACAATGGAAAAAGGAGTTTTGGAAGGTACTATTTGTGTTGAGGGTAGTGTGGTTAAAGTTTATTTGATACTGGTGTTTCCTACAGTTTTATTCCCAAAGAATTGGCTGTAAATTTGATGCTTCACACGAAAATTGTAGATACCCCCATTTATGTGTTAAATCCCATACGTGGTACAACAAATTTTTGTATTATTTTTGAAAATGTCCAAGTTATCTACATTTCCCACTATTTTTCATGTGACATGTTTGTTCTTGATTTTATTGGATTTGAAGTTTTTCTCGGTATGGATTGGCTATCTATGCATGAAGTTATTCTTGATTGTGTTAATATGGTAATATCTATAAAAGGTTGGGAAATATGATTGAATTATGTTGTAACGACCCTGGTACTGTAAGCGATATTTTCCAGTATACGCTTGATTCATCCTAAAAATATTTGGGAACAATACCAATTCTCAAGGAATTTGAGGACGTTTTTGAAGAATTTAAGAGTTTGCCCCACACTGAGAAATTAAGTTCTGCATCGACTTAGTTCCTAGTGAAAGATCTGTTATTCACCTTATTCGAAGGATGGATCCAAAGTAGAAGGATGAATTGAGAAACCAAACGAGAGAGTTGTTAAAGAAAGGTTGATAAGACCAAGTCATTCTTAAGATGGGGTGCAACAGTAGTTTTCATTGCAAAATTTGATGGCTCCCTTAGACTATGTGTAGACTATCGAGACCTAAATAAACAAATAATTAAAAACCAATAATCTCTATCATGTATAGACGACTTGTTTTATCAGCTTCATGGTGCTCGAGTAGTCCCAAAAGTGGATCTGGCCAAGGATTCCATCAGTTAAGAATAGCAGAAGATTGCATCCCCTTGACTGTCTCCAGTGGGCCAAATAGCTTCTATGAATGATTGGTTATGCCATTTGGGTTAACCAAGGCGCCCGCCTAAATTTTGTACCTTATGAATAGAGTATTTAGAGATGTACTCAAAAAAGTAGTATTGGTCTTCATCGATGACATTCTTATATATTCAGTGATTGAGGAATAGCACGAAAAGCAAATAGAGAGTATATTGGAGATACTAAGGCGGAACGTGCTAAAAGAAAAAAAATTTCAAAAGGCCACTTTTGGGAAAAAAATCAAAGATTCATTGGGCATATTGTATCAGTGGACGGAGTTTCAGTAGATCCAACCAAGATTTCAGCTATCCAAGATTGGAGGCAACCACAGACTCTAAACGACGTCCGTAGTTTCTTCGGATCAGCTAAATATTATCGGAGGTTTATTCAGGATTTGTGAGAAATTTCCTCTCACTTAAGAAAGCTGACCATGAAATATATAAGTTTGAGTGGACAAAGAAATGTGAAGAAGCATTTGAGGAGCTCGGGAAAAGGTTAACTATTGCTCCCGTGTTAGCAATTGCTGATGAAAGCAGTGGATTAACCATATATACAGATGCTTGTGGGGAAGGAGTGGGTGTTGTTCCAATGTAACATGGAAAGGTTATTACTTAAGAAAGCAGACAATTGAAGGTCTGTGAAAGGAATTATGGAACCACGACTTGGAGTTATTAGCCGTTGTGTCCGCATTAAAAATGTGGAGACATTATCCACTAGGTGAAAAGTTTGAGCTCTTCACAGACCATAAATCTTTGAAATAATTTTTTCACTCAAAAGGATTTAAATATAAGGCAACAATGTTGGTTGGAATTCCTCGCATTATATGATTTGTATATTCAATATACACCTAAAAAGCCAACGTAGTAGTAGATGCATTAAGCATAAGGCATGTCGTTATTGTTTATTTGATAGCACATCCAACTTTGAATAAGCGTATAAAAGAGAACCAACTCATAGATCCGTTTCGCCCAAAGATGGTCAATGCAGTGGAGAAAAACACAGTACCAGGAAGATGGATAGGATTCAAGGTGAACAATTAAGGAATATTAAGGATGAATGAAAGATTATATGTCCTAAATGTCGATGGTATAAGCCGAGAAATTTTAACTGAATGTGACAATTCTCGACTCTCTATACATCCCAGAGTTACCGAAATGTATCGATATATAAAGAAGACTTTGTTAGGGATGCGGATTAAGGATCTTAAGGCAGAAATAACACTAGAGGGGGGGGTGAATAGTGTTTTAAAGAATATATGAACTATATGAATAAATTAAAACTTTCAACACAAATATAAACAGAATTCTAACACAGAATGATCACAGAACATATAACATATGCAAATAGTAAAGTAAAGCAAGTAAAAGGAAAGAACACATCGGATTTTATACTGGTTCGGAATCCTCCTACATCCAGTCCTGCACCAAGGCAATATCCTTGTACAGATTTTTATAAGCCAATATCAAAATTACATCCCTCAATTTCTAAGGCCTTGAGGAACACTCCTATCTCCGAGTCTGTGGTAAACTCTCTTGATTTACTGGACACAAGATTACCCTAATACTTCTTAATAACAATCGTTTTGAATGGGTAGACTCTATGGACTTTTTGAATACAAATTAATCCTATAACTCTGAATAGCACTTTGATCTTTAGTAGAATGATGGAGAATCAAATAGAGAGAGCATCTAAATGATTTCCTATTGAGAATTTGGCAGAATGATGGCACGATCTTGAAAATATGATGTTTTATGGATATGGAATGGTGGAGAAGAAAGAGTGAAGAAAATAAGAAAGCAGTTGTTAAAAAAAATTCATTTTGGAAGCCTTTATATAGATGCACAACAGTCATAACCATTGGCGAAAGGTTTTCGAACGAATGGACACTTCTTTTGAAAATTGAATTTTGAATCCAACTGTCACCATGTCGACATGGGGTTCCCCTTATGTCGACATCCCTTAGTTCAAAATTATAGAGATGTTGTTTTGTAAAGACAATTGAATTTAAAATAAGTTGAAACTTCTCTGAAGCAAAGTAAAGTGTTTAAACAATATTTTGAGATAGAGAATGAATATAAACATTATTTTAAATATATATATATATATATAATTGATATAGACCGTCAATTATATAAGTAATATTTAAAATCAGAATAAGTTTTGATGTTTTAAAAATAGAAGTTTTTAAAATCATAATAGAGGAATATTTCAAGGCTAAAACAAAGTTTGAAAATATTTTTGAAAACATGATTTTGAAAACTAAAACATTTTGAAAACAGATTTAAAAACATTTTGAAAAATCTATTCAAACTGAAATTGCAAGAACCTTCCTACAGAGCTCCTCCATAGGACTCGAGAACTTGTACAAAGTAGTTTAAATGATTTTGATTTTCGTGGGTTTGTAAGCCACTTGTCGTAGGTTTGTAAGCTACTTGTCGTGTGTTTGTAAGCCACTGGTTTCGATAGAAATTGGATTCCATCCCAAAAGAAAACTGGAAGAAAGATGAGAGTGCTATTATGATGTTTTAACAAAATACTAGACACTTATCTTAAGATCTTGAAATCTTGAATCTCTAGAGTCTTGAATCTTGAATCTCTAATCTTCATCTTGATGCTTGAGTCTTTATACTGATCAGTCTTCGATGGAAATGTTAGTATATATTTTATAAAGTAAAGTATAATAACTATATAAGGTTGTTGTCATCAAAACATCATCAACTCAGTTCCTAACAATCTCCCCCTTTTTGATGATGACAACCTTTATTTATAAAATATTCTTACCATACCATAACTCCCCCTTACTCCGTGATTTCTTCTTAAAACTACAACTCCCCTTACTCCATGACTCCCCCTTACACCAAGCACATATATTTTTATAACTTTCTCCTCCTTTGTCATCAACAAAAACTATTAACTACTTAAGAATTCAAGAATGATTAGTATGAACAAATAATATGTATAGAACAAGCATGAAACAATGAGTATAAGTGAGCGTATTTTAGTTATTACGACATATATAAGAACGTACATAAACACGAACAAACAAAACAATTTAAAACAAAGAATAAAATGAAAGTACGTTTTAATGGAGATCCTTAACTATAGGAGACTTATGAATCGAACAATTGGGGTAGTGGAGACAAAAGTTTCTACGCTATTCAATTATGTTTCCATTAGTATCAACAAGGATCTCACCAACGCAAATAACGCTCTCGTCCGTATTCATAGGGACTTCGGGTTGAGGTAAAGTTGATCTTCCTCTTGGTCTTCTTGTGGTTCTTCCATAGGTTCTTCTTCCTCAGATTCCATGGCTTGTGAAGAGTCTTCAATATTAATAGGATTTGTACGGTTATCCATAAGGAATTTTTGTACATTCCTAATAATATTCCCTTGCCTTTGTTGTTCTCTAGCCATCCTAAGTTGACTTACTTGAATTTCAGTCATCAATTGAAGGATATCTTTCATCTTCTCTTGCAATTTGATCACTCGAGCGTGCGTATTTCGTTGAAATGGACCAGAATGAGGAGATGTGGGTGAAGTGGGTTCATTAGTAGAAGTGGAGGCCATTATTTTATTATTTCAGAAGTTATTTACAGAGAATATAGTGAAGAAAGAGGAGAGAAAACGAAATAAATAGATAAATAACCAAATAACTAACTTTGGAGGGAAATTTAATTTTCAAATTTTTGTTGGGTATGTCGACATCATGAGATGGGGCATGTCGACATGTTCTTCAAAAAAGTGTAATTTTTATTTTGAATTTTTATTGATTATTATATTATATTATTTTATATTTCAGATTTTGAACAAATACCTAATTCTCTTCTAAATTTAGTAAAATTCTGTTCGGTTAATGGTTTAGTTAATATATCAGCAATTTGTTTTTCAGTATTTATATAGTCTAGAGTTATTATTTCTTTAGTTATATTATCTCTAAGAAAATGATGTCTTATATCAATATGTTTAGTTCTAGCATGATGAGTTGGATTTTTAGATAGATTTATTGCACTAGTATTATCACAATATATTGGTGATTTACTTATGTTAATTCCAAAATCTTTTAAAGTTTGTTGCATATATATGACTTGTGAACAGGCCAGAGCAGCAGATATACACTCTGCTTCAGTTGTTGACAAGGAAACAATATTTTGTTTCTTGCTGAACCAGGAAACCAGTGAATGTCCTAGAAAGTGACAAGTTCCACTTGTACTCTTTCGATCTGATTTACAACCAGCATAATCAGCATCACAATATGATATTAAATCAAAAGTATTATTTTTAGAATAAAATAAACCATAATCTAAAGTGTATTTTACATATCTTAAAATTCTTTTAACAGCTTTTAAGTGAGTTTCTTTAGGTTGTGATTGCTATCTTGCACAGAGACAAACACTATGCATAATATCAGGACGAATCGCTGTTATATAGAGTAGCGAACCAATAATTTCCCTATATAAAGTTTGATCAATATCTTTTGATTTATCTTCTTTACTTAAACCTACATTTGTTGACATTGGAGTTGGTTTCCCACTAGAGGTGCTTAAACCAAATTTATTGATTAAGTCTTTAGCATATTTTTCTTGACTTATGAAGATTCCATTTTCTAGTTGTTTAATTTGAAGCCCTAAGAAGAAACTTAATTCTCCCATGTGACTCATTTCAAATTCTATAGTCATTATATCTGAAAATTCTTTATTCATGATGTTATTAGTTGATCCAAAAATTATATCATCTACATATATTTGAACAAGTTGAATATCTTGATTATTTCTTTTAATGAAAAGTGTTGTATCTACTTTACCAATTTCAAAACCGGATTGAAGTAAATAAGATCTTAGTCTTTCATACCAGGCTCTAGGAGCTTGCTTTAGACCATATAGAGCTTTCTTTAACTTGTATACATGGTTTGGAAATTTATTATCTTCAAAAAGTGGAGGTTGTTCAACATAAACATCTTCTTTTACAAAACCATTTAGAAAAGCACTTTTAACATCCATTTGATATAATTTGAAATTATTATAATTAGCGAAAGCAAGTGGAATTCTTATAGCTTCTAATCTTGCTACGGGGGCAAAGGTTTCATCATAGTCAATTCCTTCTTCTTGACAATAATCTTGCGCGACTAAACGAGCTTTATTTCTTACGACCTCGCCGAGTTCATTCATTTTATTTTTATAAACCCATTTAGTTCCAATTATACTTTTATCCTAAGGTTTAGGAACAAGTTCCCATACATCATTTCGGGTAAATTGATTTAATTCTTCTTGCATAGCAAGAATCCATGAATCATCAGAGGATGCTTCCTTTGGATTTTTAGGTTCAATTGTTGATATAAAGGCTACATTACTCATACTACTTAATTGATTTCTAGTTCTTACTACAGATTCAATATTTCCTAAAACATTTTCTGTAGGATGATCTTTTGATATTTAAAATCTCTTATTAGGTTGATTTATTTCACTAATAGTTTCATTAGATTGATTTAAATTTATAAAATCTTCTTCATCGTCTATTTGTACAATATCTTTAAGATTTTCATCAAAAGGTACATGTATAGTTTCTTCAATAGTATTATTTTTTAAATTAAAAACTCTAAATGCTTTGCTTCTATTAGAATAACCAATAAAGAATCCTTTATCAGCTTTTGATTCAAATTTATCTAAATTATCTTTTGTATTATGTATAAAACATTTACTTCCAAAGACTTTAAAATAAGCAACTATAGGTTTCTTATTATAAAGTAATTCATATGTAGTTTTATTTGTTAATGGTCTAATTAAAATTCTATTTAATATATAACAAGCTGTAGCAACTGCTTCAGCCCAAAAATGTTTAGGTAAATTACTATCAGAAAGCATTGTACGAGCACACTCTTGAATCGTTCTATTCTTACGTTCTACTACTCCGTTTTGTTGTGGAGTTCTTGGAAATGAAAAGTTGTGAGTAATTCCCTTTTGAGTACAGAAATTCTCAAAATTTTCATTTTCAAATTCACCACCGTGATCACTTCGAATAGTTTTAATTTCGAAAGAATGTTGTTTTTGAATTCTTTTAGAAAAGTTTTTAAATATTTCAAAAGCATCACTTTTATGTGTTAAAAAGATTATCCAAGTATATCTTGAATAATCATCTACTATAACAAAAACATATTTACTGTGGTTAATTGATTGAACTTGAGATGGACCAAATAAATCTAAATGAAGTAATTCTAGAGGACTAGAGGTAGAAATAGCATCTTTTAACTTAAATGAACTTTTCTTAAGTTTTCCTAATTGACAAGCATCACAAATACTATCTACTTTAAAGTTTAACTTGGGTAGACCTCTAACTAAGTCAAGTTTTGATATCCTAGATAATAATTTGAAATTCAAATGGCCAAATCTTTTATGCCAAATCCAAGGGTCACTTGTATTAGCCAAAAGACATAGATTATCATTTGAAATTTTCATACTAAGGATATAAATATTTTTCTTCCTAATACCTTCAAAAAATATATTAGACTTATCATCTTCAATGTGACATTTATCTTTTCCAAATTTAATTTTAAAACCTTTATCGCAAAGTTGACTTATACTAAGCAGATTATGTTTTAAGTTCCTAACTAATAAAACATCAGAAATAAGTAAAGTTTTAGAGTTACCGACATTGCCGACGCCAACTACATATCCTTTAGAGTTGTCACCAAAATTGACTAATCCACCATCTTGATAAGTAATGTCCTTGAGTATCTCGGGATTTCCAGTCATGTGCCTCGAACAGCCACTATCAAGTATCCATTTATCTTTCTCAATTTGGACAGTTTGTCCATTGGGTGTTGATTCGTCAAAAGCCATATAACATGTCTGTCCTTGCATAGCACACCAATTCGGTAGATAACATGATTTTTCAAAATAACTATATGCAGACTTATGATACTTTGATGAAATGCATAGATTCAAAACAGTTTTAACACAATTTTCCAAAAATGCCATTTTTATATTTTTCAAGTTTCAGATTATGAAAACAATGAAAACCAATGCTCTGATACCAATTGTTAGGGATGCGGATTAAGGATCTTAAGGCAGAAATAACACTAGAGGGGGGGTGAATAGTGTTTTAAAGAATATATGAACTATATGACTAAATTAAAACTTTCAACACAAATCTAAATAAAATTCTAACACAGAATGATCACAGAACATATAACAAATGCAAATAGTAAAGTAAAGCAAGTAAAAGGAAAGAACACACCGGATTTTATAATGGTTCGGAATCCTCCAACATCCAGTCCTGCACCAAGGCAATATCCTTGTACAGATTTTTATAAGCCAATATCCAAATTACAACCCTCAATTTCTAAGGCCTTGAGGAACCCTCCTATCTCCGAGTCTGGGGTAAACTCTCTTGATTTACGGGACACAAGATCACCCTAATACTTCTTAATAACAATCCTTTTGAATGGATAGACTCTATGGACTTTTTGAATACAAATTATCCCTATAACTCTGAATAGCACTTTGATCTTTAGTAGAATGATGGAGAATCAAATAGAGAGAGTATCTAAATGATTTCCTATTGAGAATTTGGCAGAATGATGGCACAATCTTGAAAATATGAAGTTTTATGGATATGGAATGGTGGAGAAGAAAGAGTGAAGAAAATAAGAAAGTAGTTGTTAAAAAAAATTCGTTTTGGAAGCCTTTATATAGATGCACAACAGTCATAACCATTGGCAGAAGGTTTTCGAACGAATGAACACTTCTTTTGAAAATTGAATTTTGAATCCAACTGTCACCATGTCGACATGGGGTATCCCCTTATGTCGACATCCCTTAGTTCAAAATTATAGAGATGTTGTTTTGTAAAGACAATTGAATTTAAAATTAGTTAAAACTTCTCTGAAGCAAAGTAAAGTGTTTGAACAATATTTTGAGATAGAGAATGAATATAAAACATTATTTTAAATATATATATATATAATTTATATAGACCGTCAATTATATAAGTCATATTTAAAATCAGAATAAGTTTTGATGTTTTAAAAATAGAAGTTTTTAAAATCAGAATAGAGGAATATTTCAAGGCTAAAACAAAGTTAGAAAATATTTTTGAAAACATGATTTTGAAAGCTAAAACATTTTGAAAACAGATTTTAAAACATTTTGAAATATCTATTCAAACTGAAATTGCAAGAACCTTCCTACAGAGCTCCTCCATAGGACTCGAGAACTTGTACAAAGTAGTTTAAATGATTTTGATTTTCGTGGGTTTGTAAGCCACTTGTCGTAGGTTTGTAAGCTACTTGTCGTGGGTTTGTAAGCCACTGGTTTCGATGGAAATTGGGTTCCATCCCAAAAGAAAATTGGAAGAAAGATGTGAGTGCTATTATAAAGTTTTAACAAAATACTAGACACTTATCTTGAGATCTTGAAATCTTGATTCTCTATAGTCTTGAATCTTGAATCTCTAATCTTCATCTTGATGCTTGAGTCTTTATACTGATCAGTCTTCGATGATACCTGCATATACTTCCTATATACATATATATATATATGGAAATGTTAGTATATATTTTATAAAGTAAAGTATAATAACTATATAAGGTTGTTGTCATCAAAACATCATCAACTCAGTTCCTAACAGACTTTTTGGTAGGATGGTATGAAGAGGGATATCTCTATCCATTTTAGCAGATGTGCAAATTGTTAACAAATCAATAGTGATCAACAAAAGACTACTGGATTTTTCCAACCTCTTGAAGCTCTGACTTGAAAATGGGACCAAATATTGATGGATTTCATCGATGGCTTACCACGATCAAGAAAGGGAAATAAAGGCATTGGTGTTATTGTTATACGAGTTTTTACCTAGCATAAACCAATAGAGAATGGAGCAGTCTTGCAAGGACAGGATGGCTTACCAAAAAAGCCAAGATAAGGAATAAACAAGGGCTAAGCGATATGACTAAGACAACTATTAAGATCGACAGAGTCGAGAGATCGGCATTCCTATAATCCAATCAGTAGCTAAACGTAAGCAGCTAGTGAATTTCCATCAAAACATAAGAGCAACGACAAAACGCTATGGGAACTTCTCTGAGTCAAGTCTCCAGAAAAATCCTAAGTGCATAGCTCGTCAGCGAATTAACCCTCTGCTCAAACCATTGAACGAACCAGATGTGGAACACTATCAAGAAGAGGCAAGATTTGGTCCACAAAATAAACCATGTCTAGGGTCGTTAGAAGCCCCTAGTTTTGGCTTGTTTTGCGAGCCAAAGCTCCCTAGGTCGCCTGTAACTTACCTGTGACCTGATGATGGTAATCCTGGCCCAGAAACTCTCTATCCTCTGTAAAGACCATGCCACCAGCAACATAAAGAGGATCTTTTTCGGACTGGTTGCTGAAGCTCTGTTGGAATTATTCTTCAATCTCTACCTCCCTCACAACAATCTCCAAAGGAATACACTGTGATTATCCAGTGGATTCCTACTCTGGAGATCCAATCTAGCAACGAAACAATAAAAGTCTTGTAATCAAAGAATTCTTGTCACAACGATCAATCTATAATAAACCTATAAACTGGGCATAGGATTCATTAATAGCCGAACCACTATAAAAATTCTTTATCTACTTTCTTTTACTGTTCTTTCTTTATATCTATGATCTGTTATATTGCTTTATCAGGATAGGGCTGGTGCTTTCAAACTCTAACTAGGGTGTTGGTCCATTTTTGGGTCAACATTTTGGTGCTTTCACTGAGAATCCAACTTAGGATCCAGATCTAGCTATCTACTTTGGATCTCATAGGTCCAGTAGTTAGATCCCTAATCTTTGCTTGAAGAACTTGCTATTTTATAACCAATGGCCCCTAAAAGAAGAAGAACCGCTTCTGGAAGATCCATAGGGGCCGTATTAGCTAGAGAAGGAGTTAGTCTCCAACAAACTGGAGTAAATGGTGATAACTTAGGAAACCAAGCACTGGCATCCTCCAATCAACATGAAGTTGTCAACAGAGATGAGCTGAATAAGATGGCCAAGGAGATGAATCAGTAAATGGATAATAGTTAAAAGGCTCTGATGGAAAAACATCTACTGACCCTACAATCAACCCCTCTCCAAGGGCTATGCCTGAACTAGCAACTGTTGTAGAACAAGAGAATTCCTCCATTTCTGGCCTATATAGAAGGAACGGAAAGCAGCCACAGAGAAGGGTAACAATAGGATGTGGCATGGAGGAGAATGAGAATACTCCACCCAGTGCAAGGCAACTGATCTTGAATTTGAATCAAGGGACCAAAACCCTGCAGGAAGATATAGTTGTTAATCTCTGATTTAGAAGATGGAGAGCACAGTAATAAGATGGAAGAGAATGTCAATGCATTCGATGATGCTAGAAATGTCCAAACAGCCTTAGTTAGGCCAACTACAAGCCAACGGTGTCCCACGCGAGTGGCTCTCCTAGAGACAGGAGAGTCTAGGCATCAACCCATGCACTAAGACCGTTTGTAGAACAAAATACTTTGTGTCGTGACTGATTGTCGCCCCTATGACTACCGGACTTCAGAGGCATACATAGAAGACACAATCAAACGGCTGATGGATGTAAGTAAAAGCCGAAATGATGACGAGTGAGGATGTGCTCCAAGTCAGACCCCTTTCACTGATGAGATCATGAATGCAAGATACCCGGACAAATTCACTATGCCAACAATCCCCTTTTACGATGGAACAAAGGACCTAAAACCCTATCTGTACAAGTACAGCTGGTACATAGACAAAGCCAATGCTCCAAAAGCTGTTCGCTACCGATGTTTCCCCATTTTTCTAGAAGGATTTGCATCTATGTGGTTCGCTAAACTTCCCCCAAGATCTATCCCTACCTTTGACCAACTTGCAACAAATTTCCTTGACCAAATCAAGCTCCATACCGTGCAACCAAAAGACGTTGTGTCCCTATCCAGGCTAGTTCAAGGGCGCAACGAGTCATTGAGATCATTTATGAGTAGGCTTAACACTACGGTGACAGAAGTGAGCAATCCCAACAGGACATGGTTTTTATGGCATTAGTGCGTGCTATCCATCTGAAAACGGAATTCAGGAAATGGATCACGATGAATACATCTACCAACTAGAAAGACTTCAACCACAAAGCAAGCCAGTACTTGAGGTTAGAAAAAGCACAAGAGCTAGAAAGAAAGACTGTTGGAGTACAACAGATAAACACCAAGCAAAATGGCATGATGGAAATTCAATGCACACGAGATCCTGGAAATAACCGGTGAGTTGCAGGGAAAAGCGGGAAATAGAAGAGAAGAAATCAGAATTCTGACAAGGGAAATAGTGGTGGCAGCAAAGGAAGATTTAGACTAGGAGACTATACCCCCCTAAATCACACTCCAGAGAATATTTATCTCGCAGCACAAGAAATTGAAGAGTAAAGGAAACCTCTTAAAAAGGATGTAACGGAACAATAAAAGCGCTCAAGGGAAGTTTTTCCTCTTCCATGAGATGCACGGGCACAATACAAACGAATACCGCCACCTTAAGGACCTCATCGAGGGGTTAATCTGAGAAAATAAACTTCAACAATGCGTGAAGAAGCCACAAAAATTCAATCAACCTATAGTCCCTTAACCTCCTAGAGAGAAAAGAAATCAAGTAGGAACCAGGGAGGAAGGGTCGAAACATACTAGCCAAAGGCTTATTATCGGGACAATATCTGGAGGTCCATACTCTATGCAAAGAAGTTGGGGAGAGATGGAGCGATATGCGAGTTCATTGAAGCATGCTCCAAAGGAATCATGTTTAGCAGTAGATGATGAAATTCTGACAAAGCAGTAGAAGGTTCTAAACGATGACATAGTGTTTCATAATCGGGACATCCAAGGGGTTGAAGCTCTAACTCTTGACCCAATGGTGGTGATAGTAGGAATCGGTCCTACCGTAGTCCGACGAGTGCTGATTGGTAGTGAAAGTTTAATTAATATACTTTTCAAGCGAACTTTTGACCAAATGAAGATTGGCATGAAAAGTGATCCACGTGCTAGACTAAGATTCAGGGGTTTACGGGAGAACCCAAACAACCAATGGGTACAATCGACCTACCTATGGAGATTGAAGAGGGTGAGAGACGAGTCACCATCATTCAGACTTTTGTAATTGTGGATCAAATGTCAGCATATAATGCATTCTTGGCCCATATTAGCCGACTTTAGAATAGCATTGGCCCAATGGTGTCTTACAATGAAGTTTCCTACCGAACATGGAATCAGAATAGTGAAAGGAGACCAAAGCGTTGCTCGGGAACACTATATTGTAGAGTTGCGCGAGTCAAGAACAAAGGATAATGGAAAGGATGTGGGGAGGGCTCTCCACATCCGTGAGCCCTCTGAATAGCAACTACAGAGTCGCCCCCTGGCTTAGGGATCATAGCCGATTCGACAAGGTCTTCGATCCTAGGAAGAAGAGCTCAGAGGAGATCGGGCAGCATCAGAAGAGTTAACAGTGTCTATCCTAGTATGTGTGGATGACCCAAAACAGGTTTTGAAAATTGGGTCGCACCTGGGAGACAAGATGTAGTCGGAGTTAACCAAATTCCTCCACACCAATTTAGATGTTTTTGCTTGGCACACTCCGATATGTGTGGGGTGTCACCTGAAATTGCCTGCCACGCGCTTAATATTGACCCCAGATTCACACCAGTAAAGTAGAAGAAGCGCAGCTTGGACCCCGAGCGGTCCAAAGTACTGAGGGAAGAAGTAGATAAACCGATGGATAATAGCTTCGTCCCAGATGCAACTTACTCCAAATGGGTATCAAATCTAGTCTTGGTTAAGAAATCTAATGGAAAATGGAAAACCCGTATTGATTTCTTGTACCTCAACAAAGCCTATCCGAAGGGTAGCATCTCGTTCCCAAGGATTGATCAACCGGTGGATGGAACAGCAGGACAGGAGCTGCTATCATTTATGGATGCGTACTCGGGCTACAACCAGATCGTGATACATGAATAAGACCAAGAAACATCAGCTTCATCACTAATTTGGGATTGTACTGCTATAACGTAATGCCATTTGACTTAAAAACGTAGGGGAAACGTACCAAAGGGTAGTGAATGTTATGTTCAAATGCCAGATTGGGAAGACTATGGAGGTTTACATGGACAATATGTTAGTTAAATCCCAAGTAGCTGCTAAACATCTGGATAATCTCGTTGAAATGTTCGAAATACTCCGCAAATACGGAATGAATCTCAACCCCCTTAAATGTCACTTCGGAGTTGCTTCTGGAGAATTCTTGGATTCATAGTAAGTGCCCTTGGCATCAAAGCAAATCCGTAGCAAATAACAGCATTATGGGAAGTCCAAGCCCCTAAAAACAAGAAAGAACTTCAAAGCTTGAATGGAAAGGTCGCAATGTTAAGTCGATTCATCTCTAAAGCTACAGACAAGTGCATACCGTTCTTCGATGCGCTGAAGAAAGGAAGGAAAAACTTCGAATGGAGTGAAGCTTGCCAGACAACTATCGAAGAAGTGCTACAACACATGGAAGCTTCCCTCCTATTATCAAAGCCGGTGGATGGAGAAGACCTATTCATTTATTTAGCGGTTTCCCCGCATGCACTGAGCACGGCGCTCGTGCAGGAGAAGCGAGAATCCGGCGACCTATGTACTACATTAAGTGGAATATTGAGTTGAGCCAATACGACATCACATACCATCCTAGGAAAGCAATCAACGGGCAATTGTTGGCCGACTTCATTGTCGAATTAGGACGACGAGGAGGAAATTCAGTCGGAAGCAGGCACATAATGGAAGCTCTTCGTCGGTGGTGCATCAAGCAACCTCTGTTCGCGAGTAGGGGTAGTGCTTGAAAACCCCAAGGGGTGAGCCATTAGTATGCTTTGTGCTTGGGATTCCCAGCAACAAATAACGAAGCAGAATATGAAGCCTTGTTCACTGGACTAAAGGTTATAAAGGAACTCGAGATAAAATCTATTCACATATACAGTGACTTCCAGCTAGTCGTCTATCAAATGAAAGGGGAATACCAAGCATGTGGAGAAAATCTCTCCCCATACCTATCCAAAGTACAAGATCTGTTAAATGATATTAAGAACTACACCATAACTCACATCTCATGAGGGAAAAACACAAAAGCAGACTATTTGGCAAAGCTGG
Organism: Allium cepa; assembly: GCA_030765085.1. Lineage (NCBI taxonomy): Eukaryota > Viridiplantae > Streptophyta > Magnoliopsida > Asparagales > Amaryllidaceae > Allium > Allium cepa. Next base: position 521,354,184 of record CM060938.1, read on the forward strand.
CAAGCTTCGGGAAGCCCAGTCATTGGGATTGGTACCGGTTGAAACGCTAACCAACCCGAGCATAGGCTAAATGGACGTGTACTAGATTCTAGAAACCACCGTCGAGCCAGATATATGGATGACACCGATAAAGGACCATCTACTTGCAGCAACCCTACCTACTAGCCAAAATCAGTGGAAGAAGCTCCTCCGTAAGGCATCAAGGTTCATGATATAGGATGGGATACACTATCGAAGGGGATTCTCACCCCTTTTCTTAGGTGTGTGACCGATGATGAAACACGAAAAATCCTGAAGGAAGCGCATGAAGGCGAATGTGGAGACCATACTGGTGGGCAGACGTTAGCAAAGAAAGTCCTTCGATATGGATACTTTTGGCCAACAATAAATTGCGATGCCGTAGATTATGCTAGAATATTCGATCACCGTCAAAGATTCGGGGAAATTAAGAGAAATCCTTCAACAGAACTAACACAAAATGGTCGGCCCATGGCCATTTGCAATATGGGGGATCGATCTAATTGGTGTCCTTTAAATAGCTAAAGGAGGAACCAAATATGCTATAATTTCCGTAGATTATTTCACAAAATGGGATGAAGCAGAACCGTTGGCCACCATACCCATAAAGAAAGTTATTAACTTTGTCACTAAAAACATTGTTTGCAGGTTTGGTGTGCTGCAAAAAATCATCACTAACAACAGAACCCAATTCGAGAGTGCAAAGTTCAAAGACCTCTACATGCGCTTCTGAATCGAGAAAAGCTTTTCCGTAGTGGCTCATCCACAAGCAAATGGGAAAGTGGAAGCAATTAACAAGCTCATCAAATACACCATCAAAAAGCAATTAACAAAGGATAAAGGAAATTAGGTTGACAAATTTCCACTTGCAGTATGGGCATACAGGACAACACACAAAGTGGCAACTAGCCACACTCCGTTCGCAATAGCATATGGTTCAGAAGCAATGATTCCTGTTAAATTAGAGGTCCCCTTGCACTGAAGGTGGAATTTTAATCAAGTGCAAAATGAGTAACTCCTACTCAAATAGCTAGACATGATCGATGAAAGAAGAGAAGAAGCAAAGTTAAGAACAACCCCTACCAAAATAGAGTTGCACGGTACTTCAACTCCAAAGTTCATAGTCAGACCTTTGAGTTTGGAGATCTTGTGCTCAAGTGAGTTTACCCTAACTGGGAACCTTCGGACAAAACTGGGAAGGGCCGTATGTCATTTATCAAAAGCTAAACGATGGGACTTTCAAACCGACAACCGTCGATGGGGTCGCAGTTCCCAGAGCCAGGAATAGCGAATCGCTCCACCATTATTTCATTTGAAAAACTATTTTATGTATCTTCTATTTTCTATTTTTCAGCAACTAGGCCATCCCGAAAATGCCAGTGGCATTGTAAATAGGCAAAGAATCTACCATGCTTTCCTTAATAAAGTTTGCTTCATGAGCCAACCAAACTATGTTCATAATGATTACCCACCGAGTCGACGGAAGTGAATCGACCCAAATCGTTAGATCGGCAGAACTCGACCCTTGCCTCTCGAAAAAGCAATAAAACTCCTTGTGTTGCCTGGAGATAGGCAACGTCGAGGTCCATTGAAAAATAACTTCCTCGTGTTGCCCAAAGATAGGCAACGCCGAGGAACGCCAAAAACAAACTCCTCGTGTTGTCCGGAGAAAGGAAACACCGAGAAGCTTTGAAAACAAACTCCTCGCGTTGCTTAGACATAGGCAACGCCGAGGAGCATCAAAACTAACTTCCTCGCATTGCTTAGAGATAAGCAACGCCGAGGAACGTCAAAAACAAACACCTCGCGCTGCCCAGAGATAGGCAATGCCGAGGAGCATCGTAAACTAACTTCCTCGCATTGCCCGTAGATAGGTAACATTGAGGAATGTTGAAAACAAACTCCTCACATTGTCTGGAGATAGGAAATGCCGAGGAACGTTGAAAACTAACTTCCCCACGTAGCCCGGAGATAGGCAGCGTTGAGGAACGTCGATAACCAACTCCTTACATTGCCCGAAGATAGTCAACGCCGAGAAGCATCGAAAACTAACTTCCTCGCGTTGCCCGGAGATAGGCAATGCCGAGGAGCATCGAAAATTAACTTCCTCGCGTTGCCCGAAGATAGGCAACATCAAGGAATGAAAAAAACAAACTCCTTACGTTGCCCAAAAATAGGAAACGTCGAGAAGCATCGAAAACTAAATTCCTCGCATTGCCCGGAGATAGACAACACTGAGGAACGTCGAAAACAAACTCCTTGCGTTGCCAGAGATAGACAACGCCAAGGAACAGCGAAAACTAACTTCCTCGCATTGCTCGGAGATAGGAAATGCCAAGGAGCATCGGAAATTGACTTTCTCCTATTGCCCAGAGATTGTCAACGCCGAGGAACATCGAAAGCTAACTCCTCATGTTATCCGGAGATAGGCAACGCTGAGAAGCATCAAAAGCCGCGCGTCTCATAAGCCGCACACTCAAGAATACTCCTCGCACTGCCCGGAGATAGGCAACACCGAGTGTTAGCACCTCTTTTACTAGTGACTCAACGACCTAATTGCTTAAGAAGAAAGCTCACGACTTAACGACCTACAGAAAGGCGCGACCTAAATACCTAAAGGAATAAGCGATCTTACGACCTAAAGCATGGGGCGACTCAAAGGGTTAATGACCTAACGGATCAGCGACTTAACGAGCTAAAACATCCAGCGATCTAACATAGTAACGAGTTAAGTGACCTAACGGATCAACGGCTTAACGAGCTAAAGCATAGAGCGGCTCAACATGGAGCGACTCAATTACTTAGGGAGCTCCAGCGACCTAGCGACTTAAAGGCTCCTACAACTCAACGGGTTAATAAAGGCAGCGACTTAGTGAGTTAACGACCTAACGAGTTAAGGCAGTGTAGAGTCGCATGCACACTGTCTCATCCATTAGGTCGCTCGCGACCTAAGAAAGCCGAAATAACTCCTACATTACATATACTAAGTCGCTGGAAGCATGTATCTCGTCCAGGATGACTCCACTAAGCCGTTAGCGACTTATGCTACCTCAGGATCACTCTTTTGTCGCCACTCCTTATTCTGCAACTCCTTAAGTCGCTCACGACTTATGACCAGCCCGACCTAAGCCCAACCTCTCCTATAAATACCTCACCTGCTCCACACTTGAAAGGGGGGGTTTTCCTGGACAGCCGAGACTCTGCCACCTTGAAATTCAAGCACTCATTCTCCAAGTCCTACAACATCATAACAACTTCAAAGATCAATTAGAGAATGGATCAAACCTCTTCACCGACTCGATTCTACTTTGAAAGCTCAATTCTTTGAAGTTTGTTGTACTTGAAATTTAGTAGTAACAAAGTGTACTCAAAGATCATAATAAAAAGATATGAAGTCGACGTAGGCTTGACTTTGAGCCGAACCACTATAAAAATTGTCGTCTCTTTACTATTTTCTGCGATTTTCGGCATGTTTTTAGTTCCCGTACCAACGGGTGGTGCTTTCACTATATCTGAACTCTCATTGGGGTGTTAGCGTATACTTTTTACGTTAACATTCTTTGGTGCTTTCACTGAGAATTGAACTCAGGAATTCCATCAATTAAGAGTTGGATTAGAGAGTTTGGAGATTTAGATCTGGAGAATTATGACAAGGCGATCGAGTAGAGGCCGAGACCAGAGAGGAGTAAGCACGAAGGAAGTCAAGAGGCTTCCTCAAGAGCAAACCAAACTTCAGTCTTCAGCACCAGGAGCAAGATGGAGACGATGATGAGAAGGCAAGAGGAGTTGATCCAGAATTTGTTTCAGCAGATTGGATAACTTGGTGCGTAGAATCAAGGAGCAACTGGAGCTCAACCAGGAGAACAGGTTTCAGAATTCCCTCGTGAACTCGGGGGGGGTGGGGGGGGGGGGTGGGGGGGCAGGCCGAAAGTAATGGACAAGGACTACAACTAGGAGCCAGTGACAAGGACTACAACTAGGAGCCAGCGACGGATTGGCGGAAATGGTTAAAAGAACTACGAGAGGCGGTCTTGTAAACATGGACTTAGAGGATGTGAATAGGAGTCCTTTTACCACAACAATCAGGCGAGCTAGGAACCCACCAGACTTTCAGCTACCATCGTTGGATATGTATAATGGAAGGACAGATCCTGCAGTTCATCTGACAAAATATATGAGGCATATGGAGGTGCTGGTGGCATCTGAGGAAGTTATGGCCCGGTGCTTTCCACTGTACTTGGCAGATATTGGGGCATAATGGTTTAGACAACTGGAGAGTGAATCTATCGCGAGGTGGAATGATTTGACTGAAAGGTTTATGAGGCAATTCAGGGTCCATATTTCGAGACCCAAGAATGTTATGAGTTTGGCAACACTGAAACAAAGAGCTGGGGAATCTTTGAGAAGTTTTTTGATGCGATTCAATGCAGCTGCAGCATCGGTGGATCGACCGGATCCATCCATGATCTTGATGGAAGCTGTGTCGGGCATAGCTGACGGTACAGAATTCAAGAATTAGCTGACAAGAGATCCCCCTATGGATCTAGGGGAATTTACCATAAGGCTGAAGGATTTCTACGGTTAGAGGATGCAAATGCCGAAAGAGAAGAAGGAGAAGGAATCGATGTTTATGCGATCAAAGGTGGAAATCCTCCTAAGAGAGGTGTAGAAACTAGAAAAGGTGAACGAAAGGCTGAGGGTAACAATGATAGATCAACACGATCACGAAAGGAACCAAGATTCACCTCATACACGAAATTAAATGAGACTTTGGAGCGGATCTACCAGGACACCACGGGACGGGTTCCTTATCGAAAGCCGATGAGGAGAGATCCAACCAACAATGAGAAAAGGTCGGACAAGTATTGCTCATTCCATGAGTTGAATGGTCATAGCACAAATGGTTAGAGGATGCAAATACCGAAAGAGAAGAAGGAGAAGGAATCAATGTTTTTGCGATCAATGGTGGAAATCCTCCTGAGAAAGGTGTAGAAACTAGCAAAGGTAAACGAAAGGCTGAGGATAACAACGATAGATCAACAAGATCACGAAAGGAACCAAGATTCACCTCATACACGGAATTGAATGAGACTTTGGAGTGGATCTACCAGGACACCAAGGGACAGGTTCCTTATTGAAAGCCGATCAGGAGAGATCCAACCAACAATGAGAAAAGGTCGAACAAGTATTGCTCATTCCATGAGTTGAATGGTCATAGCACAAATGACTGCAGACACATGAAAGACAAAGTTGAGGGGCACATCCGGAATGGTTTGCTATTACAGTATGTGAGAAGGAGGACCGCGATGGTGGAACAAGAACGACCACCACCAGCACCAACTGAAGACGGCTCAGGATCGAGGCGTCAGCTTATTATCAATTGATTGAGATAATGATGAACGAGTGAAAAACTCTACATCAACACAATTAAGTTGCTCACACATGTACGGGACCGCGAACGATCCCAGGCATGCTCTGATACAACTATAAATCATATCGATGTAGGTGTTTGCACTCTGACGTCACTACTTTGCTTTTGTGTTTTACTTCTTGTGTTTGAATTTGGCTTTCTCGGACATTTTTGCTTTAAAAAACTCTACAGTTGAATGAATATTGGATTTTGATAATTTTGAAATGGCGAAGCTACTTACACATGTACGGGGTCGCGAACAGTCCTTAGGCATGCTTTGAGATGGTAGTAAATCACCCTGACAAACGATCCAGGAACTCGCTCGAACGTTAACCTAGTATCGATAATATTAAGTCCCCCCCGGGCACATCAATTTGCCTCGAACGACACCCGAACTTGAACGGTCACAATTTGACTCAAACGGTAACTGACCTCGAACGGTCACAATTCGCCTCGAACGGCACCCGACCTCGGATGGTCACAATTCGCATCGAACGGCACCCCACCTCGAACGGTCACAATTCACCTCGAATGGCACCCGACCTCGAACGGTCACCATTCGCCTCGAATCAGCACGAGCAACCTGACGACTCAAAAGGGCGCGAGTTAAGAGGTATCGAAGCACACGACCTATAACCTAGGCGTATACTTCGAGGGTCAAGTGTTAACACCTCTTTTACTAGAGACTCAACGACCTAATTGCTTAAGAATAAAGCTCGCGACTTAACGACCTACAGAAAGGCGCGACCTAACTACCTAAAGGAATAAGCGACCATACGACCTAAAGCATTGGGAGACACAAAGGGTTAATGACTTAACGGATCAGCGACTTAACGAGCTAAAACATCCAGCGAGCTAACATAGTAACGAGTTAAGCGACCTAACAGATCAACGGCTTAATGAGCTAAAGCATAGAGCGGCTCAACATGGTGCGACTCAACTAATTAGGGAGCTCTAGCGACCTAGCGACTTAAAGGCTCCTACAACTCAACTGGATAATAAAGGCAGCGACTTAGTGAGTTAACGACCTAACGAGTTAAGGCAGAGTAGAGCTGCATGCACACTGTCTCATCCATTAGGTCACTCGCGACCTAAGCAAGCCGAAATAACTCCTACATTACGTATACTAAGTCGTTGGAAGCATGTATCTCGTCCAGGATGACTCCACTAAGACGTTAGCGACTTATGCTACCTCAGGATCACGCTTATGTCGCCACTCTTAATGCCGCAACTCCTTAAGTCGCTCACGACTTATGACCATCCCAACCTCTCATATAAATACCTCACCTGCTCCACACTTGAAAGGGGGGATTTTTCCTGGACAGCTGAGACTCTGCCACCTTGAAATTCAAGCACTCATTCTCAAGTCCTACAACATCATAACAACTTCAGAGATCAATTAGAGAATGGATCAAACCTCTTCACCGACTCGATTCTACTTTGGAAGCTCAAGTCTTTGAAGTTTGTTGTACTTGAAATTTAGTTGTAACAAAGTGTACTCATAGATCATAATAAAAAGATATGAAGTGGACGTAGGCTTGACTTTGAGCCGAACCACTGTAAAAATTGTCGTCTCTTTACTATTTTCTGCGATTTTCTGCTTGTTTTTAGTTCCCGTACCAACGGGTGGTGCTTTCACTATACCTAAACTCATACCGGGGTGTTAGCGTATACTTTTTACGTTAACATCGAGGAGCACCAAAATTAAATTCCTCGCATTGCTCGGAGATAGGCAACACTGAAGAATACCAAGAACAAACATCTTGCGTTGCCCGAAGATAAGCAACGCCGAGGAGCACCAAAAATAAACTCCTTACGTTGCTCGGAGATAGGCAACGCCGAGGAGCATCCAAAGCCGCACACCTCACAAGATGGGCGCTAAATCTCAAAATAATAGCCCCTTATGCATACAATCAAGAATAATTGGTTCTAGAAGGAATGCACTCAATGATTGACCATACATACCCACGTGTAAACTACATACTTACTTGAGTGCTTCCAGAAACTGAGAGTATATGCTAAGGTCGCAAAACTCTCAAAGAATTGAAAATCAGGTTAGGACTTAGCCAGATTTTCAATAGAGATCATCTAAACCCCAAGCTATCAGCTACTTGAAAGTTATTTGAAGTGAACAACCCTATGAACTGGAGGGCATACACCTGTACTAAGACAACCAAATAGATACAATAAGCTTACAAGCTCTATCACTCCAAACAATAACAAGTTCACAAGTCTCATCCTAAAGTTTTACCAACTTCCAAAAAAAAATTTCTAGAGCTTAGAAAATTTTATGCAAGAGTAAATTTCTAAAACTTAGAAATTTTTACAGGTTTTGAGAACTTCTAAAACTTAGAAGTTTCTAAATAAAAGCCAATTCCAAATGAAAATTGTTAAAACTTAGAATCTTTTCTATAGTATTGTGAATTTATAAACAGAAGTCCTCTGAGTGTTTTCCGTCTCTAAGTTCTATTAAAATTATGTTACTTCGAATGAAGGACCTTGTCTATAATCACAGAACTAGCGAAGTATGAAATGAAATAAGCACAAGTACACGAAGCATCTACCAAAAGATAGATAAAAATAAATTCAAAATATCATTGCATTACTTGTGACCTTCTGTAAACAGGATCAAAATATGGGGGCCGTACCTACACAATAGTGGCCAACAAAGAAAAAATAAGGACCATACATCAGGACACAAAGTGCAGACTTTGCACTTGAACAAAACAACTCAAAAAGAAAAACAAGTCAATCTTCTTGCGTGTTGTTGGCCAAAATCAAGTCCATCCTCACGACAGCCACTTAGTGCTTCTTGCCACCGCTTCCTTTTCAACCTATGGTTTACAGCTTCTACTTCTTTTCGGGAGAGGTTTCGCTGCCAGTAGTGTCAACATGCACTTCGGTTGCAATCTCCTCCTTCGAATGTTTTTCAGAAGATCTTTACCTTTCCCTTGAGTTTTTGTGATTTCCAAGAGCTCTTCGAAGCTTTGATACCTCCACCTTTTCCTTCTTGACGGCAACCAACTCATGCTGAGTCTTCTACAACTGCTCCATCTGCGTCTCCTGCTCATTAGCCTTAGCGGTAGTTGTATCACCTTCTAGAGTGTCGAAGGGTCATCCAAGCCATGGAGCACCGCAATCATCTCGGCCTCTGGCTCCGATTTTGAGCTAGATGTGGATGTGGGAACTAAAGCAGGAACGGATACAATCTCAAAGGATGTGAGGATGGTAGCATGCACAAGAGCTGAAGTAGCTGGCACGTCAATGGGAAAAGTGGATGGACCTATAAGATCATAAAGAAAAGCATTAAACTCATCTTGCTCCTGTGGCATAAGATGAAGGATCCTGAAGTCGGAAGAAGCATGGACATTACTTGCAACAGAGGAAGGATCACGAATGGCGACCTCAATCTCATCGCCATTTCTTCTTTGGAGGATTCCACCACATAAGGAACAACATCAATCCCCGAGCTCGTTGGCTAGTTGTGGAGTTGCTTTGATGGTTCAACCTTACCGGAGGAAGAAGGCCTGGTAAGCACGTAAGTAGCAGATGTAAGGGCAGCATCAGCGGCGTCCTTCTCTCGTTCAACCCGAAGGATCTCCTGGACCTCAAGTAGCACCTTTCTGGACTCCTCTTTGAGAAAAGCATCCTGCAACTCTTGATCCGTGTAAACGTCGCCACTCTCAGCAAAGCGGGACAAGATCTCCTCCCAAACAAGGGAAGAGTGTGTGGGTACTTCAGGTCCAAGGTAGCTAAGGCTCCCCTGATGCAACATGGAGTACACATAAATGATTAGAATTGTTGCATCCAGTTTCTTCATTTTCTGATCAAAAGCGTGTTGAAGGTCCAATAATCTGCCATCACTGCAGCCTTCTCAATCTCAACGGCAGTTTTATTGGCATTGAGCTATGCAACTTGAGCTTGCAACTTTGGTATGGTCTCGGCTTGATCAGAGATCGTTTTGTTGTGCCCCTCGACAATTAGATCATGGTCGGCGGTTGTCTTCTGTTAGGCTTTAATGGTAGCATTGCAAGCGATCACTTCCTCTTTTAGTTTTGCTTCCTATACATGAGTATTTTTAATTTCGTCTCTCCATATGATCTCGACCTTCTCATGCGCCTCCTTCAGCTCCTTCATTAGGTTGGTAGTTCTCGTACTATGCCGCAGCACCGTTTCCTTCTCCTCCTCTAACTGTTTAATCTTGGCGTCCCAATCAGTCAAAGCCTTTTCAAAATCATCTTTATCGGTTTCAAAGGAGAGGATCTCTTGATAATTATTCCTATTTGTGTCCACTAGTTGCTTGTAGAGCTTCCCCTATTTCTTAGCCTGCTCCAGGTCATTTTGGACAGCTTGGAGATGCAGCACGAAAGAATCCTACAAACAGGATGAAGGTCCATGTTATACTTAACTCCCTATAAAACCCAGCTTGAAAGAGACTCCTCAAGCTTAAGGGGACACGTAGGAAGAGTGTATGAAACGAACCGTGAGATTTTCAACCCTCGAAAATCGATATCAATACGTTCACTATATAGCATGCCGAGCAATCGAGTGCCGGAAATACCAGATCATTAGGGGTGAAGAAGAAAAGGGATAGAAGAAAAAATATAAACAATAAAACAGAATCTCACAATCGCAGCGGAACAATATATAATATATAATAACAGATCTTTATGCAAAAGAAACTGTAACTGTAATATACATACAATCATCAGAGTACAACAGTCAACAATCTATCTGGACAGTTATAATAACTTATCCTCACATGTACTGAATATATAGCATAACACACATAGCGGAAATAACCAAGTATATGTAATATGCCTGAAATCCTCCAGCTCGTCTCCTAAGCTCCATAGCATCCTAACCTAGATCTTCATACTCGGTCTAACCATAGCATTATAATAAAATAACACCCGAGTTAGTCTGGAAAACCAGCGTGAAAAAACACACTCAATTTGAACTATGTTGATATCAAAATCATTTGAAAATAAAGGTATCTCGTAAGACAACGCCACACATAAATATGACTAGTTTTACCTTACGATAACTAATGCAATTTATATCAAAATCATCTGACATTATAATGGTGTATATAGAAAATAAATTACAAAATAGCTTAAATGCTTACATCTAACGTTTAAGCATAGTTGGGCACATCTAAAACCATACAGGCTTGTAGTGGATATTAAATTCCATACAATGATAGGGCTACTAGGGTAACGCTCGCCACAGTGCACCTCTAGAAAAATGTACCGAGATCGAGTATATCGATCCCTGCCAACACAAGACCGGCCTACCCCTTACTAAATAGAACCAAATATGATCACCACTAATAGGCCCTGAAAACACAATAGTGGATATTAAATTCCATACAATGACAGGGCAACTAGGGTAACGCTCGCCACAGTGCACCTCTAGAAAAAGGTACCGAGATCGAATATATCGATCCCTACTAACACAAGACCGGCCTACCCCTTACTGAATAGTACCAAATATGATCACCACTAATAGGCCCTAAAAACACAACAAATAATAGATGGCGATGATGATAAATGTCCACTCTAGATGAGTGATGATCATACCCTAATAGGAGCGACCTACATAGCTTTGCTACATCTTCCATGTTTTAGTCATTCCCGTTCGATGAGGCTTGTGGCTACGTTTTACCTTAAGAATAGAATTCATACTTGAAATGCTAACACTGCCTTCTAGGAAACAATGCAATGATAGCATTCATCCATACAAGTTGTCCTGGGTCTGAACAAACCAATCTCTTCAAAGATCGCCATCTTCATTACCCTCAAGGTTTCACAATTCGTAACACTCAAATCAGATCGAAGTAGTTTTTGGATAATTAAATCTGATTCCAGTCTCTTCGAAACGATCAATGAAATTGGCCAGATTTGATAGTCGGTTATTTAACTATCAAGTTACACATAAGCAATCACTAGGCCATAATATAAATCTTTTAAAACATTCATTTCAAAATATCTTTACAAAGATATATATTCAACTCTCTTCCAGCATTCCAACATTTGAAAACAATTTCAAATACTTATCCATAACATGATATTTTTTTAAACCATTTCAACACTTAGAAATATTTCCAAATTCGATTTATAACACTTAGAAACATATTTCTATATAATTCATTTCGTGCTTAAATTATTTTCCAGAACCCTCTTTTCAATACATATGATATACGCAGATTCTCCAAAATATTTTTTATATCAAACTTAGGTAATATTTCATAACTTATCTCATAAATTTCCGAAATTATTGTTAATTTCTTTTTACAAATTTGCAAAACCGATTGCACTCTTTTATAAACCTATCCAACAATTTATAACTTCTTTTATGAATTCAGATTCATTTTTGAAGTTCTCATATTTCAACATTTTAGAAATTCCATTTTCTCCTAAAATTCCTTATAAGATTCCTCTTATCAAAATCATATCTGTTAAATAAACCCCGTTTACTAATCTCGAGAGGATTTATAAATAATTTCTATCATTTCAAAACACTATATACATATATATGATAAGTATTTAAAAAAATTATCTTTGAAACACGTTTAAGTAGTTATTTAAAATATCAAAACACTTTAAATAAACATTAATAACTCATTTCCAATTCTATTTTAAATAAAAATAATCGATTTACCAAGCTTATTATAAAAATTTGAATTCATTTCAATAAATATTAAATATTTAAGTAATCCACTTTTTGAAATATTTCAATACTAAAACAGCTTTAACCATACAGTTTAATAAATAAAGATCCCATTTTAAAACAACTTAATTTCTCGAAAAAAATCTATTTTTAATCTAATATTACCAATTTCAATTTATAAATCCCTCTCGATTTATATCACATCGATTATGTTTCTATTTTATAACTATCCTCACATTTCAAAAATAGAATCCACTATTTTTTTTTCCAAAAAACGATTTCCATATCTCGATATAAATTCACACTGAATTTATATTCCCAATATATCAACTAATAATCATTTCCCATTATTTGTAAACATCGTTTATAAGTTTATAAACTCATTTGGTTTCACTTGTTCGTAAAAATAATCTCATTTATAAAATTTTATTTATGAATCCATTCCTTTATAAATTCCATTTATTTTCCAACTCTATTTTAAATATCGATTTCAACTCCTTCTCCATAAATCCAGAAATATCAGTTAAAAATCTACTGTTAAAAATCCCTTATATAAATTATTTTTAAATCTTTAATTAAAACATTTTACGAATAGTTGAGTTCAAATCCAAAATCAAATCATTGTTTTATCCAAATCAATTTCCTTTAAAGTAGTCTAAATTTCAATATAAATATTTTTATATCCAAAATCTCCTTTTTAATTCCTTCAAATTAAAAAATAATATTTATGGTATTTAAAATACCTAATTTAAGGCCAGTGCTACTATAGCATCCAATAAATCAAATCATAACATAATCTATAACAGATTATCCATACACATCATATATCACTATATATGAAATTAAAAACAATCTTGAGGAATCCAGTTGGATCCTTCCAACCCATTCCCCTGCAACCACAGATGTTATATAACATAAAATAATAATCCCACTTCGAGGAGGGATATCGCAATAAAAATGGTCATCCGCTATTATGCGGTGCACATAGTGTCTCATCCACTCCAATCAGCGGGAATACACCCAACTACTAACACACACTACTATATATAACATAACATCCAACTGATAATATAATTCAATATATTATCCAAAGAATCAATAACCATCAGAAATAAATATCCAAGCATCCAATAAATGATATTTATCGACTATATAAATTTTTTGATTATCCAAAAAGGTGAGATTAACTCACATTGATTTTTACCCGTCGCTTTCGCGTTTCGTTTGAATTAAAATTACAAAAGCGTTTAATTTTAATCCAAATTCCTACAGGCACCAATCGACTACAATCCAATTCCTATGCATAGCATTTGCGAATACGAACCCAACGCAACTTGTTTCATCCAATTTCGACCTTGTATGACAAAGATATGGATTTTATAATTTTTACACAATTATTTTCATAGAATAATTTACATATTTATTCTTATTTAAACCTTCAACACATCTGGGCCGCCCATCCTTGGATTTGCAAATCTTGACCGCCCTTCCTTCGTTCCATCTTCTCGTTCGCTTCCAAACACACGCGAACGATGTGCATGTAAATGTGCATATATTTACATCAATATTTTATCTCTTTTTATTTAAATACATATCATATTTGGACATTTTAACATGTCAATTATTTTCAAATCATCATATATCCATCTTAATTCAGGGGAAAATGGTCATTTTGTGCAGATGTCAATTTGAGAATTTTACTTGGACATTTTTTTATGATTTTTATCGGATATTTTGTTGCATATGGAAGAGGGATTCATGAAGATATATGCATGCACAAGGAAATACAAAGGAATAAAGAGGAAATAATTCAAGTTCATGATCATAGAGGAACCCTTCTGTAACGGCCCGCTATTTTGGACCATTCAAATCGACAACAAAACAACACATGTCTGACTTGAATAGCTCAAAATACCGAATTGTTAATTTAAATTTGGCAGAACTCAGAATATACAGTAAATAAATCACAAATCACAGATACATAGTAATATAATAACGCAAGAGCATAGAGATAGTAGTTCACGAAGCTATTATATATATACATCAGGGTTAAACAAGCTACAACAGAAGTAACAAGATACAACAGAAGTCTCAATATGATATTCAAGTATTAATTAGAATACATCATTGGAATCAACCGAATAACCGGAATTGAAACAGATAACTGAATCTTCAAGCAAAGCTCCAACTCCGAAGGTGAGTTTCAAATGTTGTATCACCCAGTCTGACCCGAGCGTAAAGTAAAACACAAAACACTCGAGTCAAGACATACATACTTATACAATGTAAACCAACTCAAGTGAACTGTAATATAAATGCACAAGTAACTTAAAGGATGCTTGGGACTGCCCATCCTTTAAGGATCCGTTAAACTATTTACTATGTAGAAATATACGCTATTATAATAATGTCTATTAGTAAAGTAAACTTACTTAAAAATAGCGTTAAGGAGTTACCCAATATCCCCCTTAACACATACATAGTGCCAACTGTCTACACAGTACCGTAATACCTCCTGATCGGGAAGCTACTAGAGGATACTCCACAGGTACGACACAAAACCAAAATCATACAAGGCGCGCTAGGGTAGGTGACATGGCACAAAGAGGCAATGCCAGGGTAGATATAACAACCACGCATTCGGACTGGTGGTAACGTGTAGCAACCACTACCGCCCACCTCGAGCCACACTCCTAAAAATCAAAGGTGCGCACCAATCAATCATAAAGTAATAGAATGGCATACAAAGAAGTGTGTCCGATAAGAGCAGCTACCTCATTGGCCCGGAATCGCTCCTGTTTTAGCCACCTTATGCCAACTCACAGGAGTCGGGTCCATGTATATACCACAATAGAACATCGCCACCATCCTACTTCATTCTGGAATCTCCACCGCATACATGGTTGTTAAAGTGGTTTTCGGTATCTACAGAGAGTATGCCCATATCCGATCCCGGTCTCTTTAACAACCAACGGTTATTATAGGCCATGGAAATTTATTTCAAAATCATTCATACTTCAAAAACCGAATATCATATCCATTTCAAAACTATGTCAATACGATATCATTTCCATTTAAAAACCAAATCAATATGATATCCCTTTTAAAATAAAACCCAAATTTTCGAATCACTGAATATTTCCTTCAATTCATTTAAGCTTGAAATATTCCTTTAAATCATATTAAACCAAAACCACGTAATAAAGTCATATTCTTAAATCTTCAATTCCAATAAGTCTCAAATCGATATATTTAAAGGCAATCCGTAATTTAATACAATTTCAAATAAACTCATTTCCAAAACCATAGTACTTTCAAAGTTATAACAACTCCAAAACCAAAACACTTTGGCACCATAATACTTTGAAATCATAACACATTGAAATATTATCATTTGGAAATTATAATACTTAGAAAATCATAACCCCTTTAAAACAATATTCATTACTAAAGTTGTAGCATTTTCTAAGTTCATTCGTTCAATTATAACAATTTCAAAGACATTGTATTTTCAGAAACAGCAGCACTTATAAAGTGTTACAGTAGATATTTTAGTATTTCAAAACAGTTCAATTTCAAAAACAGCAGCACTTATAAAGTGCCACGGTAGATAAAACTAGTATTTCAAAAAACAGTTCAAATTTCAAAAACTGCAGCACTTATCAAGTGTTACGGTAGCTATTAGAATTTCAAAACATAGTTTAATTTTAGAAACATCAGTATTTCAAAACATAGTTTAATTTCAGAAACCACAGTATTTAAAAAGTGTTACAGTAGCCAGATTAATTTCAAAAATGGTAGCACTTAGCAAATTCTACCCTAAGACTACAACATTTTGAAAATGTTACCAATTCAAATTCCAGGTTTATTATAACATTTCCAAAAACAATAAAATCTCAGTTTTTGCCATTTTTAACTTATAAAAACATATTTCGCGCTTCATACAATATTCATTTGGATATCATTTAACTGATGATTAAATAAAATAAATTTTTATAAATAAAATATCCAAATTAACTATAATTCATTTATTAAGTCAAAATTTCACTATTTTACTTAACTTTTTATTTTAACAAATAACTTAACACTTAATTTAGAATACCCATTTCATAAATAAAATATTTTCATCACCAAATTAACTTAAATTTCCATTTGAGAACTAAATTTTCAATTATCAAGTTAAGTCATATTTAAGTTACATTTTATACATTTTTACTTATACCTTTTAACTTATAGCAAATCACTATAAAACTTATTATACAAACCATATCCATTTCATAAATAAAATTTGATTACAATTACTAGGTTAGATTTAAAATTTCATATAAAATCAACTTTAATTATTAAGTTATTTATCATAAATAAGATCTTTAAATTCAACTTAAAACCAATAATTGACTTATAAAAAAATTTCCTTATATAAAACCGGTATCTCTTTATACTTTAAATCATTAAATCAAAATTTTGAGCTAAAATTTCATATATTTTAAAAATTCAAAATACTCAATAAATTTTAGTAAAATATTATAATAAAAATTTAACCATGGGTCTGTATAATATTTTCTAACCTAGGTCAAGTGGTACGGGTATGTATCATTTCAATCCGTAATTTAAGAAGAAAATACGGGTTCCATCATTTCAAACCCGCAATCCCAAGTCAAACAAAATAAAATAAAAATCTCTTGAGCCTATCATTTCAAATCATAACAATTTTTCCCTATCCTAATGTCCGTTCGGGTATGTATCATTTCAACCTGTAGTAAAAATGAACTTGCAATGTGAGCTATAGAAAATAAAATGAACTGTACGTCATAGCATATCATATCAGGATGTAACAAATATATAAGCAGAATTTAACATCATAAATCATATCACACGCATATATGAACTTATCAACATAGCATATAAATTTCTACATACCCAGTTGCCATTGTTTCATAATTATATAAGTACGAATGTCGAGAGTGATAAACTCACCTTCTTAAAGTTAGAATTGAAAATTCAAGACACAAATCCAAACTCCGCAAAGCATGAAAAGGCACAACTAGATTTTGAGTGGATGAAGAGTCAAGATCCAAGTCTTATACAAAAAAAAATACACAAACATAAGTATATGATTTAATACAAAGAATATAAATCACAACAAATGCACAAAACAAGTCGACATAAAGCAAAGATGGCTTTACCAAGGCAAGTAGGCTCGGCCACATCTACAAGGGGCTCGGCCATCATCACTTATGCTCGGCCATGGTTTTATTTGATGCAAGTAGACTTTGCTATGGGTAGGTAAAAGGCACAGCTAGCAATGGAATGAAGAGATGACAAGCAAAACTCTTGGAAGACAAAAAGACATGGCAAGTAAAAGGTCAAGCACACATGGCTCGACCCTAGGCTAAACATGGCTTGGCCATGATGGTTTTGAAGCAACTAGGCACGACTAGGGGATGCTTTGTTCATGGAAAGGCAAGGCATGGTGGAGTTGAGTTGAAGCCGAGGCAAAATAAGAGGAAGTGGTTTCATATACATGGCTCGACTAGGGTTTGAATCAAGGGATGGTGATGGATTTTTGGATCTAGGGTTTTATGGCATAAGTGATGGAGATGATGCGTAGTGGAGGCCAAGCACTGTGGTGGATGGAGGGGATGTGGTCGGCTATAGGAGGTGGTGGCCGAGCTTGCAAATAAAACGAAAGGAGAAAGAAAACGAAAGGAGAAGGAGAGAAACCATGAATACTTACTGTATTTTTCTTTTCTTTAGGAAACAAATGAGAGAGGAGATGTGAGAAACTTTTGTACGTGAATTACAAAAGTAATGATGGCTAGGGTTAGAGGAAAAGCATGGCTAGAGATGTAAGGTCTAGAAAATGAATGGCCAGGCAAATGGAAAGGCTATCAAATGAAAAGGCATGAATTAAAACATGTAACCTATGTCTCTTTGATTTTCCAAGCCATTTATCAAAAATAAACAAGTTAAAATTTTGTAAATAAAAATCAAAGTCTAAGAAAATAAAATAGAAAATAAAATAAAGAAATGAACATAGGAAAATAGAAAATAAAATACAGAAAATAATTGCGTGTAAAACACTGAATTTTATCAAATTTAAAGAGTGCAAAACGGAATTTGATGAAATGAAAAGTAGAACGAATATTAGAATTATATTCTGCTTCAAAGAAAAAGATTTAAAAAGAGAAATTTAAATTTTAAAATTTCAAATGAAAGTCAAAGTTTGGCCAAAGTTGACCAAAATATAAAATTTTCAGAAAATGTTTATTTTATTGTATTTGAAAATAAATTACAAACAAATTCCAAACTTATATTGGAAATTTCTAAAGATTCACTTTTAAATAATTTAAAATCAAAGTTTTCAAATAAAAATTTAACTAAAATATTTACAAATTATGGGTTGTTATACTCTCCCCCACTCAAAACTTTTCGTCCTCGACAAGGAACGAGACACAAAAACAAAAAAACAAGATAGAATGAGATATGATTAAGATAAGATGAAGAGAAAATTGAAATTATATTTGATAACTGTTGTTATGGGTGAATTTGACAAGATGGAGATGATCTTCCCAAGATCTTCCAAAATCAAGAACACAAGCACGAAGAAGTTCCTCTAGAATCTGATTCACTCTTTCCATTTTACCGTCGGTCTGTGGATGGTAAGCAATGCTCAGATTCAAATGAGTACCAAGGGTTCCTGAAAAGTTTTCCAAACTGAAAGGTAAAGATAAGTTCTTCTAAGAGGAAGAACTATAGGTCGAATTTCAAGAATAAGATCAATTCAGAATTCAATTTCCAGCTTAGGATGCAGGGGAATAGGAACAGCTCGAAAGAAAATAAATTGGAAAACAAATAAGATAATAAATTTTAAACCCATGAAATTTTCAACTTGAATTAATAATTTATTTCATCCATTTGATTTCACCCAAGTTAAATAAATATTAACTATTTCTAATTTCATCATCTTATCATCCAATTATCTTAAATTAACAATTTCTAAAATCATGAATTTGAAAATCATTTATTATACTCATAATTTTTTTAATAAATTTAATTCTTCTTTATTATAAATTATTATTAAATTTTCCACTTAATATATCCAATTACATATATCAAGCATATTTACTCCTACTATAACTATTCTAGTTTATTTATAAATTCCTTTAACATCATTTTATATTGTAAATTATTCAATTACATAGTTAACTTCTAATAATTTAGATAAGTTATATTGGAATGCAGTTTAGTATTATACAAATAAAACTTTCTAATTCAATTATCTCAAGCATAAATATTTATTCAAAAATTTGATTTCATTTTATAACTGAAATTATCCTTCAAGATAAAACTAAAGAATTAAATTTCCAATTAACTTTAGACTATTTTAGAGATAAATAAATATACACAATATATATCAAATCAAATCTTGAATCATATATCAAATATATTATAAATCAAGTCATATTTTAGAAATCTAAATCAATTTAATTCTCCAAAGCAAGACCATAGCAAAACTACAGAATGGTCTCTTCCCTTCGAAACTCGAAAATGAATGTCGAAGATGTTGCATTCATCACCGGAATTATTTTTCAGCGACAAAGAAAAGAGCACTGATTTACAAATTAATTTTTTTTTGAAACAATTTCTACTTGAAACAGTTTAAATAATACACCCTTAAAAACTTTAAACACAAAGTTTGAAACCATCGGAAATTAAATTCTTAGTTTCTTGTTTTAAATTCATTTAAATTTCCAAATTAATTAATAGCCATGTTTATTGTTCAATTATTTATCTATGAAGCAAAAGATAATGGTTACAAGCTATATATACAGAGTCAAATATTAACTATCAAAATTCAGAAAATTATACTTTTATACATATACAATATAATTATAAAAAATTTATTTCATTTACTAAATTTGAAAACTATATTGTGTCGGTTTGCTCTGTTCAAGTGTTTTGGAGATCCTATCAATAACATTGATCAAAAGAATCGATTGAAAACCCAAATCAGCATCAAAAACTCAAACAACACAATATATAAAACATTTTAAATATAGATTTACAAATACACTATACAGGAATAGATTTTCAAAGCAAGGATAGAGGTTCAAATTTAATAACTCAAATCAAAGAAAATTTTGATTTGAGGATAAGTTGGAACAAAAGATAAGATGGTTAACTAACTGAATAAAGAAATGGATAAGCTTATATAAATCGTGGGCAACCTTAACCAGGTCAACCGCGACATCAAGAATTAGATCGATGTGGAATTCTAAGGCAAATCTACATTCGATCTCAAGAGGTAGAATTTGGGACAACAAGAGATACTAGCATCTAACCGAGGATATATAGAAATCTCCGGTGAATCAATGCCTATTGTAAAGGAGTTTCCCTCTTTTAGAAATCCGTTTGATATTGGCAAGACCGCCGACTCATTATAAAGCTTATTCGAAGTGGAGTCATGGGATATTCCAGAATCAAAAGAAGACGAATAGTGAGGGACAAGAATGGATTTCGGAACCGAGGTAACGTTCCAAAATTCAAAGGAAATAGATTCAAAGAGAAAGAGATTCAAGCTCGAACGAAAGTGATTCTGTAAATAAATTTACCATATATGCTAAGTTTACCTGGAGCCAAAGCTCTGATACCACCTGTAATGGTCCACTATTTTGGACCATTCATATCAATAATAAAACCACACATGTCTGACTTAAGTAGCTCAAAATACCAAATTGTTAATTTAAATTGGGCAAAACTCATAATATACAATAAATAAATTACAGACAACAGACACAGAGTAATATAATAATGTGGAAGTAAAGAGATAGTAGTTCATGAAGCTACAATATATATATATACATCAGAGTTAAACAAGCTACAACAGAAGTAGCAAGATACAACAGAAGTCTCAATATGATAATCAAGTATTAATCAGAATACATCACTGGAATCAACTGAATAACCGAAGCGAAACAGATAACTGAATCTTCAAGCAAAGCTCCAACTCCGAAGGTGAGCTTCAAATGTTGTATCACTCAGTCTGACCCGAGCATAAAGTAAAACGCAAAACACTCAAGTCAGGACATACATACTTATACAATGTAAACAACCTTAAGTGAACTGTAATATAAATGCACAAGTAACTTAAAGGATGCATGGGACCGCCCATCCTTTAAGGATCCGTTAAACTATTTACTATGTAGAAATATACGCTATTATAATAATGTCTATTAGTAAAGTAAACTTACTTAAAAATAGCGTTAAGGAGTTACCCAATATCCCCATTAACAAATACATAGTGCCAATAGTCTACACAATATCGTAATACCTCCAGATCGGGAGGCTACCAGAGGATACTGCATAGGTACGACACAAAACCAAAATCATACAAAGCGCGCTAGGGTAGGTGACACGACACAACGAGGCAAAGCCAGGGTAGATATACAAATTATGCATCCGGACTGGTGGTAACGCGTAGCAGCCACTACTGCCCACCTCGAGCCACAATCTCAAAAATCAAAGGTGTGCACCAATCAATCACAAAGTAATAGAATGGCATACGAAGAAGTGTGTCCGATAAGAGGAGCTACCTAATTGGTCCGGAATCGCTCCTGTTTTAGCCATCTTATGCCAACTCACAGGAGTCGGGTCAACATACATACCTCAATAGAACATCGCCACCATCCTACTTCATTCTGGAATCTCCACCACGTACACGGTCGTTAAAGTGGTTTTCGGTATCGACGGAGAGTATGCCCATATCCGATCCCGATCTCTTTAACAACCAACCGTTATTATAACCCATGGATATTTATTTCAAAATCATTTATACTTCAAAAACCAAATATCATATCCATTTCAAAACAATGTCAATATGATATCATTTCCATTTAAAAACCAAATCAATATGATATCCCTTTTAAAATAAAACCCAAATTTTCAAATCACTGAATATTTCCTTCAATTCATTTAAGCTTGAAATATTCCTTTAAATCATATTAAACCAAAACCATGTTATAAATTCATATTCTTAAATCTTCAATTCCAATAAGTCTTGAATCGATATATTTAAAGACAATTCTTAACTTAATACAATTTCAAATAAACTCATTTCCAAAACCATAGTACTTTCAGAGTTATAACAACTCCAAAACCAAAACACTTTGGGACCATAATACTTTGAAATCATAACACTTTGAAATATTATCATTTGGAAATTATAATACTTAGAAAATCATAACCCAGTTAAAACAACATTCATTACTAAAGTTTTAGCATTTTCTAAGTTCATTCGTTCAATTATAACAGTTTCAAAGACATTGTATTTTCAGAAACAGCAACACTTATAAAGTGTTACATTAGATATTTTAGTATTTCAAAACAGTTCAATTTCAGAAACAGCAGCACTTATAAAGTGCTACAGTAGATAAAATTAGTATTTCAAAAACAGTTCAATTTTAGAAACAGCAGCACTTATAAAGTGTTACGGTAGCTATTAGTATTTCAAAACATAGTTTAATTTCAGAAACAGCAGCATTTAAAAAGTGTTACAGTAGCTAGTTTAATTTCAGAAATGGTAGCACTTAGCAAATGCTATCCTAAAACCACAGCATTTTTGAAATGTTACCAATTCCAATTCCAATTCCAGGTTCATTATAACATTTTCTGAAACAATAAATCTCATTTTTTGCCATTTTAACTTATAAAAACATATTTCACGCTTCAGAAAATATTCATTTGGATATCATTTAACTGATGATTAAATAAAATAAATTTTTATAAATTTAATATCCAAATTAACTATAATTCATTTATTAAGTCAAAATTTCACTATTTTACTTAACTTTGTATTTTAACAAATAACTTAAAACTTAATTTACAATACCCACTTCATAAACAAAATATTCTTATCACCAAATTAACTTAACTTTCCATTTGAAAACTAAATTTTCAATTATCGAGTTAAGTCATACTTAAGTTACATTTTATACATTTTTACTTATACCTTTTAACTTATAGCAAATCACTATAAAGTTTATTATACAAACCATACCCATTTCATAAATAAAAATTGATTACAATGACTGGGTTAGATTTAAAATTCCATATCAAATCAACTTTAATTATTAATTTATTTATCATAAATGAGAGTTTTAAATTCAACTTAAAACCAATGATTGACTTATAAAAAAAATTCCTTATAGAAAACCAATATCTCTTTATATTTTAAATCATTAAACCAAATCTTTAAGCTAAAATTTCATATATTTTAAAAATTCAAAATACTTAATAAATTTTTAATAAAATTTTATATTAAAAATTTAACATGGGTCTGTATAATATTTTCTAACCTAGGTCAAGTAGTACGGATATGTATCATTTCAATCCGTAACTTAAAAAGAAAATTCGAATTCTATCATTTCAAACCCACAATCCCAAGTCAAACAAAATAAAATAAAATTAGCTTGAGCCTATCATTTTAGCTCATAACGATTTTTTTCTATTCAAATGTCCGCTCGGGTATGTATCATTTCAGCCCATAGTGAAAAGGCAATTTGCAGTGTAAGCTATAGAAAATAAAATGAATTATACATCATAGCATATCATATTAAGCAGAATGTGACATCATAAATCATATCACAGGCATATATGAACTTATCAACATAAAATATAAATTTCTATATACCCACTTGTCATCATTTCACAATTATATAAGTACGAATGTCGAAAGTGATAAACTCACCTTCTTAAAGCTAGAATTGAAAATTCAAGACACAAATCCACACTCCACAAAGCACAAAAAGGCACGACTAGATTTTGAGCGAACGAAGAGTCAAGATCCAAATCTTGTAAATAAACTAATATACAAACATAAGTATATGATTCAATACAAAGAATATAAATCAAAACAAATGCACAAAACAAGTCAACATAAAACAAAGATGGCTTTACCCAGGCAAGTAGGCTCAACCACATCTACAAGGTGCTCGGCCATCATCACTTGTGCTCAGCCATGGCTTGATTTGATGCAAGTAGACTCGGCTATAGGTAGGCAAAAGGCACAACTAGCAATGGAATGAAGAGATGACAATCAAAACTCCTGGAAGACAAAAAGACAACGCAAGTGAAAGGTCAAGCACACATGGCTCGGCCCTAGGCTAAACATGGCTCGGCCATTATGGTTTTGAAGCAACTAGGCATGGCAAGGGGATGCTTTCGTCATGGAAAGGCAAGGCAAGGTGGAATTGAGTTGCGGCCGAGGAAAAATAGGAGGAAGTGGTTGCATATACATGGCTCGGCTAGGGTTTGAATCAAGGGATGGTGATGGATTTTTGGATCTAGGGTTTTATGGCATAAGTGGTGGAGATAATGGGTAGTGGAGGCCGAGCATATGTGGTGGATGGAGGGGATGTGGTCGGCTATAGGAGGTGGTGGCCGAGCTTGCAAATAAAAAGAAAGGAGAAAGAAAATGAAAGGAGAAGGAGAGAAGCCATGAATACTTACAGTATTTTTCTTTTCTTTAGGTAACAAATGAGAGAGGAGATGTGAGAAACTTTTGTACGTGAATTACAAAAGTAGTGCGGCTAGGGTTAGAGGAAAAGCACGGCTAGAGATGTAAAGGCTAGAAAATGAATGGCAAGGCAAATGGAAAGGCTATCAAATAAAAAGGCATGAATTAAAACATGTAACCTATGTCTCTTTGATTTTCCAAACCATTTATCAAAAATAAACAAGTTAAAATTTTATAAATAAAATTCAAAGTCTAAATTAAGTAAAATAGAAAATAAAATAGAGAAATGAACATAGAAAAGTAGAAAATAATTACAGAAAATAATTACGTATAAAACACTAAATTTTATCAAATTTAAAGAGTACAAAACGGAATTTGACGAAACGAAAAGTAGAACGAATATTAGAATTATATTCTGCTTCAAAGAAAAGGATTTAAAAAGAAAAATTCAAATTTAAAATTTTCAAATGAAAGTCAAAGTTTGGCCGAAGTTGACCAAAATATTAAATTTTTTAGAAAATGTTTATTTTATTATATTTGGAAAATAAATTACAAACAAATCCCAAACTTACATTGGAAAATTTTAAAATTCACTTTTAAATGATTTAAAAATTAAACTTTTCAAATAAAAATTTAATTAAAATATTTACAAAATTATGAGTTGGTACACCATCCACTTACCTAAATCTACAATTAGAAGCTAATGTACAATTAAGTGGAGGTTAAAGCTTCATGCACATCAAATGATGGATTAATTAATGGTTAATGGTTACTTGATAGCCACACTTCTTAAAGGGAATTTTAGGAAGCACCATAAAAATTGAATTAGAGTTGTATGCATGTATAAATAACCCTCTTATGTATATGTAAATATCTTCTACTCTTTAAACTTAGTTAGAAAATCAAAATAAAAGTTGTATGCTCTATGTTTCATGAAATAAAAATGGCTACTTAAAATCTTTCTCTTCTCTTTTCTACTTGTTTTTATTTACTTCAATGCTTATGCTTATTTCGATGTTCTTCTCTTTTCTTTGGTAGTAGATTAAATTTACATTCACGCAAGTAGTGTAGCTTTGTTTTTATGCAAGTGGCTAGTACTTAATCTCTCTTTCTTCCTTTACTTAGTTTCCATTTCTTTGCTTTCTAATATTGAAATTTACAAGTGTTGATTTGATAACACAAATGAGTAGCTAAACCCTTTCAATTTAGGGGTAATGAAGCTCTCTAACTTTATGTAATTTTAACATTTTTATGAATTATGATCTCTTTTGGTTTGTGCTTCATGAAAGTGAATTTTGATGTAAGTTAATACAAGTGGGTTTGATAGCTTATGTTGCTTTTGCAAATAAGCTATTCTTATTCAACATAAACACAATTTACATCACCATTTGCTAATTGATTTTTGATTTTGAAAAGAAAGTAAAAACAAAATTTGATTAACTATCTTACTAATCACAATAGTAATAGATCATACTTAAAATAGCTTTTTCTTTGGCTTCATTTTCGTGAGAATTTTTAAGTGGTATAATTGTTATATTATAGTTTGATGGTTTATGTTATGCTAATTAATAACATAAATAAACCATACTTATGATCAATGCAACAATTATTTCATTTAATATCATAACTAAAGATCATAATTTTTTTTGTTGATTTATAAAAATAGGATAGCGGATTTACCTCTAAATCGTTCTCTAATCTCATAGTTTTTAATTTCATTTTCCTTTTAATTTTAGCTCTGTTTATAAATAATAGTTAACAATCTTGTCTCCACTTTGGTCTAATTTGATTGAATTGATTTTTAAAATCTAAAACAATTCCCTACGGATCAACCCGTACACGCAATGTACTAAAATTGTACGCCGTGCGCTTGCGGTTTGAATTTTAATTTGAAATTTATCGACGGTTTTCTAATCCGATAGAAAACTCGTCGTTAAACAAGTTTTTGGCGCTGTTGCCGGAGATTTTGTTTTGATTTTGATTTTCTATTTTTGGATTATTTTTGTGTGATTTTATTTGTGTGTTTATTTACATTTAAAAATAAAATTGTTGTGTCTTGTTTGCATTTTGTTTGTTGTTGTTTTCAAGGGTGTTGTTGATTTGCGGTTGCATATATTAATAATAAAAAACATATACACAATTTCTTCTGATAAAGAAATTTTTTTTTGTTCATTTCCATTACAGTTTACATTTACAAGTACAATTACTATTTCAGTTCCTAAAGCTTGTGATTTTCACATTTCTTCCTTACCATTGTCTCACAAAACAACTGTTCTATCAGCTGCCACCCTGCTACTAATCACTTCCAGACCATCGCTCTGCACTTCAAAAACTCATCCTTCTTACTGTTCCTCCACCATCTCTACTGACCCACTGCCTCATGCAAATCAAACCACGGCCTCAAATACATCACCTATTCCCTCCTACTCACTGTCAAATACCACCATCATCACCACTTACTGCAAATCCAAACCGCAATTCATTCCGTAGAGCAAATTGGTTAAAGAACAGAATACAACAGTCTATATGCGTCACCACACAACGCAATGCAACAATACTGTATGTTACAGCAACGAATCAGTAACAGTTTAAAGCGTTACAAAATCAGAAAGTGCAACAGATTCGCAAAGCAACAACGGTATTTAGTTACTGATTTGGGCGTATCAGAAACGAAAGCAAGAAGATACCAAAGTTCATCGGAGGCTTGTCATGACAATCGCCTTAAGACTTTACTTGAAGTCTCCCAGGGTACAACCGACGGAACCGCGCGAGAGTGCAACGAGTACGTCAGTCTGAGACGATGACAACAGAAACGAATTGAAGGAAGAAGATGTAAAATCAGTGAGTGATTTGATCAGGATCTATCATTGATTTATAGTTGCTGAACGGTCACGGTCGCGTCTGTTTAAGACATATCCATTCACTTTCTTCTTCCAACGGGTCACACCCATTTTAGTTCAAATTCAAACGGGCCGCGCCCTTATCTGCAGCCAAGAAAAAAAACCCGCAGAAAATTGCGGTGTTTTCTGTAGCAAAAATAAGATTTCATAGCAAGCCCAAGCCCAAGCCCGAGCCCAGCCCGGTTTGGTACGGGACGGGCGGGCGGCGTGCGCGCGCGTGTGTTCATCAGATTTGGGTCCTCCCCCTCGCACAAAATTACCTGACCCTAAGGGCCAATATAGGGAATGAGGATCCTACATATATACACGATTTAATCTTTCATTTTGCCAATGTGGGACTAAAGCATATTTCATTCATCTCTTTAGAATTGTCAACAATCCCCCACATGAATGATAATATACTTTTCCCCCACACAAAGTGGAATATCTCAGACTACGTATGGAATAATGCTTTTCGAAGGATAAGTAGATGTTTCACTTTGAACTTTCCTTTGTTAACACTTATCGGATATACTTGGCTAATCGGTGAATTATTTCATCTTGAACCGTTTGCCGTTATTGTATAACCAGACAATAAGATTAACAAAGCATTGTTTCCCTTCTCATCCAATCTCCTGGTTGTGTTCATTTTGGTCCTGAACAAATTTTGTTCTACGAGTGTATATAGAGAATTTAAGCCTTTAATATTCTCATAGAGCCGACCCAGCTCACACTAACATAGGTGATCGCAACCATAAGGAGTATCCTACATATACCCCACTTGTTATTTTACAAGATATGGTCATCATTAAAAAGCATAGCTTTAACCTTTTAATACTTCTGTAGGCATGCATTTATGTTTTGCACCATAGGAATGAAATGGACTATGTCCAGAAAATGCATTACGTTTTGAGTTATTCAGAACTGGTTTTCCTATTGATCCTAGTCCGTGGGATCTCCAATCGCGAGGATAGGTTTCCGTATAAGATAACTCTTGTTGGTTTAGGCTTTTAAACCCATTCCCCGTGATGCGCAGTCTATTTTCTCTCTTGATAACCCTTTTGTAAATGGATCCGCTAGGTTATCATTTGTTCTTACATAATCAATGGAGATAGTTCCATTAGAGAGTAACTGCCTAACTGTGTTATGGCGTCGACGAATGTGTCGTGATTTGCCATTATACACAAAGTTTTTCGCTCTATTTAGCGCAGCTTGATTGTCGCAGTGAATACATATGGCCGTTACAGGTTTAGGCCATAAAGGAATATCTTCTAAGAAATGACAAAGCCATTCTGCTTCTTCTGCTGCTTTGTCTAATGCAATGAACTCTGATTCCATAGTGGATCGAGCTATGCATGTTTGCTTCGTTGATTTCCATGACACTGCTGCTCCTGCAAGAGTGAAGACATAACCACTTGTGGATTTTGATTCCTCTGAATTTGCAATCCAGTTTGCATCACTGTATCCTTCTAGAACGGCTGGATATTTTCCGTAATGTAAGGAATAATTTGTGGTATTCTTCAAGTATCCCAACACTCTCATTAGTGCTTTCCAGTGTTCCTTTCCTGGGTTACTTGTATACCTGCTTAGTCGACTTACTGCATAAGCTATATCTGGTCTCGTGCAATTCATGAGATACATTAGACATCCTATTACACGGGAATATTCTAGTTGCATTACACTTTCTTTAGAGTTTTTATGCAGTACTTCCGATGGATTAAAAGGTGTCCTCACTCCTTTAGTTCCATAATGTTGGAATTTCTTAATTATTTTGTCTACATAATGTGACTGAGATAATTGTATTCCATTAGCCGTTCTTATTATTTTGATTCCCAAAATAATGTCAGCAACTCCTAAATCTTTCATATCAAAATTATTGATAAACAGTTTCTTTATGGTCTCTATAACTTTAATGTTAGGACCAAAGATTAGCATATCGTCCACGTATAAACAAACAAACAAACACGTATGATTGTCCAACTTGTTTACAATAAACACATTTGTCACATTCATTTATACGAAAACCATTTCTCATCATGACACTGTCAAATTTTGCGTGCCATTGTTTTGGAGCTTGTTTGAGTCCGTATAGTGATTTTACCAATTTACAAACTTTGTTTTCATTTCCCTTGGATACAAATCCTTCGAGTTGCTCCATGTAGATTTCCTCATCAAGGTCTCCATTTAAGAATGCTTTCTTTACATCCATTTGATGAATTTCTAGATTGTAGATGGATGCAATTGCTATTAGCATTCTTATTGATGTTATTCGTGTAACTGGTGAATATGTGTCAAAAAAGTCTACACCTTCTTTTTGACGATATCCTTTGGCTACTAATCTGGCTTTGTATTTATCAATAGAGCCATCTGATTTCATTTTCTTCTTGAAAATTCATTTGCAGACAATAGGTTTTATTCCAGGTGGAATGTTAACAATTTCCCAAATTTTATTACTTAGGATTGAATCGATCTCACTTTGAATTGCTTCTTTCCAACATGAAGATTCAGAAGATGACATGGCTTCCTTGTACGTTTGAGGTTCGTATTCTAACACATATGTGTAAATATCCGAACCAAATGATTTAGAAGTTCTAGCACTTACACTTCTTCTTGGTTCTACTTCATCACTTTCACGATGAGTTTCATTTTGATGTGGGCTATTTGATTCTTCTCGTGTCCTTTTAGGGACATTATTCCCTTCATTCTTTTTGTGTGGAAACACTTCTTCAAAGAATGATGCATCTCTTGATTCCATGATTGTATTTACATGAATATCAGGTATATCAGACTTGAATACCAAAAATCTATATGCACTACTATTTTGGGCAGGTCCTAAATAGTAACAATCTACAGTTTTTAGTCCAAGTTTGACCTTCTTTGGAGGCGGAACTGGAACTTTTGCCAAGCACCCCCACACTTTGAGGTATTTAAAACTTGGTTTGTGTCCTTTCCATAACTCATATGGAATTGTTCCTGTTTTATTGTGAGGGACCTTGTTTAATATGTGATTAGACATATTTAATGCTTCTCCCCACAAGTTCGTCGGTAGACCAGAAGTTAAAAGCATGGCAGTAATCATGTCTTTTAACATTCTGTTCTTCCTTTCGGCTACACCATTTTGTTGTGGTGAATATGGTGCTGTTGTTTGATGAATTATTCCATTTTCTGCACAGAATTGTTCAAACGGCGACTCATATTCTCCACCTCGATCAGACCTCAATATCTTGATCTTTTTATTTAGTTGATTTTCTACTTCAGCCTTATATTTTATAAATGATGTAATTGCTTCATCTTCACTATTTAAAAGATATACGTAGCAATATCGTGTATAATCATCAATAAATGTGATAAAATACTTTTTTCCACCTCTTGTAGGTAAGTTTTTGAAATCACATAAGTCAGTATGAATCATTTGTAACGGTTCAGTACTTCTATCAACAGTATGAAATGGTTTCTTAACCATTTTTGCTTCTACACATGTCTCACATTTGTATTTTTTATCTACTTGAAATTGTGGAATTAAATCCAGATTTGCAAGTTTTTTCATCTTTCGAAAGTTTATATGTCCTAATCTTTCATGCCATAATAGAGCATCATACTCGACAACATAAGAAACTTCCTTTTTATTCATTTCATAATTACAATATACATTATTGTTGCCAATTACGGCTACATTAGCCTTAAATAGGCCATCACACAAGTATCCTCTCCCTATATAGATTCCAGCCTTAGACAGAACAACTTTATCTGATTCGAAGACCATTCGGAAGCCTTTCTTCGAGAGTACAGGTCCAGAGATCAAGTTCTTGCGAATGTTTGGAACATGAAGCACATCATTCAACGTAATATTCTTACCAGATGTGAACTTGAGAATCACTTTCCCGCTTCCCTCAATCATTGACACTGCAAAGTTGCCCATGTACAACTTTTCTTCATGATCGAATTTGTTGTAAGTGGAGAACATGGACTTTTCAGAACATACGTGTCGTGTAGCACCTGTGTCAAACCACCACTGAGAAGGATTCTGAACTAGATTGCATTCCGACACAACTCCAGAAAAATTAGACCCATCGATGTCCATGTTTTCCACAACGTTTGCTTTAGAATTATTCTGTTTCTTGTGCCTGCAATCCTTTGCTTGATGTCCAGTCTTGCCACAAACCCAACACTGCCCATTGAACTTCTTGGACGGCTTCTGATCATTTTGTTTGGTTTCTGGCGCCTTTCTTTTCTTTTTGTTTTTGTTTTTGTTAGGGTTTACTTTTTTCTTTGCCCCTTCTGCAACAAAAGCGTCTTCGTTTTTTGGTTTAGTGACTCCACGATTATCTGCCTCGATCTTCAATCTGACGATGAGGTCTTGTAAGGATGTCTCCTTCTTCTTGTGCTTCAAATAATTGCGGTAGTCCTTCCACGATGGTGGTAGCTTTCCAGTGATTGCTTCAACCAGGAAAGATTCACCAACTTCGTGGCCTTCTGCTTGCAATTCATGGATAATGATATGAAGTTCATGCAATTGCGTAATTACAGATTTTGAATCTACCATCTTGTAGTCCATGAACTTGTCAACTATGAACTTCTTCAGGCTCACGCTTTGCGTTTTGTACTTTGCATTAAGCGCATTCGAGAGAGCTTTTGCAGTTTTCAGTGGCTGTTACACTTTGTACAAAACCTTATCCAAACAGTTCAGGATGTAATTCCTGCACAAGAAATCCGAGTGCCTCCATGCATCAATTGCAGAAATCTCATTTGCTGAATTGGTTTTGCCTGGCGTAGGCGGCACTAGTTCATCTTCATCAAGATACTTCTGCAGACCAAGGGTTGTGAGATAAAAGAGCATCTGACTTTGCCATGTTAGAAAATCATCTCCGTCTCCCTTGAATGGGTGGGTTTATTTAAGTTCGCTGTCTTGATCGACATCGGTTCTGCCGCCATCTCTGTTTTAACCGAAACAGGAAAGTCTTAAGATGTAGAGAAAATTGGTTAAAGAACAGAATGCAACAGTCTATATGCGTCACCACACAACGCAATGCAACAATACTGTATGTTATAGCAACGAATCAGTAACAGTTTAAAGCGTTACAAAATCAGAAAGTGCAACAGATTCGCAAAGCAACAACGGTATTTAGTTACTGATTTGGGCGTATCAGAAATGAAAGCAAGAAGATACCAAAGTTCGTTGGAGGCTTGTCGTGACAATCGCCTTAAGACTTTACTTGAAGTCTCCCAGGGTACAACCGACGGAACCGCGCGAGAGTGTAACGAGCACGTCAGTCTGAGACGATGGCAACAGAAACGAATTGAAGGAAGAAGATGTAAAATCAGTGAGTGATTTGATCAGGATCTATCATTGATTTATAGTTGCTGAACGGTCACGGTCGCATCTGTTCAAGACATATCCGTCCACTTTCTTCTTCCAACGGGTCGCACCCGTTTCAGTTCAAATTCAAACGGGCCGCGCCCGTATCTGCAGCCAAAAAAAAGACCCGTAGAAAATTGCATTGTTTTCTGTAGCAAAAATAAGATTTCATGGCAATCCCGAGCCCAAGCCCAAGCCCGGCCCGGCACGGGACGGGCGGGCGGCGTGCGCGTGTGTTCATCGGATTTGGGTCCTCCCCCTCGCACAAAATTACCTGACCCTAAGGGCCAATATAGGGAATGAGGATCCTACATATATACACGATTTAATCTTTCATTTTGCCAATGTGGGACTAAAGCATATTTCATTCATCTCTTTACAATTGTCGACACATTCTTCCATCCCAACCCTATTTTATCTCCCTGACTCCACCAGACAGTGCCACAAAAACCAACATTAACTCCTTACCACTACTTCGATCAACTCAACCCCTCCGACGAGCACATTTACTACTCCAACACATTCAATACCTCCTTCAGTACCACTGTACCAGTTCGTCCATCATTTCGACCTCTACAAAACACACTGCAACATTCACCACAATTACTTACAACTTCACCAATCACTTGCAACATCACTGCTGAGACCAATTACCACCCTTCAGCAAACATCACCCTGCCACTTCGCACTGCCACTTCCCAGCGTCCTCTTTACACAAAAAAAACTGCAACGAACACTTGCCATCCACCTACAAATAAAAACTCATCACAGTGCACCAACCTGCACATCACTGCTGTGCATACAGCACCAAACTGCTGCACCCCCTCCAACCAAGTCATTGCCTTCAACGGCAGTTCTCTACCCTGCTCCATCATCTGCTCTATTACCATCGACCAACTCATCTCAGTAAACTTCTTAACCAAAACTTCTTGTCTCTGTTCATACATATTGAATACACAGTTTCCAATTCCAGCTTCCCACATTTCT
This sequence comes from Allium cepa, assembly GCA_030765085.1. Taxonomy (NCBI): domain Eukaryota; kingdom Viridiplantae; phylum Streptophyta; class Magnoliopsida; order Asparagales; family Amaryllidaceae; genus Allium; species Allium cepa. Next base: position 521,388,023 of record CM060938.1, read on the forward strand.
TTCCACAGCAGTGTGCACACACAACATAACTATAGCCACTTACATCGCACAACCTTCCAACCACATTCTCGCCAACAGCCCACACATCTTCAACCAACTACTGCTAACCCCTGAACTGCTTCCACAAATACTACATTTCATTTCATATATATGCCTTCAATCTTCCCATAACCTCACTTCAACAACATCAACTTATAGTCCTTAAAAACTCGATGCTATCTCCACTTGCCGCAGATCGACTACTTCAGCAACTCTACAATCTCAACTGTTGCACTGCCTTGGCCAAATCGTCACTCTGCCTCGCATTTTACGATCTTTGTTCTTTAAGGCTTGGGTTATGGTGTCAGACATGGTGGTGTGAGTTAGTGATGGGTCGCAGGTTGTATTTCTTGATGTTTGAGAAGTTTGGTGAAAACAGTTTGAACTAGAAGAGGGTGGTGAGTTAAACTGGTAGGAAGGTGATTAACAACAAGTTAAAAGAAGAAGGGGGTGAAGCAAGAAACAAGCAAGAGGTGAATGGTTCAGAGTGCAACAGTTTGAAGAAGGTGAGCATCAAGTTGAAGGTGGTAAGGCAAGAAGAATAACAGAAAGTTGCAGTAGAGAGAAATGCATAAATGAAAAATAAAGAAAACTGACTTTATTGATTTATCACTGATCATCATTCATGCATATTGCCTTCATACATATATATGACTAATTACAACGGCTCTAAACTAACCCCTAACAAATCCTAACCCAAACTGTAGTCAAGCTAAATACATTTATATGGCAAAGCAACCATATATCAGCCAGTATATATCACGCACACAACTTCCCAAAACCTCATCAGGCACTAACACTTTCAACCTCCATTGTTGGACCACCACTTGCCTCCGACCACCTTCCAGTGCCAGCTTTCGATCACCTCTGACGAACTCTAACCTGAGCTGTGTTTTATTTTGCATTTACTGTTTTTAATGGCTGCTTCTAGATATTGGGCATAACATTCCCCTCCCCTTCAAAACAACATTGTCCTCAAGGTTGAGTCGAAGCTTTTCCAGCCATTCCAGACAATGTGCTACCACCCGGGTCGAATATGAATATCTTCTTTTCACTATAATGCTTGCCTAGGCATACAAAATAGTTGAAAGTTTTTAACCAAATAACTCTCTCATCAATATTTCCAGGCTCTTTTGTTTTGTCACCATTCAGAGAAGAATCTTCATGCAAACATTCGTTATATATTTCTACTGCAAACTTTATTTTTGTACAACTCCTTTTAAATTTAATAATAGGCAGGTGCTCACATGTATTGCTTCCTAACGATGAGATTTTACCAAAGTGAACATTCTCTATTTCTATACCATCATCCTTTTTTGTCCATCTTTTCTTGTCAGAACCATAAACCATGATTGACTGTTTCCCTAAAATAACATGGGCTTCACTATCATTAGCTATATCAGGCTTTTCCCAAGAATTATCACTTTTCGAAAGAGGCATTGAAATTGAAGTTTCTCTTACTTTCTCTACTGGTTCATGTAAAATTTGAGTGGCACAACCTTTCCCTTTTTCTATAACATGCTCATTTGTGGGTTGCTTTTGTGCTTGAATGTCATTGGAAGGGATTGACAACCTGCATTTCAATTTATAAATTGCATTCCAATGCTGAATTGCTTTGCTGAAAATCACCCATTGATCATAGTCTTGAACATTATGAGAATGTCTATAAAACCATTGCAAAGCTTCTTTTTTAAGATGAAAAGAACAAATATGAACCCATTCTTCAACATCAATATTGCGGTATTTGAAAAACAGCTCAGCATGCGTTAACCAATCAACCGCGCTGTCTTCTCCTGAGGATGTGGGAAAATCTATCTTAATGGTAAGGCTGGCTGTGTCTTTAGACTGATTTGCAAGAAAATTGCAGTTTCATGAAGGGAAATGGTGCTCAAAATTGATGGGTTTTGGTTCTGGTTCTTGATATTTGTTGATGTCAGTTCTTGATATTTCTTCATGGTCCTTCTGGTTCTTCAATTCTTTCAATTCGGAGAAATTTTTTGACAACGTTTCTTGTATTTTTTCCATTTTTTCGTTGAATTCTTGGCTTTCAGTGTTTGTAGTTTCAAAGGAGGATGAAGCCTCCTCGTTAACATCAGAACTTGTACTCAACCAAGGATCAGCTAGGTAAGGGTCTGAATCTTGCTCACTGTATGGCTGTAATTGTTTAGATTTAGAACTTCCATAAAACTCAGCCAATGCTTGTAATTGTTTTGCAACTCGTCTCAAATTTGTGAGTTGTCTTCGATTTATAAGATCAAAACTGCCATAGTGGTAAACAACTGCAACATTGGTAAAGACATTCCAAATAGAGGCATTGATATTCCAGATTCGAGATACTATAGAATCCAACACAAAAGGTAATTTTTTGAGAAGATCATGAAGAAGGTGTACCGTGTTTTTTATGGCAAGGGTTAAAGAATCAAGGAAAATGGGTAAAGAATCATAATCCAATGATTCTAAATGTTGAACTGTAGATTCAAGATCCTTTAGGAGAACATTTTCTTGTTGAATTGGTGGAGAGGCCATAAGCTTTGATTCTTGGCATGGATCGAGATGAGGGTCAGAAATTTTCTCATCTTGTGGCTCCGATACCAATATTTTACAATCTTTGTTCTTTAAGGCTTGGGTTATGGTGTCAGACATGGTGGTGTGAGTTAGTGATGGGTCGCAGGTGGTATTTCTTGATGTTTGAGAAGTTTGGTGAAAACAGTTTGAACTAGAAGAGGGTGGTGAGGTAAACTGGTAGGAAGGTGATTAACAACAAGTTAAAAGAGGAAAAGGGTGAAGCAAGAAACAAGCAAGAGGTGAAGGGTTCAGAGTGCAACAGTTTGAAGAAGGTGAGCATCAGGTTGAAGGTGGTAAGGCAAGAAGAATAACAGAAAGTTGCAGTAGAGAGAAATGCATAAATGAAAAATAAAGAAAACTGACTTTATTGATTTATCACTGATCATCATTCATGCATATTGCCTTCATACATATATATGACTAATTACAACGGCTCTAAACTAACCCCTAACAAATCCTAACCCAAACTGTAGTCAAGCTAAATACATTTATATGGCAAAGCAACCATATATCAGCCAGTATATATCATGCACACAACTTCCCAAAACCTCATCAGGCACTAACACTTTCAACCTCCATTGCTGGACCACCACTTGCCTCCGACCACCTTCCAGTGCCAGCTTTCGATCACCTCTGACGAACTCTAACCTGAGCTGTGTTTTATTTTGCATTTACAATTTTTAATGGCTGCTTCTAGATATTGGGCATAACACAATCACCTGCGACCAACTCATGTAATTCGAGCTTTCATTGCCTTCAGAAATCCAAACGGCAACCCAAACTCGCCTCGCGAACATCCCACTACCCAAATCTCCTCGAAGTCTCGAACCCACAACCTGCTGACCATCACTACCACTGCTGCATGAAACCACTCCAAACCCTTGCCGCCAACAGCCACTGCCCACTCGACTCCCCAAATCGAACCAACTTGAACTCTACAGCAAGCCCAAATTCGAATTCACAAGCGAATGAATTGAGTTTTGATTTAAATTTTCATTTTTTAATGTTAAAATTGTTGATTTCGTGAAATTAAAATCAGGAGAGAATTGATTTCGTAATTGAAGAATACGAGCACTGTTATCAGAAGGCTTGGGTAGGAATATTTTTGAGATGGTCAAAGAATTTTGTTGGGCCGGAAATAATTTAGTTGTTTAAGTCTTTTGGGCAGGGCTGAACATTTTGTTTTTGTTTTCTTTTTTTATTATTTTGACTTTTGTGTAGAAAAGGTGGAAGAATTGACATACACACACATATAAATTGGTGAATATTTTACAAAAAAAATTAAATTACTTTCATTTTCAATAAAAATGCCTTGCTTTTGTTTTGTTTTTTCTCTAAAAAAAGTATTTTAAATTTGATTTGTTTTAAATTCCATCCTAAAAAAAATTTTATATATGTTGTTCTAAATTTCAGCTTGTAAAAGCAGAAAATTGTAAAGAAAAGAATTGCTTTGCTTGCTTGCTTAAAAAAAATGGCTGCTTCTAAAATAAATTGCTAATAATCTACACGCTCAGGTATCATGCCAATCCCCTGTTTTTATTTGTTTTACATTGTTGGTTGCTTGCATTTGCATTTATATATATATATATATATAATTTCAAAATCCCAAAACAAAAGCAAACTTCATTTTAGTTGCATTGTAAATTCACGTTTAATTTTTGTTTTGCATTCACCACATCTTGTTTTATTTTCTAAGGGCAATACCCCAATTCACATAAGGTGGGGGATTTCATCACCCTTTTCTTAGCCCACAAATCGCATTTTATCGTAGAATTTGACAAATATTAAAGGTTAGACATTTAACTTAAGCGTGTCACGACCTCATCTAGGGCTTAATTGTATCTTCACAATTGTTTGCAATGAACATTTTTATTTCTTGGTGCCTTGGCTACGGCAGAGTAATAACCATTTATAAATATTACGGTGATTCATTAATATTATAGTGGTTATTCCTCTGAAGGTACTTAAACCTTCAGTTGCATTGCTGCGGTGATTCGTGGTGCACCGATAACCCCTGTCCGTTAACTGGCTGAGAAATATTTTTGTTGATTTAACACAAAGTGTGATTATACAATTTTGGGTTAGGAGCTACTAAGGGCGGAAAACTATAATTAGTCCTTTGTATTCATTTAGTTGCAATAGTTCATGCATATTTAAAAAAAACAAAAAATCCAAAATCCAAAAATTTGTAAATTTTAATTCTTTTATCCAAAAAAAATCCTTTAAATCCATTCCTTTGAAAATTTTCAATCAAAAACAAAGTTCATAAAAAATAAATAAATAAAATAAAATCTTTTCAAAATGAAAAAAAAAATCTAAAATTCAAAAAAAAAATTAATCTCATTTTGTAAAAAAAATTTCCATTTGGTAAATATTTGAAAGTTTGAAAAATAAAAAAAACAAAAAAAATTTGAAAAGCCAAAAACAAAACAAAAATCAAACTTCTTTTTTTTTGAAAAATAGTTTTACTTGGTAAATATTTTTCTTCCTTAAAAAAAGAAAACAAAAACATTTTTTCGCTTTATTTTCTGAATCTTCTTTCATTCTCTAAACTCGTTTCTAACTTTTTTCTCTTCTTGAATTTCGCTTGTGCAGGAGTACTTGGACTCGTGACACAACAAAAAATCGTTCGACTCACGACTCAACAACTAATCGTTTAACTCGAATAGACGATCCTCCAGAAATGGCAAATGAGAACGCCCCTCGAACTCTTATGGATAGAATATTTTTCGATAGAGTTTCTATTCCTTCTTGCATCACGTTACCTGCCCCTACGAGTAGCCACTTTGAAATTCACTCGAACCATATTGCCACGCTTCCAAAATTTGGCAATTTTGAACACAATGATCCATGCATCTTTTTGACGAAATTCGAACAAGTTTGCTGTCACGATCCAATTTTTCGATGCTTAAAAATTGACATCAATACGTCCACTACAATGATTGCCGAACAATTGAATGCCGAAAAACCATACCGTAAGGGAAAGAAGAAGAGGTAGAAGAAGAGAAAACAAAACAACAAAAAAATCTCACAATCGCAGCGGAATAATATATAATAAATAATGACCGATCTTTATAAAAAAATAACTATAATTGTTTTATATATACATCATCAGAGTACAACATCAACAAAAGCACAACACTGGACAGTAATGATAACTTGTCCACACAAAGCTGAATATACAGCATTACATTCACAGCGAAAATAAGTCAGATACGTGATACGTCTCCCCATCCAGTGCATCCCCTGAGCTCCATAGCAGTCCATCCAGAATCTATACTCTATAATACTCGGCCTAACCGGAGCATTGTAGCGAAATAATACCCGAATCAGTCTGAAATACCAACGTGAGAAAACACGATCAATTGGATTATTAAAGTTTTCAAAATCCTTTGAAATCAAAGGTATCTCGTAAGACCACGCCACAAATAAACATGTCGGGTTTTTACCTTACGATAACCAAAACATTTCTTATCAAATCCACTGATATTATAGTAGTGTCTATTTATAAATAATTATTCAAATAGCCGAAATTGTTACATTCATTAAATTCCAACATAAAAGATATACAAACAGGTCCGAAGGCACTTATTGGAGATTGGGTTTCCATCAATGGCAGCGCTACCGGGGTACCGTCCGTCACAGTACCTGGTCTAGATCAGAGTACCGAGGGTCCACCTTCATCCTCTGCAACACAAGACTGGAGCTACCCCTTACTGGATAGTCCGAATAAGATCACCCCGTGGTTGGGATCAACAATTACTGTGACGCCCCACCTCTATACCCACGCTAGCCAAGGACACTACAAGGTAATGCCGTCAACTAACACGGAGAATAATGCTGGTTGGGAGCGACCATCTATAGCCTTGCTCTAACTATCTATTGAATACATCGACATAGACATAACAATAAGGTCGGCATACCCAATGAATACTCAAAACAAAACCATAGGTGGTTGGATCTATCAGAACAGAATATAACAACTCAAATGTAATATACATCACAGAACAGTAGATCATCATATACACATATACTGATACATAACAGAGTTTACAAAACAATACATGTCAAGTGGTATAGCAGACCACAATATACAGACGAGTCAATAGAATACATATCAGAGTTACTACAAAATGGGACTACACAAAAACTATAACAAAAAGAAGCTAGCAAAGTAGTCCATGCGGAAGAAAAATAGGCTAAGTCCAAAAGCACCTAACCTGAAACATCTAGGTCTGACCCGAGTATAAGATACATGGGTCAGTCTAGCTAAACAAATCAGTTAGATAAACTGAACAACAATAAACCTGCAAGGTTACAAAGTATAGCGAATATCTCTAAAAGAGATAACACAATCATCTAACAAAAGATGAATCATATGATAACAAGCCTCATATCATCGGCAACATATAGGAACAAAGGATACAAATATCCCAAAACAAGCCAAAAGGCAATAACAAATACCAATATGGTATACAAGTTCCACAAGGTAAACGCTACGCATCATGCGGCTCATAATGACCAACACCGAAGGGCGATACCAAGGGAATATACATATGAATGAAACATCAGAATATTGCTCGAGCTCAGCACTGTATAAACAAGGATCCATGAGCCCGAAGACTCCAAACCCAATATCACCCATGCGGCTCATAACGACCAACATCGGAAGAGATACTAAAGGGCAACCCAATATCACCCATGCGGCTCATAACGACCAACATTGGAAGCGATACTATAGGCAACAAACCCGAAGGCACAAACCCGAAGGCACATACCCGAAGGCAACATACCCGAAGGCAACAAACCGTAGTGGTGGAGGTCCGGAGGCCCAGTACTGGACACCACTAACTGGCGGAATGTGTCATAACTCTCAAATAGGAATCCGAAAAGTGGTAACGCGAGTCCCATAACCACTCGTTCGCACTAAACGGTTTACTATCCGTTAATTCATTTCACACTCAAAACAATACAAAGTTCACCTCATATCATCGGTAAACCAAACCCGAAGGTTAAAACGATCAATTGAATAGGTTGGGGATTAATCGGAAAGATAAACACACAGATTCATGGTCCGTGTTTTACCTAACCATTTAATCACCCTCCCACTTCACTCGAAGTGCGAAATTGTGCGTGTTTTAAATAGAATTTATAAATTGGAGAAGCGAGCTTTTAATACGATTTGAAGAAATCATTTATAAAACCCGTGAATGAAGTCAAAAAGGAATTATCAAGGTCAAATATGCATAAACAACTAATTGGAATCAACAAGCGTCGATCAAATTTGGAAAAATAAACGAATAAGGCAATTTGAAAAAAAACAGCATATTCAGACGTCTGAAAGAAGGGATTCAGACGTCTGAATCTGAAAATTAATTTGTTTTTCAAAACAGAATTCAGACGTCTGAATCCATACTTCCAGACGTCTGAAATAGCCATATTTTGGCCTATTTCCTTTCTGGTTGAAAACTAGCCAATTCAGACATCTGGAATGTAAAATTCAGATGTCTGAATCTGGGGATGAAAATGTTCCCCGGAACAATATTCAGCTTGCAATTTCTATTTCTCTTTCCCTTCCACCATTTTCAGTTTTAGCCTAAGAAATGAAAATGAAAATGGAGATGAATGAAGAGAAGGGGCTAAGCTAGAGGGTTAAGTGGAGATTGGGCTGAACCCAAACTCAAGCCCAAGTAGAAAAAAGTAGCCAAAATTTCACTTACTCCAAACATATCAAAGATTATACTCAAAAAGATCGCAAACGCCATTTTGGAACCAATGGAGGTAGTTTCGAGTTCCAATTCGGCCATTTGTGGAAAGTAGCATTTCGGACCCAAAAATCCGACTAACGACGCTATATTTAAATAAAAACACTTAAATATATAATCGTTAAATATGCGGGTTGTTACAGATCTCCCCTCCTTACAAAATTGCGTCCCCGTAATTCCTAGAGACGATATTTGTAACAACTACATACATACAACACTCAAAAGAAAAGAGAATAAGCTGGAGATGAAAAGATAAACTCACCGTTCACAAGCTAAGATAGAAAACCTGGATAAGATCGCTCAATAAACTCTCTGGTTTCCCAAGTACAGTCATTGGGATTAGCGGACCATTGAACTTTAACGAGCGGCACGTCCTTGTTCCGAAGGTGTCGCACCTCCGTGTCAAGTACGCAAATAGGTTGCTGTACAATAGATAAGTCCGGTGAGATCTCAAGCTCTTGCAAATCAGGAGAAGTAACAACAGAATCCGACTCCCGAAGACACTTCCGAAGTTGCGAGACGTGAAACACGTCATGAATACCAGATAAATGAGCTGGAAGTGAAGCTCTACAAGCCACAGGGCCAATACGTTCAGTAATAGAAAATGGTCCTATATAACGAGGAGCCAATTTCCCAGTCGTACTGAAATGCATAACCCCCTTCAAAGGAGAAACACGAATAAAAACAAGATCACCAATCGAGAACTCGAGAGGCTTCCTACGGTTGTCAGCGTAGGATTTCTGGCGACTCTGCCCCTCTTTCATTCTCAACCGAATAAGATCAATCTTCTCGGAAGAATCACGAACAAAATCCGGGCCAAGAATAAGCTTCTCTCCAGATTCCAACCAACAAGAAGGTGATCGACATGGCCTTCCGTATAATGCTTCGAAAGGAGCCATACCGATACTAGACTGAAAACTATTGTTGTAGGAGAACTCCACAAGAGGTAGGTGATCCTCCCAACTTCCACCAAAATCAAAAATACAAATACGGAGAAGATCTTCCAAGATACGATTCACCCGTTAAGTCTGTCCGTCAGACTGCAGATGATAAGCTGTAGAAAAATTAATCTTTGTTCCCAAAGCTTACTGAAGACTCTTCCAAAAATGACTCGTGAATAAAGGATCACGGTCACTCACAATAGAACTAGGAACACCGTGAAGTCTCATGAATTCCTTGACATATAACTTAGCCAAAAGCGAAGTAGTCCTATTAGACTTACTAGGGACAAAATGAGCAGACTTGGTGAGGCGATCAACAATAACCCAAATGCTAGAATGGCCAGATCTCGAATGAGGTAGGCCGTCAATGAAATCCATAGATATCTGATCCCATTTCCACAATGGAATCTCAAGAGGCTGAAGAAGACCCGAAGGACGCTGATGCTCGGCCTTAAAATGCTGACAAGTTATGAAATTACTCACATAACTCGCCACATCGCATTTCATTCCTTCCCAATAATAAAGACGATGCATATCGGCATACATCTTGCTACTACCGGGATGAATAGCATACTTAGAACGGTGACAGTCATCAAGAATGTCATGCTTAAGTGCAAGATCAGAAGGCATAAAAAGACGGTTCTTCTTACGAAGACACCCATGAGAATCAATACTGAAATCCCTCAACGCCTCAGCACAAGATTCAGACTCACAAAGCTGAATAAGATGCAACAAATCAGGATCACGTCGCTGGGCATCGGCAATACGATCCAATAAAATAGGTCGATCTCCCAAACGTAATAATAGAATAGGAGAATCAGAAGATGAACCTCAATCACGAATTTCACAAAAAGATAGAGTTTCAAGAACATCCCATTCGGCAAGCATCATAGAAATAACAGCCGAATGTTTGCGACTAAGCGCATCTGCAACACGATTACCCTTACCAGGGGTATACTGGATATCAAATTCATAGGAAGCAAGAAACTCGAGCCAACGCTGTTGTCTCATATTGAGTTCCTTCTGAGTAAACAAATACTTCAAAGATTTATGATCGGTATAGAGAATGAAGCGCTCGCCCAATAAATAGTGTCGTCAAATCTTCAAGGCGAAGACAACGGCGGCTAACTCAAGATCATGAGTGGCATAGCGAACTTCATTCGGACGCAGTTTCCTAGAAGCATAAGCAACTACCCGATCTTTCTGCATAAGAACAGCACCGAGACCACTACCACAAGCATCGGTGTAGACAACAAGATCATGATTACCTTCGGCAACCACAAGAATAGGAGCATTAGTGAGAAGTTCCTTCAACGTCAGAAAGGAAGCTTCACACTTGTCGGACCAATCAAAACGAATGCCTTTCCGAGTAAGGCAAGTGAGAGGAAGCACAACACGAGAAAAATCCTTAATGAACCGACGGTAATAACCCGCCAATCCAAGGAAACTACGAATCTCATGCACATTCTCAGGCCTCTTCCAATTCCGGATGGCTTCGATCTTTGAGGGATCGACAGAAATGCCATCGGAAGATACAACATGGCCTAAGAACTTAACTTTGTTCTCCCAAAAATGGCACTTGGAGAATTTGGCTCTAAGCTGATGGTGATGGAGGGTACTCGAGACAATTCTCAAGTGATTAGCATGCTCAGCTTCAGACTTAGAATAAATAAGGATATCATCAATGAAGACAAGGATGAACTTATCGAGATATTCCCGGAATACCCGATTCATGAGATCAACAAAGAAAGCAGGAGTGTTCGTCAAACCGAACGGCATAACGAGCCACTCAAAAGAACCATAACGAGTGCGGAAAGCGGTAAGAGGAATGCTATCTTCCGCGACTCGTAATTGATGAAAACCTGTGGCAAGGTCTAGCTGAGAAAAGACCTTAGCACCACTCAATAGATCGAACATATCATCGATCCTAGGCAATGGATACCTATTTCTGATGGTTAACTCGTTAAGCTTGCGATAGTCAATGCAAAGCCTAAGAGTTCCATCAGACTTCCTCACAAAGACAACCGTGGATCCCCATGGAGAAAAACTGGACTGAATCAACTGCTTGGACTCAAGCTCTAAAAGCTGCTTCTTGAGTTCCTCATTTTCCCTTGTAGACATCCTCGTAGGAGGACGACTAACTGGCTGCGTGTCTGGAATGAGATCAATGCGGAACTCAATCGCCCGCTTAGGTGGCAAACCCGAGACAGGCTCAAAAACATCAGAAAAGTCACAAGCAATAGGAATACGAGATATATCATTATCATCTCGCGAATCAAGAGAATATAAAGCCATTTCGGAATTATCCACATCCCGAAGAATAAGAGATAACTGAGTAGGCGAATTCGGATGTCGAAGATATATAATTCTCTCCGAACAAATAATCCTGGCATCATATCTCACTAGCCAGTCCATACCCAAAATCATATCAAATCCCAGACAAGAAATAACGTGCAGATTCGCATGAAAAGAAAAGCCACACAAAACAATCTCAACATCATCACAAAGCATAATAAGGGTCGCGGATCCTCCAATAGGATTAGCAATCCTTAAAGAAGTAACCATACAAGAAACATCTAAGGATAAATCATCAACGAGCTTCTTCGATACAAAACAATGTGAAGCAACCGTATCGAAAAGAACTCGAATACTATGATCCTAAAATAAAATAGAACCTTCCAAAATGGATGGAGATATACCTTTGGGCTGAGAAGGACCTTTAGAAGCCTTGGTGGCATAAAGATTGATAGACTTAGCACCAGCCGGAACAGTAGGGCAAGCTGAAACATGATGACCTTCCTTCTTGCAATAACGGCAGAAGAGAGGCTTAGGACAAGCTCGAATAACATGATCCGGAGAACCACAATTGAAACACTTTCGAACGAAAGGTGTTCCGGAAGACTGAGGCTGAGAACTAGGACCACCATTCTTCTTCTTCTTAGAAGGAAAAGACCTAGACTTCTGAATCGGAAATGGCCTCTTGTTGGGGTTTTTGGAAACCTCAACATCCACATCACTATCACACTCCTTCTCGACGGTCTCGAGATGAAGTGCCGAATCAACCAACTCCTCAAAAGAAAGTTTAAGTTGGAGCAAAAAAGATTTCTTAAGATATTTCTTAAGACCAGAAACAAACTTCAAAATTTTCTTATAAGAAGTGCTGATGAATTCAAGACCATATAGAGATAAAGCCTCGAATGATGCAACATACTCAGAAACAGAAGATTTCCCTTGCTTCAACTCAAGGAAGCGACGGGTCAATAAAACTTTTTCAGATTCAGGAACGAACTTGAGTTCAAATCGCTCCCGAAACTGAGTCCAAGAAAGAGTAGACTCATCAATCTCGGCTACAAGAAGCTCATACCAATCAAGAGCACGCTCTTGTAATAAGCTAGAAGTTACAAGAACTCTATCATGGTCAGAAAGATCCATACGAGAGAAGATACGCTCGCACGTGCGAAACCAAGCTTGGACTTCAAGAACGGATTCAGAGCCTTTAAACGACTTTCCTCCAAGATAAGAAAAATCACTGCACTGACGTGCAAAGGCAGACTTGCGAGGTGGAGACACTCGAGGAGGAACTGGAGGCTGAGTGCTCCTAAACAACTCCATAAACTGATCGGCAGACATATAAACGCCATCCGGATGTGTGCCACTGGATTGCCCAGCATCCGAACGTCGTCCCCAACCTCTTCCAGCCATACGCTGAAAGTAAGATCAGAACAGGATTATTCACAAGATAGATATTGCAATATGGAATACTGCGGAATAAAATGCATTCCTAGACGTATTCCTCAAATTTTATCTAATCTTGATGGAATAAAGAGACACGATGATTCAAAGGTTTGTATCACTTGTATACTTTGATGTACTGTAATATGTGCTCTATTCTGTGTTTGTCATACTTTGTTCTGAACTCAGCTCTGATACCACGCTGTGACGCCCCACCTCTATACCCACGCTAGCCAAGGACACAAGGTAATGCCATTAACTAACACGGAGAATAAGGATGGTTGGGAGCGACCATCTATAGCCTTGCTCTAACTATCTATTGAATACATCGACATAGACATAACAATAAGGTCGACATACCCAATGAATACTCAAAACAAAACCATAGGTGGTTGGAACTATCAGAATAGAATATAACAAATCAAATGTAATAGACATCACAGAACAGTAGATCATCATATACACATATACTGATACATACAGAGGTTACAAAACAATACATGTCAAGTGGTATAGCAGACCACAATATACAGACGAGTCAATAGAATACATATCAGAGTTACTACAAAATGGGACTACACAAAAACTATAACGAAAAGAAGCTAGCGGAGTAGTCCATGCGGAAGAAAAATAGGCTAAGTCCAAAAGCACCTAACCTGAAACATCGCGGTCTGACCCGAGTATAAGATACACGGGTCAGTCTAGCTAAACAAATCAGTTAGATAAACTGAACAACAATAAACCTGCAAGGTTACAAAGTATAGCGAATATCTCTAAAAGAGATAACACAATCATCTAACAAAAGATGAATCATATGATAACAAGCCTCATATCATCGGCAACATATAGAAACAAAGGATACGAATATCCCAAAACAAGCCAAAAGGCAATAACAAATACCAATAAGGTATACAAGTTCCACAAGGTAAACGCTACGCATCATGCGGCTCATAATGACCTACACCGAAGGGCGATACCAAGGGAATATACATATGAATGAAACATCAGAATATTGCTCGAGCTCAGTACTGTATAAACAAGGATCCATGAGCCCGAAGACTCCAAACCCAATATCACCCATGCGGCTCATAACGACCAACATAGGAAGCGATACTAAAGGGCAACCCAATATCACCCATGCGGCTCATAACGACCAACATCGGAAGCGATACTATAGGCAACAAACCCGAAGGCACAAACCCGAAGGCACATACCCGAAGGCAACATACCTGAAGGCAACATACCCGAAGGCAACAAACCGTAGTGGTGGAGGTCCGGAGGCCCAGTACTGGACACCACTAACTGGCGGAATGTGTCATAACTCTCAAAAAGGAATCCGAAAAGTGGTAACGCGAGTCCCATAACCACTCGTTCGCACTGAACGGTTTACTATCCGTTAATTGATTTCACACTCAAAACAGTACAAAGTTCACCTCATATCATCGGTAAACCAAACCCGAAGGTTAAAACGATCAATTGAATAGGTTGGGGATTAATCGGAAAGATAAACACACAGATTCATGGTCCGTGTTTTACCTAACCATTTAATCACCCTTCCACTTCGCTCAAAGTGCGAAATTGTGCGTGTTTTAAATAGAATTTATAAATTGGAGAAGCGAGCTTTTAATACGATTTGAAGAAATCATTTATAAAACCCGTGAATGAAGTCAAAAAGGAATTATCAAGGTCAAATATGCATAAGCAACTAATCGGAATCAACAAGCGTCGATCAAATTTGGAAAACTAAACGAATAAGGCAATTTGAAAAAAAACAGCATATTCAGACGTCTGAAAGAAGGGATTTAGACGTCTGAATCTGAAAATTAATTTGTTTTTCCAAACAGAATTCAGACGTCTGAATCCATACTTCCAGACGTCTGAAATAGGCATATTTTGGCCTATTTCCTTTCTGGTTGAAAACTAGCCAATTCAGACGTCTGGAATATAAAACTCAAACGTCTAAATCTGGGGATGAAAATGTTCCCCAGAACAATATTCAGACGTCTGAAATAAGGGTTTTAGACGTCTGAAACTCAATGTTCAGGCATTTCCTGAACCTAGGTCAACTATGGCAAAACAAATCGAAAGCAATCGGATGCGTGTTGATTATGGGCTTACGTCAAACGACTACCCAACCTTAACGACACACCCAAACACTCCGAACAACATAAACACATCCATATAAGGATTTTCAAAGATTTCTTCAAAAATCATAATTTGGCAATTACACTGAATCAACCCAAATCAAAAGCAAAAGAACATATGAACAATTGTTAGGAATTCATGCCTAACATCAATGATATCAAAAGAAGTAGATGTGAGTTAAAAACTCACCTTTTACCCCAAAACAAAGAAGATGAAGCTCAATATCAAGGAGAAGACCAACCAAACACTACTTCAACTCAACAAGCTTCAATCTAAGAATAAAACACATATTTCCCAATTTAGGTTTAGGAAATTTTCTGAAATTGAAGAGGAGAAGAGTTGGAGAAGATGAAGAAGAGCTTACCAATGGCTTCTCTTTGATTTTGGAGCAAGAATTTGGAGTTTGCAAAAGGAATTAGGGTTTGCAATTTCTATTTCTCTTTCCCTTCCACCATTTTCAGTTTTAGCCTAAGAAATGAAAATGAAAATGGAGATGAATGAAGAGAAGGGGCTAAGCTAGAGGGTTAAGTGGAGATTGGGCTGAACCCAAACTCAAGCCCAAGTAGAAAAAAGTAGCCAAAATTTCACTTACTCCAAACATATCAAAGATTATACTCAAAAAGATCGCAAACGCCATTTTGGAACCAATGGAGGTAGTTTCGAGTTCCAATTCGGCCATTTGCGGAAAGTAGCATTTCGGACCCAAAAATCCGACTAACGACGCTATATTTAAATAAAAACACTTAAATATATAATCGTTAAATATGCGGGTTGTTACAATTACCCACACAGCCGAATAAAAAGGGACGTCTAGACAGGGATGACCTTATCCTAATTGGTTGCTGGCCACTTAGCCTTGCTGCACCTCCCCTGTTTTAGCCATTCACGGTTGATGTGGTTCGAGGCTATGCGTTACCTTTTAAAACACATCTTACTTAGAATACTCATCGTCCTCCTGAGATGTTCTGATAGCATTCATCCATACAAGTCCGCTATCGGTCCGAACGGAACCGAAGGCACTACTCGTACTACATCTGTTTTGGAATCACCCTCAGGATTAGTAGCGATTTGCCCTTGCAATTCACTGCTTCATCTTCGTCTCCAAGCTCTTGTCTTCCTCACGAAAACATTCAAACCGGATCGAAGTGGTTTTCGGAAAACTAATGTCGATCCCTGTCTCTTCGAAATGATCAGGGCATTGGCCAATATTGATAGTCAGTTATTTAATTATCAAACAACATCCAGAAACAACCCTCAGGCCTTAATAATTTCCCAAATAATTAGTTTCAAAATATCTTCGCAAGATAATTTTCTACACTTCAACCTTTTGAAAATAGTTTTCAAATCACTTTTTCTCTCGTAGAATAAATTTTCCCCAATTGTTTTATTTCCACTGAAAATCACCAAGTCTTAATACTTTAAATTTTTAAATAATTTAAATCACTTTATCCAAAAATATATAATTCAAAACACTTAAAATAAAAATCTACATAAAACACTTTATTTAAAATACCAGTTATGAAATTTTATAATAATTTCTCATGTACACTTAAGCCAACACAAATTTTAAAAAATAAACTATTAGATAGAATATTCATATTTAATAACCATCTTTTAAAATCAAATACTAGTTAAACCTTTAAAATAAACACTTCTATAATTAACTTAATGATTAAAATGTTAAAATAATTAAATAAAAAATTTCCTAAAACATTCTTTTTAAATAGCTTTAAACTTCCAACTTACATATATATATATGTGTGTGTGTGTGTGTATATATATATATATATCCTTTGAAAATATACTTGGTTTTACAGGGAAATATACTTCCATTTCAGTAGAACCCTTAAAATCCTTTATAAATCCTACTCGATTTATCTCAATTTAATTTACATTCCAATTCCGTAAATTTCTTTCATCACTTCAAAAATAAAACCACCTTTTATTTTTAAATAACATTTCCATCTCCTTATAATCACTTTCAAAAATATATACTTAAATAATTTACATTAAGGCTACTAAAATTACTTAAATAAAATAATACTTAAGAAATTTATAAGAGTTTCTGAGTAAAACTTAAACCAAAATTTACCTTTAAATAAATTTATTATATCAAATATTTATTTTAAAATTTCTTTTTAAAAATTATAGTGCTAATTTACCTTTAAAAATAATTAACTACCATAATTAACTCAAATAAGTATTTATTTTTCTCTTAAAAATAATTAAAATAATAAATTTCTAAACATTCTAAAAAATACATTTTTAAACTTCTATACTTTGAAATCTTTTCTTTGAAAATATACTTAGTTTTGAAGGAAAAATATACTTCCTAACTTTTAAAAAAAATCACCTTTTATTTTTAAAATGAGTTGCACCTTTTCTTATAAATTCCACCGGAATCCATACTTTCAAATTCATCCAGTGATAAATATCCCACTTTATTTATAAACTACTTTATAAATTTCCATTTCTCATTTTCCTTTGACTTACAGTTTCCAAAACATTAAATCGATTTCAAACCAATTTCCTAGTTTTAAATTCCCTTTAAAATTTATTACTCGATTTCCAATTTCCAGTAATTATTTACTTACGAATTTTCTTTTCGTTTCCATTAGAAATCCAAACTTTATATATATTTTTTCCATTTCTCAAAATAACCATATATATTCAGCCAAGCATAGCATTCAATATAATCTATCACAGATCATCAAATAAATCATATCGTGGAATATAAAATAAATTCAACGTTTTGAGGAATCCATTGGCACAATATAAAATACCAATCCCACTTTGAGGGGGATATCGCGGTATAAAGGGTCAACCGCTATTATGTGGAGCAAATAGGGTCTCATCCACTATATAATGCGGGAATCAATCGCTCCAATATATATACACTACTATATATAATATACCACATCCAGACTGATAATAAATCATCAATTCAAGCAATCAATCCCATAATTCAAGTTTTAACTATTTAAATTGAAATGGGAATCCAAATAAGTGAGATTAACTCACCTTTGATTTTTAATATGCAGATCCGATCCAAACCGGCTTGTCTTCCCCCGATTTGAGACCTTGTATAAACATTAGATTATTTTTTATTAATATTCAAATAAATCGAACAATTAAATTCCCATTTGATAAATTTAATTAACCATTGATTTTATTTTAAACAAAAAATTTAATTTTAAACTAATTCTCCTTTAAAATCTTTTAGTAACTAAAATAATTAAATAAGTTAAATTAAACAAGTTAATCACCAAATACCTGGTTTCAAAATAGGCTAGAAGATTTAAAAAATAGGTATGTGTATATTTTATTTTTTCTTTCGAACTACATATAAAAATAATTTATGTAAGTCTAAAAATCAAATTTCCTATATAAACCCTAATGTGTATTTTCTTTTCCAAAATCTTATATAAATTTTTTGTTTTTTTGTATATATATATAAATTTTTAAAATCTGCATATATATCTTACTATCAATTTATATATTTTTTTTCTAACATAAATATACACACAAATATATATATATATATATATATATATTTCTTATTAAACTCTGAATAAAAAAGGAACTTGCTTCTATCTTACTGCAATCTTTTCTTTTGTAAAATAAAAATAGAAAATTTCTTTACTATTATAAATAAGATTATCCAAAAACTTTTGTTATTGCTATAAATTTTCTAACCTACATATATACATATATATTAAATGATAAAAAAATAGGATTATCCAAAAACTCTGCCTTAACGAAGCAAAAACCCAGCCTCGCGACGTCGCCTGAGCACGAGATCCACGTCGCTACTTCGTCGTCCTTTGCCTTCTAGAGCCCAAAGCCCTAGCTACTCTATCGCTAAGCACGACCATCCTCCAGGCGGCAATGCCGCCTTCAATCAAATCCAAACCCTTGTCGCGATCAACATGCCCAACCCCTCCACGCTTCACTGTTATTTCCATCAATTCGCCTACGTCCCTTTTTTTTTTAGGTTTTTCGAACTTATTTTGGAACTAGGGAATCTTTCGTAGAACTGCATCATAAGAGGGGTTTCGATTTTGAGATAAGTAGAGGGAGACTCGGCTATTTCTTCTTTTTATTATTTGTACTTTAGAGATGTTGCATGTTAATAGGGGGGACATATGGTTGAAAAGGCAAGATACGTGTTGAATCACAAGATACAATGATTTGTTTTTGACTTGTCACAATATAAAATTTTAATTTGAATTGAAACGTCTCGAAATCGAGCTAAAAATCCCGATCTCCTATCGAGGCATGCCGCTAGGCTTCATAATGCGATAACCTTATTACGAACGCAATGGAAAATGTTTCGAGTCCTAATTCGATCGTATGAATAAGATAGCTTTTTGAATTCGGTTATATATTAAATTTTCGATATAAATTCTAGCGCGTTTATCTACCGTACGATCCCACGACAACCCCAAATGCTACGAAAATTGAAATCCAATAATAATACAATCTTACGGATCCAATGGAACTGGTTTCGTCGAAATCTGAGACTGTGCCTCGGAAGGCTATTTTTAAATATCAATTTAAACAATATTTTTAAAACTAAATAAACCACTTTTAAATTAATTTTAAAAGTTCTATTACCTTCAGTATTATCAATATAAGATTTTACAAGCCTTCGAAATATTTTTAACCAGCTTAAAACCAAGATTCACTATTTTAACAAATTTCCAATTATTAAGTTATTCAAATAAATAGTGATATTTGAAATTCAAGTTAAACTAACTTTCAAATATTTAAAATCAATTAAATATTATAATTTCAAATATCCAAAAATATCGAGTCGCCACATTCCTCCCCCTTAAAAGAATTTCATCCCCGAAATTACTAGTAAAGAGGAATGTTTCACAACCCGTTAACTTTTCCTAAAGTCAAACAGTTTCAAACAACACCCAAAACAATCTTTTTATTACAAACACCATCACTCTTACTAACTTCCTAAACTCATCCATAGTTTCCAAACAATATTACCTACTCAACCATTCAAATTATAATTTTAACCAAATTTGAAACTATCAAAATTTTCTCAAATTTTTTCCAGCTCCCTAAATTTTTGAAAAATTTCGTCAGCGTCTCCTTTCCGAGGCTAGATTGGTACGACTATAAAATGCCTCTACGGGCCCCCAAATTTCAAAAGAAACAAAAAGCCAAGTGGCTAGACCAGAAAATCATTAAATTTCGTATGAAATTAAATACATACCTTTTTGTTGGGCAATTCAAATTTATCTTCGAAAATCAAACACCAATTTCCCTTTGCTTTTAATTACCTGTATCCGGCTTAGCAATAATATCCAATCACAGAATTCAAAATCATTTTATACATTTCTTTACAAATGTTTCAATATCTATTTCATTCAAACCCGTATGATATACACATATCATACGTACACAATATAAAATCCGATCTCTCACTCGATCACATAATTTCACCTCCGAACTAGTATCGTCCACCCGACTCCCTAGTGCGGACTCAGATCTCGTTTCTTGATCCAAAACCGTCATTCTCCTTGCATAGCCATAACTATGATAGAGAATTTCCAGAACCAATCAAAAATCCATATCCAGGGTTCGCCATCGAAAATCGAGCGAAAAAATCCCAACTCGGATCGATATGACTATCTCGAAATTCTATGTTCGAATCTGGATCAAATCGCTATGTGAATAAAATAATATACATACATCCTACATATTTATCTCAATTGATTATTAGCTATATCAATTTTCTTTTTATTCACATTCATTTTGATTTCTATCCACTTATTCACAAATTCCCCATAACCAAATTTACTTAAGAATTTCACGATTCATTTCTTAAGTTCAATTTAAGTATGTTATATACTTCTAATATTTATTTCACTTCACCACTTAAGCTTTATACCCATTTTATTCAATTTCCATTCATTTACTTACCATTTCACTTATTTGGTTATTTTATCTCATTTATTTACCAGTTAAATTAGTTTGTTCATTCACACATTTATTTTTCTAACCTAATAAATTTTATTTCAATGGTTATTCCATTTAACCAACTTAGACTCTTTCCTCAAAATTCACTTTTATCTAAGTTAGTTCAGTTACATTTCAATTAAATTCAAAATTTTAACTTCTATAAGTTTTCCAACTTATCTCCATTCCATTTACTAATCTCGTTAGATTTAGTTGATTTAATTGGCTCACTTTCTAACTTATCTCGTTTTCATACTTATTTTAATTTTCAACTATTCTTCAAGTTAAATTTTATTCTATCAAAATTCAAATTATATAAGTTATCAAGCCCATTTATTATTTCCATAAACATTTTTAATAAATCTTCCAGAGTTTAAGTAATTCCTTAACATTTCAAAACAGCCTTTGAAATCAACTATATCCAAAATCCTTTTGAATTTTTCAGCATTCACAACAATTAGGTAGCAATTGCTGTCTTGGAAACCTGAAAATGAATATCGATGATGCCGCAGTCATCACCGAAATTATTTTCCAACGACCGAAAAGAGTTTAGTGATTTTATCTCTTTAAAAACATTTTCAAATATTTTTAATCCCAAATCTCACCGGATTTCATGTCCAATCAAAAATACTTCTGAAATAATATCACTATTATTTCTCCAAACTTTCGAAAACCATTTCCAAACCCAAAGCAATTTAAACTTTTCCCAAAATTTCAAAATTTCAAATCCTTCCATTCTATATTCAATCATTACTCTAGAATTTTATCTCATTTCAATCATAAATCATATTTATAATTCACATTTACAAAACCCATTCTGTTATATAAATTATTCCTTAACTTTGGTTATAACATTATTTTCTTATTTTCAATTTCCACACAACAATGATAATATTTTAATATTATCACTTTCTAACAACCAAGCGACCATACACTATAATAATTTACAAAAATTATTTCTTTTATATAAAAAATAATTTGAGCAAAATATTTCATTTACCCACTTTTAAAAACAATATCGTGTTGGTCTTCCTAGTTTAAGAGTTTAGAAATCCATATCGATATAGTTGTCCAGACTGTTCCGACCAGAATTTATGAACACTCAACCGATAAGTCGACACAATATAAAACAATTTATATTCACTAAGAAATACGCGCTAATATCTATTAATACGCTAAAACTCATTCTTAGAGTATTATGGATCTATTTTTTTATGAGTAATCCCCACCAGAGCCAAGGTTCTCGCTTAACCTCCAGCTCTGATACCAAAATATCACGACCCGATTTTTCGACGCCCGAAAATCGACATCAATATGTCCACTATATTAATTGCGAAACAATCGAATGCCAGAAAACCAGACCGTAAGGGAAAGAAGAAGGAGGTAGAAGAAGAGAAAACAAAACAACATTAGAATCTCAAAATTGCAGCGGAACAATATATAATAGATAAATGACCGATCTTTATAAAAAAGAAATGTAATTGTTTTATATATACTTCATCAGAGTATAACATCAACAAAAGCACAACATTGGATAGTTATGATAACTTGTCCACACAAAGCTGAATATACAGCATTCCATTCACATCGGAAATAAGCCAGATACGTGATACGTCTCGCCATCCAGCGCTTCCCCTGAGGTCCGTAGCAGTCCATCCAGAATCTGTACTCTATAATACTCGGTTTGACCCGAGCATTGTAGCGAAACAGTACCCGAGTCAGTTTGGAATACCAACGTGAGAAAACCCAAAACAAAAACAAACTTCATTTTAGTTGCATTGTAAATTCACGTTTAATTTTTGTTTTGCATTCACCACGTCTTGTTTTATTTTCTAAGGGAAATACCCCAATTCACATAAGGTGAGGGATTTCATCAACCTTTCCTTAGCCCACAAATCGCATTTCATCGTAGAATTTGACTAATAATAAAGGCTAGACATTTGACATAAGGTGAGGGATTTCATCAACCTTTCCTTAGCCCACAAATCGCATTTCATCGCATTTCCACAGAAAATCACCAAATCTTAATACTTCAAATTTTTAATAATTTAAATCACTTTGTCCAAAAATATATAATTTAAAACACTTAAAATAAAAATCTACATAAAGCACTTTATTTAAAATATTAGTTATGAAATTTTATAATAATTTCTCATGTACAACTTAAGCCAAAACAAATTTTAAAATAAACTATTAGATAGAGTATAAATATTTAATAACCATCTTTTAAAATCCAATACAAGGTAAACCTTTAAATTAAACACTTCTATAATTAACTTAATTAATATTTACTTAAAATGTTAAAATGATTAAATAAAAATTTTCCTAAAACATTCTTTTAAATAACTTTAAACTTCCGACTTATATATATAAAAATATCCTTTGAAAATATACTTGGTTTTACAGGGAAATACACTTCCTTTTCAATATAACTCATAAAATCCTTTATAATCCTACTCGATTTATCCCAATTTAATTTACATTCCAATCCCATAAATTTCTTTCATCACTTTAAAAATAAAACCACCTTTTATTTTTAAAACACATTACCATCTCCTTATAATCACTTTCAAAAATATATATTTAAATTGTTTACATTAAGGCTACTAGAATTACTTAAATAAAATAATACTTAAGAAATTTATAAGAGTTTCTTAGTAAAACTTAAACCAAAATTTCCTTTTAAAATTAATTTATTATGTCAAATATTTATGTTAAAATTCCTTTTCAAAAATTTTAATACTAATTTACCTTTAAAAATAATTAACTACCATAATTAACTCAAACAAATATTTACTTTTCTCTTAAAAATCATTAAAATAACAAATTTTCTAAGTATTCTAATTTTTTTTTAAACTTATAGTTTATACTTTGAAATCGTTTCCTTGAAAATATACTTAGTTTTCCAGGAAAAAGGTACTTCCCAACTTTTAAAAATAAAATCAACTTTTATTTTTAAAATGAGTTGCATATTTTCTTCTAAATTCCATCGGAATCTATACTTTCAAATTCATCAATCGATAAATATTCCACTTCATTTATAAACCAGTTTATAAATTTCCATTTCTCATTTTCCTTTAAATCATGGTTTCCGAAACATTGAATTGATTTCCAACCGATTTCCGGGTTTTAAATTCCCTTTAAAATTTATTACTCAATTTCCAATTCCCAATAATTATTTACTTACGAATTTTCTTTTCAGTTCCATTAAAAATCCAAACTTTATATATATATATATATATATATATATATTCCGTTTCTCAAAATACCCATATATATTCAGCCAAGCATAGCATTCAATAATTTCAATCCCTAATATAATAAATATAATCTATCATAGATCGTCAAATAAATCATATCCCTGAATATAAGATAAATTCAACATTTTGAGGAATTCAGTTGGATCCCTCCAACCTGTTTTGCTACATCCATAGATGTTAGCACAATATAAAATACCAATCCCACTTCGAGGAGGATATCGTGGTATAAATGGTCATTCGCTATTATGCTGGGCGTATAGGGTCTAATCCGCTATATAATGCAGGAATAAATCACTCCAATATATATATACATATATATATATATTATATATAATATACCACATCAAAACTGATAATAAATCATCAATTCGAGCAATCAATCCAATAATTTAAATTTTAACTATTTAAATTGAAATGGGAATCCAAATAAGTGAGATTAACTCACCTTTAATTTTTAATACGCAGATCTGATCCAAACCGGCTTGTCTTCCCCCGATTTGAGACCTTGTATAAACATTATATGATTTTTATTAATATTCGAACAAATCAAACAATTAAATTCCCATTTGATAAATTTGATTAACCAATGATTTTATTTTAAACAAATAATTTTATTTTAAACCGATTCTCCTTTAAAATCTTTTAGTAAGTAAAATAATTAAATAAGTTAAAGTAAACATATTAATCCCCAAATACCTTGTTTCAAAATCGGATAGAAGATTTAAAAAAAGGGGTATGTGTATATTTTATTTTTGCTTTCGAACTACATATAAAAATACTCTATATAAGTCTAAAAATCAAATTTTCTATATAAACCCTTATATATTTTCTTTTCCAAAATCTTATAATTTTTTTTGTTTTTTCTGTATACATATAAATTTTTAAAATCTGCATATATATCTTACTGTCAATTTATATATTTTTTCTAACATAAATACACACACACACACACACACATATATATATATTACTTATTAAACTCTGAATAAAAAGGAACTTGCTTCTATCTTTCTTCTGTAAATTTAAAACAGAAAATTTCTTTACTGTTATAAATAAGACTATCCAAAAACTTTTTCTTACTGTTATAAATTTTCTAACCTATATATATATATATATATTATATGATAAAATAATAGGATTTTCCAAAAACTTTGCCTTACTGAAGCGAAAACTCAGCCTCGCGACGTCACCCGAGCATGACATCCACGTCATGACTTCGTTGCCTGTTGCCTTTTAGAGCCTAAATCCCTAGTTGCTCTATCGCTAAGCATGACCATCCTCCAAGCGCCAACGCCTCCTTTAATCGAATCAAAACCCTTGCCGCGATCAACATGCCCAACCCCTCCCCTCTTTATTGTTATTTCCATCGATTCGCCTACGTCCCATTTTTTTAGGTTTTACGAACTAATTCGATTTGAACAAGCGAATCATTTGTTGAACTACATCATAAGAGGTGTTTCGATTTTGAGATAAGTAGAAGGAGACTTGGCTGTTTTTTTCTTTTTATTATTCTTATTTAGTGATGTCACATGTTAATAGGGGGGACATGTGTTCGAAAAGGAAAGACACGCGTTTAATCACAAGCTACAGTGATTTGTTTTTGACTGGTCATAATATAAAATTTTAATTTAAATTTGAATTTAAACGTCTTGAAATCGAGCTAAAAATCCCGGCCTCCTAGGGAAGCATGCCGCTAGACGTACATAATGTTATACCTCTATTACGAATGCAATGGAAAAGTTTTCGAGTCCTAATTCGATCGTATGGAGAAGATAGCTTTTTAAACTCAGTTATATATTAAATTTTCGATATAAATTCTAGCATGTTTATCTACCGTACGATCCCACGACAACTCCAAATGCTATGGAAAATTGAAATTTGATAATAATACAATATTACAGATCCAATGGAACTGGATTCGTGGAAATCCAAGACTGTGCCTTGAAAGGCTATTTTTAAAGCTCCCCTTCGGAATTCGACTATCAAATACCCTCACTTCGCCCGGAGGAATAGGCTTGGTTACAATAACTTGTTCTTATCAAGTATGTGTTATATAATATGGATATTGACTACTAAGTACAAATGCTTTCAATATATATCTAGAGATTATTGCTTGTGAAGAACTGAACATATGGAAGAGTGAAATAAAAGTATAGATTGCTAGAGATCAAGAATATAACAGAGTATGTGAGTAAAGAGCGCAAGTAAGTAAAGTTGATGTTCTCTTTGATTCTTGATGATATATACAGTTATATAGAGATTCCTTGAGTAGCTGCATCCATTAACAAGTGCTCTATAGTTGCTTCTGATGGTGATGAAGAATTGCAGCGAAGATAAGCAAAGTTGTCTATTCAAATATGGCACTTTGAAATTTGAATTTAAATCCCATGTTCGAAATCAGACGTCTAGTATTTGTATCAGACGTCTGATTCTGTATATTTTTTTATGTACAGTAGTCTTTCAAACGTTTGAGTGCATCTACCAGACATCTGATCCTATCTATTTTGTTGTTCCAAAGGGTTTTTTCAGACATCTGGCCAGTGCACCCAGACATTTGAAAACTGTGCATGTCTGCTTTGTATATCCTTCTTGTTGCTTCTTTGATCCTATCGACTTGTAGTATCTTGTAATGTTCTTTGAGCCTTGTTCTTGTCTTTTATGTGATGTTACTCTAGCAAGTACCTATAAAATAGAAATATATATGCATATTCGATTTCCGTTGTTTAGTTGTTGTCATCGAAACCGTAGTTTTGATTTCCAAACAATCTTCCCTTTTTTTATGATGACAACTATACAATGTACTTATATATAATTTATAAATCTCCCCCTGGATATGTGCTTTCGACAATTTATTTGTGATCTTTATGATTTCTCCCCCTTTGGCATTATCAAAAAGGATATTTAAAATTTTGAATTAGAAATTATTAAATATCGACCAATTATTATAATATAGAGATGACCACGGAAATAACATAGCAAAAGAGAAATTTCATTATTTACAATAATAGAGTACATTCATAGATTTTTAATAATTTTACATAAGATGGAGCCCTAAGAATCTATGAATCTTTCGGGGAAGCATTATGTTGACCATCTCCTTTATCTTCATTTTTGGAAGAGCTGGGTTGCTTCATAAGGGATGTCGGAACTTGTTCTAGAGGTTCGTCCTCGTCAAAAAGTTTGGAATGGTTTGAAGGAGGAGAAGGCACTGGAGTTGGCCAATCTTCGAAAGGGGGTGTATGACCATGAACCCTTTGAAGAACCCCTTTGAAAACCGATAATACATTTGAAAGTGATGTTTCAACTGTTGCTAGGCGTGTGGTAAAAGATGTTTCAAAGCTGTCAATACGCTTAGCCAAAACTTTTTGATTACGAGACAAGATATGTTGATTTTGAAGAGTGAGATCTCAAATACTTTCATTTGGATACATCTCTGTTCGAGTGTCCAAAACCTCATCGTAGGACGTATAATCAAATGGTTAAGGAGGAGGAGGAGTTGCCTCACGATGTTGTTCCTCCTCTTGTGATGGTTCATTGTATGGTTGAGGTGGAGGCCCAGCTTGTCTGTCTTGATGATTGTGTGTCCAGTTATCAAAAGATATAAACTCCGGAGGGATTTTCGGTAGATGCATCAGTGAGAAAAACTTCGTGGAAGCATATTTTGGAGAAATTTCTTCAAAAGTGGATAAGTTGGAGGGAATGTTGTGAGCACGTAGAAGTCTCATGATGTATGTGGGGTAGATAATCGATGGCCGCGATCGAGTCCAAAAATGTTTGAGCACGTCAAATATAAATTTGGCCCGACCCACCTTTGTTCTGCTGAATTGTGCATATAAAGCTTTGTGTTCTAACTCTGTTATATGCTCATGACTTCCTAGACGAGGAATGATAGTGTTGATGATCATTCGAGTAAGAAGTCTCGCCTTTGGTCATAGATATTTGGATGCAAATTTAGCCATTTCATCCTCCCATATTCGATGTGTTATATTGTTCCTTGGTTCGAAACAAATACTGGGAATATTATATAAATCTTCGCCTGTGTCGGATCATTCGAGAGTTCTGCCTATTATTCCCGAAATGAGTCTAATCGTGTTGCCATAAACGCTAGACCATAGCCAATTATCTTCATTTTCAGTGTTCCAAACAGCCGTGCTATCTAAATTAGCGTAGAAGAGAAATATAGCCAATTGATCAATTTGGAAGTTATTGGAGTTGAAAGATATCAAAGTTTCTAGACCGACATTGTCACATATTTCATCTAAATCATACATTGG
Organism: Allium cepa; assembly: GCA_030765085.1. Classification (NCBI taxonomy): domain Eukaryota; kingdom Viridiplantae; phylum Streptophyta; class Magnoliopsida; order Asparagales; family Amaryllidaceae; genus Allium; species Allium cepa. The sequence goes on from CM060938.1 coordinate 521,416,723, forward strand.
AAACTTGAGTAAGTTATAAAAGGACCTGTGTGAAGTTTCTTCTTTTGAATTTCCTCATACCTCTTGAGTGAATGTGGTGCTCGATTCATCCATCGTTCGATTTGATCATCTGAGCAAACTTGAGGGTTTAATGAAGTTGGTTGGTCTTGTTTTCTCTTGGATATCTTAGGGTTTTTAGTTCTAGGAGGCATCAAATTCATTTAAGTTTGAAAGAGGCAGAAAATTTGGCAACAAATCGTTATCGATCGAAGGATAAAATGAAACAATGTAAGAAAGAGTAAAATAAATAGTCGTTATCAGGGCGTATAAGAGTGTCGATTGAATTTCAGACGTGTGGAAAGTGATTCAGACGTCTGGTTTAACCTAATTCGAACACAGTAAATAAATTTAGACGTCTGGTTCCCTTTGGTAGATGTCTGGATTTGGTTGAGTTGTAAAATTTGATAGTCAGAGAGATTTTTTAGATGTTTGTTTGTATTATCAGACATCTGGAATAGATCGAATTTTTATAATATGGTGGCAGAGACTTTATTCAGACGTCCGGTTAATAGTTCAGACGTCTGAAATAGTCTGGTATCTATTTTTAAATAAGCAGAGACAATTTTCAGATGTTTGGAAGGTTATATCAGACGTCTGACATATGCATGATGTTGTAAAATTTGTGTGATATCAGAGTTTCGGACATGTGAGGGCAATGTCTAGACGTCTGAAATGACCAAATTTTTTAAAATTAGCCTAAATTTGAAGGGCATTGCTTATTTTTTGTTAAAAAAATATAGTATTATTTTTGTGAACTAGAATTACAAACATACACAGTTACAAAATCAAATAATAATTTTAATCTATTTAGATGGCGATGGAGTTTTGCGATCTTCAGACTTGTCATTCTTCCATGGCTTGAGTGGAGACCATATATTTCTATGTTCATGGGTTCTCGAGGAACCAGAGAATCGCCTTGTTGAAGGATCCAATGGTGTACGATACGAGGATGAGGGATCCAAAGAACTGCAAGGAATCGGAAGTGGTTCGTGTACATCCTTCTTCCTTGAGTTACAAAACTTCATTGCTACATGCTCCAAAAAGCATAGTTGTCGTGCTGTGACTTTTTGTTCAAAATATAATTCTCGTTGTAGATCTATTTGTTGTTTTTGACAGTGATGTATTTCAGCAATTTTCTTCTTGGTGTTAGGAGAAACGAATAGAGCTCGTTTGGACTACTTGTTATCGGGAGTGAACCCGTGTGATAGGAAGACCTCCTATACGTTGGTCCCTGATTTGGTGTGGGGGTAGAAAACCGTCGAGGTGTATCCGCTGAGCTATCTGTTGTAGGAGTCGAGAAGGATAGATGAAAATCTTCAGAAGACATGATTATATTTTGTTAAAAAATATGAAATGTATATATATATATACACACACTTTTCTTGTTGTATAAAGATTTATATATAAGTTAAAAATTATTTATAGATAATTTTCAAAAACAAACTAACTAAAAAACTAAAGGTGAAGGATTTATCAATTCTAATTTGTTGATAGTAAATTTTTGGCTAAATTTAGCATAAACGAAGATGTGGTTATTAATTTAGAAGATCATTAAGAGAGCATATTCCAAAATCGCATCGCAGTATAACAAAAGTTTGTTCATTTAGTGGTTTTGTGAAAATATCTGCTATTGAATTCTCGGTATTTACGTATTCTAATGAAATAATTCCATTTTCTACATTGTCACGTAAAAAATGATGTCGTATCTCTATATATTTATTACGCGAGTGATTTATAGGGTTTTTTGATTTATTTATTGCACTTGTACTATAACAATATATTGGTGATTTAATGATAACTTTGCCAAAGTCTGTAAGTGTTTGTTGCATGTATATTACTTGTGCACATGCGAGAGCTGCTGGAATATATTCGGCTTCGCGAGTAGATAAGGAAACACAATTTTGCTTTTTGCTAAACCATGAAACTAATGACTGTCCCATAAAGTGACATGTTCCACTAGTACTCTTACGATCTGTTTTACATCCACTTAAATCTTCATCACTATGTGAAACTAGTTCAAATGATGATCCTTTAGGGTATAACAAACCATAATCTCTAGTAGTAGATAGATACCGTAAGATACGTTTAACAGTTGTAAGGTGAGATTCTTTTGGTTTTGCTTGAAATCGAGCACAGAGACATGCACTCATCATAATATCGGGTCGACTAGCCATCAAATAGAGTAAGGAACCAATTATGCTACGATATAATTTTTCATCGAAATCTTTTCCGTTATCGTCCTTTTCCAAGTGAACGCTAGTACTCATCGGTGTTGATTTGCTTAAAGTTTTATCCATTTCAAAAAGACGTAACAGATCATTACAATATTTTCTTGATGAATAAAAATACCATTTTCAAGTTGTTTTATTTGTAAACCTAAGAAGAAATTTAATTCTCCCATGTGAGATATTTCAAATTCATTTTTCATAATATTCAAAAATTTATTACAGATTTTTTCATTAGTTGAGCCAAAAATCATATCGCCTACGTAAATTTGTACAACTAAAACATCGTTATTTTCTCGTTTAATAAATAAAGTTGTATCGATTTTTCCTAATTGAAAACCAGATGTAATTAAATGATTTTTAAGACGTTCGTACCATGCATGGGGGGCTTGTTTTAAACCATATAACGCTTTTTGTAATTTAAAATCACGGTCGGGATATTTTTTGTGAATAAACAATGGAGGTTGTTCAACATACACATTTTCTTTAATAAAACCATTTAAAAAGGCACTTTTGATATCCATTTGAAATAGTTTAAAATTTTGATGATTTGCAAAAGCGAGTAATGTACGTATGGCCTCTAGTCTTGCTACTGGAGCAAAGGTTTTGTCATAGTTGATACCTTCTTCTTGATTATAGCCTTGAGCGACTAAATGTGCTTTATTTCTAACAATATTTCCATTTTCATCTGCTTTGTTTTTAAATACCCATTTTGTTCCTATAACCGATTGATCTTCTGGTCTTGGTATTAATTCCCAAACATTATTACGTTCAAATTGATTTAATTCTTCTTGCATTGCTATTATCCAAAAGTTATCATTTGAAGCTTCTTTATAATTTTTTGGTTCAAAATTTGACACAAATTCTATATGGCTTATTTGATTAAGTTGATTTCTAGTTACTCTAGAATTGAGATCTCCAATGATATTATCTTTTGGATGATACTTAAGAATTCTAGGAGATGATATCAAAGTAAATTTTGCGCATTTGTCTCATTATTAAAACAATTCGTTGTATTTGTTATTGGAGTTATTTCTTCATCGTCATTAGTATGATGGTTAAGAAGATTTTCGTCAAATGAAACATGTAAACTTTCTTCAATAGTGTTATTTCGTTTATTAAAAATTCTATATGCTTTGCTGCGATCTGAATATCCAACAAAGATTCCTTTATCGGCCTTCGGGTCAGGTTTTCCTAAATTATATTTTGTATTTAATATAAAAACGTTTTAATCCAAAAGTTTTAAAGTATGATACTTTAGGTTTCCTTCCAAAAAATATTTCAAAACAAGTTTGTTTAGTCATAGGACGTATGGTTATTGGATTCAAAACATAACAAGCTGTGGCAATAGCTTTCTGCCCAAAAATGTTTTGGTAGTCCACTACAATTTAATAGTGTTCATGCACATTCTTGTGACATACGATTTTTTCTTTCTACTACACCATTCTGTTGAGGTGTGCGGGGAAAAGAAAAATTATGACTTATTCATTTCTTATTACAAAAATTTGTAAAAAGATCATTTTCGAATTCTCCACCGTGATCACTTCGAATATTTTTAATTTTCAAATCCATTTGTGTTTTAATTCTTTTAGCAAATATTTTAAACAAACCGAAGGTGTCACTTTTATATTTTAAAAATAAAGTCCATGTATATCTTGAAAAATCATCAACTGTTACAAAAACATATTTATTGTGATTTATAGATCATACTTGCGTTGGACCAAATATGTCTAAATATAATAATTCTAATGGTTGTTTTGTAGAAATATTATTTTTAGATTTAAAAGAGCTTTCCTTTAGGTTTCCAATTTGACAATTGTCACATAAATTTTCTAGTTTGTAATTTATTTTAGTTAAACCTCTAACTAGCTCATAATTTGCAAATTTATTAATATATTTAAAATTAATATGACAAAACGTTTATGCCATAACCATGGATCCTCATGTTTGGCGGTTAAGCACACATTTGAATTTTTGTTTATTTTCATGTTTAAGACATAAATATTTTTGTTTCTAAAACCCTCAAATATAAGTTGTTTGTTATTATAAATTTTTCACATCTATCTTTATCAAAATTGATTTGAAAACCTTTATCGCATAATTGACTAATACTCAGTAAATTGTGTTTTAGATTTTCTACTAACAAAACATTTGTAATAATAGGAGAGTTAGAAATACCAGAGTTGATGACTTCTCCAATGCCCACGACGTATCCTTTTGAGTTATCTCCAAAAATTACTATTCCACCATCGATGTATGTTATATTTGATAACATTTTTGAATTTCTGGTCATATGCTTGGAGCATCCGCTATCTTGTATCCATTTCTTCTTATTTTTTATTTTGGGTACCTGCAAAACAAAAAAAGATTTAAATGGTACCCGTATACTTTGTTAGGGTCCTAGATGTTAGGATAAGTAGGTAGCCATACCCATGAAGGTTTGGTACCTTTATGAATATAATTTTTATTATAGACTATGTTATCTAAAAAATTGTTAATGTGTCTTTGTCTAATCAAATTATTATTTGTCTTAGGCATCCAAGTTTTTATGATTTTGGTATTAGTTTTAGATTTAGTGACCTTTTAGTCTTTTGATAAATAAAAATATATTTCTTAATATTATCCCCGTTTTGTTTAGGAATTTTTTTAAATCCTATTCCGTTTCTATTACCTGACGGTTTTGAAGTTTTGATAAGATTTTCCAAATCTTGTTTTCCTTTATCAAAATTTTGAAACATTATTTGTAATTTTGTCTAATTTTTCTTTTATTCTAAATTTTCAATGTTTATATATTACTCTTCAAGTCGATATTTTCTTTTAACAAATTATCAATGTCAAGTTTAGTTTTTCTAAAATAAATAGCCATGGTTTCATCTTTAACCAAAGTATTTTTAACCTTTGCTTGAGATAATTCTAGTTCCTCCTCTAAAGTATTATTTTCATCCTTTAACATTCCTACTTCAAGTTCTAATCTATTTATTTTGGCTATATGTTCTTTACTCAATTTTTTAATTTGCCTAAACTTATCATCTAGTTCCATGCTAAGTTCTAATAATTCATCATAGCTAATGTTATCTCGCTTTTTGGCAAAGCAGTGATACCAAAAGGTCGGTCAAAAACAAGAGATAGTTCGTCTCAGAGATTAGTTGTACTTCACTTCGCTATGGATATCGATGCATTTATTCCGAGGCCGGATCAGGCTACAATTGTTGGGACATGACAAGCAAAGCCATGAAAACCAGTATTCCAAATTTCAGGCTAATCGGAGGTCGTATGAACGAGATATGATCGGTGCAAGTTAGCCAAAAAGTGTCGTTCAAACCCATCAAAAAGTGGGGGAGATGCTCGTTTCGAACCCATAGGATTCATATCCATCTTGCTTGAATCCATCGGCTTGCATACGCTTCGAATTGATCATCTTCGAACCGATCAGGCATGATATTGATCACTTCGAATCGCTCAGTTCGAATCCATCAAATAGGGCATCCTCTCAGCACGTTCGTATCCATGCTAGAGCCCTGTTTCGTATCCATCGAGGCACTTCGAATCCATCACTATGCCCTGCTTCGAATCCATCACTATGCCCATGCACTGCTTCGTATCGATCGTCTTCGAACCGATCAGGTTCGAATCCATGAATAATCATTCGTTCGTGTCCACCAAGTCAACTAGCTTGGAAGACGTGTCATTCAACGATACGAACGAGGAGAAGATCATGGATGCGAAGCGGTCGACTCGGAGAAGAAATAGGATCGATGCGAGGTGTGCGCGCCACGTCGCCAAAGAACCACGTGACTGATCGAGTCGAAGGGAGTGGATTCGAAGTGATGGATTCGAACGCAACAGTCCTCACGAAAAATCACAACTTGAATCGATCATATCTCCTAAACCACCTGTTAACGCTAAAAATTTAAACGCTAACACCCTGGTGTATAAGATGTGATTGTGAAAGCACCACCCGTTTGTACGGGAAACAGAAATAAGCAGAAAGTATGTAGAAAAACGGTAAGAGACACAGTATTTATAGTGGTTCGGCTTATAATCCAGCCTACGTCCACTTTAATCTTTTTATCACTAGTTTGATTACAATTCTTTACAAGATCTTTCAATTACAACACACTTCAAGTGATAGGATATGTGAAACAAGTAGCTCAAGCTTTGATGTTGACAATCATCTTCAAATCCATGGTGAATGTGGATGATTCCTTCATGGAGTTCCTTTAGAAGTTTGTTGGATCTAAAAAGCTTTGAAGTCGTCTGGAATTTGGCAGAGTAATGGCGCTTGAAGAGAATGAGCCCCCCCCCAAAGTCCTTTGCATGTTGGAGATGGTTTCATATTTATAGAGAGTTCTGGGTGGAAAAAGTGCTAAGTCCTAACTCGTGGCCGACTTAAGGTAAGTCGTTGCTGACTTAGGATGAGTCGTGACCGACTCATTGAGCTGAGTCTCTGGTTTGTAGAGAGCTTCCTGCCTTTTTCGAACCCACGCTTCAAGTACTAGGTCGTTTACGAGTTATCTGGTTGTAGTTTCCGGCTTGTTTGTATATGTCGTATACGACTCATCATAAGTCGTAGGTCGTGGTTGACTTAACCAGCTGCCTCCGGCTTAAAGCTGAGTTCAGGCTTTGTGAAGGCGAGTCCTAACTCGTAGACGAGTTAAGAGACAGTGTCTTTAGGTCGTACACCTTTTTTAAGTCGTAACACTTGTTAACTCGGTCAAGCTTTAATCTGTTATGTCGTAGCTCCCTTAAGTCGTATAGACTCCTTAGGTCATCAGGGTCTTAAGTCGTTATCTCTTCTTAACTCGTGAGCCGCTTATCTCGTAAGCAGCCTACCTCGGGTACTCCTTAACTCGTAGAGGCTTTAACTCGTAGGAGGTTTCTAATTCGTGTATCCTTTAACTCGTAGATGCCTTGAGTCGTAGGAAGCTTAACTCGTAAGGCTTCCTATCCCGTAGAGGCCTTAAGTCGTACAAATCCTTAGGTCGTGTGTTTCTTTAAATCGTAACATGTTCAAAGCCGCACAATCCTTTTAAGCCGTAGACCATTCATTTCCTTAAGTCGTGAAGCCTTTTGAGTCGTGAGCTGCTTAACTCATAGACCTGTTAACTCGTGAACGAGATAGGGTTAACATTTGCCCCTCGAAGCACACGCTTAGGTCGTAAGTCGTGTGCTTCGACTTATCATAACCCGGGCATGCCGATTCAAATTCCAACATTTCCAGATATAAAAGCCTGAGTCGTCCTTCCTCTTTCCTTCTTCTCATCACTTAACTTTTAAACTGTTTTCTGCCATTAACGCATCTCTGAGCTCTCCAAGGCAATTTCGATCCAAACTTCGTCCGATTCCTTCTAGCATCATACAATCGTAAGTGATCTTGTTCCTTCTTCGACCGTTAGCCATTGTTACCTTACATGTTCAGTCCCTCGTTTTTGGCTTGTCCTTTCAAATCCTACGAGCTTTATCAAATCGGTCATTGACGAACTTAAACTCGTTTGGCTTGACATAAGGTGATTCGCGATTTGAGGCGACTTGTAGTGTGATAGGTTAAGGCTATTGCTGTTGAGGAGGCCGTGGGTGAACAGGTTGAAAGTTAGAAGGGAAGGCAGGTTGGTTGGAAAACTTGATTCGAATAGAGTGAGGAATCGTCCCATATACAACTCAGAGATCTTCCATGCGACCTAGCAATTTTCATGAGCCGTAGCCGAGTTAAGACTTAAGGGATTTCCAGTTGCTTTGAATCAGAGCCTTTCTTCTGTTCCTTGAGTTACGACCTAGGATTTAGAGCATAATCAGCTTGATGTGTTGACGACTTAAGACAGGAACGACTTAACTCTTGAGTCGGTTACGACTTAACTCTTGAGTCGGTTACGACTTAACTCTTGAGCGATTCAACTCTGGACCGGCTCACCAACCTTCACGACACAAGACTTGAGTCGGGGCCGAGATATCACGACACAATGCTTGAGTCGGGGCCGAGACATCACGACACAATGCTTGAGTCGGGGCCGAGACATGTCTTGATGAATTTTTCATAATTCTGAGCTGACATCTATTCTCTTTTATGACTCGTGACCTAAGTATTGCTGAGTCGTCTTCGACTTAGTCCTTGAGTCGTCTACGACTTAGCACTTGCACTTTTAAACTCCACTTGAACCTTGAACTGCTGCTTGAATCTTTTACAGATTGCTTTAACTTGTAAGCTAATAACCTGTTAATATAACATTCACAGAAAACTGGGACGAATATACTGTCATTGATTGCCCACATCGAACGACAGATTAGTTAATGATAGATGATTAACTTAAATAAATCGTGTGAACGAAGTGCTATCGATTTCAAGTGGAATATTAAAGCAGCACTGGATTAGTCAATTGAAACTGACCAGCCCTCATTAGTATTACGCTTGAGCTTTAAATAACAAGTTCCGAAATTACCGTAGTCAATCAATCGTCAACCAGTTTAATTCCAGTTATCTTTACTTGTTATTATTATTATTTTTTATTAGCTTTGCACGACACTTCACACTTTTTAGGAAACGTGCACCTTCGCATTTGAACATCCAGTTGTTTGTGTAGAATGACTTCTCAGGAAGGTGATACAACAGTTCGGACTGGAGAGGTAACTGTTCTTCCGGCTCCACTGGTTAATCCTCCCGAAAGAGCTCCTACTTCACTATCATACAAAGTTTTTCGCCAGTTGTGTGCTCAGTTTGGTATCGTTGAATCAGATGCCATTCTTCCCGAAAGAAATAACACTGCCGATATAGCTCCTTCTGGCTTTGTGACAATTAACCGGCAAATGTGCCTAAGTGGAGGCATTCCTCCTTTCAACGACTTTTTCCAACAACTTCTCCGTCAACTGTCCATTGCTCCATCCCAGCTACACCCCAATGGCTATGCCATTCTAATGGGGTTGTGTGTGCTTTTTAGGAGAACACTTGATCGACTTCCAAGCTTTGGTGAAGTTTGTTATCTATGCTCTTTTTCTCGGACTAAGGATCATCCTTCCATTACTGTTGTGAGGAGCGCCCGAAACCGCAAACTGATTGTTGGCCTCCCTGATACTGCTCACGGGTTTTTAACCCAATTCTTCTATGTTCGTTGCCCTCCGGGGTTTTATGGTGTGTGGAGAGTTGGAAGTAAGGGCGTTCAGCTTTATTCCTGACACATGTTTTCCTTATAAAATCTTTTCATAGCCTGAGTAGTTAGATGTTAATTTCCCTTTTTACTTTTCAGCGCTTCCACCTCCTTCTAGAGACCCAGGCTATAAGCAAATTTTTGAAAGATTGAATGCTGTGCCAGTAGAAGAGAGGAATATAAAGTTTTTGCTGAGAGATGACTTTTTACATCAATACGGGCTTCTTCACTCTTCTCGCTATACTCAGCCTCATGAAGCCCCGACTGAAGTTCCCGATTCCCCGACTGAAGCATCGGATGCCCCCGTTACTATCGAACAATCTTCATCAAAAGAGTCTAACATCGAAGCTTCATTGGTGAAATGTTCCACCCCTACCGACATTATGGGGTCATCTAGTAAGACGGCACTTGCCCCGATTGAGGAAGAAGAAGAACCTTCACAGCCTCTCGGGGGATTAGCTGATGTAGGAACTGAGAAAACAAGTCTCACCGAGCATGATGGTGACGATGTTTATGATGGGTTGAGCGACATAATAGTGACCTCACAGGAGCTTTTTAGAGATGACGTGTCTAAAACTATCTCTCCTATGATTGAGGCGACGTCCCTTCTTCGACTAACACCAACACAAACACCAACTCCTCATACCCAAGCTATCATCACCCCTACACCAATGAGTGGTTTGTAGCTTAATGCGCGTAGCTTGCACATCACACAACACTTAGGAATTTTCGGCATTTGTTCATATTTAACTTCTTTTCTTCGGGAGTTTCTAAGACTTGCTATTTTTGCCTTTTCAGATTTCTTTATGGGGCGCAGCGGCAGCGGTTCTTATTACAAGGACTTTCGACGCTATGGAGGGCGTGGCAGCTATGACTACAAGCAATACTATGCCGATCCCAGAGAAACCAATGAGCAGAGAGCTGCGCGAAAAGCTGAAGAGAGGAGAAGGTATGAAGAACGTCATGAGGGAGCGGGCACGCGACATGAATCCTTCCCAAGGGATGATGACTCCCATAAACGTAAAACGCACGATGATAGGGGGAAGAGCCATATTGAGGATTCGAGAAAGCGGACCAAACTTGGCGAGGAGCACGTGCCCGTGACATCTGAGAGACCTGGTGCCTCAGTTTCTATTGACATCCCTTCCGAATCTCCTGCTCTTGAAGGAAGTGCCATCCAAACACTTCTCAACAGGCCTTCATACCACGTTGAAAGGGGGCCCCCTACTTTGCAGAGCCGATTCCCGAACTGGTGTTTGAGGGGGGTACGCTTCGACCTTGATTTGGTCCCCATCGACAAAGAAGCTATGTACAGAAATCTCGATGCTGTCAAGCTTGATATCGATAGAATGTCTGGATGGCAAAAGCTGGTTGATGAACTTCAAAGAGTTAATCGGGCTAACATCGAAGCAATGCTGACCATGGAAAATGACAAATCAGAATGGCAGAAGATTCTTGATCAACACAACGCTGAGATGAAGGAGATAGCCGAATACAATGAAAAACTCGAAACTGAAGTAAAGCAGCTCAAAGATGATCTTGCCTCTTCTACTAATACTTACACCCAAAGAGAAGAGGTATTGCAAAAACAAGTGCGAGATGCGCACGCCAGCCAGAGGGACGCTGAAGCTAAAGCTGAGAGGTTGGAACAAGCTGTAGAGAACCACCGCACTGATGTCACCCAGCTGCAGAATAAACTGAGCGCCCGGGACATGGAGATTGAAGCGCTAAAAGCCCAACTTGCTCAGACCGAAAAAGATCGAGATGAGGCCATGGCTGGCAAAATTGCAGCCGAAGAAACTGCTCAGACCATGGAAAACGATATCAATTCGACTTTATTCGATTTTTATTTACATTGTGTCTTGGGACGCGGCAGCCTCTCTTTTCTTGGTCCTAAGTATGAAATCACCCTGGCCGAGGTGTGGGAAGCTGCTCTTAACATGTTTAAAGACGCCGGGTATGGCGATGAAGATTTTGAGGCGCGTTACCTGGATGAGGGAGCTCGCGCTGCTCTTGCGAAGGGGCGAGAACAACTTGCCAGGATGAGAACTGGAATGGCGGAAGAGGAACGTTCTGGAAAGGAATTAACGCTTACTTCCTCTGTCCAACCTCCAGTTTCTCCTGTGGTTGACATCACGGGTTCCAGCTCCTCTACTCCGCCTGCAACTAAGACAGTAACTGAAACTACAAGTGCACAAGGCGGGGATGAAGGTGGTGAAAGCAACGAAGCACAGCGATATGAAATCAGCCTCAGAGATCCAACTACCCCAGGTAAACTTGACACCGGACCAGCCCAAGTGGTGAACTGCTCGTTCGCTCCTTGTGAACTTGACGATCTTCTTGATTATTTTTCAAATGTCAATGAATTCCCGACTTTTGATTATTCCTCAAATGTTAATGAATTCCCGACTTTTGACGAGCCGTCATCCCCTCTCTTTTCGAAAGATACTGATATTTTAAGTTTTTTCTCCTTTGTAGAGAAAGCACCGAGTCAAACTCAAGCTTCTTCTCCCCCGGTGATCCTTCCTCCATCTCTTCAAGTGGCGCCTCCCTCTGCTTCTCAACCTGGGTCACAAGAAGAACAAATAGAAGCTCTCCATGGCCTGGATGATCCCGTTGCTTCGCAAGAGCAAAAAGATGAGGGACTTGAGGGAGGTGACATATCTCCGGAGCGGACTCCTTCTGACGATATAACTTTATCTAAACTTGCCACTCCAGGAAGTGAGTCTTCCTCAAAGAGGAGAAGGAAGCAAGGAGCATCAAGGAGGAGAGGGAAGATAATCACTGCCACTGAAGAGGAGCCAGAAGTTGGGCCAGCTGCGCCTACCTCTCCTTCCTCCCTTATACCCACTGGTCGACCTGAAAAGCTGATCATTCGGCCGGGTAAAGGGTCTAAAGGCAGCAAAAAGAAGTGAAGATCTTCAGTTTCTAGTTTTTTTGTGTTTTGCATGTACTGGCCGAGAATTGTGCGGGTACCGGCCCCCGCTTTTCTTTATTTTGAAACCTGTACCTGCGTTGTAATTGAATAAAATGATTCCTTGAATAAAATGATTCCTCGTTTGTACAAACTTTTGTTTGAATTAAAGAATACATTTGTTATTTGTTTTGGCATGAGTTTATTTGATATTGCAGCGAGCTTATGGTATGTTACTTGAGCGTTACCTTTTGCTGGTTTAGTTATACCATATTGTGTGTAATTATACTATATTGCCCCCATTCCATAAGTATGCTGCAATATTCTATACCTCGAGGGGACTTACACTCTTATTTGCTAAAGAATAATTATTTTATTCTTTAAAGAAAATTTTATAGAGTACAACTCCCTTCGTATAAGTTTTTACGCTTGGTCGTTCGAAGAAATCACTTTTTTCTTTTGCTTATGTGCATATCTCATCAAGTGAATTCCTCTATGTGGTAAAGCGGACCTCTGAAGGGTACTTTAACTTCTTTTCTTTTTACGATCATTTCCCACAGTAGGCAAATTACTTTTCCTTTGAAAGTTAAAGTACGCTTTTGATGAGGATTTTTTTTTTTTTATAGAAAGTTGTACCTCTGAGGAGGGATTTTTTTACGTTTCAACACTTGGAAGTTTTATTTCAATCTCGGTGAAACGTGTACCTCCAAAGAGTTATGCTTTAGAAATCCTTTCCACGTTTCAACACTTGGAAGTTTTATTTCAATCTCGGTGAAACGTGGGTTTCCAAAGAGTTATGCTTTAGAAATCCTTTTCACGTTTCAACACTTGGAAGTTTTATTTCAATCTCGGTGAAACGTGTGCTTTCAAGAAGGTCTTTGTTTTTACATTTCAACTTTGGTGAAGTGAAATTCCGAAGAGCGGCTGCTACACTTCAACTCCTGGCGAAATGGGCCTCCGAAGAGGGCTTTTATTTTGTTTACATTTCAACTCTGGTGAAGTGAAATCCCGAAGAGCGGTTATAACACTTCAACTCCTGGTGAAATGGGCCTCAGAGAGGGTTTTCATCGCCTGGAAGTTACTCTCTCATGGTTGGAGGGTCATGACTCCTCCAATCTTTTTTGTTGAGTAGAGAACTTTCTTTTTTGTGGCATATGACCCATTAGAGGTCTTTTATTATCCGAAGAGTTGTGCCTCCGAAGAGGACTTGTGGCGCTGATGGTAGCTTTGGTTGTTCCTCTGTTCACTTGCTTATGCCTTTTCAGCGATCCCCCTTTTTTTTCACAAGTGGCTTGTTTAATCCAAGGAAGTGTACTTCATTGCCAGGCAAGTTCGTGAGAACGGGCACTAGCTTCCTAATTGGATGTTTGTTTGTTTAAACAATCTCAATTTATCAGCAAGGGCTCGTTCCTATCGAAATCATTAGCCGTTCAATTGAAGCATTTCCTATCTAGGATTTGAATTCGGGGTCTTTGTGACTTGAAATTTGTTTGTTGAATGATGGTGAGAATCGCTCGGTCTTATTATGCGCAAGTTTTATCTCCACTGTCTGCAAAAATTTAAATCGATATTTCAGCAATACATTTTGTGTATTTTTATATCGAAAACAAAGCAAACATATAATGATAATAAGGAACACAAGATTTATAGTGGTTCGGCCATGAAATTGGGCCTACATCCACTTTATATTCTTTCATTATTTACTTGCATCAGTTTCACAATTGCTTTCAATTACAGGAATCATACATTCATAATTCTTTTTACAATGTTTCAACAAAATTTTCAAGTAAAGTATGGACGCAAGTGATTGCTGTTCCATGCCCTTGGAATTTGATCTCCATCAACTGTGGTGAGCTTGAATGTGCCGTCAAGAAGTTTCTGACCTATCACATACGGTCCTTCCCAATTTGGCCCAAACACACCTGTCGCAGTCATAATTCTTTTTAGGACTAGATCTCCAATTTCAAAGCTGCGTTGACGAACTTTGGAATTGAAATGTCTGGCTATCCTTTGCTGATGAGCTGCAACTCTGAGGTTAGCTTCATCTCTTTTTTCATCAAGGAGATCCAGCGCTTCAAGTTGCAGCTTTTCATTTTCTGCTTGATTGAAATGGATTCTTCTGTGCGAAGGGACCTCTGTTTCAACCGGGATCATTGCTTCCGATCCGTATGCTAACGAAAAAGGAGTATGCCCAGTTGCAGTTTTGTGAGTAGTTCTGTATGCCCATAGTGCAAGTGGTAGTTTATCGACCCAACCACCTTTTGCTCTTTCGAGTTGCTTTTTGATGGTTGATTTGATGATCTTGTTCACTGCTTCCACTTGCCCGTTTGCCTGCGGATGAGCTACTGCCGAAAAGCTTTTCTGGATTTTGAATCGTTTGCAAAAATCCTGGAATTCCTCACTTTCAAACTGAGTACCATTGTCTGTGATTATTTTTTGAGGCACACCGTATCTGCAAATGATATTCTTGGTCACAAAGCTTATCACTTTCTTAGAAGTGATAGTAGCCAATGGTTCAGCTTCAGCCCACTTAGTAAAATAATCAACCGCAACAATAGCATATTTAATCCCTGATTTAGCGGTTGGTAGCGGCCCAATGAGATCCATTCCCCAAATTGCAAATGGCCATGGACTGATCATCTGTGTGAGTTCGGTAGAAGGTGCTCTAGGAATTTTGGCATATCTTTGGCACTTGTCACATTTTCGGGAGTAATCTGCGGCATCCCGATTAATTTCTGGCCAAAAATATCCGTATCGGAGAATTTTCTTTGCTAATGTTTGACCACCTGAATGATCACCGCATTCTCCTCCATGCACTTCAGTTAGGATTGTTTTGGCTTCTTCTTTGGATACACATCGAAGCAATGGCATTGAGAATCCTTGTCTGTATAATTGACCATCCTGGATTATATATCGAGAAGCTTTTCTCAGTAGCTTTTGTCGTTCTTTAGAGTTTTCTGGTAAAGAGCCATTGAGTAGATACTTTGTTACTGGAGTCATCCATGATTCTTGCTCTTGCGACATACTCATAACCCAATCGATATCCATTTCATCAATGCTCGGATTTGACAAAACTTCCACTGGAACTAACCCTAAGGATTGGGCTTCGCCAGAACTTGAGTATTTTGCGAGAGAATCTGCTTTCATGTTTTCTTCTCGAGGAATATGACTTATCGTGTAATGGTCGAATTCACATAAAAGTTCCCAAGCCTTTGACACATAAGCGGGCAGATTTCCTCCTTTCGTTTGAAACTCCTTCTTGACTTGACATACTATAAGCTGCGAATCACTGAAGATCTGTAACGCTCGAATGTTTAGTTCTTTAGCAATTTTCAAACCAGCGATCAGAGCTTCATATTCTGCTTCATTGTTTGTTGAAGGAAATTCTAATCTTAGCGCATAGCATAATGACCGGCCTTCAGGAGTTTCAAGAACAATTCCGGCACCTGAACAGTAATCATTTCTTGCGCCATCTACAAATAATTTCCATTGGGTTGGGGAGTTCTTGATTGTTTCTTCCTCGCTGTTACCCTTGTCTGTAAATTCTGCAATAAAATCTGCCAAAGCTTGTCCGTTGATCGCTTTTCTAGGATGATAAGTGATGTCATATTGGCTCAATTCAATATTCCACTTTAAAAGGCGGCCCGAAGTCTCAGGGCGAAACAAGACTTGCTTTAAAGGTTGATCAGTGAGGACTTTGATAGGATGAGCCTGGAAATATTGCCTCAACTTTCTTGAGGCAATCAATAGACAATAGGCGAGTTTTTCCAACTTGGAGTAATTCATTTCTGCCCCAGTGAGTCTTTTGCTGATATAGTAAACTGGATGTTGAATCCTTTTGTCTTCCCGTACCAGCGCTGCACTTAAAGCATGAGATGAAACTGCCAAGTATATAAGAAGATCCTCGCCATCGCCGGGCCTGGAAAGTATTGGAGGCGTTTCCATATGTTGAATCAATTCTTCAAAAGCTTTCTGGCATTCGGGAGCCCAGTCAAAGTTTTTCTTTCCTTTCTTTAGAGCGTCGAAGAATGGAATGCATTTATCAGTAGCTTTGGATATGAACCGACTTAAGGCGGCAATTTTTCCATTGAGACTTTGCAATTCCCTCTTTGTTTTAGGAGCTTTGACTTCTTTTAGAGCAGTGATTTGAGCTGGACTAGCTTCAATGCCCCTAGCGCTCACGATGAAACCCAAGAACTTCCCAGATTCTACCCCGAAAGAACATTTTAAAGGGTTAAGCTTCATTCCGTATCTTCGGAGAATTGCGAACATTTCTGCTAAGTGTTCGATGTGATCCACTGCTTTCTTAGATTTTACTAGCATGTCATCAACGTAAACTTCCATAGTCTTTCCCAACTGCGGTTTGAACATAGCATTAACCAGTCTTTGGTATGTTGCCCCCGCATTCTTCAACCCAAAGGGCATAACTCTGTAACAGTAAAGACCGACATCGGTGATAAAGCTTGTGTCCTCCTGATCTGGCTCATGCATCATGATCTGATTATATCCGGAGTAGGCATCCATAAAAGACAACAATTCATGACCCGCTGTTCCATCTACCAGTTGATCGATCCTGGGTAATGGGAAGCAGTCTTTGGGACAGGCCTTGTTTAGATCTGAAAAGTCGATGCACACTCTCCATTTACCATTGGCTTTCTTAACTAGCACTGGATTTGAAACCCAATTTGGATAGGTAGATTCTCTGATGAAATTATTCTCCATGAGCCGGTCAACTTCCTCTTTCAATGCTGTCGACCTTTCTAGACCTTGGATTCTTCTTTTCTGCTTTACTGGCGTGAACTTTGGGTCAATATTCAGAGCATGTACCGCAACTTCTGGGGATATTCCGCACATATCGGCATGGGTCCAAGCAAAAACATCCAGGTTTGCTTTCAAAAAAGATATCAAGGCATTCTGAACTGACACATTAAGTTGTGAACCCACATTCAGCACCTTGTTTGGGTCCTTCAGATCAACGGGCACCGGTATCGTTGTTTCTGCTGGTACCACCCTACTCTCCCCCGCACTGGCCTTTCTAGGATCCATCACTTTTCGTGCCCCGCTATGCTCGCCAGTGCAGGGTCCGCCCTGTAGTTGCTATAGGGTTGGTATTTTGATGCGGATTGGGGTTGCCGCATCTTTCCCCATTTCTCTCTTCCTTGTTTCTCGCAGCTCTGTCATATAACATTCTCGCCCAGCGTTCTGGTCTCCTTTAATAACCCCTACCCCATTGTCTGTAGGGAATTTAATAGTAAGACACCATGGGGCAAGGACAGCTTTGAATGCAGCAAGAATAGGTCGACCAAAGAAAGCATTATAAGCAGAAAATTCATCTACTATCACAAAAGTCTGCTTGCGAACTACTTTTCTTTCTCCTTCTCCGAGTTCCACAAGCAAGTCAATGGTTCCTACTGGTTGCTTTGGCTCCCCAGTGAAGCCAACAATCTTCTGAGATGAGGCTTGCACATCCGCCATCGGGATTCTCATCTGGTCAAACGTTTTCTTGAAGAGGATGTTGCAAGATGCGCCGCAATCAATAAGAACTCTTCTGACAATAGCCGGTCCAATACCGGCCGAGATGACTAACGGGTCCAAAGTAGGGGCCTCAATGCCCGTGGAATCTCTAGCCCTGAACACAATATCATCATTAAAAGTCCTTTGTTGTTTCAGGGGTGTAGAGTCCTCTAAAACAAAGACATTCTCTTCAGTTGGCATATGTTTCAGAGCTCGAGTGTACCTCTCCATTTCACCCCAGCTTCTGCCTGCTGGGTGGGGTCCTCCTGTGATGACATTAATAACTGGCCTTTCAGATTCATGTCCTGCGGCCTTCTCATTTGTCCTGGGCTGATGAGCAAGAGCTTGTTGCCCCTGACTTGACGAAGCAGGATCATTACCACTCTTCTTCACAAATTGCTGCAGCTTATTTTCTCTTAGCAATTCTTCGATTATATTTTTCAATTGACGGCAGTCGTCTGTGTCATGACCAGGCTGATTATGGAAGCGACAGAACTTCCCACTTTGCACAGCTTTTCTTCCGGTTCTGAGAACAGGAGGTTTGGGATACTCAAAAGAATCTTTTGTAGCCAAGTAGATGCGCTCTGGTGTTTCTAACAAAGGAGTATATTCTGATGGCTTGAAGGATCGAGGCTTCTTCGAATTGTGTTGTTTCCTTCCATCATTATTTTCTCTTTTCTGTCCCACAGATCCATTCTTACGTGGCGCAGCAGTGTTGTCTTCAGCTTTCTCTACTGTTGCCTTTGCCGGGACAGGACGGCTTTCCAAACGCATGAATTCATCCGCCTTTTTGTAGAACTTTTCCAGAGAATTTGGCTCCTTCATGTTCAGCCACTTTCCGAATTCACTTGACTTATCAATAGCTCTCATCAAATAGGTCAAGACCATGCGGGGTTCTGCATTATCCACCTCAGCTAACGCTATATTAAAGCGATTTAAAAAAGACTTGATAGTTTCCCCCGGATTCTGTTCCAAACCGGATAACGACATGATGTCTTTTGCCTTTGAAGCATATAGCCTAAATTGCTCTTTAAATTTCCTGGTTAGGTCTGAAAACTGATCGATGGACCGGACAGGTAGTTTTGTGAACCAAAGCAGAGCTACCCCTTCCAAATACACAGGAAAATAGCGGCATTTTATCTCGTCAGAAGCTCTGGCACCTGTCATGTGCCAATCATATTTGTACAGGAACTCATTTGGATCACTTGTCCCTTTGTAAGCTGGAATGGTCGGAGGGACGAACTTCCTTGGGAATTCAGCTTTTAGGATCTTTTCAGTAAACGGAGTCTTGCTCGGAGCGAAACCCCACTCTTTCTCATCTTCGACCCTTTGCATACTTTCTTTCATAATCTGTCGAACCATACCAGAAAGATATTCTTCGTCATTCCTATTTCTGGATCCTCCAGCCTCAGGCAATGTCTGTTCAAAGGGGCTAGCAGCCCTTTCGGGAATGTTTCTAGTTTCAGCATCATGGACATTACCGACAAAGTTCCTTTCATTATTCGCAGGTTGACGGTTTGCCCCGAGCAGATCGTTTAACCTATTCAGAATCAGAGCATTCTGAGCATTCTGAGCTTCCAATTGCGCGTTCTGGGCATTTATTTGCTGATTCAACCCAAAGATAGCAGCGTCCAATTCCGCTTTTGAAACTCCAACAGCTGGAGTGGCTTGATTTGGTGTTGGGGAAGTGGAGGTTCCCTCTTGAATGTTTGCAGATCTCACAGATTTACTTTTCCTTCCAGGAGCCATGATTTCGGATAGACTTCTGGTTCTTAAAGAAACTCTATCTACAAATCTTTCTGAAACAATGATGATAGATGTCCTGAGTTCAATTCTCAGTGAAAGCACCAAAATGTTAACGCTAAAAATTTAAACGCTAACACCCTGGTGTATAAGATGTGATTGTGAAAGCACCACCCGTTTGTACGGGAAACAGAAATAAGCAGAAAGTATGTAGAAAAACGGTAAGAGACACAGTATTTATAGTGGTTCGGCTTATAATCCAGCCTACGTCCACTTTAATCTTTTTATCACTAGTTTGATTACAATTCTTTACAAGATCTTTCAATTACAACACACTTCAAGTGATAGGATATGTGAAACAAGTAGCTCAAGCTTTGATGTTGACAATCATCTTCAAATCCATGGTGAATGTGGATGATTCCTTCATGGAGTTCCTTTAGAAGTTTGTTGGATCTAAAAAGCTTTGAAGTCGTCTGGAATTTGGCAGAGTAATGGCGCTTGAAGAGAATGAGCCCCCCCCAAAGTCCTTTGCATGTTGGAGATGGTTTCATATTTATAGAGAGTTCTGGGTGGAAAAAGTGCTAAGTCCTAACTCGTGGCCGACTTAAGGTAAGTCGTTGCTGACTTAGGATGAGTCGTGACCGACTCATTGAGCTGAGTCTCTGGTTTGTAGAGAGCTTCCTGCCTTTTTCGAACCCACGCTTCAAGTACTAGGTCGTTTACGAGTTATCTGGTTGTAGTTTCCGGCTTGTTTGTATATGTCGTATACGACTCATCATAAGTCGTAGGTCGTGGTTGACTTAACCAGCTGCCTCCGGCTTAAAGCTGAGTTCAGGCTTTGTGAAGGCGAGTCCTAACTCGTAGACGAGTTAAGAGACAGTGTCTTTAGGTCGTACACCTTTTTTAAGTCGTAACACTTGTTAACTCGGTCAAGCTTTAATCTGTTATGTCGTAGCTCCCTTAAGTCGTATAGACTCCTTAGGTCATCAGGGTCTTAAGTCGTTATCTCTTCTTAACTCGTGAGCCGCTTATCTCGTAAGCAGCCTACCTCGGGTACTCCTTAACTCGTAGAGGCTTTAACTCGTAGGAGGTTTCTAATTCGTGTATCCTTTAACTCGTAGATGCCTTGAGTCGTAGGAAGCTTAACTCGTAAGGCTTCCTATCCCGTAGAGGCCTTAAGTCGTACAAATCCTTAGGTCGTGTGTTTCTTTAAATCGTAACATGTTCAAAGCCGCACAATCCTTTTAAGCCGTAGACCATTCATTTCCTTAAGTCGTGAAGCCTTTTGAGTCGTGAGCTGCTTAACTCATAGACCTGTTAACTCGTGAACGAGATAGGGTTAACACCACCGATCCAAATGCAACGAAATTTTCACAATAGCTTCCATACAAGGTAAAGATTGTTCCTGCCAAGTTTCAACTCGATTGGATCATTTTTTGATGGATTCGAAATCACTTCGTATCGATCTCAGATCGAGTCGAAACTTGGTGGGGTCGGTCGCGTGGGCCCACTCACGTGCCAGAAAAAGTCTCCCTAAATTTGAGCGAGATCTGGGCCTCCTGCGCCTATAAATAGCACCCTGAAGCCTTCAGAAAAGAGGATCTTCGGCCATTGAACGTCGAGTCTCTGCCGGATTCAATTCCATACTTCATCATTGCCGTTGTAATCAGATTTGAAAGCTATCATCAGTTGTAACTTGTTGTAATCAACTGTAATCATCAAGTGAACATCAATAGAGACATAAATTTCAGAGTGGACGTAGGCAAGATCGCCAAACCACTATAAATCCTGCGTTTGTGACTGTTATTTGTGAATTGTTGTGATTGCTAGTGTTTAGATCTGTGTTTTATATTGATTATTGCTGACTTGTGCTCATAATCGGGTGCTTTCACGATATCGGGTGTTTGTGGTCAATTTTGACGCAAACATTTTGGCGCTTTCACTGAGAATTGAACTCAGGATAATTTGAATTTGAAGACTTAAGGATTTAGATCTAAGAACCACGACGAGACAAACAAGTAAGAAACAAAGGCCAGAGAGAAGTGAACACCAAGGAAGTCAAGAGGCTTCCTCAAGAGCGAACCAAGCTTCAGTCTTCATCACTAGGGACGAGATGGAGACGATGATGAAGAAACAAGAGGAGTTGATCCAGAGTTTATTTCAACAGATAGGACAACTTGGAGTACAGAATAGAGAAGCAGATGGAGTTCAAAATGGAGCAGGACCATCCGATGTGGCACCTGAACTAGGGGGCACACACATGGAGAATGTTGATCCAATCTCGGAGAAAGAGAGAGGTCTATCTGCGCAACCTGGGAGTAGCAGAGGAGTGAACGCTCAGTCAAGGGGGCAGATCCCGGAGTTCCCTCATGAACTTGAGGGGCAGGTTGAGAGTGTGGAACGAAGATTGCATCTCGAAGACAATGACAGATTGGCAGAGATGGTTAGAAGAGCTATGAGAGGCAGTTTGGTAAACAAAGATTTGGAGGATGTCAATATGAGTCCTTTTACTCCAGCAATCAGACGAGCTAGAAACCGACCGGATTTCAAGTTACCATCATTGGACATGTATAACGGGAGAACGGACCCCACGGTTCATCTAACGAAGTATATGAGGCATATGGAAGTGCTGGGGGCATCAGAGGAGGTTATGGCCCGGTGCTTTCCATTGTACTTGGCGGATATTGCAACATTATGGTTTAGACAACTAGAGAGTGGATCTATCGGAACATGGAATGATTTGACTGAGAAATTTATGAGGCAATTCAAGGTACACATTACAATATCCAAGAATGTGATGACATTGGAAACTCTAAAACAGAAGGCTGGAGAGACTTTGATGAGCTTTCTGACGCGATTCAATGCGGCAACAGCTTCAGTGGATCGACCAGATCCATCTATGGTTATGATGGAAGCTGTGTCCGGAATAGCTGACGGAACAGAGTTCAAAGATTCGTTAACTAAAGATCCACCTTTGGATCTAAGAGAATTCTATCACGAGACAGAAAAGTTCCTACGACTGGAAGACGCAACTGTAGAAAGAGAAGAAAGAGATGAACTTAATGTATATACGGTCAAAGGCGGAAATCCCCCGGAGAGAGGTGCAGAAACTAGCAAGGGAAAATGAAAGGCTGAGGATAATAATGACAGGTCAAAGCGGCAATGGAGGGAGCCACGATTCACCACTTACACTGAGCTGAATGAGAGTCTGGAACAAACTTATCAGGATACCAAGGAGCAGGTTCCGTATCGTAGACCAATGCGAAGGGATCCAACCTCTAACGAAAGAAAGTCAGATAAGTTTTGTGTATTTCATGAATTAAACGGCCATAACACTAACGACTGTAGGCATCTGAAGGATGAGATGGAAGGACACATCAGGAATGGCATACTCCTTCAGTATGTGAGGAGGAGGACTCCATTAGTGGAACCAGAGAGACCACCGTCTACATCAGCTAGAGGCAACCCTTAATCAAGGCACCGTTTGATTATCAATTGATCGAAATAATGATGGACAAGTCGTAAGCTTCCTACTAACACAATTAAATCATTTACACATGTATGAGATCGCGAACGATCCCCAAGCATGCTCTGAATGATCATTGACCATTTCGTAGTGGGAACTCGCACTTTGACATCCTTGCTTTGCTTTTGTCTCGTTTCGATTTGGATATTTAGACTTGGTTTGTTTGGACATTTCTATTTTAAAACTCATCTGTTGAATAGATATTTGATTCTGATAATCCTGAAATGGCTAAGCTACTTACACATGTACGGGGTCGCGAACGGTCCTTAGGCATGCTCTGAGAGCGATAAACCACCCCGACAAACGATCTAGGGACCCACTCGAACGTGAGCCTGGTATCGATAATATTAAGTCCCTCCCCCCGGGCACACTCATTCGCCTCGAACGGCACTCGACCTCGAACGGTCACAATTCGCCTCGAACGGCGCACGATCGCGAACGATCATAATTCGCCGCGAACGATCACAATTCGCCACGAACGGCACCCAACCTCGAACGGTCACAAAATCGCCTCGAACTGCACACGATCGCGAAAGATCACAACTCGCCCCGAACGGCACAACTCACCTCACCTCAAATGGCGTGATCTCGAATGGTCGTCATTTGAGGTCCCCCGCTTGACCGCGCACGGTCGTACTTCACCTCAAATGGCTCGATCCCGAACGATCATCATTTGAAGTTAGGCGCTTGACCATGAACGGTCGCATTTCATCTCAAGTATATCGATCCAGAACGGTCGTTATTTGAGGTCGCATAAAACTATAAATTCCTCTGCAGGACATCAACAGGTTATAAACATCCAGCTCATGGCATTATAAAAAAAGCCTTCCTACCGCAAGGCATATTTTGGGGGGCAAATGTTATCCCGCTTTTTGGCAAAGCCGTGATACCAAAAGGTCGGTCAAAAACAAGAGACAGTGCGTCTCAGAGATTGGTTGTACTTCACTTCGCTATGGATATCGATGAATTTTGTCCGAGCCCGGATCAGGCTACAATTGATGGGACATGACAAGAAAAGCCATGAAAGCCAGTATTCCAAATTTCAGACTAATTAGAGGTCGTATGAACGAGATATGGTCGATGCAAGTTAGCCAAAAAGTGTCGTTCGAACCCATCAAAAAGTGGGGGAGATGCTCGTTTCGAACCCATAGGATTCATATCCATCTTGCTCGAATCCATCGGCTTGCATACGCTTCGAACCGATCATCTTCGAACCGATCAGGCATGATATTGATCACTTCGAATCGATCGGTTCGAATCCATCAAATAGGGAATCCCCTCAACACGTTCGTATCCATGCTAGAGCACTGTTTCATATCCATCGAGGCACTTCGAATCCATCACCATGCCCTGCTTCGAATCGATCGGTCTCGTGCCCATGCACTGCTTCGTATCGATCGTCTTCAAACCGATCAGGTTCGAATCCATGAATAATCATTGGTTCGTGTCCACCAAGTCAACTAGCTTGGATGACGTGTCATTCAACGATACGAACGAGGCGAAGATCGTGGATGCGAAGCGGTCGACTCGGAGAAGAAATAGGATCGATGCGAGGTGTGCGCGCCACGTCGCCAAAGAACCACGTGACCGATCGAGTCGAAGGGAGTGGATTCGAAGTGATGGATTCGAACGCAACAGTCCTCACGAAAAACCACAACTTGAATCGATCATATCTCCTAAACCACCGATCCAAATGCAACGAAATTTTCACAGTATCTTCCATACAAGGTAAAGATTATTCCTGCCATGTTTCAACTCGATTGGATCATTTTTTGATGGATTCGAAATCACTTCGTATCGATCTCAGATCGAGTCGAAACTTGGTGGGGCCGGTCGCGTGGGCCCACTCACGTGCCAGAAAAAGTCTCCCTAAGTTTGAGCGAGATTTGGGCCTCCTACGCCTACAAATAGCACCCTGAAGCCTTCAGAAAAGAGGATCTTCGGCCATTGAACGTCGAGTCTCTGCCGGATTCAATGCCATACTTCATCATCGCCGTTGTAATCAGATTTGAAAGCTATCATCAGTTGTAACTTGTTGTAATCAACTGTAATCATCAAGTGAACATCAATAAAGACATAAACTTCAGAGTGGACGTAGGCAAGATCGCCGAACCACTATAAATCCTGCGTTTGTGACTGTTATTTGTGAATTGTTGTGATTGCTAGTGTTTAGATCCGTGTTTTATATTGATTGTTGCCGACTTGTGTTCATAATCGGGTGCTTTCACGATATTGGGTGTTTGAGGTCAATTTTGACGCAAACAGGTAAATTCGAGACATACTTCATTATTTTGTGCCATAAAGAATACATTAGCTTGTTCTTCGTCACTATCGCTATCACTGTCTGATGATAATGAAGAATCTGAGTCATCCCATGTCACTTTGAAAGCTTTCTTATTTTTGAATTTTTCAAATTTGTTCTTATTTTTATCATTGTTGAGTTTGGGACAATCTTTCTTCATATGTCCAAACTGATCACACTCATAGCATTTAATTGATGTTTGATTTGTTGAGCTTGATTTTCCTCCTTTCTAAAATCTAGTCATTTTCCTAAACTTCTTGAATTTGTTGTATTTTTTGGTAATAAAGAAGTTTCTTCTTCGTCTAAGTCGGAATCTTCATTAATTGTTGGGAATGCTATGTTTTTCTTTTCCGAATGTTGTCTTTTCATGCCTGTAAATTAGCTTCATAGGACATTAAAT
The DNA here is from genome assembly GCA_030765085.1 of Allium cepa. Classification (NCBI taxonomy): domain Eukaryota; kingdom Viridiplantae; phylum Streptophyta; class Magnoliopsida; order Asparagales; family Amaryllidaceae; genus Allium; species Allium cepa. Next base: position 521,442,522 of record CM060938.1, read on the forward strand.
TTCCTATCAATTCTTCAACTAAGAGTGTTGAGAGATCATTAGCTTCTTCGATAGCTAATACTTTTCTTTCCCACTCTGGAGTTAAAGAATTGAGTATTCTAGATACTAAATCAAAGTTTGTGAATTTGACTCCAATTGCCACTAAATCATGTTGAATGGTTTGGAATCTAAAGTACATGTCTACTATAGATTCATTTTTGTTTATTTTAAATGATGAAAATTGATTTTGTAAAATTGAAATCTTAGTTTGTTTAACATTGTTTGTGCCCTCGTGTGTTAATTGTAAGGTATGCCAAATATCAAATGTAGTGTTACATTACATGACACGAGAAAATTCATTTTTATCTAGTGGGAAAAATAAAACATTCATAGCTTTGGCATTATTAGAAGCTGTGGTTTTTTGTGCATCGGTCCATATGCTCATAGCAGTGTTAGGTGCTTCGTATTTATTTTGAGTGGCCGGCCAAATTTCTAGTCCATTAGTTCCCATAAAATTCTCATACGTGTTGACCAATATGCATAGTAGGAGCCATTAAAAAGTGGGGGTCGTGCTATGGATTATCCTTGTTGAAAAATACTTGCCATATTAAAGTGATTCAAAAATGTGTTACTACACTTTGATCAAACCTTGCTCTAATACCAATTGTAAGTCTTTAAGGTCGATCGTGTAGTGTATATGCAAGTATATATTAAAAGATATATGATGCAACTAAAACAATATTAATCTACGTAAATATAGAATAAGCACACCAGGATTTTACACTGGTTCGGAGCTCCCGTCGTATGTCAAGTCCCGAAGCTCCCCTCCGGATTCGACTATCAAATACGCTCACTTCGCCCGGAGGAATAGGCTTGGTTGTAAATTGTTCTTGTCAAGTATGTGTTCTATAACATGGATATTGACTGCGAAGTACGAATGCTTCCAATATATATCTAGAGATTATTGCTTGAGAAGAACTAAATATATGGAAGAGTGAAATACAAGTATAGATTGCTAGACATCAAGAATATAACAGAGTATGCGAGTAAAGAGCACAAGTAAGTAAAGTTTATGTTCTCTTTGATTCTTGATGATATATATAGTAGTACAGAGATTCCTTGAGTAGTTGCATCCGTTAACAAGTGCTCTATAGTTGCTTCTGATGGTGATGAAGAGTTGTAGCGAAGAGAAGCAAAGATGTCTATTCAAATGTGGCAGTTGAAATTTGAATTTAAATCCCGAGTTCGAAATCAAACGTTTGGTATTTGTATCAGACATCTGACTCTGTATATTTTTTGTTACAGTTGTCTTTCAGACGTCTGAGTGCATTTACCAGACGTCTGATCCTTTCTGTTTTGTTGTTCCAGAGGGTTTTTTCAAACGTCTGGCTAGTGCACCCAGACGTCTGAAAACTGTGCATGTCTGCTTTGTATATCCTTCTTGTTGCTTCTTTGATCCTATCGACTTTTAGTCTTTGGTAATGTTCTTTGAGCATTGTTGTTGTCTTTCCAGTGACGTTACTCTGGCAAGTACCTATAAAATAGAAATATATATATGCATATTCGATTTCCATTGTATAGTTGCTATCATCGAAACTGTATTTTTGATTTCCTAACATATCCAAAAATTCCGGGTCATCACATTTGCACAACCATAAAACTCCAACAACTTCCCGATGATGGAATCAAACTTCGATTAATCTCATTTGCTCTTATGGATTACGCTGAAAAATGGTTGTACATCTTACTATCGAACTCGATTAAAACTTAGGAAGAATCCGTAAAAGGTTTCATAAAAAAGTTCTACCCCTTGGAAAAGACGAGTAGAATCCGAAACGAATTTGTAAATTTTCATCAATTCAAGGGAGAACCATTCGAAAAATATTTTGAAAGATTCAAAGAGCTTTTGATAAAATGTCCATACCATAACTTTGAAAAATGGATGATTTGCCAAATCTTATTCGATGGACTCAAAAACAACTAGCGAACATTGCTTGAATCTATGTGCTAAGGCAACTTTCTTGCCCAACATCACGACAATGCTTGGCAATTTCTATAAAACCTCATCAAAAAATCATCCCAATGGGAATGTTCGAATGAATAATCAGTTTACTCACGATCGAGTGCACACTCGATAGGATCTTTTGCTTTGGAAGCTAAGATCGACGTAATGATTAAAAAATTCGACAATGTTTTCTCATCGAATCAAATGAACCAAGCTTCCCAACCGATGTGCTATAAATGCAACGACCATAATCATATAGTCGATCCGTGCCCCAATTTTGTCGAACAAATCAATGCTTTCAAAAAAGCTAAAAATGATCCGTTTTCTCCAATGTACAATCCTGGTCGGAGAAATCATCCAAATTTGGCTTGGAACTAAAACAATCCTAACATGAATACCATCCGTCCCAATTTTCAAGCATTCCCAAATAATGCTTCAAATCCTCCCTTTCAGCCCAACAATTTTCAACCAAACTTTGCGGGTCTCTCCATAATTAACTACAACAATCAAATTTTCAACCAAATTCTGCTCATCTTCCCCAAGACGATAAATGCTTAAGTTCATTTGAGAAAATGCTTGAAAGGTTGGCTAAAGCAACTACTCAAAGCCTTTGATAAAACAACAATTTGCAAAATTTATTGACCTCATATATGCAAAACACAAACTAATCAATTATAAATCTTGAAATGCAAATGAGTCAATTAGCCACGTTTCTAAGTGAACGTGAACGAGGCACATTTCCAAGCCAGCCTGTTCCAAATCCTAGAAATCAAATCGCAAATTCATATCAAGCCCATGTTGTTCAAGGTAGCAACATCACTCAATTGAATGCTATTACAAGTTTATGTTTCGGTAAACAAATCGACAATCAAGTCGTTAACCCAAACAAATTATCGAAAACCTCTCTCGACGCTTCAAACGAATCTGAATAGAACATGGAGCCAAATAATGAATTGAATGCTAATTAAAATTCTTCTTCTACTTGAGTAGTCCCGCTTACTGAGTATTGTGTTCCATTTTCACATCGTCTTCGACCAAAGAACCACTTGGATCAAATGGAAAAAATGTTAGAAATTTTTAAACAAGTCAAAGTTAGCATTCTGCTTGTTGACATCGACTAGCAATTCCCCACATATGCGAAATTTCTTAAGGACTTGTGCACCCAAAAGCGATACACTAGAGTGCCTAAAATGTCTTCTTAGCCGCTAGATTGAGTGAAGTCTTGTCCCAATCCATGACTGTCAAATACAAAGATCCGGGATGCCCTACGATTTCGTGTACAATTGGAGACAAGACGATTAACAAATATTTGATAGACTTAAGCGTGAGTTTCAACTTGATTCCATACTCCGTGTACGAACAATTAGGCTTAGGTAAGCTCAAACACACAAAAGTTATGCTTCAATTCGTCGATTGTTCCACTAAGAAGCCCGTGGGAGAAATCGTGGACGCGCTTACTCGAGTTGGGCATTTCATATTCCCCGTTGATTTTATCATTCTTGAAACACAACCAATTACAAAGCCCACAAGTCAAATTCCATTGATTTTAGGCCGATAATTCTTAGCCACCTCAAATGCCTTAATCAATTGTCGTAACGGATCGATGAATATCTCTTTTGGAAACATGACTTTGGATCTTAATATTTTCAATCCTGAAAAGCCAATCGAATGAACCTCATGACCAAACGATGGAAGTTATTGGCATTCACAAAAAATTTGAAAACGAGACACTTGATCTTAACGATGAACGTGAAGGTAGCTATGAAAAGTTATTTCATGAAATTCCCAATGAGATTGAATACACACTTCCTTTTAAGTTGCTTCCAATTGAATCCGAATCTCAACCCAATTCTTTAATCGAGCAACTCCCTAAGTTGGACCTCAAATCACTTCCCGATCATCTTAAATACGCATACTTAGGTGAAAACGAAACTTGTCCTATCATAATTTCTAACGATCTTTCTCTTAACCAAGAAACTTCGCTTCTCTCTATTCTTTCGAAAAACAAGGAAGCGACTGGATGGTGTATTAGTCCCGCTCTTGTTCAGCACCACATCCATTTAATTGACGACGCCAAGCTGTTCATGATGCGTAACGAAAGCTTAATACGCAAATAAAAGATGCGGTGCGTGATGAAATTCCTAAGCTTCTTGACAATGAAATCATTTACCCAATCTTTGATAGTTCATGGGTGAGCCCAATTCACGTTGTACCGAAAAAGTCCAGGCTTACCATTGTGAAGAATGATTCAAACAAACTTATTCCAACTTGCACTCAAACAGGTTGGAGTGTTTGCATTGACTATCGAAAACTAAATGCCGCAACACGTAAAGATGACATCCCTCTTCCTTTCATCGATCAAATGCTCGAACGTTTAGCTGGCCACGAATTCTACTGCTTCCTTGATGGTTATTCCTGCTATAACCAAATTTCAATCGCTCGCGAAGATCAAGAGAAAACAAATTTCACAGGTCCATTCGGTACCTTTGCTTATCAATGTATGCCATTCGGACTTTGTAATGCTTCTTTTACTTTCTAACGATGCTTGGTTGGCCTTTTTTCGACATGATTGAATTCTTTTTAGAACAATTTATGGACGATTTCTCTATCTTTGGTGATTCTCTTTTTGATTGTTTACATCATCTTCAGTTGGCTCAAAATTGATGTAAAGAAAAACTTTTGACTTTGAATTAAGAAAAATGCCACTTTATGGTCAAACAAGGCATAGTCCTTGGATATATCATCTCAAATAAAGGCACTGAGGTAGATAAAGGAAAAGTTGATGTAATTGCAAACATACCCATTCCCAAATCTATTAAGGACATTCGATCATTTCTAGGTCACGCTAGCTTTTACCAACGCTTTGTGAAAGACTTTAGCAAAATCGTTGGTCCTTTGATGACTCTACTCGAAAAAGACTTTCCTTTCAATTTTAACTCTGATTGTATCTCTTCTTTCGAACTTCTTAAGAACGAACTCATTTCTACTCCAATAATTTGCGCGCCCAATTAGGATATTCCTTTCGAAATAATGTGTAACGCTTATAACTTTGCAGTTGGTGCTATCTTAGGACAACGCATCAACAAAATCCTTCATGTCATTTACTACGCGAGTATGACTTTGAATGACGCTCAACTCAAATACACAACAACTTAAAAAGAGCTTCTTGTTATTATTTTTGCGCTCGAAAAGTTTCGACCTTGCTTGATAGGTTCATATATTACTGTGTACACAGACCATTCTACGCTTCAATATCACTTCACTAAAAAGGATGCTAAATCTCACTTGATTCATCGGATCCTTTTACTTCAAGAATTTTACCTTACAATCAAAGACAAAAAAGAATACGATAAATCATAGCTGATTACTCATCTCTTCTTTCGAATGCTCCATCTTCTTTGCCAATCAATAAAAAAATTTCTGATGAACAACTTCTTTCAATTTGTATTGACCCATGGGATGCTGATGTAGTGAACTACTTAGTCACTAAAGAAACTCCCTCATCTTGGTCCAAATAGGCAAATACATATTCATGTCCCAAGTGAAATATTTCAATTGGGATTATCCATGCTTGTTCAAATATCGCTCCAACCAAATCATCCGATTTGCATTCCAGAAAATGAGATCAGGCGTGTTCTTTCGTATTGCCATGATCAAGCGTGCGGTGGATATTTCGGTCCTTGAAAAGCTATGGAAAAAGTGCTTCACTGTGGTTTCTATTGGCCTTCTCTTTTCAAAGACTCATTTGAATTTTGTAAAACTTGCGATCGATGTCAAAAGCTTGGACGAATTTCTCGACGAGATATGATACCTCTAAACCCCATTCTTACGATCGAAATCTTTGATGTTTAGGGTATGGACTTTATGTGTCCTTTTCCCAATTCTTTTGGAAACTTGTATATCCTTCTCGCTATCGACTACGTCTCAAAATGGGTCGAAGCCATTCCTTGCAAAACCAATTATCATAGAATAGTTGTGAAATTTCTCAAAAAAATGTGATAACCCAGATTTTCGGGCATTAGATATTTGGATAATTATCTGATTTAACTATTATACCGATTGAACAAATAAATGTGAAAATCTCCTTTATAAATTGTTTAAAATTGGCAAATTTTGTTGTGATATTTTCTAAATATAGATACAAATAGATTTTAAAATAGAGTTATTATTTAGAAATTTAATTTGTGTTGTTTAAATATATACATATTTGAGTTGATTTCGAATTGGATTTTAAATTGAAATTGAAAATTGAATTTGAATTTGGATCTAAATTTGAAATCTAAAAGATAATTATTTTAAAATATTTTGGATTTAAAAATATATGTATAAGATTTTTATTAGTATATAATTTGTTTTATATTATTTTCTTTAAAGAGATTTTATTTTATATAAATTAAGAAATGTATTTATTAATTAGGAAATTTAATATAAAATCTTTTAAATCATTTTAAAATTAATTAAATATGCATTATTACAAGTGTTAGATTATTAATCTTTTTAATAACATATGTAAGGAGATAAATATTGGTAAATGACAAATGTTAATAAGTTTTACAAGTGTCACTTATTTCATTTTATTTTCTTTAATTTTTAATAAATCATAATTAAGCCTATATATATATCAATCTCTTATCTTCACTTCTTATTTTTCTATCTTGTCATTTCCTAAGTAACCAGAACCTGTTATATTCAAACTTGAGAAAAACAAAGAAAACAAAACTGTAAACAATGTCAAAACAAACCTGTAACATTTTCAAAATATCAAGCAAAGATTATCAAGAAATCAACTACACTCAGCCTGAAATTAAAACCTTGATTATCTAAGTTTTCAAAGTTAATTCATCTCAACGACAACAGATTTCCAGCAATTCAAAGTTTTAGATTTTCAAAACCCTCTTCAGTTCAAACACAAGGTGAGTAAACTATCAATTTGAAACTAAATCTGTTTATACTTTAATGCATAATGTTTGGGATCATATTGTGAAAAATGTTTCCATGAATGAATAATTATGCTTGCATGTCCATGTATATAAAGATGATCCCGTGCATGTATGTATACTTGCCTCTGTTAAAATTCCACAGTCTAATCCAGTTCAAACATAAATTTCTCTTGCTTCCAATCCCTTCATGGTCTTGATCATTGAAAGAAAAATGTTAGAATGGATGTGATTTTGTTTTTAAAAATAGTTTGAAGTGATTAGATCAAGCAATTATTTCAAGAATAAGAATTTACAAAGGAAACCAAGTCAAGTCAAAAACTCGATTATTTAATTTTCAAGTTTAAATTTGGAATCGAGCTTGGAAATAATGATTTTTAACAGTGGTTTCATGATTTTTAATGTTGTGAGTGTCGTAATTTGTGAGTGGATAGGAAATTTGGTAATCATCAATTTTTGGTGATCACGATAGTCTGTAGTCTCAAGGTCTTAACCAAAGGTGGCTCGTGGACCGATGGTTATGGGAAAAATGACCAGCGGCTTTCTAGGTCATCGTGGTGGCACGGCGAGAGGAAACTAGGGTTTAGATACTAGTCAGGGTCGAGGTTGAATTCGAGATCATTGCGGCAACGACGAAGCATCGGGCTTGATCGGAGTAGAGGGAGGAGGAGCGTGTGACTCTGGTAAATGTCTGGGCTGGGTGGCAAGGATTCAGATGGTCGGAGGCGTTGGTGTTGGGCGAATCAACGGGTTGGGTTTGGTTCTGCTGTCCTCATCTCTGCTCGATTTCAATCTCGATATAGATTAGATGTTCGGGTGTTGATATCATTTGTGAGTGTAGCCGTCGACTTGCCGACAATAATTATGGTGGTCGAAATGCCGTCGATAATGCGTGCACATGCACGTGTGTCTTTGTGTACCTGAAGGATGGCTGTGTGTTTGGCATCGGGGAAGAAGCGGGCTGCATCGGGTGCGTGCGCGAGTAAATCAAAGTTTGGCTCAGAGGAGATTTAGAGTTGGTCTCGGGTGAGAGTTTTTGTTGGGTAGCCAGGTTTGGATGGAAGAAATATGACCAGATAAAAGGAACAAGAAATTGCAGGTTTAAGTTAAAGAAAATTTAGCTAATCAAGTCTGCAAGATATATTAACTAGGTAATAAAAAGCTACTATTAAACAAAGTAAAAAAAAAGAGAAATGAACCGGGATTAACTCGGGAAAGAATAGGTATTGGTTCGGGTTGGAAGATTTTAAAATATGGAATAAAATTTTGATTTTTAAATATAAAGTAAGAACTAGATTCAAGGATTTTAAATGCTTAAATTTGATGTTTAGAAATCATTTGCTTAAAAGCAATACATATTAGACAAATTTTTGTAATTTATCCCTAAGTGTTTTAAATATAATAAGATAATGTAATGAAGAAGTAAGTAAGGTAAGAAATAAAAGAATAAATTACTAAATGTGATTAATTTATTAATAAGGATAATTAAGGATCATAAAATTAGTGAATTTGATTACACTATAATTAATTAACGTAGTTAATTGAAGGATAGTTACTTAGTGTAATTACTTAAGAGTTCATTTATTTATATAATAATTAAAGGGTTAGTTAATTAATTAATGTGATTAATTAAAGGATAATTAACCAATGTAAGTGGTTATAGAATAATTAATTAAGGATCAATGTAATAAATTATTTGTTAATTAATGAAAATAATTAAAGGTAATTAATGTGAATAGTGGAAGGTTAATTAATTTGTGTAATTAATTAAAGGCTAATTACTCAATGTAATTAACGATGATAATTAAGTATGATTAATTAATTGGTTTGTAATTAATTAACGTTAAGTAAGTAGGATTAAAAGTGATTAGAGAAATTAATTTAATTAATTTAAATTAATTGGAATCGTGGACTAATTAATCTTGCTTATGAATGATTGAATGATATTGAATGCCATGGATTATTTGATGTTTCTGATATGAAATGTTTTGTGATATGATTGGGTTGAACAGTGATAAAGGGGTTATCTATCAAGATGCATTGCTGTGTAAAGTGATATCCTGTATTTAAAGTTTGAATTGTATTTCATTTGAATAACTTAGGTTAAGATGACATGGGACTCGAAGAGACTAGGGTCGGGTATCAGTACATACCGAAAACCACTTCGATTTGAAATCTTCTATAATTCTTTATAGATTTGATATGTGTAATCAATAGGCTGGAATAAAATAATTTAAATAAACTGGACCATTGAAACTAAGTAAGGGTACTTAGGGTGTTGGTTTGTGAAATAAGTGTTGACTATAACAAGTTAAGAACCTGTAGTGAAGTACAAGTTACCCCGGGTTTTTCAATAAGTTTTATGTATTAGTATTTCATGTTAGATGGGTTTACTCATGCTGGTTTCCAACCTGAACCGGGTGTTATTTTGATGTAATGCTGATGCAGTGCAAACAGAAGAAATGCAAGTATTAGGTCGCTCACGACCTAAAAGGGAAGAGATAGGTCGCTCAAGACCTAACAATGATACAGCGCGACCTAACGAATTGAGATTGATTTGTCTCCGACTTAAGAAAGCATGGTCACGACCTAACAACGGAGTTTTGGGTCGTCTCCGACCTAAGAAAACACAGGAAGAAGCATTCCGACCTAACAAGCTCCGACCTAATGATATTGAACGACCTAGTGATGTTGAACGAGATAACTTCGCCGAGTTCCGATCTAAGCAAGCTGAACTGCCTTCTATTTTAGGTCGTAGGGGATTGGGTCGTGTTGTATTTTAGGTCGTTACCGACCTATGGGTTGTGTTGGGTGTTAAGTCGTGAATCTTTGAGTCGTTATATGTTAAGTCGGTAACGAGTTAAGTCGTGTACATACGTTGTGTGTTGTATTGCTTAACTCGGTCATGAATGGGAAGTGTTAGGTCGCGTACGACCTATGGTGAGTCGGTCGTGTTGAGTCGCGTGAGTTGTTTAGGTCGTTGAGTGCTGTGTTGTATACAGGAGAGTATGTTGTGCTGATAGGTCGCTGCCGACCTAGGTGTTGTTAAAATGTGTTGAGTCGCTGATGTTAGGTCGCTGCCGACCTAAGTTAGGTCGTAAGTCGTGGCCGACCTAAGAGTCAGGTGATGATTTGTTGCGTTGCGTTGTAAAACTCTATAAATAGGGGCGTGTGTAGTACATTTGAGGTTGTTGATTTTTGAATAAAATTCTCTTTGTTAGCTTTGTGCTTCATACCAATTGGTAGTTGAGTGTAATCTCCTATCTCCTCTTTCGGTTAATCGAGTGCGCTCGATTCAACGATCGTAGAAGCCGATTCACGGAATCTAGTGCGCTAGATCAACGTGCGAAGAATCGTAGATCTTTGAACACGGTATAGTGCGCTATCAACGTGTTTGAGATAGCTAGAGTTCGGTATCTTTGGATCAACGAACTTGGGCATTTTGGTATCTTCAACTCACCGATTGCTACATTCCATCGATTGAAGTTTTGTTTGAATTATCCGCTGCACCATTATTGGTATCAGAGCCATACTTAGCCAATCATAGCTAAGTTGATTCTTGGAGCCAAGTTTTGAAGTTTGAAGTTGTTCATCGTGTTCATATTGAAGTTGCATCAAGTTTGGAGTGTTTGATCCATTTCAATTTGGATCGAGGAGTTGGATATTGTTTGGATTTTGACTTGGATTTTTGCGCGCCAAGATTTGAAGTGTGGAGCCGTGCCGACTTAACCACAAGTCGTTGCACAATGAGCCGAATCAAGTCATAGCCGAGACATTGTTGAGCCGTGATTTGTTGAAGTCTTGTGATTGAATTGTTGAAGTTTTGTGAAGTTTTCAATCATGCCACCAAAAAGAGCTAATCGTCATCAAAACGTTGAAGCTTTGTATCGTAGAGAAGAAGCCGAGCTTATGGAACAACGTATTAATGAAAAATTTGATGAAGGCATTGGAAAGTTGGAGAAATTGATGAATGATTTGAATCAAAGGAGGAGATCACCAAACTCGAACCATGGAGGAAACCGAGTTTCGCCATCGGTTACGGAAGCGAGGAGGGTATCACCACATTCTTGTAGAGATAGAAGAGAAACATCAATATCATCACGAAGAGATCATCATGACTATGCACATGAAGAGAGGAGAAGTCAACGTGAATTTGACAATGAAGCATATAGAGATGAAGAGAGACATAGTCAAAGAAGCATGCATGAGCGAAGGGATGATAATGGTCGAGATCGATGTAGGCATACTTTTGATTTTGTTGAAGAAGGTGATAGAGCTAGTATTCATTATCGAGATCGAGACCAAATTCGAAATTCTTATCGGGATGTTGGAGATGATCGACGATGGGAATTGGGTATGAAGATGGAAATTCCGGAGTTTAAAGGCGGAATGGTAGCAGAAGAATTTCTCGATTGGTTATCTAATGTGGAGGAAATCTTTGATTTCAAGGAGGTCCCGGAGAATAGAAGGGTGAAGTTGGTTGCTACTAGGTTGAGGGGGAGAGCTTTGGCGTGGTGGCAGCAAACTAAACTAACCAGGGAGAGAATGGGGAAGTCAAAGATAGAATCGTGGGATAAGATGAAGAAGTTGATGAGATCTACTTTCTTACCTTACAACTATCAATCACTTATGTATCAGAGGTTGCAGAATCTGAGACAAGGGACGAAGTCTGTTAGTGATTATGCTGATGAATTTTACCAACTCATTGCCAGAAATGATATTATGGAAACGGAGGAACATCTAACTGCTAGATTCATTGGGGGATTGAGAATGCAGATCCAGGATATGGTTAATATGTTTGATCCTAGATCCGTTGCAGAAGCACATCAGAAAGCGTTAGCTTGGGAGAAACAAGGAAGGCATGGAAGTGGTGTGTTTACTAATTCCAATAATCAAGCAAGGGGTGTTGGTGGAAGTTCTAATGTTCCTAAACCTGTTACAAAGCCAGTGGTGAAGGAGGCTGAGAAGGCGAAGGTTAGCAGTGGGTTTAAGTGCTATAATTGTCAGGAGTTGGGTCACAAAAGCAACGAATGTCCGAAGCCGAAGAAGAGAACCATGGTTGCAGAAGTTGAGGAGGATGATGGTGAGGAGGCAGAATGTTCAAATACACCTTATGTTGAGGAGGAAGAAGAATTGTTTGGAGATGAAGGTTGTAATCTTATGATGAGGAGAAGTTGTTTGACACCAAAGCAAGAAGAGGATTCTAGTTGGTTGAGAAGCAATATTTTTCAGTCGACATGCACTATTTTGGAAAAAGTTTGCAAGTTCGTTATTGATGCTGGGAGTTGTGATAATATTATTTCTACAGAAGCAGTGAGGAAGTTGAACTTGAAGAATGAGAAACATCCTAAACCGTACAAGCTAGCATGGTTAAGGAAGGGTGGTGAAGTGAAAGTGTGTCGAAGAGCTTGTGTTAATTTTTCTATTGGGAAGAAGTACAAAGATGAAATTTGGTGTGATGTTGTAGACATGGACGTGTGTCATCTGTTGTTGGGCAGACCATGGCAGTTTGATAGAGCAGTTCAACATGACGGTCGTGCCAATAGTTACAGTTTCATGTTCGAGGGTACTAAAATCACTTTGGTTCCTAAGAAGCAACAACAAAAGGAGAGCAAGCTAGAAGAGATTGAGGAATTGAAAACTCTGTTGACTTTGAAGGAGTTTGTCAAGGAAGTCGAAGAAGAACCAGAAGTATTTTTGTTGATTGGGAGAGAGAGTAGTGAAGAAGTTGAGATTCCAGATGAAGCAAAGCCAATTTTGAAAGAATTCGAAGATGTCTTTCCAGAGGAGTTGCCTAAGGAGTTACCGCCACTTAGAGACATTCAACATCAGATTGATCTTGTGCCGGGAGCAGTGTTACCACATCGACCACACTACCGAATGAGTCCGAAGGAACATGAGGAGTTACGAAGGCAGGTGGAAGAGTTGTTGGAACAGGGACGTGTTCAGGAAAGCTTGAGTCCTTGTGCCGTGCCAGCATTATTAGTACCAAAGAAGGACGGAACATGGAGGATGTGCACAGATAGTAGAGCTTTGAATAAGATCACTGTCCGATATAGATTTCCTATGCCGAGGTTGGATGATTTGTTAGATCAATTGAGTGGGGCAACTATATTTTCAAAGATTGATTTGAAGAGTGGTTATCATCAAATTCGAACCAGACCTGGGGACGAATGGAAGACAGCTTTCAAGACAAGAGAGGGGTTATACGAATGGTTGGTTATGCCGTTTGGTTTGTCTAATGCACCTAGTACATTCATGCGGGTGATGAATCAAATCTTTAGACCATTCATTGGGAAGTTCGTCGTGGTTTATTTCGATGATATTCTGGTTTACAGCAGGAGTATGGAGGAGCATGTTCTACATTTGAGGGAAGTGTTGATTATTCTTCGTGAAGAGCAATTTTATGCTGCTACAAAGAAATGTGTGTTTATGACGCATACTGTTTTATTTCTTGGGTATGTTGTTTCAGGGGAAGTTATTCAAGTTGACCAGAGTAAAGTTGAAGCAGTCAGGAATTGGCCACAGCCAAAGACAATTACGGAAGTGAGAAGTTTTCATGGGCTAGCGTCATTCTACCGAAGATTCATTCCACACTTCAGTAGCGTGATGGCTCCAGTTACCGATTGCATGAAGGGAAAACAGTTTGTATGGTCAGAGGAAGCGGGGGTTGCTTTTGAAAAGATCAAGGAATTGTTGACGTCTGCACCAATTCTTGTTTTACCGAATTTTCAGTTATTGTTTGAATTGCATACTGATGCTTCGAAGGTTGGTATTGGAGGAGTTCTGAGTCAGAATGGGAAGCCAGTTGCTTATTTCAGCGAAAAGTTGTCAGGGGCAAAGATGAGATACAGTACATATGACGTTGAGTTTTATGCTGTTGTGCAAGCTGTTAAGCATTGGAGACACTACCTATTTCAGAAGGAATTTGTTCTTTACACTGATCATGAAGCATTGAAGCACTTACAGGGGCAGGATAAAATTTCAGCGAGACATGCATCATGGATTGCATATTTACAGCAGTTTACTTTTGTCGTTAAGCACAAATCAGGGGTGACAAATCGAGTAGCTGATGCTTTGAGTAGGAGGAGTCATTTATTAACGACAATGAAGGTTGAAGTGACAGGGTTTGAAATGTTGCCAGAATTGTTTGAAGAAGATCCTTACTTTGTGAAATATGTTGAGAAAGTGAAGGATGGGAGTACCGATGAATTTATGTTGGTTGATGGTTTTCTGTTTAAAAGGAATCGTTTGTGTATTCCAGACTGTAGCTTGAGGATGAAAATTGTCAAAGAGTTACACGAGGAAGGGCATGTGGGCCGTGATCGTACTTTACAGTTGATCTCACAATCTTACTTTTGGCCGTCGATGAGAAAAGAGGTTGAAAGATTCGTGGAGAGATGCCATATTTGCCAGGTTTCAAAAGGAACAGCAACGAATGCAGGGTTGTATATGCCATTACCAGTACCATCTAAGCCATGGGTTGATATTAGCATGGATTTCGTTTTGGGTTTGCCGAGAACTCAAAGGGGAAATGATTCGATATTTGTTGTAGTTGACAGATTTTCTAAAATGGCACATTTTGTTGCTTGCAAAAAGGCGGCGGATGCTGTTCGTGTTGCTCAATTATTTTTCAAGGAGATTTATCGACTTCATGGTTTACCAGAATCTATTGTTTCTGATCGAGATACTCGTTTTCTGAGTCACTTTTGGTTGAGTTTGTGGAAGATGGTGGGAACGAAACTGAAATTTAGTAGTGCTTATCATCCGCAAACTGATGGACAGACGGAAGTTGTTAACAGGTCATTGGGAAATTTGTTGCGTTGTCTTGTACAGGATAATTTGAGAAGTTGGGACATGAAGCTATGCCAGGCAGAATTTGCTCATAATCATGCAGTGAATCGTAGCACAGGATTCAGTCCACTTCAGATTGTTTATTCAATTTTACCCAGGGGACCGTTAGATTTAGCGGTGGTACCACAAGCAAAGAGGACGGTTAAACGAGCTGTTGATTTTATTGAAGGATTGACGGAGTGTCATAAGATCGTTCGGGAACGATTGGAAAAGTCGAATGAGAAGTATAAGCAAGCTGCTGATTTGAAGAGACGAAGTGTTGAATTAAATGAAGGTGATTTGGTTTATGCAGTACTGACTAAAGACCGTTTTCCGGTTGGAACGTATAATAAGTTGAAAGCACGGAAAATTGGTCCGATTGAAATTTTAAAGAAAATCAATGAGAATGCTTATAAGTTGAAGCTGCCGGAGGATGTATACACTTCTGATGTTTTCAATATTAAACATTTAATTCCGTATCGTGGGAATGAAATTGTTGTGGAAGAAGATGTTGAGAATTCGAGGTCAAATTTCTGTCAACCCGGGGAGGATGATGCAGTGCAAACAGAAGAAATGCAAGTATTAGGTCGCTCACGACCTAAAAGGGAAGAGATAGGTCGCTCAAGACCTAACAATGATACAGCGCGACCTAACGAATTGAGATTGATTTGTCTCCGACTTAAGAAAGCATGGTCACGACCTAACAACGGAGTTTTGGGTCGTCTCCGACCTAAGAAAACACAGGAAGAAGCATTCCGACCTAACAAGCTCCGACCTAATGATATTGAACGACCTAGTGATGTTGAACGAGATAACTTCGCCGAGTTCCGATCTAAGCAAGCTGAACTGCCTTCTATTTTAGGTCGTAGGGGATTGGGTCGTGTTGTATTTTAGGTCGTTACCGACCTATGGGTTGTGTTGGGTGTTAAGTCTTGAATCTTTGAGTCGTTATATGTTAAGTCGGTAACGAGTTAAGTCGTGTACATACGTTGTGTGTTGTATTGCTTAACTCGGTCATGAATGGGAAGTGTTAGGTCGCGTACGACCTATGGTGAGTCGGTCGTGTTGAGTCGCGTGAGTTGTTTAGGTCGTTGAGTGCTGTGTTGTATACAGGAGAGTATGTTGTGCTGATAGGTCGCTGCCGACCTAGGTGTTGTTAAAATGTGTTGAGTCGCTGATGTTAGGTCGCTGCCGACCTAAGTTAGGTCGTAAGTCGTGGCCGACCTAAGAGTCAGGTGATGATTTGTTGCGTTGCGTTGTAAAACTCTATAAATAGGGGCGTGTGTAGTACATTTGAGGTTGTTGATTTTTGAATAAAATTCTCTTTGTTAGCTTTGTGCTTCATACCAATTGGTAGTTGAGTGTAATCTCTTATCTCCTCTTTCGGTTAATCGAGTGCGCTCGATTCAACGATCGTAGAAGCCGATTCACGGAATCTAGTGCGCTAGATCAACGTGCGAAGAATCGTAGATTTTTGAACACGGTATAGTGCGCTATCAACGTGTTTGAGATAGCTAGAGTTCGGTATCTTTGGATCAACGAACTTGGGCATTTTGGTATCTTCAACTCACCGATTGCTACATTCCATCGATTGAAGTTTTGTTTGAATTATCCGCTGCACCAAATGCTCGGGTCAGACCGAGTATTACAGCTTTCCAGGATAGGATGTTCTGGAGCTAAGGAGGTGAGCTGGATGGCAGGACATATGGAGTTTTCCGCTGTGTTTATGAAACTGTGTAGTCTGTATAGATTGTAGTCTTGAACAAGTTGTATAACTACCAAGTTTTGTGTAATGGTTGTAACTTTGATGTATTGATGGAAATTAACAGATACAGTTCTTCTTGTACTACTGCTATTATTTAATATTATATTTTGGTCCGCTGCGAATGTGAGATGTGTAGGATCGATTCACCCTAGAGGGAGGGTGAATAGGGTGATAATATTAATTATAAAAAATTAATGCGGAAGTTTGTATAAAATTATTTCAACACAGATATATCAGAATAGCAGAATAGATAATAACGGAATAATAAATGCAGAAATAGAATGACACAGAATTTACCCAGCTTCGGCAAAACCCTGCCTACGTGCTGCCCCAAGGTTTCTACTAGAAATTAAGCAGTCAGACGCTTACACACGTAAACTCGCGACACACGCTATCGACTAGCCTTAACTCTACGCTCAAAACCCTGCCACAACTCAGCCACTGATTTGCGAATTCTAAAACTACGCCACGTAGTTTGTCCCCTAGTCACACGACTAGAAATTATAACTGTTTAAAAGAAGAATTTAAATTTGAAAACAAATTAAACAATAAAACCCTAATTATAAGCCCTAAGTAAATATGGCCCAATAAAAATTATCCCCTTCTTTGTTTTAATATGTCGGTCTGCTTTCTTTTTGCTTAAACAAAGGACTGCATCTTTGATCTCGTTCCTCTTTTTTTTTGAAATTAGGGCTTTGGCCTTGCGTTCGCTCCTGTGAGATTAACTAGGGCTTCCTCTGTGATGACCCGGAATTTTGGGCAATATCAATTTAATAATCTGAATTAATAATTATATTGATTTGATAATTGTTTTTTTTTAATTTAATTTGTTATAATTTATCGTTTTAAAAGCTAATAAAATAATTTCTATTTATAATATATATATATATATATATATAAATGTATGTATGTGTATAATGTAAATAGAAATCTTTGGTTTGAATTTAATAAATAAATAAAATCAGGTTTTCAAATTCTAATATATATTGGTAATTTGGGAATTTTGAATAAATATAATATGAAACTATTTAAAAGCTATTTAATAAGTTAAATATACGGTTTTAAAATACTTAAGATAAAATATTAATTGTTTAAAATATTTTAAAGCTTAAGTTTAAGTTGAAATTAACAAATGGATTTGTTTTATTTTCTTTGATAAATATGATTTGAGAATATACATAAAAGTTTAAAATACAATTCATTTAGTAATATAAATAATTTATAAATAATGAGGTAATTTCCTTTTGAGTTATTTAAAATAAAAAAGATTGTTATTTTAAAACAATATTAATAATGTGTTAAATATAAATGGATTTTAAAGAAAATAAAATTGTTATTTTCAAATTTAGTATATTGTTGTATATGTATACACAAGTTGATTTTAAAACTGGATTTTAGAATTTAATTTGAATTTTAATTTGAATTTGAATTAATTTTGAAATTCAAAAGATAGATATTTAAAATGTTTTTTATTTTAAAATTTTATGTATAAGCTTTTAATTATATATAATTAGTTTTATAACGTTTTCTTTAAGGTAATATATATATATATATATATATTTATAAATAAGTATTTATAAACTAATAAATTAATATAAAAGCTTTCATTTAACATTTAAAATAAGTATAAAAGACTTTATTACCATTTAATAAATAAATAATAAAATCGCTTAAATAAAAAATGTTAATGCATTAAGAGGTATTAGTGACATGTGTTAGTAAATTAACTATTGCAAAAGACAAGTGTTAAAGATTTTTAACAAGTGTCATTTTAACTTTGATTTTCTTTTGTTTTTTTAAAAAAATTTCAGCCTATATAAACATGCTTTCCTTCTCTTCTACTTTCTTTTCTTTCTTCATTCTAAAATAAGAAAACCTCAACTGTAAAACTTCTCAAAAACAAAATCTAGTAATTAACATTCTTCAACCTGAAATTCATTTTCAAAAAGAATCAAACATAGCCTGTATTCTTCTTCAACCTGAGACAATCAAAGCCTGTTTCTTATTCAAATCTGAGATGATAATCCAAAGGGCTGCATTTCTTAAAACCTGTACATTTTCTATGATAAAAAATTAAAGCCTGAATTCAATTCTTCAAACTAGAAATCAAGCCTTAAACTATCTCCTTAGCTAGATCCAGTAGCAACCACTCCAGTTCTAATCAGCAATTCAAGTTTACAAATTCAAAGAGGCATCTTATTTCAGCAATGTAAGTTTTCAGTTCAAAAGTTTTTTTAAAATGAAGCCTTTGTTCATCATTTTTTTAAGGTGAGTAAACTGTTGTTTTTTAAAAAACAGATTAGTTTGTAATTATGTACAATGCATGTGATGATCTGTGGAATGATGTTAGTTTTGCATGAAAGACTTTCAGTTTGTTTATGTTTGGATTAATACATATGTAGAGGAAACTGTTAGCATGTCTGTGTATATGATGACCCTGTCCATATTTCAAAGTTAATATTCTGCTTTTGGAAATTCAAAGCTCTAAATCAAATCAATATTAGACATCGAAATTTAAATAAAAGTTGTTTGTTAATGGATGATGATGGTTTTTAAAATAATTCCAGGATTATAATGTCAGTAAATAAGTTTAAAAATTAGGAATAACAGTAAAATATTGATTCATGTTAAAAATCAACAACTTTAATTCCTGCTTTGGATTGTATAGATGAATTAGTGGTTAAAAATTATGATTTTTAACATGCATTTCCACAAAATTAATTTGATATTCGATTTGGAATTTTGAGATGAACGTTTTTGGCAATTAGATGAATTGCTGATGATCAACGCGATGTTTGGGGCCGAATTCATGGTCGAAGCTAGCTATTGTATTGTTGATGAAGGGAAAAACACTCTCGAATTTTTCCTATGGCCGAGATGATCAAATTCGTTTGAAGTAGGGTTTAATATCCTATTGTTGAAGCCGACGTTTCAATTGGTTTTGCGGCGTCGAGGCGTGAACGAAGTCGATCGCGTGGCTTGCTGGAGGAACCAGTGGTCGAAACGAAGGCACGGTGTGGATGGCGAAGTGTCTCGAGGACCGTGGATTATGTAATGTGAAGCTTTCTGGCCATGGTGGATTCTGCAGTGTTGAATTTTTTGCTCGATTTTGATTCGCGTGTTTATTTTTCGATCTGGATGCTCGGTCGAAGTCGCGTGGGTTACTATGGTCGTCGATGATAGCCGCGATGACCTACGGTGGTCGGAATCGATGGGGTACGTGCACCACGTGCATGATATATCTGGAAGGATGGTGTTTCGGGGAAGACGAGGGTCGACTCGGAGTGATGCTTGCGTTCTCCTGATGTCGACTCAAAGGTTTTTTAGTTGGTGTTTGACTTAAGGCTAGCTCGAGTTTTTGGAGTGTTCGACACGAATTTGATCCGAGACATTTTCATATGCTAATCAAAAGCTTAAGTTTTTATAAAAGAAAATAAATTTACGAATTAAAAACTTGTTCTTTTGAAGTAAATGTTAATCAAACTATTAAAAGTGTTAATTGAATATAATTTCAAATTTAAAATGTTTAAGATTATTGCTTTTGAAAGTAATTAACTTAATTAAATTTTGAATTTTAATTTAAAAGGAGTGTTTTCAATTTAAAATATTAAATCAAAGTTTTTAAGTAAATTTTAAGTAATGTTTTAAAAACTAAGTTTCAAATTATATTGAAATGGATAAGTTTTAAGATACGATAATTAAGCTTCCAAAGATAAATATTTATACAATCTAAATTAAACGATTTGAAAAGTTTCAAAGATTTTAAAGTTTAAATTAGATGATTAAATTGTTTGAAATCTCTAATTGATTTTTAAATGCTTTATTTTCAAATAAGGTTATTGTTATAATTTTGTAAACCAATAAAATAGTTTGTCTTTAGGTTATTAAGATTTGATTAATTCAAATAATTAATTTGTGAAGATAAATAAGGTTAAATTATTATTGTTATGAACTTAAGAGTACTTAATTAATATGATTTGTTAATAAGTAAAAGTTTAATTAAGATAAATGATTTTCTTAATTAATTTAGGATTTTTAAATATAAGAAGTTAACTAATTAATTAATTAATTTTAAATTATTAGTTAATTGTTTATTTAATTTTAAATAATCACTTAATTATGAATCAATTAAGTGTAATTACTTAATGAAGTAATTAATGGATAATTACCGAATGTAATTAAGAAGAAAAATTACTTATGGAAGTAATTAGAGAAAATTACTTATGGAAGTATTTGAGTGAAGTGATTAAGGGTTAATCGCTTGATGTTGTTAATTTAAGGATTAATTAATATAATTGATTTGAAAATTAATTAATTATAGATTAATTAATTAATTAAAGAATTAAGGATTATTTAATGATGGGTTTAATTACTTGTTAAGGATATTAATTAAGAGAGTAATTAACTAATGAAAGTAATTAGAGAATAATTACTTATGAAAGTAATTAAAGGTTAATTACTTAGTTAATTTAGTTAATTAATTAGTGTGATTAATTGATTAATTAATGCGATTAATTTAAGATTAATTACTAAATGTAATTAATTAAAATATGATTAGTCAATGAAGTAATTAATTAAGTAATTAATTAAGGATTATTAATTAATTAATGATTACGTAATAAAGTAATTAAAGATTTATTAATTAGTGTAATAAATCAAAGGATTAATATAATTAATTAAGAAGTTAATTAAGATAAATAATTATAAGTTGTTAATTACCGTTTATGATTAATTAAGACTAATTAATGAGATGGTTAAATACAAATTAATTATTTAATTAATTAAAGGGATTATTAGTTAATGAGGATCATTAGTTAATATAATTAATGAAATTAATCAAGGCTGATGAATGAATGGTTAATTAAAGTATGATTAATTGTAATTTATAAAGGATTAATGTAATTAATCATAGTTGATTAATTAATGGAAGCAAATGAAGGATCATTAATTAGTGTAATTAATGATAGTAATTAAAGGTTAATTACTGTATACGGTTAAGGATAATTAATTTGTGGAATTAAATAAAGAATTAAAGGCTAATTACGTGAATGTAATTAAAGGATAATTAATCAAGGGAGATTAATTAAGGAAGATCATTAAGAGATGATTAATAAATTAATTTGGAGTAAATCAATGAAGCAGGATTAAGATAATCCAAGTGATTAAAGGATTGTAATTAATTTAATTAAAGGTTAATTTAATTGATTAAGTTAATCAAACCTGCTTATGGATGATTGATATTGGATGTTTGAATGATGTTGGATGATTTGGGTGTGATATCTCTGATATGTGATACGCTGCTTTGTGAGATAATTGGTTGATATGAATTATCTATTGTGATAATGTGATTCATCTATCTGTTATATTATCCCGAATATAAGTTAATTATTTAAACCCTTAAACAACTTGGACATTAGAATGGCGTTTGGATTTCGATAAGACCGAGATCGGGTTTTCATATTTGGATATCCGAAAACCACATCGATCCAAAATAAACGTTAGGTCGTGAATCCAAGAGAAGAGCTTAGTGAAGACTCGAAGTGTAAGAACTATTTGTCAGTATAACTCTGGGGGTGATTCCGAGATGAGTTTGATGGAGGTAGCACTTTCAGGTTCGAGATGGTGACTCATAGTGCAAGGGTTATGGTAGTTAACTCTGAGGGTGATTCCAAAATGAGTGCAAAGAGATAGTGCCTTCGGTTTCGTTCGAACCCGGAACGAACTTGTATAGATTGAATGCTTTTAGAACATCGTCAGGTGGACGATGAGCATTCTAAGATAGATGTGTTCTATAAATGTAATCGTAACCTCAAGCCTCATCAACCGAAAATGGCTAAAACAGAGGAGGTGCAGCAAGGTTAAGTGGGTCATGCCCAAGTTGGACGAGATTTACCCCGTCTAGAGGTCCCTTTCTATTGTGGCTTAGTGTGTGGTTGGTTGTGCCAACCGCGGGGTGGTCTTGTTCGGGACTGTCCAGTAAGGGATGGTCCCGGCCTTGTGTTGCAGGGGATTGGGAGTAATCCTCGGTACGGTGATCTAGGCCACGTACTGTGACGGGCGGTACCCAGTAGCCCTGCCATTGATGGAAACTCATTCTTCCTACGAGACCCTACGGTTTTGATTCTATTACCCACTTTTATGGCTAGTAGCTGGAATTTAATCATGTAACAATTTCGGCTATTTCTTATTTACTTAAAAACCCTAGACACTATTATAATATCACTGGATTTCCTATCAAATGTTTTGGTTAGCGTAAAGTAAAAACTTTTCCTTGTTTATGTGTGGGAAGTCTTACGTGATACCTTTTCTTTCCAAAGGATTTTCTAAAGTTAAGCAATTTTAAACCGTTTACTCACACCAGACCCCTGTCTAACCCGAGTGTTTGTTTTTTGTTTTATTAAACTCTTGGGTACTCATATTATGTATGAGTAGTCGAGAGATTAAGGTTAGCTTGACGATATCTGGAGGAGATTTAGAGCAGGAGGCTTCCGCGTGTAGATATATTATGGATTCCGCTGTGTTAGTGTTATGACTATATTGTATTGATGTACTTGAGTTGTACATTAGACAGATGTTTATAATTGTCTAATATGTGTTGTATAGGTTGAGTAACTCTGATATATATGATACTATGTAATATTTTATGTGATATATTATATTTCTTTCGTTCTGCTCTGAGTATCTGATGTTATTGAGTTTTTCTTCCTTATCTTTTCTTCTTCTGTCCCTTTCTTTGTTAAATCATGATGCATTTTTCTGGAGATAGAAAGACGGGTCGTGACAGTTGGTATCGGAGCGTTAGGTTGAGCGAATACCTAGGCTCTAGAGTGGTATATTTCTTGAGAGAGCGTACTTGTAATTTTTATATATAACTATATATTTATATATCTATATCTACCTAATTTGTTGGGTTACCTGTTCGGGTTTTCCAACATAAGTTTTAGAGGTAGATGGAGCAGTGGTGTGTGTGTAACATGACTACCACTAATGAAAGAGGTCCATATGTTTGAAGTTGGATGTGTATCTGTCGAGACTGTAGACCTAATACCGTCTTAAGTGAGCTTTGCAGCTTGAAGTAAGGATTTTTCTGATCTCCGAAGGAAATCTTTTAAAGATTCGGAGTCCATCTTTGAAATGTAAGTTTGGAGTGCGCTCAGGCGAGCGGATTTTATAAAGTTTGGATCTGTCAGAAATGCAGAAGCAAGTGATGGTATCTTGACAGCTGTATGGTGAGATGCAGTATCCATGGGTATTTCCGAAGATGTTTTCTCTTCAAGCAGATTTAGAAGTGGTTGAGGAGCAGTCTTTACCTGCCGCAGGGAAGACTCGTCTGTGCAGAAGTTATCTGGATCTCTAGTAAGGAGGTTAGCTGTTTTGGAATATGAGACTAATATCTATAAGTTGCTTTGCTTCGGCATGGTCTCATTGTCATCCCTTAAGGAGAGCGAGATGTTGATGCTTGGTTTGGAGCCCGAGTTTCTTTTGGGATGTCTGTCCATCTCGTGGGGTCATGTGAGAAGTTAGCTGGTGATTTTGGGGTTCGAGGAGCCTTGGGATTAGAAGTCTTTGGTTAGCTGTGGTAGCAGTTTCAGCTCGAAGGTGTTTGTGTGCCGACAAGAAGGTCTTTAGGCTTTGCAGTATCATCGAGGTAGAGTTTGAAAGCGGTAGTGTAGGTCATTTCTTCGGTGGTTCAGGAATCTTAGTGGTTCTTCTATCAACAGTCCGGGCAGATGGTGAAAGTTTTCTTGAAGAGTTAACCTTGTTTGGGAAAGCTTAAAGCTATTCTAATTGGTAAAGAGAGGACAGTTTCTTTGGAATCCAAACTAGGTCAGATCGCAAAAGTGATTTGCGATTAATTTAGGAATTTATCTTGGTCAATCTTTTGTTTGAGACTGAGGGTTCTCATGTGGAAGTAGGAGCTACTGAAGTAATCAGAAGTTGTTTACATCTGGAATTGATTCTATATTGATTTGGTTCCAGAAGCGATACGGGTGGTTTGAGTGGTAGTAGAATGGTTCTTGGAGAAGGAAGAGTTGGTGTAGCAGCTCAGGAATTTTTGGAAATGGATTGGTCAGATCTAGTTTTTGAGTTGGATTCTGCTATAAGGTTGTGTGACCGAGTCTGATGGGTCACTAAGATTTTATGAATTTTATGAAAAAAGTTTCCTGGATGTATTGGATAAGTTTGTACTCGTGTTCATCAACAGTATTCTCATCTACTTCAGAATCAGAGTTGTGCAGCGGAAGCAAGGTAGCAACTGAGCGAGGAAGGAAGCAAGTTTAGTTTTCTATTGATTGAGAAGTAGGACTTGTGTTCTGGATATCAGCAAATCTTGGAAGAGTTTTTGTTGAGTGGGATCCAGAAAACTGGTTTGTTTTGGTCTAGTTGTTTCTGAAAGCATCAACATAGGTTGAGCTGATCAGGATGAAGTTAGGCATGTTGAATATGCTATTGTATGATTTTTGTTTGATGATAATAAACATATATATATATATATTCGTTTAAATGTATTTGTTAATGTACTGTTTTATTTTTCACAGCTTAAATAAATATTTGCTGAATAAAATTAAATAATACAAAATTTGAATTCAAACAGAAATTTTATTCAAACAAATATTTATTACAATTTTGAATAGTACAAATTCAAGCTCTCACTATACACTATACAACTTTGATACAAATTCAATTACATCACAATTTTATACTTATAGTTGACCTCACTACATATCACTCACACTCGTATTTTATCTTCAACTTCACTTCAAATTGAATCCAGCATCTGAGCAATCTGCAAAAATAAATATTGACGCAGTAAAATTGAAAAGGAAATATTTTTGCAGTATAAAATAAAATGTGAATTTTTGAAAATAATATTTGCCTCAGTTATTTGGGCTATTCGTCATCATTTAATTTTGAATCCATCGTACACGAACAACTTGTGACATACACAGTGTATCATTGTATATGCCACAAGGCCGTGCACACCGATATATACACTTGATAAATTTACAGGGATAGGTGAGCACAGGTCAAACCCAAATTATCGAATTCAACTCAAGTGTAATAAAATAATGTCACAACTTTCAGCACAAGGTCAAATCCAAGCTATAAGCTGGATTCAACATAGGTGCAAGTTCAATAAAATGGTCAAAATCCAAAACCAACATAAGCATTTCCAAAAATATGGATATACAGTGATGCATGAAACAAGTCAAAGACTACATGATGAACAAATATGCAAGTGAAGATAACAAGTGCGCAAACATTTACACACACATGAGCTAATGAACACTACATGCATGTAGAAGAGTATGCAAGCTCGACTAACAGGTTCAGCCTCTTTATCAAGCAACAACCAGACTACAACTATTACATGAAACCAAAGCAAACACAGGTGGACAGTACAACCAAGTATGGAAATGACAGCAAAACCAAAATGGACAGCAGCTACCTGCATACAGTGACTCAGCAAGCACAAAAAATATGGCAACACATCAAAGACACAGTGAATCAAATCATGGTTCAAACCAGGGCAATGCATCAAAGACCCAATTGACATGCAAACATCTCAAAATCACAATGTGCACCGAACAACTCACACATATGCAACCTGACATAGCAATTTCAAGTGAAGCCAAATGAAAATCAGGGCATCAAGTATACACAAATTAATGCAAACCAGTACATTGTGCATATTGAAACCAAGTGCAAATCAATTACAACAAAACTGAATATTGCAGTGACAACATACATGAATGATACAAATACGAAACAATGGGTCAGGACAAAACTGAGTCAATGATGAAGACATCTAGATATGCCATAGAGAAACCAGTCTCAACCAATTCAACAAAACACACATGCACATCAACCAAACAGCAAAGGTTTAAGTAATGTCGAACAAGACTACGACAAGAGAACTAGATTCAAGTTCAAACTACTCCAGACGGAGATGTACAAGTTCATCACAGCCAATATCAATGCACAGACTCAAGCCAACAGTGAATGGCAAATACAACATGAATAGCCAGTTTTAACCAAGAATGTAACCAAGTGTACGACTACCCAGGCTCAAAGATAAATGTATGCATACACATATATGAAGACCACAAAGTCAGTGCACAACAACAATTGAACACAGCTGAAATGTCACCTGAGGATGAAGATACAAAATGAAGCAGTGCAAAATCATCAATGAAATTCAAGTGTCAACCAGACGTAATGATGAACCAACTACACAACTACAAGAAAGTCAAGTATAACCAGTAACACAAGTACAACAAGCACTTCACAAAGTCAGAGACCATAATCAAGCAACAACATGTACAGGTCAGTGAACAAAATCAAGTCAAAGTCGAAGTCAACCAGAACGAGAACGAACAAATCAAAGTGACCAAAGTCAAAGCATTAGAGAATTCAAAGCCGTGGTAAACACGAAATCACGAGTTCGAAATCAATGCCGTGCGAATCAAGTATCACAAAATATACGCATATGGAAAAAGTCAAAAATCAAATCCAAATAAAATAGGAAAGTAGCTGCCATATCGATCAAGGAAGGATCGAACGGTTTCAAACTAAAACCGTGACAGTGAAGTAAGGGAAATATATTCGAATTGAACAAGTCAGTGAAATCTCAAACGTTCAAGCATTATCAAGCGGCAGAGAAAAGATTTTGACAAATTCAAAAAATCATCAGACGAATATATACGAACGAATATTCAGGATTCAATCTCTATATAAAACCCAACTCATCATCGGCAAAAATATAAGATTCGAGTTCAAGCAAACAGAGAACACTAAAATCAATAACTCAAATAGATCGAGTTAAAGCAAGCAAATCAAAAGAAGCAAGGGGATAAATAACATACCATCATCAACCTCGAACTCGATCAATTTCAAAGAGCCGTGAGCAATTCAGAGAAACAAGCGATCGACAAGGCAAAAGACGTGATAAATCATTCACTCGATCGAGCACTAAAGTCGGTCTCTTCGAAATCACGAAAGCCCTAAATTCGCAAAGAGGAATGAACGAGAATTAACAAAGCCGCCATTCTCAAGAAAAAGGAGCGGGCCAGAATTAATGAAGAAAGGAGAGGGGCCGGCCTTGTTAAAACATTAATTTAGGCTATATTAATAAGGGATTTAGTTTTAATATTGTTTTTAAATTTGTTTTTAAATTTAAAATCTTTTTAAATCGATGTATTTACTAGTCGTTTGACCAGGGGACAAACTACGTGGCGTAGTTTGAGAATTCGCAACTCAGTGGCTGAGTTGTGGCAGGGTTTTGAGCGTAGAGTTAGGTTAGTCAGTAGCGGGTGTCGCGAGTTTACGTGTGTAAGCGTGTGACTACTTAATTTCTAGTAGAAACCTTAGAGGCAGCACGTATGCAGGGTTTTGCCGAAGTTGGGTAAATTCTGTGTCGTTCTATTTCTGCATTTTATTATTCTGATATATGTGCTGTTATTAGTCCGCGTTGAAATTATTTTATAAGCTTCCGTAATTAATTTTTATAATTAATACTACCACCCTATTCACCTACCCTCTAGGGTGAAATCGATCCTACAAGTGGTATCAGAGCTAGGAATAGAAGTCGTTTTTTTGTTTTAAAATTTTGATTTTTTTCAAAAATCAATTTTTGTGTTAAAAAGTTGAATTTTTAAATGGCTTCTTTTAATAATGCTTTTGCTGAGGGTCAGTCCATAGTTAGACCACCAATGCTCAATGGTGAATACGCCTACTGGAAAAATAGAATGAAATTTTTTCTGAAAACCATTGACGCTTGGAACATTGTTGAGACAGGTTATAGAGCACCAACTATAATGGTAGATAATCAGGAAATAGATAAACCAATGGATCAATGGATAGAGCTAGAAAATAAATTACAAAATACTAATGCTAGAGCTATGAATTCTATTATCTATTCATTGGATCAATTTGAATTTAATCGTATCTCACATTGTCTAATTGCGCAGGAAATATGGCACACACTAGAAGTGACTCACGAAGGAACATCTCAAGTCAAAGAATCTCGCCTTGCCATGCTAAGCAGCGAATACAAGAACTTCACAATGGCAAAGGAAGAAAATGTTAAAGAGATGCATGTACGACTTTCCAATATCGTATATAAATCAAAAGCTCTTGGAAAATCATACAAAGAGTTGGAGATAGTCCGAAAAATCCTCAGAGTCCTTCCACGAAGTTTTGAAACCAAAGTGACTGCCATTCAAGAATCAAAAGATTTGAAACAAATGAAAGTTGAAGAACTCATCGAAAATCTCACCACTTATGAGCTAGAAACGAAATTTAAGGAAGAGCGTGAAGGAGGAGATACTCGAAAGAAATCTATAGCTCTCAAAGGAACAACTGAAAGTGATTACGACGACGATGGAGCAGCAGAGTTGGAGCTGATAATAAAGAAAGTCAAAAGGTGGAATTACAAATATGAGAAATGCAGCTCTAAATAGAAAATTGAAAAGCAGAATAAATAAAATATTGGACAATCTAGAAGAACAAAAGATCATCTGTCATAAGTGCAACCAACCCAGACACATCAAGCCCAATTGTACTCAAAATCGATGCAAATTTGAAAAGAAATAAAAAAGGAGAAGTTTTGCAGCCATGTGGAATACAAGTGATGAAGAAAATCAAAGTGCTAACAGTAAGAATGAAAAAGCAGACATGTGTCTTCATGGTGAAATAATTGACAGTGATGATGACGAGCCAAATGAGGTATCAAAACTTACTCATTCCGAATTACTTATATATTTTCACGAAGTGAATGGCTATTTTGAACGACTTAGGGAGAAGTATGCCAAACTTGAATCACAAAAAGATACTTTGATAGATTTAAATAAACAACTTGACCAATTAGTTAAAACCTATCAAAGTAGGATCCCTAAATGTGATAAGTGTCCAACATTCGAAGAGGAAATTAAAAAATCAGAAATCAATATAAAATCACTTGAAAATGAAATTCTGATTTTAAAGTGAGTGAAAATACTAGGAGATAGAATTCTATTAAAAAGTGCACACAATTGTTAAATAAAAATGAATCTCTCAAAACACAAGTCCAACAATTATCAACGACTTTAGATAAATTTTCAAAAAGTGAAAAATCGTTGAATATGCTATTAGAAAAGCAAACTGTAAATACAGTTAAACAAGGACTTGGATATAATAAATCTGAAAATGTTGAAAGCAAGATTAATCAAGAAAATTCAATGTGCACAATTTGTAGAAAATTTGGACACAATCAAAATAATTGTTGGTATAGACCCAAGCATGTGAAAACTATAGCGATTTGGGTTCCAAAAGGCACAAATATAAAAACTCTCAAAGTTAAACAAATTTGGGTGCCGAAGGGAACAATTATAAATAGTTTTGGGTCTCCACAAAATTATTTTTCTAAATATTCTGCCACTAACAACCATGGACCTATCAAAACAAATAGGTCATATAAATCTTTTCCCGTGTAGGTGTGGTGGCAGACTAAGGAACAACAACAGTGTTTTCTGGATTTTGGCTGTTCCAGGGACACAACGATCAACAAAGCAAAGTTTCTTTGCCTAGTATAAATGTGACAGAATCACAATGGGCAACAACAAAAAATATCGTAAAGGTAAAACAGGTAAATGTATATTTATTTGAACGATATATTAAATGTGATAATCTGCACCATATTCTGAATTAAATCATCCAATAATGAGATAATGAAAAGATGATGATTTAAATTCTGACATATTCAAAATAGTTGGCCAAATATATTCCTATGCCAAAAAACACTATAAAAATCTCTAGATTCTTTGAATTACTTCAATATATCAGTTCGGATTATAGTGTTTTGTTGGATAATACATTTGGTTATAATACGGCTAACTCTATATTCACGATTTTCTGATTATTTATACGGCTTCAATCCAAATTCAAGAGAATGTCATTTAAAATGCTGTTAAAAATTGAGTTTGAGTTTTTATGCACACTTCATGGTCTGGTCTATCAAATTTAAGTAGTGATATTTTGGAGTGAAAGAGAAATTCAGATGCAGATCATACTGGTAATCCAGTTGACAGAAAACTTACTAGTTGAACGTGATTTTTAGTAACTACATCGTTTTTTGGGAAATGTCTGCATAATTTTAAATTCAAATAATTTTAAAATAGCAGAAATTTTTCCTTATATAAACCCTTCGAGAAAATAATTTTTTACCATATTTTTAAAAATTGATTTTATAATTATTTTTGAATTTGATTTTAAATGACAATATCAACTAGTCTGAGTCCCTAATAATTATCGAAAGGATAAATAGTGTTTGAAAAAGTGCTGAGTGTTGATATTTATCGTACATTACTCAAGACAGTATATTTGGAAAATTTCTTTAGAAATTCAAACAAGAGCTATAAAAAATTTTGTTGGGTAAAGATTCCATGACCCTTTCTATTTCTATCATATTTCTATCGACCACCACTCATCAGAAACTCAATATAGTTTGTCAATATGTGGTGCTTTAAACAGGAATCATTCGTTTTCATTTTACATTTTTTTAAAATAATAGAAAAATTTATATAGTAAAAAATAATAATAAATAAATACCCAAGTAGTCACTCTCATTTGAAAGTCCTCACGGTTATGCATGGGTGAATTACTTGAAATTTGTTATGTACTTCCATGCTCATTTAAAAGTCCTCACGGTTATGCATGTATGGAACACATATCAAAAGTTGATTTTTAAAAATAAACAAGTTGATTCTAATCCCATTTAAAAGGTTATGCATGGTTAGAAGATACTTGAATTCATTTTTTTAAAATAAAATCGGAATACTACTAATCTCATTTAAAAGTCCCAACGGTTATGCATGGTTAGTAGATATTCAAATTCCTGATATAAATATACCACAAATAGACACAACTGTATGGTTTTATTTGATGACATAATTCCCATCATTCTAAAAGTGGAATATGCACCTAACAAAATATTTACGATTTTTGTTTGATTTTTTATTAAAATTTAATATTTATATTCAATTGAGTTTCAATGTTGGATTAATATCGATCACTATATCTCTATTTTCTCTAACACTATTATTCTTTAGCTGATAACAAAAGGGGGATAGAAAAGTTAAGACTTTGTTAAATAAAATCAAGCAAAGGTCAAATAATTTTCTATTTTGCATCTGGGTTCAGTTGCATATTTTTATGCATATATGTGGGGGAGCAATATGTGTTTGTTATCATCAAAAGGGGGAGATTATTGAATATGCTATTGTATGATTTTTGTTTGATGATAATAAACATATATATATATATATATATATATTCGTTTAAATGTATTTGTTAATGTACTGTTTTATTTTTCACAGGTTAAATAAATATTTGCTGAATAAAATTAAATAATACAGAATTTGAATTCAAACAGAAATTTTATTCAAATAAATATTTATTACAATTTTGAATAGTACAAATTCAAGCTCTCATTATACACTATACAACTTTGATACAAATTCAGTTACATCACAATTTTACACTTACTGTTTAGCTCACTACATATAACTCACACTCGAATTTTATCTTCAACTTCACTCCAAATTGAATCCAGCATCTGAGCAATCTGCAAAAATATGCAGTAAAATTGAAAAGGAAATATTTTTGCAATATAAAATAAAATGTGAATTTTGAAAATAATATTTGCCTCAGTTATTTGGGTTGTTCGTCATCATTTAATTTTGAATCCATCATACACGAATAACTTATGACATACACAGTGTATCACTGTATATGCCACAAGGCCGTGCACACCGATATATAAACATGATAAATTTACATGGAGAGGTGAGCACAGGTCAAACCCAAATTATCAGATTCAACTCAAGTGCAATAAAATAATGTCACAACTTTCAGCATAAGGTCAAATCCAAGCTATAATATGGATTCAACACATGTGCAAGTTCAATAAAATGGTCAAAATCCAAAACCAACATAAACAATGCCAAAAATATGGATATACGGTGATGCATGAAACAAGTCAAAGACTACATGATGAACAAATATGCGAGTGAAGATAACAAGTGCACAAACATTTACACACTTGAGCTAATGAGCACTACAAGCATGTAGAAGATCAAAGTATGCAAGCTCGACTAACAGGTTCAGCCTCTTTATCAAGCAACAACCAGACTACAACTATAACATGAAACCAAAGCAAACTCAGGTGGACAGTACGACCAAGTATGGAAGTGACAGCAAAACCAAAATGGGCAGCAGCTACCTACATACAGTGACTCAGCAAGCACCAAAAATATGGCAACACATCAAAGACACAGTGAATCAAATCATGGTTCAAACCAGGGAAATGCATCAAAGACCCAATTGACATGCAAACATCTCAAGATCACAATGTGCACCGAACAACTCACACATATGAAACCTGACATAGCAATTTCAAGTGAAGCCAAATGAAAATCAAGGCATCAAGTATACACAAATTAATGCAAACCAGTACAGTGTGCATATTGGAACCAGGTGCAAATCAATTACAACCAAACTGAATATTGCAGTGACAACATACACGAATGATGCAAATACGAAACAATGGGTCAAGACAAAACTGAGTCAATGATGAAGACATCCAGATATGCCACAGAGAAACCAGTCTCAACCACTTCAACAAAACACACATGCACATCAACCAAACAGCAAAGGTTCAAGTAATGTCGAACAAGACTACGACAAGAGAACCAGATTCAAGTTCAAACTACTCCAGACGGAGATGTACTAGTTCGTCGCAGCCAATATCAATGCACAGACTCAAGGCAACAGTGAATGGCAAATACAACATGAATGACCAGTTTCAACCAAGAATGTTACCAAGTGTACGACTGCCCAGGCTCAAAGATAAATGTATGCATACACATATATGAAGACCACAACGTCAGTGCACAACAATAATTGAACACAGCTGAAATGCCACCTGAGGATACAGATACAAAATGAAGCAGTGCAAAATCATCAACGAAATTCAAGTGTCAACCAGACGTCATGATGAACCGACTACACAACTACAAGCAAGTGAAGTATAACCAGTAACCCAAGTACAGCAAGCACTTCACAAGGTCAGAGACCATAATCAAGCAACAACATGTACAGGTCAGTGAAAAAAATCAAGTAAAAGTCGAAGTCAACCAGAACGAGGACGAAAAAAATCAAAGTGACCAAAGTCAAAGCATCAAAGAATTCAAAGCCATGGTAAACACGAAATCACGAGTTCGAAATCAATGCCGTGCGAATCAAGTATCACAAAATATACGCATATGGAAAAAGTCAAAAATCAAATCCAATAAAAATAGGAAAGTAGCTGCCGTATCGATCAAGGAAGGATCGAACGGTTTCAAGCTAAAACCGTGACAGTGAAGTAAGGGAAATATATTCGAATTGAATAAGTCAGTGAAATCTCAAACATTCAAGCATTATCAAGCGGCAGAGAAAAGATTTTGACAAATTCAAAAAATCATCAGACGAATATATAGGAACGAATATTCAGGATTCAATCTCTATATAAAACCCTACTCATCATCGGCAAACATATAAGATTCGAGCTCAAGCCAACAGAGAACACTAAAATCAATAACTCAAATAGGTCGAGTTAAAGCAAGCAAATCAGAAGAAGCAAAGGGATAAATAACATACCAGCATCAACCTCGAACTCGATCAATTTCAAAGAGCCGTGAGCAATTCAGAGAAACAAGCGATTGACAAGGCAAAAGACGTGATAAATCATTCACTTGATCGAGCACTAAAGTCGGTCTCTTCGAAATCACGAAAGCCCTAAATTCGCAAAGAGGAATGAACGAGAACTAACAAAGCCGCCATTATCAAGAAAAAGGAACGGGCCAGAATTAATGAAGAAAGGAGAGGGGCCGGCCTTGTTAAAAGATTAATTTAGGCTATATTAATAAGGGCTTTAGTTTTAATATTGTTTTTAAATTTAAACTCTTTTTAAATCGTTGTATTTACTAGTCGTGTGACTAGGGGACAAACTACGTGGCATAGTTTGAGAATTCACAACTCAGTGGCTGAGTTGTGGCAGGGTTTTGAGCATAGAGTTAGGTTAGTCAGTAGCGGTTGTCGCGAGTTTACGTGTGTAAGCGTGTGACTACTTAATTTCTAGTACAAACCTTGGGGGCAGCACGTGGGCAGGGTTTTGCCGAAGCTGGGTAAATTCTGTGTCGTTCTATTTCTGCATTTTATTATTCTGCTATCTATGCTGTTATTATTCTGCGTTGAAATTATTTTATAAGCTTCCGCAATTAATTTTTATAATTAATACTATCACCCTATTCACCCCCCCCCCTCTAGGGTGAAATCGATCCTACAAGGCAGTCCAGGATCGTCTGAAGATTGTGTGGATAAGATGGATAAATTTGGAATTCGAAGTTGGAGACTTCATTGTTGTTAAGATTTCTCTGGTTAAGAGAGTAGTAATTTGATAAGATTGGAAGGCTTTCTCCGCGGTATTTGGGATTTCTTATCTGTGATTTTGATAGAATAAGTTCTTTTTTCTATAAGATTGAATTGCCAGTTTGGATAACTGGGATTCATTGTATTTCACGTATCTCTGAGGGAGTACGTGTATGATTCATCGTTGGTTGTAGAATTACAGTTCAGTTGGATTTTGGAAGTTGAGCTAGACATGAGTATAGTCTGATGTTTTGTTCAGATTGATGGATCTAGAAATGAGTGGAGCTCTGGATTATAGTGGTGTAGTTCGTTTAGATTCTGTAGAACGAGTCTCCCAGTGATTTATACTTGGGAAACTCTAGATAGTGTTATGAAGATCTATCCTGATTTGTGTCAGGATAATTAGTTAGGTTTGTTTGCTTGATTGATTGCTATGGTTGTTAGTAACTGGATAATAGGTATGCTTTGCTGTTTAAAATTAAAATCTTTGCTGGGTTATTGAATAACCTTTGCTTTTAAATTTCGGGGACAAAATTCTTTTAAGGGAGGAGGAATGTGATGACCCGGAATTTTGGACAATATCAATTTAATAATCTGAATTAATAATTAAATTGATTTTATAATTGTTTTTTTAATTTAATTTGGTATAATTTATCTTTTTAAAAGCTAATAAAATAATTTCTATTTATAACATATATATATATATATATATGTATGTATGTATGTATGTATATAATGTAAATAGAAATCTTTGGTTTGAATTTAATAAATAAATAAAATCAGGTTTTCAAATTCTAATATATTTTGGTAATTTGGGAATTTTGATTAAATATAATATGAAACTTTTTAAGAGCTATTTAAAAAGTTAAATATATGGTTTTAAAATACTTAAGATAAATTATTAATTGTTTAAAATATTTTAAAGCTTAAGTTTAAGTTGAAATCAACAAAAAGATTTGTCTTATTTTCTTTGATAAATATGATTTGAGAATATATATAAAAGTTTAAAATACAGTTCATTTAGCAATATAAATAATTTATAAATAATGAGGTAATTTCCTTTTGGGTCATTTAAAATAAACAAGATTGTTATTTTCAAACAATATTAATAATGTGTTAAATATAAATGGATTTTAAAGAAAATAAATTTGTTATTTTCAAATTTAGTATATTGTTACATATGTATATATAAATTGATTTTAAAACTGGATTTTAGAATTTAATTTTAATTTGAATTTGAATTTGAATTAATTTTGAAATTCAAAAGATAGATATTTAAAATGTTTTGGATTTTAAATTTTTATGTATAAGCTTTTAATTATATATAATTAGTTTTATAACGTTTTCTTTAAGGTAATATATATATTTATAAATAAGTATTTATAAACTAATAAATTAATATAAAAGCTTTCATTTAACATTTAAAATAAGTATAAAAGACTTTATTAGCATTTAATAAATAAATAATAAAATCTCTTAAATAAAAAATGTTAATGCATTAAGAGGTATTAGTGACATGTGTTAGTAAATTAACTATTGCAAAAGACAAGTGTTAAAGATTTTTAACAAGTGTCATTTTAAGTTTGATTTTCTTTTGTTTTTATAAAAAAATTCAGCCTATATAAACATGCTTTCTTTCTCTTCTACTTTCTTTTCTATCTTCATTCTAAAATAAGAAAACCTCAACCTGTAAAACTTCTCAAAAACAAAATCTGGTAATTAACATTCTTCAACCAGAAATTCATTTTCAAAAAAATTCAAACATAGCCTGTATTCTTCTTCAACCTGAGACAATCAAAGCCTGTTTCTTTTTTAAATCTAAGATGATAATCCAAAGGGCTGCATTTCTTAAAACCTGTACATTTTCTAAGATCAAAAATTAAAGCCTGAAGTCAATTCTTCAAACTAGAAATCAAGCCTTAAACTATCTCTTCAGCTAGATCCAGTAGCAACCACTCCAGTTCTAATCAGCAATTCAAGTTTACAAATTCAAAGAGGCATCTTATTTCAGCAATGCAAGTTTTCAGTTCAAAAGTTTTTTCAAAACGAAGCCTCTGTTCATCATTTTTTTTAAGGTGAGTAAACTGTTTTTTTAAAACAGATTAGTTTGTAATTATGTACAATGCATGTGATGATCTGTGGAATGATGTAAGTTTTGCATGAAAGATTTCCAGTTTGTTTATGTTTGGATTGATATACAGGTACAAGAAATTGTTAGCATGTCTGTATATATGATGACCCTGTCCATATTTCAAAGTTAATGTTCTGCTTTTGGAAATTCAAAGCTCTACATCAAATCAATATCAGACTTCGAAATTTAAATAAAAGTTGTTTGTTAATGGATGATGATGGTTTTTAAAATAATTCCAGTATTTTAATTTTAGTAAATAAGTTTAAAAATTAGGAATAACAGTAAAATATTGATTCATATTAAAAATCAGCAACTTTAATTCCTGCTTTGGATTGTATAGATGAATTAGTGGTTAAAAATTATAATTTTAACATGCATTTAAAAAAAATTAATTTGGTACCCGATTTGGAATTTTGAGATGAACGTTTTCGGCAATTTGATGAATTGTCGATGATCAACGCGATGTTTGGGGCCGAATTCATGGTCGAATCTAGCTATTGTACCATTGATGAAGGGAAAAATACTCTCGAATTTTTCCTATGGCCGAGATGATCAAATTCATTCGAAGTAGGGTTTAATATCCTGTTGTTGAAGCCGACGTTTAAGTGGGTTTTGCGGCGTCGAGGCATGAACGGGGTCGATCGCGTGGCTTGCTGGGGGAACCGGTGGTCGAAACGAAGGCACGGTGTGGATGGCGAAGTTTCTCGAGGACTGTGGTGTCGGTAATGTGAAGCTTTCTGGCCATGGTGGATTCTGCAGTGTTGAATTTTTTTCCTCGATTTTGATTCGCGTGTTTATTTTTCGATCAGGATGCTTGGTCGAAGTCGCGTGGGTTAGTATGGTTGTCGATGATAGCCACGATGACCTACGGTGGTCAGAATCGATGGGGTACGTGCACCACGTGCATGATATATCTGGGAGAATGGTGTTTCGGGGAAGACGAGGATCGACTTGGAGTGATGCTCGCGTTTTCCTGGTGTCGACTCGAAGCTTTTTTAGTTGGTGTTTGACTCGTGGCTAGCTCGAGTTTTTGGAGTGTTCGACTCGGGTTTGACGAAAGACGTTTTCATATGCTAATCAAAAGCTTAAGTTTTTATAAAAGAAAATAAATTTACGAATTAAAAACTTGTTCTTTTGAAGTAAATGTTAATCAAACTATTAAAAATGTTAATTGAATATCATTACAAATTTAAAATGTTTAAGATTATTTCTTTTGAAAGTAATTAACTTAATTAAATTTTGAATTTTAATTTAAAAGGAGTGTTTTCAATTTAAAATATTAAACCAAAGTTTTTAAGTAAATATTAAGTAATGCTTTAAAAACTAAGTTTTCAAATTATATTGAAATGGATAAGTTTTAAGATACGATAATTAAGCTTCCAGAGATAAATATTTATACAATCTAAATTAAACGATTTGAAAAGTTTCAAAGATTTTAAAGTTTAAATTAGATGATTAAATTGTTTTAAATTTCAAATTGATTTTTAAATGCTTTATTTTCAAATAAGGTTATTGTTCTAATTTTGTAAACCAATAAAATAGTTTGTCTTAGGTTAATAAGATTTGGTTAATTCAGATAATTAATTTGTGAAGATAAATAAGGTTAAATTATTATTGTTATGAACTTAAGAATACTTAATTAATATGATTTGTTAATAAGTAAAAGTTTAATTAAGATAAATGATTTTCTTAATTAATTTAGGATTTTTAAATATAAGAAGTTAACTAATTAATTAATTAATTTTAAATTATTAGTTAATTGTTTATTTAATTTTAAATAATCACTTAATTATGAATCAATTAAGTGTAATTACTTAATGAAGTAATTAATGGATAATTACCGAATGTAATTAAGAAGAAAAATTACTTATGGAAGTAATTAGAGAAAATTACTTATGGAAGTATTTGAGTGAAGTGATTAAGGGTTAATCGCTTGATGTTGTTAATTTAAGGATTAATTAATATAATTGATTTGAAAATTAATTAATTATAGATTAATTAATTAATTAAAGAATTAAGGATTATTTAATGATGGGTTTAATTACTTGTTAAGGATATTAATTAAGAGAGTAATTAACAAATGAAAGTAATTAGAGAATAATTACTTATAAAAGTAATTAAGGGTTAATTACTTAGTTAATTTAGTTAATTAATTAATGTGATTAATTAATTAATTAATGCGATTAATTTAAGATTAGTTACTAAATGTAATTAATTAAAATATGATTAATCAATGAAGTAATTAATTAAGTAATTAATTAAGGATTATTAATTAATTAATGATTACGTAATAAAGTAATTAAAGATTTATTAATTAGTGTAATAAATCAAAGGATTAATATAATTAATTAGAAGTTAATTAAGATAAATAATTATAAGTTGTTAATTACCGTTTATGATTAATTAAGACTAATTAATGAGATGGTTAAATACAAATTAATTATTTAATTAATTAAAGGGATTATTAGTTAATAAGGATCATTAGTTAATATAATTAATGAAATTAATCAAGGCTGATGAATGAATGATTAATTAAAGTATGATTAATTGTAATTAATAAAGGATTAATGTAATTAATCATAGTTGATTAATTAATGGAAACAAATGAAGGATCATTAATTAGTGTAATTAATGATAGTAATTAAAGGTTAATTACTGTATACGGTTAAGGATAATTAATTTGTGGAATTAAATAAAGAATTAAAGGCTAATTACGTGAATGTAATTAAAGGATAATTAATCAAGGGAGATTAATTAAGGAAGATCATTAAGAGATGATTAATAAATTAATTTGGAGTAAATCAATGAAGCAGGATTAAGATAATCCAAGTGATTAAAGGATTGTAATTAATTTAATTAAAGGTTAATTAAATTGATTAAGTGTTAATCAAACCTGCTTATGGATGATTGATTAATATTGGATGATTGATATTGGATGTTTGAATGATGTTGGATGATTTGGGTGTGATATCTCTGATATGTGATACGCTGCTTTGTGAGATAATTGGTTGATATGAATTATCTATTGTGATAATGTGATTCATCTATCTGTTACATTATCCTGAATATAAGTTAATTGTTTAAACCCATAAACGACTTGGACATTAAAATGGCGTTTGGATTTCGGTGAGACCGAGAACGGGTTTCCATATTTGGATATCCGAAAACCACATCGATCCAAAATAAACGTTAGGTCGTGAATCCAAGAGAAGAGCTTAGTGAAGACTCGAAGTGTAAGAACTATTCGTCAATATAACTCTGGGGGTGATTCCGAGATGAGTTTGACGGAGGTAGTACTTTCAGGTTCGAGATGGTGATTTAGAGTGCAAGGGCTATGGTCGTTGACTCTGAGGGTGATTCCAAAATGAGTGCAACAAGATAGTGTCTTCGGTTTCGTTCGAACGCGAAATGAACTTGTATGGACTGAATGCTTTCAGAACATCGTCAGGTGGACGATGAGCATTCTAAGATAGATGTGTTCTATAAAGGTAATCATAACCTCAAGCTTCATCAACTGGGAATGGCTAAAATAGGGGAGGTGCGGCAAGGTTAAGTGGGTCATGCCCAAGTAGGACGAGATTTACCCATGTCTAGAAGTCCCTTTCTATTTCGGCTTAGTGTGTGGTTGGTCGCGCCAACCATGGGGTGGTCTTGTTCGGGACAGTCCAGTAAGGGTGGCTCCGGCCTTGTGTTGCAGGGGATTGGGAATAATCCTCGGTACGGTGATCTAGGCCACGTACTGTGACGGGCGGTGCCCCAGTAGCCCTGCCATTGATGGAAACCCATTCTTCCTACGAGACCCTACGGTTTTGATTGTATTACCCACTTCTGTGTCTAGTAGCTGGAATTTAATCATGCAACAATTTCGGCTATTTCTTATTTACTTGAAAACCCTAGACACTATTATAATCTCACTGGATTTCCTATCAAATGTTTTGGTTAGGGTAAGGTAGAAACTTTTCCATGTTCATGTGTGGGAAGTCTTACGTGATACCTTTTCTTTCCAAAGGATTTTCTAAAGTTAAGCAATTTTAAACCGTTTGCTCACACCAAACCCCTGTCTGACCCGAGTGTTTGTTTTCTGTTTTATTAAACTCTTAGGTACTCATATTATGTATGAGTAGTCGAGGGATTCAGGGTAGCTTGACGAATTCTGGAGGAGATTTGGAGGAGGAGGCTTCCGCGTGTAGATATATTATGGTTTCCGCTGTGTTAGTGTTATGACTATATTGTATTGATGTACTTGAGTTGTACGTTAGACAAATGTTTATAACTGTCTAGTATGTGTTGTATAGGTTGAGTAACTCTGATATATATGATACTATGTAATATTTTATGTAATATATTATATTTCATTCGTTCCGCTGTGAGTATCTGATGTTGTTGAGTTTCTTCTTCCTTTTCTTTTCTTCTTCTATCCCTTTCTTTCTTAAATCATGATGCGTTTTTCTGGAGATAGAAAGACGGGTCGTGACATTGTCCTTGTCTTCGATTCTGTGAGATTGGCTAGGGCTTCGGCCTTGTCTAATTAGGGCTTTGGTTATCAAAGTACCTGATTAATTGTTGATCGATTACAGTATATCTTCTAATTTTCTTTGGCAATCGATCATCTCCTTGCTTCGAATAAACATCCTTCAATTTTGAGTTCAATTATGAATACGGTACGTAATTTGTATTTTTTCTTTACTGTTTTTCGTGCTTGAACTCTATGCATTTTGCCAATGATGTTTTAGTGCTTATATAGGAATCAAATTCCTTATTTTTCGTTCATATATTTCATACGAGTTCGTCTGATAATTTTTGGCTTGCCGTTCGGTTTTGCATTGATGATTGTGATGATTTCTGACATTTTCAATTCGCATATTTTTGGCATGGTTAACACGCTTCAATTTTGACTTTGGTTAGCCACCATGGTGTCGATTTCTGACTTGTTCAACTTCGGCACTGACTTGATTCGATGTTGACTACGGTTTTGATTTGACCTGCAGTTGTCTTCGACTGAAAACTTGATTTTGTGAAAAACTATGCTGAGATGAGAATTTTACATCCATTTTTCTGATGACTCCGGTCTTGACACTGCTTCTACTTTGGTTTTGACATCACTGAACTTCGGCTTTGATAAAACTGTTAATTGATGTTCATGACTTTTGAACCATTTTTGGCTTGTTCAAATTCTTTTTCAACCACGGCTTAACATTGACTCTGGCTTTCCTCTGTGTCTTCGGCTCTGCTTACTGTTAATCTTCATGTAGCTTTACTTGAGTTCGAGTTGCTGCCATTTACTACTTCACTGCTTCATTGATACATATATATGTCTGGATTAGTGCAGTGTGCATTTTAGTTTG
The DNA here is from genome assembly GCA_030765085.1 of Allium cepa. Lineage (NCBI taxonomy): Eukaryota > Viridiplantae > Streptophyta > Magnoliopsida > Asparagales > Amaryllidaceae > Allium > Allium cepa. Next base: position 521,484,967 of record CM060938.1, read on the forward strand.
TAACTGTGAACTTGGTTCTAGGCTTGTTTCCTTGATCATATTGACTTCATTTGTATAGTTGACTTTCACTTGAATCAGTTGTATTTTTTGCCTTCATGTACATGCCGAGTCTTCATTTAAGTAGTCTTGCTGTTTCATGACTTCTGCCAGTTGAAGCTGTGATGTTTGTTTCACTTGAGTTGTTTTGCAGTTTCATTCATGTACATAATATATGTACTTTGTCCATGTTATACCGCTCTTTGATTAAAACTGCCACTTGATGCTTGCATCTATGTGCTTAATGTTGTTTAGTCTGGTTTTCATTGTGGTGTTCATGTTGCATATATGCCGGTTCTATTATGTATCTTGATTCACTGTTTGCTGCCTAGTCGTCATTGTATGTTGTCACTGCACACTCTGGCCTATTTCTCTGTCATGTGTATATATATGCACTTTGTTCATTGGCTTTGGCTTCTTGGTTTCTTGTGCATAGCATATCGAACTGGTTCACTTGATACTTGGTGCCTGGTCTTTGATGTATCGAGTTGCGTCATTGGTCTTTGCATTTTTTTTCATTTACTTCGACATAGTTTCGGTTGCAAGTGCATTTTGAACTTTGGTTTGTGATTGAAAACTTGTCCGGCTGTATTTGATTTGATTCAGTGTGTTGTTTTGTTCTCACCTGGTTGAATGCTTGAGTTCATTTTGTAGCCTGGTTGACTTTTGCAGTTCGCTGGTCTTGCATCGTGTGTATACATACATTCACATATGTATATATGTGTATGTTATCTTGTGTTCCAATTTGCATATCATATTGATCGAGTCACTGTCTTGAATCGAAATATTCTGGTTCATGTGTACACTTTGATTGGCTTGCTCCTGATAATTTTGTTAAACTTGTATATTCAAACTGCACCTATGTGGAGTCCAGCTTAAAGCTCGGGTTTGACCTTGTGCTTGTGTCGTGAAATTATTTTTATTGCACTTGAGTTGAACCCGGCTTTTCATTTGGGTTTGACATGTGCTCACCTGTCCCTGTAGATTTATCAAGTGTATATATCGGTATGCACGGCCTTATGGCATGTACAGCGATACACTGTGCATGTCACAAGCTGTTCGTGTATGATGAATTCAAATTTAAATGATGAAGAACAACCCAAATAACCGAGGCAAATAAAATTTCCAAAATCACATTTTATTTTATACTGCAAAAATATTTTATTTTCAGTTTTGCTGCGTCAATATTTAATTTTGGAGATTGCTCAGATGCTGGATTCATTCTAGAATGAAGTTGTAGATAAATTACGAGTGAATGGGCGATATGTAGTGAGGTGTATTTGTAAATGATAAATTTTGATGTAATCGAATTTGTATTGTATTTGTATATATATAGTGAGAGCTTGAATTTGTACTATTCAAAATTGTAATAAATATTTGTTTGAATAAAATATTCATTTGAATTTATATTCTGTGTTATTTATTTTATTCAGAAAATATATATTTAATTATGTGAAAAATATAATAGTACATTAACAAATACATTTAAATGAATATATATATATATATATATGTTTATTATCATCAAACAAAAATCATATAGTCAAATATTCAACAATCTCCCCCTTTTGATGATAATAAACATATATTTAAGATTTGAATTTGTTAAATGTATTTGATCATTCAATTTTCTCCCCCTATTTGAATGCTTCCTCTCTACACAAAGCTCCCCCTTCATATATGCATACAATCAAAAATATGCAAATGAGCCTAGATGCAAATAGAAAATGTTTGGCCTTTATTTGTATAAATTTTCTCTCCCCCTTTTGTTATCAGCAAAAGAGTAATAGTGATGAAAAAATAGAGATAAAGTGATACACATTAATACAACATTAAAACTCAATCGAATATAAATATTAAATTTCAATAAAACAAAATCATAAATACTCTTTTAGGCATATATTCCACTTTTAGAATGATGGGAATGATGTCATCATATAAAACAATACAGTTTTGTCTATTTGTGGTATATTTATATCAGGAATTTGAATATCTACCAACCATGCATAACCGTTAGGACTTTTAAATGAGATTAGTAATATTCCAATTTTATTTTAAAAAATGAATTCAAGTATCTTCTAACCACGCATAACCGTGAGGACTTTTAAATGGGATTAGAATCAACTTGTTTATTTAAAAAATCAATTTTGATATGCGTTCCATACATGCATAACCTTGAGGACTTTTAAATGAGCATGGAAGCACATATTCAGTAATTCCAAGTAATTCACCAATGCAAAACCGTGAGGACTTTTAAATGAGTGTGAATACTTTGGATTTTATTTTATTATTTATTTTTTTATTAAAAAAATATTAAATGAAAAACGAATGATTCCTGTTTAAAGTACCACATATCGATAAACTATATTGAATTTTGATGAGCGGTGGTCGTTAGAAATATGATAGAAATAGAGATGGTCATGGAATTTTTACCAACAAAAAGTTTTATAACTCTTGTTTAAATTTCTAAAGGAATTTACTAATTATACCGTCTCGAGTTATAACATATGATAAATATCAACGCTCATCACTTTTTCAATCACTATTTATCTTTTTGATTATTAGTAGGGAGTCAGATTAGTCAATGTAGTCAATCAAATTCAAAAATAATTATAAAATCAATTTTTCTAAAAATGACCAATCTGAAAACATGGTCAAAAATGATTTTCTAGAAGGGGTTTATAAGAAAAATTTCTGCTATTTGAAAATTATTTGAAATGAAAAATATGCGGATGTTTTCTTTGAAAAACGATGCAGTTACTAAATGTCTCAACATAAATCACGTTCCACTAGTAATTTCTATCAACTAGATTACCAGTGTAATCTGCATCTGAATTTCTTTTCACTCAAACTTATCATTAGTTGAATGTTACAGACCAGATCATGAGTTGTGCAACAAAATATCTCAAAATCATTTTTAACAACTTTTTAAATGAAATTCTCTTGAATTTGAATTGAAGCCATGTAAATAAACAAAAACCATGAATATAGGGTTAGCCAAATGTATCATCATCATCCAATAGAACACTATAATTAATCAAAATTAATATATATGAAGTAGTTCGAAGACTCTAGAATTTTTATAGTGTTCTTGGCATAAGAACATAATTTGCCAACAATTTTGAAAATAGTCAAAATCATTATCATCATTTATAACTGGCTGAATTAAATCAAATTATGGTGCAGATTTTCACATGTATCGTTCAAGATACCTTTACCTATTTTACCTTTGTTGATAATTTTTTTTTGTAGCGCATTATGATTCTGTCACCTTTATACTAGGCTAAGGAACTTTGCTTTGTCGCCCTTTGTGTTTTTGGAACAGCCAGAATCCAGATAACACTGTTGTTGTTCCTTAGCCTGCCACCACACCTACACGATGGAAGATTTTTGCGACCTAGTTGTTTTTATAGGTCCATGATTGTTAGTGGCAATTGATTTTGAAAAATAATTTTGTAGACAACCAAAACTATTTATATATGTTCCTTTCGGCACCCAAATTTGTTTAACTTTGAGAGATTTTACATTTATGCCTTTTGGAACTCAAATTGGTATAGTTTTCACGTATTTGGGTCTATACCAGCAATTGTTTTTATTGTGCCCAAATTTTCTACAAATTGTGCACATTGAATTGACTAGAATAATTTCATTTCTAATATTTTCAGATTGATTATATCCAAGTCCTTGTCTAACTATACTAACAGTTTGCTTCCTTAATAGCAAATTCAATGATTTTTCACTTTTGGAGAATTTATCTAAAGTCGTTGCCAATTGTTGGACTTGTGTTTTGGGAGATTTATTTTTGTTTAATAATTATGTGCACTTTTTAATAGAATTTTCTCTTCTTGTATTTACACTCTCTTTCAAAATCAGAATTTCATTTTCAAGCGATTTAATTTTGATTTCTGATTTTTTAATCTCTTCTTCAAATGTTAGACACTTATCACACTTAGGGCACTTGTTTTGATAGTTTTTAACTAATTGTTCAAGCTGTTCATTTACTTCTATCAAACTATCTCTTTGTGATTCAATTTTAGCATATTTCTCCCTAAGTCGTTCAAAACAGCCATTTACTTCGTGGAAATATATAAGTAATTCTGAGTGAGTGAGTTTTGATACCTCGCTTGGCTCGTCATTGTCGCTATCAGTTATATTACCTTGAAGGCACATATATGCTTTCTCACTCTCACTGCTAGTACTTTGATTATCTTCATCACATATATTCCACGTGGCTGCAAAACTTCTTCTTTTTTATTTCTTTTCAAAGTCGCGTCGATTTTGAGGACAATTAGGCTTGATGTGTCCGGGTTGGTTGCACTTATGACAGATGATTTTTCGCTGTTCTGTGTTATCTAAACCTTTGATTATTCTTCTTTTTAATTTTTGATTTATAGCTGGATTTCCGTATTTGATGTTCCACCTTTTTAATTTCTTTATTACCATTTCCAACTCTACTGCTCCATCATCATCGTCGTCATCATCACTTTCAGTTGTTCCTTTGAGAGCTATTGATTTCTTTCGAGTATCTCCTCCTCCACGGTCTTCCTTGAATTTCATTTCTAGCTCATAAGTGGTGAGATTTCCGATGAGTTCTTCAACTTTGATTTTGTTTTAAATCTTTTGATTCTTGAATAGCAGTCACTTTTGTTTCAAAACTTCGTGGAAGGACTCTGAGGATTTTTTGGACTATTTCCAGTTCTGTGTATGATTTTCCGAGAGCTTTTGATTTGTATACGATGTTGGAAAGCCGTAAATATATCTCTTTAACATTTTCTTCCTTGGACATTGTAAAATTCTCGTATTTGCTACTCAGCATGGCAAGGCGAGATTCCATGACTTGAGATGTTCCTTCGTGAGTCACTTCTAGTGTTAGCCATATTTCCTACGCAGTTAGACAATGTGAGACACGATTAAATTCGAACTGATCTAATGAACAAATAATCGAATTCATAGCTTTGGCATTAGTATTCTGTAACTTATTTTCTAAATATGTACATTGATCCTTCGGTTTATTTATTTCCTGATTATTTACAATTATAGTTGGTGCTCTATACCCTATCTCAACAATATCCCAAGCATCAACGGTTTCCAGAAAAATTTCCATCATATTTTTCCAGTAAGCATATTCACCATTAAACATTGGTGGTCAAACTATGGAATGACCCTCCGCAAAAGCATTATTAAAAGAAGCCATTTTAAAAATTCAACTTTTTAAAACAAAAATTGGTTTTTGAAAAATCAATTTTTTTAAAAAACAAAAATGGCTTTTGTACCTAGCTCTGATACCACATGTAGGATCGATTTCACCCTAGAGGGGGGTGAATAGGGTGATACTATTAATTATAAAAATTTAATGCGGAAGTTTGTATAAAGTTATTTCAACACAGATATATCAGAATAGCAGCACAAATAATTGCAGAATAATAAATGCAGAAATAGAACGACACAGAGTTTACCCAACTTCGGCAAAACCCTGCCTATGTACTGCCCTCAAGGTTTCTACTAGAAATTAAGCAGTCAGACGCTTACACACCTAAACTCGCGACACCCGCTATCGACTAGCCTTAACTCTACGCTCAAAACCATGCCACAACTCAGCCACTGAGTTGCGAATTCTCAAACTATGCCACGTAGTTTGTCTCCTAGTCACACGACTAGAAATTACAACTGTTTAAAAGAAGAATTTAAATTTGAAAACAAATTTAACAATAAAACCCTAATTATAAGCCCTAAGTAAATATGGCCCAATAAAAAAAACCCTTTCTTTGTTTTAATATGTAGGCCTGCTTTCTTTTTGCTTAAACAAAAGACTGCAACTTTGATCTCGTTCCTCTTTTGCTCTGAAATTAGGGCTTTGGCCTTGCGTTCGCTCCTGTGAGATTAACTGGGGCTTCGTCCTTGTCTTCGATTCTATGAGATTGGCTAGGGCTTCGGCTTTGTCTAATTAGGGCTTCGGTTATCAAAGAACATGATTGATTGTTGATCAATTACAGTATATCTTCTGATTTGTTTTGGCAATCGATCATCTCTTTGCTTCGAATACAGATCCTTCGGTTTTGAGTTCAACTGTGAATACGACACGTAATTTGTATTTTTGCTTTATTTTTTTCTTCCTTGAACTCTATGCATTTTGCCGATGATGCTTTAGGACTTATATAGGAATCGAATTCCTTATTTGTCGTTCATATATTTCATACGAGTTTGTCTGATAATTTTTGGCTTGCCGTTCGATTTTGCTTTGATAATTGTGAAGATTTCTGACATTTTCAATTCTTATATTTTTGGCTTTGTTAATACGGCTTCGATTTTGACTTTGCTTGGCAACCACGGTGTCGATTTCTGACTTGTTCAACTTCGGCACCGACTTGATTCGATGTTGACTTCGGTTTTGATTTGACCTATAGTTGTCTTCGACTGCAAACTTGATTTTGTGAAAAACTATATTGAGATGAGAATTTTACTTCCATTTTTCTGATGACTTCGGTCTTGACACTGCTTCTACTTCGGTTTTGACATCACTGAACTTCGGCTTTGATAAAACTGTTAATTGATGTTCATGACTTTTGAACCATTTTTGGCTTGTTCAAATTCTTTGTCAACCACGGCTTAACATTGACTCTGGCTTTCCTCTGTGTCTTCGGCACTGCATACTGTTAGTCTTCATGTAGCTTTACTTGAGTTCGAGTTGCTGCCATTTACTACTGCACTGCTTCATTGATACATATGTATGTCTAGATTAGTGCAATGTGCATTTTAGCTTGTAACTGTGAACTTGGTTCTGGGTTTGTTGCCTTGATCATATTGACTTCATGTGTATAGTTTCCTTTCACTTGAATCAGTTGTATTTGCTGCCTTCATGTACATGCCGAGTCTTCACTTAAGTAGCCTTGATGTTTCATGACTTCGGCCAGTTGAAGCTGTGATGTTTGTTTCACTTGAGTTGTTTTGTAGATTCATTCATGTATATAATATATGTACTTTGTCCATGTTATACTGCACTTTGATCAAAACTGCCATTTGATGTGTGCATCCCTGTGCTTAATGTTGTTTAGTCTGGTTTCCATTGTGATGTTCATGTTGCATATATGTCGGTTCTGTCTTGTATCTTGATTAACTGTTTGCTGCCTCGTCGTCATTGTATGTTGTCACTGCACACTCTAGCTTGTTTCACTGTCATGTGTATATATGTGCACTTTGTTCATTGGCTTTGGCTTCTTGGTTTCTTGTGCATAGCATATCGAACTGGTTCACTTGATACTTGGTGCCTGGTCTTTGATGTATCGAGTTGCATCACTGGTCTTTGCATTTGTCTTCATTTACTTCGAGACAATTTCAGTTACAAGTGCATTTTGAACTTTGGTTTGTGATTGAAAACTTGTCTGGTTGTATTTGATTTGAGTCAGTGTGTTGTTTTTTTCTCACCTAGTTGAATGCTTGATTTCATTTTGTAGCCTGGTTGACTTTTGCAGTTCAATAGTCTTGCATCGTGTGCATACATACATTCATGTATGTATATATGTGTATGTTAGCTTGTGTTTCAATTTGCATATCATATTGATTGAGTCACAGTCTTGAATCGAACTATTCTGGTTCATGTGTACACTTTGACTGGCTTGCTCCTGACGATTTTATTAAACTTGTATATTCGAACTACACCTGTGTTGAATCCATCTTAAAGCTCGGGTTTGACCTTATGCTTGTGTTGTGACATTATTTTTATTGCACTTGAGTCGAACCCGGCTTTTCATTTGTGTTTGACCTGTGCTCACCTGTCCCTGTAGATTTATCAAGTGTATATATCGGTGTGCACGACCTTGTGGCATGTACAGTAATAAACTGTGCATGTCACATGCTGTACGTGTATGATGAATTCAAATTTAAATGATGACGAACAACCCAAATAACTGAGGCAAATAAAATTTCCAAAATCACATTTTATTTTATACTGCAAAAATATTATATTTCAATTTTGCTGCGTCAATATTTATTTTTGCAGATTGCTCAGATGCTGGATTCAATCTGGAATGAAGTTGCAGATAAATTATGAGTGAATGAGCGATATGTAGTGAGGTGTATTTGTAAATGATAAATTGTGATGTAATCGAATTTGTATTGTATTTGTATATATATAGTGAGAGCTTGAATTTGTACTATTCAAAATTGTAAATGAATGTTTGTTTGAATAAAATATTCATTTGAATTTATATTCTGTGTTATTTATTTTATTCAGCAAATATATATTTAATTATGTGAAATATATAATAGTACATTAACAAATACATTTAAATGAATATATATAGATATATATATATATATATATATATGTTTATTATCGTCAAACAAAAATCATATAGTCTCATATTCAACAAGATATCGTTGTTCCGTTCTTCTTCTTTTCTCTAACAATTTGGAATTTTCGTAGTCGAAAATTTTCGGATCGTTACATTTAGTATTAGAGCTGAAGGTTAAGCGAGGACCTTGGCTCTGGTGGGTGTACTCATTAAGGATAGGGTTAGTGGCACCTTAGAATGAGTTGAGTGTGTGTCTATATATATATATATATATATATATATATATATATATATGAGAGCGTACATGTTATTTTCTTATATAAGGGTTTTAAAAATGGTTTTAATGAATGGTTTTTATAAAAGCTTATATTTTATATATAAAGCAATAATTGGTTGTCCGATATTGTAATTGAATTAGAATTGGTATCAAACCAGAAAATAGAATGGTTATTGTTGTATAATAATGGAATGATTGTCTTCCAATAAGCAATGATAAAGCAAAATGAAAAAAGTTTTAGGAAAGTAAACTTTTAGATAAGTATGACTTGTAAATTGAAGTGGGTTTTAAATTTGAAGTTTTAAATCTAGGTCCAGAAGTTTGAAAATTGTTTTAAAGTGATAAAGAAATAATAAGTAATATTATTTAATGTTTTTGAATGAAAGGGTCCTGTTTCAAACAAGAGTTGTTTGAAAATTTAAAGGAAATAATATGTATATATGAGGGATATACATAATATCAAATATGATTTGAAATAAACTCTAAGGTGTTGAGTTTTGATTTTTCCTGAAGTGTGATGTAAAAACCCAAAGTGATATAAGTCTTTGTACTTATAAGTAAGAAAGAATATTGATAGAAATTTAAAATTTGAAATGGAGAATTCAAATAAGGTTAACGGGATTAAATTGAACTTAACTTGGAGGAAGTTAAATAAGTTTGAATGAACAACCTGATTTGGAAATTTCAAGATGAAATTTAGAATTAACTTAGGGAAGTTAAATGAGTTGATTTAGAAGTGAGATATATAAGGTCTCAAACGGGTTTGAATTTTGGAAATGGGTAATAGATGCTATTGGTGGATGTTTTAAATAAATTGGATGTTTATTTACTTTGACTTATCCTAATATCATCCTGTTGTTATCAATAATCTACGAATTATGAATTGGTTTGTTTAAAATGAATTAAGAAGTGGATTGTGATATTTTATATCCATTGTAGAAATTAAATGGAAATTAAACTTTAATTTGAAATTATTTAAGTAATTTTGATTTTTGAAGATAAAGGTTGAACTTGTGAAAGTGAAATCACTTTGAATTTAAGTTTTGAATGTTTAAGATAAAATTGCAACTGAAATTGCTGAAAATTGGTTCAAAATTTAATTTGGGTAATAAATTGGTTTTTGAAAAACTAAATTGTTTAAAAAGGATTTGAACTATGATTTGAACTTAGAAATATGTTTATGAAGAAGTATAGGTAAATTTAAATGGAATTTTGAAATTTGGACTCAAAATTTAATTATTTAAAAATATTAATTGTTAAAATAAAAGGTTAATTTGATATAATGGAATTAAATCAGCAATTGAAAATTTAATTCAAATTTATATAATTCGAGATGATTTAAAAGTTGATATTGGAATTGGGATTAATTCAAACTGGAATTGAAATTAATTGAAATTAGTTCAATTTGAAATTTATTTGAATTAATTGAAATTGTGATTAAAGTTGAATAAGTAAATTCGAATGGAATTTGATTTGAATTTAGAAAAGAAATTGAGGTTAATTCAACTTGAATTGGGAAATTGGAAATTGATTGGAAATGGAGATTGAGAATTAAACAGTTTGGCTCTGGACTATTTTTAAAATAAATTGTTTTAATATAAACTTTCTTGAATCTATTTTCTTAAGTATTTACTTTCTAACTTTCCTTTTTAAAACCCAAACTATCTTATACTTATTTTACAACTATTTTGCAATTACCTAAATATTCTATAACTATTTGACTATTTTCCAACTATTTTACAGTTACTTAACTATTTTACAGCTATTTTATAACTAATAATAATTTTCTACTACTTATCTATTTTTTATTTTTTGAGCTATTTTCTAAATTTAAGCTAGACAGAGTTCAAACTGTTTATAATTAAATACCAACAGAAATAAGAATTAAAGTGACAATCCAAATGGGGATTGAGGCAAATTTGAATAAGTGAATAGAAATCAAAATGAATAGAAAAGGGAATTGATATGGCTAATAATCAATGGGGATAGATACGTAGGATATACGTATATTATTCTATCCGCATAACAATTTGATCCAGATTCGAGCACAAAATTTCGAGATAATATATCGATCCGAGTTGGGATTTTTTCACTTGATTTTCGACGGCGAACCTGGATATGGTTTTTGATTGATTCTGGATATTCTCTATCATAGTTAGGCTGTGCAAGGAGAATGATGGTTTCTGATCAAGAAACCAGATCTGAGTCCGCACTAGGAAGTCGGTTGGATGATACTAGTTCAGAAATGAAATTGTGTGATCGAGTGAGAGATCAGATTGATATAGCGTACGGATGACATGTGAACATCTTACGAGTTTGAATGAAATTGACATTGAAAATTGTGGATAAAAACAGCGAAATGATTTTTGAAAGAGAACTATATTTTGGAGAATATATATGAATAAAGGTGATGGTTGATTTCTTTTGAAATTCACTTTTTGAAAAGTAAGTGATATGTTAAGTGACTTTATAAGGGAAAATCAAATTCGAATATGCGATTAATATGAATAAAGTTATATATATTTGTTATATAATTGATAACTCCCCTTGTTGAATCTATAGCCAGAATAAAAAGTGTTTTTGAAAATATTTGAAGTATAAAAAGGGAATTTATACAAGTATGAAGTGATCAAAAGATTTTCAAAGTTATATATATATATATATATATATATATATATATATATATATATATATGATGGATTTTACGAGAATGATTTTGGAAAAAAGGTTTTGGAACCTATGGATTTTCAAAATATAGATATTTCCTCTATTTCAAAAATGTTTTCTATATTTTCATAAAGTTTTCGAAAATGTTTTCCAAATATTTTCACTAGGTGTTAAAAATGGGTCTGCTAAGTACTTATAGACTTTCAGTCCTACGCCTGATCAATGTATGACCGAATTTTTGTAAGAACAAGGATGGACTGGTTGAGACATCGAGTTATAAAAAATGTTTTTATAAAAATTATTTTATAATATTATATAGATATTAAAAGTGTTTTAAAATTGATCAAAGAATAATTTATCTATAGAATAAATTCTAGCTTTGTTGACGAAAAGATTCAAAGGGGGAGGAATGTGATAATCCGGATTTTCGGGCATAAGATAATTGGATAATTATCTGATTTAACTATTATACCGATTTATAGATTGAACAAATAAATGTGATAATCTCCGTTATAGGTTATTTAAAATTGGCAAATTTTGTTGTGAAGTTTTTTAAATATAGATATAAATAGATTTTAAAATAGAATTATTATTTACAAAGTTAATTTGTGTTGTTTAAATATTTACATATTTAAGTTGATTTCAAATTGGATTTTAAATTGAAATTGAAAATTGAATTTGAATTTGGATTCAAATTTGAAATCTAAAAGATAATTATTTTAAAATATTTTGGATTTAAAAATATATGCGTAAGATTTTTATTAGTATAAAATTTGTTTTATATTATTTTCTTTAAAGAGATTTTATTTTATATAAATTAATAAATATACTTATTAATTAGGAAATTTAATATAAAAGCTTTTAAATCATTTCAAAAATAATTAAATATGCATTATTACAAGCGTTATATTATTAATCTTTTTAATAACATATGTAAGGAGATAAATATTGGTAAATGACAAATGTTAATAAGTTTTACAAGTGTCACTTATTTCATTTTATTTTCTTTAATTTTTAATAAATCATAATTAAGCCTATATATGTATCTATCTCTTCTCTTCACTTCTTTTTTTCTATCTTCTCATTTCCTAAGTATGTAACCAGAACCTGTTATATTCAAACCTGAGAAAAACAAAGAAAACAAACCTGCAAACAAGATCAAAACAAAACCTGTAACATTTTCAAAATATCAAGCAAAGATTATCAAGCAATCAACTACACTCAGCCTAAAAAATCAAAACCTTGATCATCTCGGTTTTCAAAGTTAAATCATCTCAACAACAACAGATTTCCAGCAATTCAAAGTTCCAGATTTTCAAAACCCTCTTCTGTTCAAACACAAGGTGAATAAACTACCAAGTTAAAACTAAATCTGTTTATACTTTAATGCATAATTTTGAGATCATATTGTGAAAAATGTTTCCATGAATGAATAATTACGCTTGCATGTCCATGTATATAAAGATGATCTTGTGCATGTATGTATACTTGCCTCTGATAAAATTCTACAACCTAATCCAGTTCAAAAATAAATTTCTCTTGCTCCAATCCCTTCCTAGTCTTAATCATTGAAAGAAAAGTGTTAGAATGGATGTGATTTTGCTTTTAAAAATAGTTTGAAGTGATTAGATCAACCAATTATTTCAAGAATAAGAATTTACAGAGGAAACCAAGTCAAGTCAAAAAATCGATTATTTAATTTTCAAATTTTAATTGTAAATTTGGAATCGAGCTTGGAAATAATGATTTTTGACAATAGTTTCATGATTTTTAATGTTGTGAGTGTCGTGATTTTGTGAGTTGATCGGAAATTGGTTTATCATCAATTTCTACCGATCCCGACATTCTGTAGTCTCGGGGTCTTGATCAAAGGCGGCTCATAGATCGATGGTTGTGGGAAAAATAACCGACGGCTTTCTGGGTCATCGTGGTGGCACGACAAGAGGAAACTAGGGTTTAGATACTAGTCAGGGTCGAGGTTGATTTCGAGATCATTGCGGCAATGATGAAGCGTCGGGCTTGATTGGAGTGGGGGAGGAGGAGCGTGTGACTCTGGAAATGTCTGGGCTGGGTAGTAAGGATCCAGATGATCGGAGGCATTGATGTTTGGCGAATCAACGGGTCGGGTTTGGTTCTGCTGTCCTCGTCTCTGCTCGATTTCAATCTCGAGATCGATTCAATGTTCGGGTGTTGATATCATTTTTGAGTGTAGTCGTTGACTTGCCGGCAGTAATTATGGTGGTCAGAGTGCCGTCGATAATGCGTGCACGTGTGTCTTCGTGTATCAGAAGGATGGCTGTGTGTTTGGCATCGGGGAAGAAGCGAGTTGCATCGGGTGCTTGCACGAGTAAATTGAAGTTTGGCTCAAAGGAGATTTAGAGTTGGTCTCGGGTGAGAGTTTTTGTTGGGTAGCCAGGTTTGGATGGAAGGCATATGACCTGATAAAAGGAACAGAAATTGCAAGTTTAAGTTAAAGAAAATTTAGCTAATCAAGTCTGCAAGATATATTAACTAGGTAATAAAAAGCTACTATTAAACAAAGTAAAAAAAAAAGAGAAATGAATCGGGATTAACTCGGGAAAGAATAGGTATTAGCTTGGGTTGGAAAATTTTAAAATGTGGAATAAAATTTTGATTTTTAAATATAAAGTAAGAACTAGATTCAAGGATTTTAAATGCTTAAATTTGATGTTTAAAAATTGTTTGCTTAAAAGTAATACATATTAGATAATTTTTTGTAATTTATCCCTAAGTGTTTTAAATATAATAAGATGATGTAATCAAGAAGTAAGTAAGGTAAGAAATAAAAGAATAAATTACTAAATGTGATTAATTTATTAATAAGGATAATTAAGGATCATAAAATTAGTGAATTTGATTACACTATACTTAATTAACGTAATTAATTTAAGTATAGTTACTTAGTGTAATTAACTGCCAAAACATTTATTTATATAATAATTAAGGGGTTAGTTAATTAATTAATGTGAATAATTAAAGGATAATTAACCAATGTAAGTGGTTATAGAATAATTAATTTAGGATCAATGTAATAAATTATTTTTAATTAAATGAGAATAATTAAAGGTAATTAATGTGAATAGTGGAAGGTTAATTATTTTGTGTAATTAATTAAAGGCTGATTACTTAATGTAATTAAAGATGATAATTAAGTATGATCAATTACTTAGTTTGTTAATGTTAAGTAAGCAGGATTAAAAGTGATTAGAGAAATTAATTTCATTTATTTAAATTAATTGGAATGGTGTGACTAATTAATCTTGCTTATGAATGATTGAATGATATTGAATGCCATGGATTATTTAATGTTTATGATATGAAATGTTTTGTCATATGATTGGGTTGAACAGTGATAATGGGGTTATCTATGAAGATGCATTGCTATGTAAAGTGACATCCTGTATTTAAAGTTTGAATTGTATTTTATTTGAATAACTTGGGTTAAGATAACATGGGACTCGAAGAGACCGGGGTCGGGCATCAGTAGATACCCAAAACCACTTCAATTTGAAATCTTCTATAGTTCTTTATAGATTTGATATGTGTGATCAATAGGCTGGAATGAAATAATTTAAGTAAACTAGACCATTGAAACTCAGTAAGGGTACTTAGGGGGTTGATTTGTGAAATAAGTGTTGACTATAACAAGTTAAGAACCTGTAGTGAAGTACGAGTTGCCCCAGTTTTCTAAATAAGTTTTATGTATTAGTATTTCATGTTAGATGGGTTTACTCACGCTGGTTTCCAGCCTGACCCGGGTGTTACTTTGATGTAATGCTCGGGTCAGACCGAGTATTACAGATTTCCATATTAGGATGTTCTGCAGCTCAGAAAGCGAGATGGATGGCAAGACGTATGGAGTTTTCCGCTGTGTTTATGAGACTATGTAGTCTGTACAGATTGTAGTCTGGAAAATATTCTATAACTATCCAGTTTTGTGTAATGGTTGTAACTCTGATGTATTGATGTAAATTAATAGATACAGTTCGTCTTGTATAACTGCTATTATTTAATATTATATTTTGATCCGCTGCGAATGTGAGATGTTGTTGTTCTGTTCTTCTTCTTCCTTCTTTCTTCTTTTCTCTAACAATCTGGAATTTTCAGATTCAAAATTTTTTGAGTCGTTATAGAAAACATCTTTCTGAGTTTCGGCATATCTTGCACAATAATCAGTGACAACGGAACCCAATTTTGTAATCAACCTTTTGAAACATTAATGAAGAAATACTCGATAACCCACAGGTTATCCACTCTGTATCATCCTCGGACTTGTGGCCAAGTTGAAGTTTCAAATCGACAAATAAAACAAATCTTAGTGAAAAATGTTAACAAAAATCGAAAAGATTAGTCTGAGAAGTTGACCGATGCACTTTGGGCTTACCGTGCTACTTTTAAAACTAACATTGGGATGTCCCCATTTCGTTTAGTTTACGGTAAAGCTTTCCATTTACCTATTGAAATCGAAAACAAAGCATTGTGGGCAATAAAGAACTTAAACTTTGATCTTGAAAAATCTTGCAAAAACCGAAAACTACAACTCAATGAACTAGAAGAACTTTGGAAAGATGCTTATGAAAAAGAGAAAATTTACAAAGAAAGAACCAAAGTTTTTCATGACAAGTCAATCCTTAGGAAAACGTTTTCGTCTAACCAGAATGTTCTTTTATATGACTCAAGACTTTATTTATTCGCTGTGGAACTTAAATCAAGATGGACCAGACCATTTGTGGTACGAACTGTTTTTCCACATGGTGCCGTAGAAATAGAAAACCCCAGGGATGGATCGATTTTCAAAGTCAACGGTCATCGTTTGAAACCTTTCTTGGAATTGTCAAGTAACCAAGAGAAGGAGTGATTCTTTATGAGCCAAGCTACGTTTAGTAAGAATGTTAACCCTCTTTTTTAAATATGTACATATTTTCCCCATTACACTCGTTATATTGTGCATTGACTGTGGGGACATAGTCAAAATTAAGTGTGGGAGGGAGTCTCATTTTCATTTTTTTTAGTTTTTCATGGCATTTTTTGAATTTTCATTTTCTATTAACTAAAAAAAATCAGAAAATTTATAAATCTCAAAATCATTTTCTTTTTACTTTTTCGATTTATTTTTGAAGAAACACTATATGGTAAGTACAAATTTTGGTTGAAAAATTGAAATTTTTGAAAATTTATTTGTCATAACAAAAATAAAAATGAAGTTTGATTACAAATAACAATGGTTTAACGAGTTTATAGGAAGGTTCATGTGTTAATTATGAAGTATATTCTAGTTGAAAATCTCTGTTTAAAAAATGTGGTAAATTTAAAGTAAAGGATATAACATTTTTATCTTCTAAGTTAAACGGTGCTAAGATGATTTTGCAAAACTCTCTCTTTCTAAAAATAGTATTAAAGAAAATCATTTGTATATATGTATATATTTTTAACACCTAGAGTCGTGTTTTCAGACTTGTATGTTCACTCGCCATGCTCTATACCCTTCTCATATAAGCCCAAAAGGCAGCGCACGATCGGTATATCTGGCCTAAGTTTATCTAAGTTAGGAGTATGTATATAAAAATTCTTCTGATAACGCCTACAGTTGGTAAGTGTTCACACTTGTGTATTCACTCGCCATGCTCTGTATTCCCCTCTCATCAGTCCGCAAGGCAGTGCATGAGTATTATATCAGGCATCAGTTTACATGAGTTAGGCATATGTAAAAACTGTTAATATCAATAAAAATTTCAACTAAGAGAGAATAAGTAATTGAAATCCAAGCACCATTTTAACTTGTTTGAATTAACTTGTTATTGAAAAGAAATGAGAATACAACTTTGATAATCCACTAAGGATCCATTTCATAGTTACACTACATTATCAACCGAAACAACGAGTTAAACTATTGTCTGTTTGTTATGATAACTTAATTTTATTGAAAATTTTAATGAGTAAATGACTTAAATTTTCAAGATAGTGATCAAAACTTATATTTAACTTATTTGTGTCAATTTGAAAGTAAATCTTTCATTTATAAATAATTTCAAAAACTTGCATGCATCCCATTGTAAATAAATCTTGCACTTTGTAAATATTTTCACTTTGCAATCATATTTTGAGGGTAGTATCCACTGAAAACCATTACGAGACAACACTCATCCTATTGTGAACACTTAGAGGTTTAACAGCTTGTTGCATACGCTCAATGCAATCGTGCCCCCTACGAAAATAGATTTATCTTAGTTTTCCTTTATTCAAGGACGAATAAAAAGATAAGTGTGCGGGTATTTGATGTGTACGTGAATGTGCATATATTTACATCTATGTTTTGTCTCTTTTTATTTAAATAAATATCATATTTGGGCATTTTAACATGTTTAAAACAAAAATTCAATTATTTTCAGATCATCATATATTCATCGTTGTTCAGGGGAAGAATGATCATTTTTGTGAATGTGTCAATTTGAGAATTTTACTTGGACATTTTTTTATGATTTGTATAGGATATTTTGATACATATGGAAGAGGGATTCATGAAGATATATATATATATATAGCACAAGGAAATACAAAGGAATGAAGATGAAATAATTCAAATTCATGATCGCGGAGGACCCCACCCACTTATTTAAATCTACAATTAGAATCTAATGGACAACTAAGTGGAGGTTAAAGCTTCATGCACATTAAATGGTGGATTAATTAATGGAAAACGGTTACTTGGTGGCCATACTTCCTAAAGGGCATTTTAGGAAGCACCTTAAAAGTTGAATTAAGGTTGTATACATGTATAAATAGCCGTCTTATGTACATGTAAATATCTTCTACTCTTTGAAATTATTTAGAAAATCAAAATGAAAGTTGTAAGCTCTATGTTTCATGAAATAAAAATGGCTTCTTAGCTTCTTTCTTTTCTCTTTTCTACTTGTTTTTATTTACTCTTAGGCTTATACTAATTTCTATGCTCTTCTCTTTTCTTTGTTAGTAGATTAAATTTACATTCATGCAAGTCGTGTAGCATTGTTTTTATGCAAGTAGTTAGTACTTAATCTCTCTTTCTTCCATTACTTAGTTTCCATTTCTTTCCTTTCTAATGTTGAAATTTACAAGTGTTGATTTGATAACACAAATAAGTAGCTAAACTCCTTCAATTTAGGGGTAATAAAGCGCTCTAACTTTATGTAATTTCAACATTTTTATGATTTATGATCTGTTTTGGTTTGTGCTTCATGAAAGTGAATTTTGATGTAAGTTTATAGAAGTGGATTTGATAGCTTATGTTGCTTTTGCAAATGAGCTATTCTTATTCAACATAAGCACAATTAACATCATCATTTGCTAATTGATTTTTGATTTTAAAAAGAAAGTAAAAACAAAATTTGATGATCTATCTTACTAATCACAATAGTAAATCGATCATACTTAAAATAGCTTTTGCATTGGCTTCATTTTCATGGGAATTCATAAGTGGTATAATTGTTGTATTATAGTTTGATGGTTTAAGTTATGTCAATTAATCACATAAATAAACCAATACTTATGATCAATGCAACAATTATTTCACTTAATATCATAACTAGATATCATAAATTATTTGTTTGTTGATTTACAAAAATAGGAGAGTGGAATTGCCTCTAAATTGTTCTCTAATCTCATAGTTTATCTTATTTTCCTTCTAATTTTAGCTTCATTTTGTTTACAAATTGTAGCTAACAATCTTCTCTCCACTTTGGTCTAATTTGATTGAATTGATTTTTAAAATCTAAAACAATTCCCTATGGATCTACCCATACTCGCCACGTATCGAAATTGTACGCCGTGCGCTTGCAGTTTAAATTTTAATTTAAAATTTATTGATAGTTTTCTAATCCGATAGAAAATTCGTCGTTAAACAGAGAGTGAAACCTATCGTTGCATCCTGCATATAAATGCCGCTCCACCTATGCTCGACTGGAGATCGATCCAATGTCGCCAAACGAAGCGCCTCCCTTTGCCGCACCATCGCCTGAAGCCACATGACACTCAGCCCTACTATTGTCTCAAAAATCTTGTTCGGACATGCTGCCTTCATCGCTAGATTTTGGCAAATCCAAGCCACTTCAACAAAAATGCACTGTTGGATTTGTGATACTCGACGAGCTCTAAGATATTGTAGTTGTTTGATAATTGTTGCTGGATTTAGGGTTATTAGAGGAGGAAGTTTCAAGCTCTCTAGGCCTTTGAAATTAAAAATGGCGGCGACGGTATTAAGTGTTAGGGTTTAGGATTTTAGGGGTAGGGTCCTCTATTTATAGGACAATCTAAAACACTGTTCATTGCCAAATTTTCATGAACTCCTAATGAGGCGTGCTGCCTGGCGTTTATAATGTTTAACCCTTATTCCGAACACAATGGAACTAGTTTCGAGGCCTAATTCGATCGTATCCATAAGACAGATTTTTGGACCTCGTTATTATACTAAATTTTCAATATTAATTTCAGCGAATTTCTATCCCGTACGAACAAATGGTAACTCCATACGCTACTGAATTTGAAATCTGATAATAATACACTATTATAGATCTAATGGAAATGGTTTCATCAAATTCCGAGACCGTGCCTTAAATCGCTACTCTAATGGGTCGATTAAATCAACAATTTCAAAATTTGGTGAAATCACTTGAAATTCCAATTTTAAAAATTACTAACTCAATTCTAACTCAGATAGAATTTATATGAACAATAGAAATCATTCTGATTCATATTCGACTCAAATTTCAATTATTCACATTACGATAAATCACTATATTTGAAAATAAAATTCATTCTATAATTTCAACCAAAATCTTTATGTTAAAAAATGAATTTATGTTCAAAATCCAATATATTAAACCATTTAAATATTCAAAATTAAATGTTGGAAAGTCCGGATCATTACAGTGCAGACCGGCATCCGGTGGGGATGAGATGCATCAGGGGCAGCAGCAACAATGAAGGAAGGTGGACTATGTGTTGAATCAGAATCGGCGCAAAAGAGATAGGAATATCCGGGCTTCGAAGCCAATTCTGAAGGATGGGAGCGATAGACGAACTTGTATTTCTTTGATGGCTCATCTCTTCCCTCATGAGACTGTCTCTTTTCGTACCCACATCGGTGCGAACGAGCTTTATCTCTCTCCTCGTGGCGGTTGGTCTTGGCCTAAAGTTCTTTTCACCGCCTATACTCATCTTCCATTTCTCAGACTTGGTGGCGGCTAAAGGAGCGTTTCATGTACTGCTGTGAATCGAAATAATCCTCAAAGTCATCGTGGAAGCCTCGCCCTCTTATCAAACCTGAAATAAAGGATATATGAAAGATTTCAGAAACGCAACATAAGTTAGGCAAATACGAGAGGGAATGAAAAGAAATAGAAACGAGTTCAATCCTAGTGCAACATGCCGTGTTTCTAATATAGCCTAAAGCATCGTCATGAACCGAAAAAAATGGATGTTGAAAGTGGGAGCGGACCAACTTCAATCGTTATAAGCGAGACTAAGCTAACTGAGGGCACGATATCACCTGACCAAGGTGGACTTGAGTGGAATTTAAAATCTCCTTCCATGAGTGCATTGAAACCAACAAAAACGTTGCTAAAATCTCCAAGCCCCGCTCCGACATTCTTACTCGAAGAATCCGGGTGACTTTCAATCTCAGGGATTTTGCCTTCGTCGCCTACATCGGGAAGAGATAGACTCGGGGGAAAGGAGCTCATTCTCAGGATATCATCACAGGACTCTAAATCATCACCATCAGATTCTGACAAGAAGTAATCACTGACAGTGGTTTCATCGCTGCTACTTTTAAACTCTCTTCCTTCCTTTTTCGAATCAACTGCGGCCTTGCTTTCTCTGTGTACAAACTCTTCTTCTAATTCCTTCAAAATCAGGGGCATTCTAGCTGAACTGCTTAAACTAGGCACAACGGCTTCTTCTTTCTCACGAGCTTCATCAATTGATCCTCTAGACAGGCCACCTATCTCCTGACATTCCTCAGAACCGAGGGACGAAGAAGAGGATCTTGTGTGAACCCTGGCTCGACCAGGAGAGGGAGCTTCAATTTGAGTGAAGCATTTACCAAGAGCTAATAATCCGTACCGACGCAAGTGCTTGTCGGTCAATAGAACCTTAACGCTTCTTTTCTCAGGACTGATGGATTTTAATGTCTCATAAACTTCATCTAGTGTCACATCTCTATTCGGCTATGGGATAACTACAAAAGACGTATAACTAGTTAGAGACTCCATCACGACGTTTTGGAGCTCGACAAGTAGAAAATAAAAGCTTACCCCCTGTTGTCCATCGGCAATTGAACCCCTTGTAGCATCTAACAAAGAAGTACTACATCTTAAACTGTGATAGATTGCATTGCAGCCGCAAGGCGATCTTCCAGTTCCTCTAGGCTTCGATTATGATTAAAGAGGGACAGTCATCTCTCCTCTTGAGCACCAGGAATTACCACAACTCATCAAAACTTGGAGCGTAGTAGAATGTCTGCATGAAGAGGACATGCAAGCAAGTAAGGATGGTGTAACCATTCAGATGAAGCTGGAATGGGGAAATTGCCAAGTTCGAGAGCGTTTCGCATAGAAAATCGTTGAAAGGAGGCACAGATCCATTTAGACACATATATCAACGGTAAACGGTGTACCTAGAGGGAGGCATATGAGCAAACTCGTCATTCTCAGCCAGACGCACATCTTCCTCAGGTAACCCATGTCGTAAGTATATATTGTGAAGAACTTTAGCAAATACCACTGATGAGGCTCGTTAAAGTGATTGAGCAGAACTTGAAATTTGGGAGGAGTATGGTCCACGATGGGCCTAATTGGAATTAATTGGCCACACTGGGCTTGCGAGGTAGATGATGATTCAGCTTTGGAGAGCATCGGGCTTCATCCGCTTAACTTGCGACATTCATAAGGCAGCTTCATTCTATATAACAGAACTGGCATTCGAAAATGGTCAAGTAACTCTATCCTAAATTCATAAGTTTCCTCGATCACACTTGAATTCCAAATAAACGCTAACCTATGATCGACACGTCGGACTTCAAATGCAAACTGGGGCAAGTGTGCAAGTGCAGTGTAATGTTTATATGGGATAAACATGGTGCTTGATGCAATGCAAACGCTCTATCATGTGTAGATAGTTCGCTCATAGTGGAAAAGGAGAAGAACTTCCCATGTTATTTCATTTTTCAATTTTTGTTTACTTCTTTTACACTTACCCGTTGTTGATCAATGATCGATAACGGATCCATCATCCAAAGCGATGTGGAAAACACTTCCCGTCATAGGAGCACCGAATATGGAATAACCAAGAAAGTAGCACTTGCAAAACTGGAGACAAGTCAATTCTGGTCTAATGGACGAATATAGAAAAATGTATAGAGCCATGGGCCAAAGCCCAAATGTCATTCCAAGAGACAACTTGAGAATCAGTTTACAATTTTCCTCCATTATACCACAATCAACTCGAACTTCTTAACATCAACGTCTCAAGTGAGGGCTAAGCATAAGATCATTGTACCAACATAGAAAATGGATACTTGTCGACAAATCATTACACATAATCAACAAACCAACTAGGCAAACCCACCTTAAACTGATTTATAGGCACAAGAAAAATCCCGAATTGAATTCATACGGCTATGGAGCGGATCGTTGGCGAGCTAACGATAGGTCGGCTATAATCTAATAGCGACCTAGGAATTGGATTCGAGCAATATGATGGATTGGGGGTGACTCAAAGAAGGCAGCAGGTCAGTAGCAATCTAGGGTTTGAATTCAAACAAGGCTATGAATCGGCAGCAAATGGATCGAACGAAGTAGGAAAGAAGGTTGAATTGATGCTAGGATTGCTTGGGCCAAATCATTGGATGGCCGGTCGCGTGGAGAAATGAAGTGTCTCAGGTCGAATGAAGGGTATGAGGTCGGCGCAGGTATAAATAGGAAACAGAAAACATGAAATATTTAGCTAATAAATCGGGACACCAGTGACCCGACCCATCATGGGTCATCAGCGACCCGACCTATCCATAAAAATTTTCCACGCAGATAGTGTAAAACCCGTAAATTTTCGATAATAAGATTTGTTATTTTAACGAGATTTTGTAATTTAATTTGGAAAGTAAAACACTTTATTATTTAATATTGAAATGAACACTAAAATGAAATGTAGCAATGGTAATTAAAATTAACTATTGGCAATTGGTGTGAAATCCCAATAATGAAATAGTGCCAATTTGTTGCACTTGGTTATAAAATTGAAAATAAGTAAATAAAAGTAAGTATTGAATAACAATGAAATAATATATTGATTAGTAGAAACTGAATGTAAATTAAGGTAATAATGTTAATGCAAGTTAATAAATAACTAATTTAGTGCAGACCCCAATGAATTGAAACAATTGTAGCGTTATAACTGATCGTAAATAGTAAATTTAGAAATAATTTAAAGTTATATTAATTGATGAAATAATACGCAATAAACTGTATTTTGATAAAATCAATGTTAGATAAGTAATTATAATATTTGTTGTTGATAATGAAGTATGATTAAGAGTTAGTGGCAACTATTATTATAAGTTACCGATATATTTCAATCCATTTAATTGAATTGAATCAATTGCAATAAATCTAAATTAAATATTACGTTATTGTTAATTAAGGTAATATTTGGAAATAATGTTAATGTTATTCATAATAGGACAATTTGTTGAATTAAAGGAATGGAAATAAAGATTTATCAATTTATTGGGATTTGAACTATAATAATTGGATTAATTGCAATTCAATGAAATTTAATATCTAAATATTACGTTAATTGAAATTTAGATGGAATTTGAGAATATTAATGTAATAGATCATGAATCCAATGTTAATTTCATCCAGCTAACAGCAACGAATTGAATAATAGAATGAAAAGTGAATTAAATGGAATTATTGGAAATTAAATTTATAATTTTGGAATTTAATGAAATTGAGGTTAACACTGAAATTAATAAATTTATCAACTCTAAATTTACATCTAAATTTATTTAAATTTGTGTAAATGATTAAGAAATTTAAAAACGATAAAATTTATCAATTATGGATCGAAATTAAAATTTGGATTTAATTAATTTATTTAATTAATGTAAAAATAGCCATTTTGGCCATTGGCTTGGATTTTGACGAAGCAAGTTTCATCGGATTTGTAACAGTAAATTATTGTAGGATGTCAAGTTTCGTAGCGATCGGACTTGTCGTTTGATCGTATGGGCTTCAAACGCCTAGAAATCAATTAATTGAAATCAATTTGAAATAGCTTGATTTTAGCATAACTTCTTCATACGATGGAATTTGAACCTAAAACATGTTTCATTGCATTTGAAATAATTAAAAACATATATTTTGATATATGGGTTACCCATTTCCGTTCCGGAAGCGAAACGGGCTTTTCGGGTCAATTATCGTTAAAAACTCAAAGCAATCGTGCCCGTTTCTTTCTATTTTATTCTGCCTATATATATAGTTATAAACCCTAGCAGCCTTTCTATTTCTCATTTCTGTAGTATAGAAATTTCTGCTACTCCTTTTCCTCAATGGCTGAAAACCCTTATCTTCCCAATCCAATTTCAATTCCAAAAAAATATATTTTGCGCATCTACAGCAACTTCGGGTCGCGCTTCGAGTTTCAGATGCAAAAACCCTCATCAACTTCGGGTCAGGAAGAAAATGACTCGGGTCGCTCCGAATCATTTTGACAAAAACTCAGAGCAAGCACCGGGGATTTGAGGCGGTGGACCGAAGTTGAAACCGAAGTCGACCTAGGACCAGAATTTTCCAATCTTCTAATTTTCATAACTTTTTCATACGAGCTCGGATTCATGCACGGTTTATTTTGCCAGGATCGTATTAGAATTACAGACATTTTGGAGCTGGTTGGGACAAATTCTGTGATAGTTCAATTTTTGGGTTTAAATTGGATTTAAATTCAATTTAAATTCAAAAGGTGAGTGTTTTAACCCACTCACAACTTCTAAAATTTCTTATGTTTGTTAAATTGATGTACGATGTGATTAAGAATTTATTTATGACTGTTTGACATATTTTGAATCATCATCTCAGTTTATTTGAAATTATTTGGATAAATAGTATTTAATTTATTATTGAATATAAACTGCCAGTAAATACCTGTTATTCATTATTTGTTCTATATTGATGTTATTGATTGAATTGGATAATGATTGTGATAAATGTTTGGTGATTGATATTGGATGAATGGATGTTGTATTTTATACTGTTATAAACTGCAAGCCGTTATGGATTTTTATTTCATTTGGGATGGCGGTTTAAAATGATATATAACCATATTTAGATTTTAAATTGCGGATTGAAATGTTAAATATCCATATCACTTGACCATAGGATAAAAAATTATATACAAACAACGTTGGTCTATATATATAAATATTTTGGAAATGATTTCTATGGTTTTGGAAAGAAATATACGGTTTAAAAATATTGGTTTTTGATATTATATAAATATTATTTTATATATAGTTAAATTCTTGAATTTAAGCTATGTATAAATTTGTTTAATAAAAATAAGTTTAATAACAGAGTTTGATTTTATTAAAATATAATATGGGTAAGTATTTAAATCATATTTTAATGTAGAGTGTATAATGATTTAAATAAATTAAGGTTGGCTGATAAATGTGAAATTAATTTGAAATTGAATTTAGTTAAGAATTAAACTCAAATAAGTTTGATATGAAATGTATTAAATTTTTAGAAGGTATGAATTATAACTTGATCTTGTTTAAGGTGAATTAAATGAATGTTTCAAGCGCAAATAAAGTGAAGGAAACATTTAGTTTTTTGTAATCAGGGTTTTATTTAAATGATAATGGATTTATTAAGTAAATATTTCGAAACTAAATAATAGAAAATTGAATTTGGTATATATGAAATTAGCGAACTTAGTTTTGAAATTGTTGAATACTTAAAATTTGAAATATATTGAATTTGAAATGGGTTATTCTGTGGATCTAATCTGTCTTAAAATCGATAAATTTGGGATAGTTTATTTGTAAACTGAATTGAATTGAAATTATTATTTGAGATTTGGTTAAATATAGAATTTAGAAATTCGAGTTGTTTTGGAATTGATTTGTGAAATGAAAGAAGCTATTTTATTATATAAAAACCATTTAAGTGGTGGAAGTTATGTTTCAAAGTTATGAGTTTCCAAGTATTATAATTTGAAAGTGTTATATTTCAAGTGTTTTGATTTCGAAATGTTATAACTTTAAAAGTGCTATAATTTTGGAAAGACGATATATTTGAAATAAAAATGATATTGTATTGATTTGGGTTTAATAAAAACGATACCATATTGGTTTGGGTTTTGAAATGGAAATGATATCATATTTGTATGGTTTTGGAACGGATATTATATTCTGATTTTGAAGTATAAACTATTTTGAAATTGACCGCGATGTTATAATAACGTTTGGTTGTTAAAGAGACCGGGACCGAAAGTTGTCATACTCTCTGCCAACTCTGAAAACCATTTTAACAACCGTGTATGCGGTGGAGATTCCAGAACGAAGTAGGATGGTGGCGACGTCCTTTGAGGTATGAACGTGGACCCAACTCCCGTGAGTTGTGTTAAGGTGGATAAAACAGGAGCGATCTTAGGCCAGTGAGGTACCCCTCTTATTGGACACACTCCTTCAATATTATATTATGACTTTGAGATTGATTTGGTGGCCACTTTTGATTTTTCGGGTGTGGCTCAAGGTGGGCAGTAGCTGCGCGCTATGCGTCACTACCAGCCCGTGTGCGTAATTGGTATATCTACCCTGGCATTGCCTTGTGTGCCGTGTCACCTACCATATCGCGCCTTGTACGAGTTTGGTTTTCTCCCCTATCCCGTGGAGTATTTAGGGTAGTCTCCCGATTTGGGGATGCGTTGATACTGGATGGACTACTGGGGCTATTATTGTGTTAAGGGGGAGATTGGGTAACTCCTTAGCGCTATTTAAAAGTAAGTTTATTTTACTATAGACATTATTATAACAGCGAAATATTAGCACATAGTAAATAGTTTAATGGATCCTTAGGAGATGTGAATCCCGAGCATCTCTTAAGTTACTGCGCTCACGTAGACACTGGACAGGAGATGTCAAATCCGGTAAACATCTCTGAAGCCGTTCCACTCATATTTATTTCTGTTGATTTACTTACATAAGATCTTTTAGTTCTGACTCGAGTGTTTTGTCTTTCAATTCGCTCGGGTCAGCCTGAGCATTTCAGGATTTGACGACCTTACTTCTGGAGGATGAAGACGAAGATTGTAGTACAATTATATACTATATTGTTCCACTGCATCACATTGTTTCGCTATTTTGTTATTTATTATTGTTTGGTATGTGTAACTCTGATTCTGTGTTGTATGAGTATAATTAAATGCTTTGTAAAACAGCTTTATGAACTGTTTATTTGATTATTATATTTTGTCGTTCCACTACAAGATTCTATTTCTTTCTTTCTGTCTTCCTTTTTCTTATTCACCCCAATAACAATTCTCCCTATTGTATGGTTTGAGTCTGACGTATGTGGTTTATCGTCGATTTAAAGCGTACAAAATGGCAGGATGTTACATCTGGTATCAGAGCTTTGGTTTAGCGAAAAACCTTAGCTTTGTGGGGTCTGACTCTTTATTAATAGGGTAGTAATACCCTACGATGAGTCGCTGTGTGTGTGTATGAGAGAGCGTATTTGTTAGTGTTATAAAAGATTTTAATATTGTATTAATTTGTTCCGTTTTGTATTTATAAATTCTGATTGGTGCATAGGACGCTATGACATCAATAGGGATTTCTAATCACTTAATAGGACAGACCGACACAATATTTGTTTTGAATATAGGTGAATAAAATAATTTTGCCTATTATATTTTCTGTATATAAAGTAATAAATTTTATAAAGGTTATATTTGGTTCTAATGTATTGGTTGTTAGGTAATGAAATTTATAAATATTGATTGGAAATAAGATTTAAAATAAAATAAATGAAAATTGGAAACTTAGAATCTAAGTCGTGGGGTTTTTGAAATTTTTTTTGAATGATTTTGAAATATAATGATAATATTATTTAGAGTATGTTTTGATATAAATATTTCAATATAATTGGAAAGAATTGTTTTAAAGAAATTTGGAAGGAAATAAGTTCTGCACTCCCCTCTTTGTCACTAGAAAATAATTTCGGTGATGAGTGCAAGCATCATCGATGTTCATTTTCGAGTTTAAAAGTGGGAAGGCCACTGTAGTAGTTTTACTACGGATTTATTTTGATAACCAATATAAATTTTTAATTGTTTTAAATATAATTAGATATATAAATTATAAGTATATATTTATCAATTATTTTAAAATGATTTGAAATTAAACCCGGTATTTATTTCTTAAGTTTCATTAATTAATAGTTTCGACTATTGTAGTGAAATGGAATGTAACTAATTAATAATTGGAACCTCTAAATGAAATAAGAGATTAAATGCTAGGTTATAAATGAAATAACAATAAAGTTGAAATTTGTAACACATAAAAACAAAAGATATGATTTTTGAACATTAAATTAATTTAAAAGAAATGAGATAAACATGTATAAATGTCAATTGCATTTTTAAAAAGCATATATATAACTTGCCAGAGGATTTAAAAGTTGAAATGTCTAATAAATAGATGTAATGTAAATTGTACAAGTAAACTTATGTAATGAAAGTGTTTAATGGATTTGCTTTATAAATAAGAATTTAATGCTATAATTGTTATAAACTTAAGTTATGACTGAAATGCTGCTAATTAAATATAATAGAAAGCTTATAAATAAATGATAATAAACATAAGTAAATGCTAAAGATATTTATAATGAAAATAAGTAGAAAGATGAATCGTTGCATGAATGAAAAATAAAGAAAATTTATAAGAATAAACTTAAAATAAGGTTAGAATTTGTTGTTTTTTTTATTTATGGTTGTTTGGGCAAGGATACTTTAAAATTTGTTTGGATGTATTAATAATCTATCTAGTTACATCTAAGAATGTTGAGTAAATGGTGCACTTAGTAGTTATTTTCCATTCTATACAATTTAAAGTTTTTGAACCCAAATAACTATTTGTGTATTTGATATGAATGGATAATTGATTGTGTTGATTTTATGTGATGGTTGTAAGCTTTGTTGCAAGTGATAGTTGTTTATATTGATTTGTTTGCTATTGTTTCAAACAACTTTAAATATTTCATTTTATATAATTATTAACTTTTTTAGATTATATAAGTGAAATGCAGGTTATGGAAGCAATCGCTACTGCTTTTGGTTTCATAATTAAGCGTCTGTTTGCTCGACAAATAGGTACGTTCTCGGATTACGGTTTTATAGCGTTATTATATTATTTTTCCCGTTGTTGGGATATATTATTTTGAGATATTGTGATATATATTGTTATATTGGATATTATATTTTCTTCCGAGCCTCCCCGTACAAAGGAGACTCTGCCAAAATTTTCTGTAAATTTTGGACTTAGAACTTTTTTGAAAAATGTTCTCCATACCTTATTAATTTAAGTATAAAATGATTTAATGGTTATAAATTGGTATATTTTATTCAAATTAACTAATTTTGTAAATTTATTTGTGTATAAAGTTAATATTTTTGAGTAAGATGTATTGCTTACTTAATTCTTCTTTTCCCTCCTTTTTCCTTTTCGGGGACGAAAAGTTTTGAGTGGGGGAGAGTGTAACGACCTGTAAATTTTCGATAATAAGATTTGTTATTTTGACGAGATTTTATAATTTAATTTGGAAAGAAAAAAACTTTATAATTTAATATTGAAATGAACGCTAAAATGAAATGTAGCAATGGTAATTAAAATTAACTATTGACAATTGGTGTGAAATACCAATAATGAAATAGTGCCAATTTGTTGCACTTGGTTATAAAATTGAAAATAAATAAATAAAAGTAAGTATTGAATTAACCAATGAAATAATATATTGATTAATAGTAACTGAATGTAAATTAAGGTAATAATGTTAGTGCAAGTTAATAAATAACCAATCTAATGCAGACCCCATGAATTGAAACAATTGTAGAGTTATAATTAATTGTAAATAGTAAATTTAGAAATAAATCAAAGTTATATTAATTGATGAAATAATACTCAATAAACTGTATTTTGATAAAATCAATTTTCGATAAGCAATTATAATATTTGTTGTTGATAATGAAGTATGATTAAGAGTTAGTGGCAACAAAAGTTACCGATAAATTTCAATCCATTAAATTGAATTGAATCAATTAAAATAAATCTAAATTAAACATGACGTTAATGTTAATTAAGGTAATATTTGGAAATAATGTTAATGTTATTCATAATAGGACAATTTGTTGAATTAAACGAATGGAAATAAAGACTCATCAATTTATTGGGGTTTGAACTATAATAATTGGATTAATTGCAATTAAATGAAATTTAATATCTAAATATTAAGTTAATTGAAATTTAGTTGGAATTTGAGAATATTAACGTAATAGATCATGAATCCAATGTTAATTTCATCCGGCTGATAGCAATGAATTGAATAATAGAATGAAAATTAAATTAAATGGAATATTGGAAGTTAAATTTATAATTTTTGAATTTAATGAAATTCAGATTAACACTGAAATTGATAAATTTATCAACTCTAAATTGACATCTAAATTTATTTAAATTTGCGTAAATAATTAAGAAATTTAAAAACGATAAAATTTGTCAATTATAGGATCAAAAATAAAATTTGATTTAATTAATTAATTCTTGTTAGCACCAGAATTGGTCACTAACTCCCTTAAGAGAGATTGTGCAGAGGGATTAATGAAGAAAGTAAATTTAAACAGAGAATAATATGCTAAATTAAATGCAGAAAAAAAGAACATCAGATTTATAGTGGTTTGGCGTAACTGCCTACGTCCACTTTGAGGTTGATCTTTATTACTTTTCTCAATAATCGATTACAGATACAATCTATACACCAACTACTAGATTACAAGTGTTAAGCAAAGAAGATAAGTATTGAATGAGTCTTGAATGCGGCAGAGTCTCCCTGGTGTTCTCGAAAAAAAGGTCCCTTTCACTGTACCCTTGCCTCTCTATTTATAGTTGAAGATGGGTTGGACTTCCCTGATGGGCCAAGTAGTAAGATACCACGGCCCAAAATGAATGACTTCTGTGTGCCGAGCCACAAATGTCGAGCGGCAAATGTCGAACCATGTCCCTAGGCCGAACGAGGCAGTGTGTTGAGCGAGATGTGTAGGCCGAACGAGATCCGATGTCGACCAAGGGGAGATGCCGAACGACATGTTCATGCCGAACGAGGCTGGAATGCCAAGCAAGGCTGGAATGTCGAACGAGGTGTGAATGCCAAACGAGGCATGAATTCCGAACGAGGAATGAATGCCGAACGAGGCCAAATGCCGGTCGAGGCTCGAATGCCGAGCGAGGCCTGAATGCCGAACGAGGCTGGAATGCTGAATGAGGCTTGAATGCCGAATTAGGTTCATACCGATCGAGACTGCATGCCGAGCGTGGTCACATGCCGAGCGACTCTGCAATGCCTAATGTGGTTTTTTTTATGCCGGATGGTACTGGATGGCGAACGGTGCACTAATGCCGAGCGAACTCTAGTTACTTGGTTATATCTTCGGGTAACACTATCCCCCCAAAGTGCATCGTGTGGACGAACATGATGTGCTTTTGACGCAGCTTATAGCAGGCTCGAATAGTTTAGATTCAAAACTTAGCAACCTATCTAGGATCTTCCCACGAAATGATGATTTCGTGTTAAATAAACCGGTAAAACGATAAATGCCCAATTCCGTTGATCGTGACAATGCCGGAATCTAGCTATCTCCAACCCGTTGATCTCGCAAGATACCGTGTTGAGAGATCTACAATTCGATCGTTGATCACTCGCAAGTGATACCGAGAATTGGCTTCTACTTCGTTGATTCGCACACGAATAACCCCGAAGAAGGAAAGAAGAAGGAGATCACACTCAACTTCAACAATGGTGGCAAAAGCTCACACACAAATTTTATTCAAAATCAACTCTCTTTTACAAATGACATCACGCCCCTATTTATAGGAATTTACAACACACGACTTAACTCAACATACGACATACGACCTAACATTACACGACTTAGCACATGCGACATAAGAAAATACAACGCACGACTTAACTCAACATATGACATACGACCTAACACTTACAACAATACGAGTTACAACGTCTTAACAACAATATGAGTTACAACAATACGATTTAACAATCAATATGACATAAGAAGCCAGCGGCTCGACCTAATCGACTCAACAACATACGACATAAGGAATCAGCGTCTCAAGAGATAGCACAGCTTCAGGCGACATACGAGTAAGCAACATAAGAAATCATTGCGGCATAGGTTGAGCGACTTATATCAATGTGGCATAAGGAAACGGCATAAGCGACATATGACTTAAGCTTCAGCGACTTAAAGAATGAGCGACATAAGAAGATAGCGGCATAAGTGAACGGTTTTGATTTCTTGAGTCGGTAGGCATAAGGGTTTGGCATACGATTGACATACTCGTTATGTCGCGAGCGACTTAAGACCAAGCGAGCGACTTGAGGAATTGGGCGGCTTAACTCGTTATGTCGCGTTTGTTCTGCCTCCTGCGCTGCATCATCCTCCCTTGGTTGAAAAGAATTCGACCCCGAATTTACACTTTCCTCTTCTTCGACATACTTATTCTCATGATATGGAATCAAGTGTTTGACGTTGAAAACGTCAGTAGTATGGATATGATCCGGCAGTCTTAACTGATAAGCATTCTCATTAATCTTTTTTACGACTTCCAAAGGACCAATCTTTCTAGGAGCTAGCTTGTTGTAAGCACCAATAGGAAATCGATCCTTAGTCAATACTGCATATACAAAATCTCCTTCTGTGAATTCAACATTTCGTCGTTTAATATCTGCGGATTGCTTATATTTCTCATTCACCTTAAACAATCGTTCCAGCACAACCTTGTGGAACTCTTGCAACTCATTCACAAAATCACTAGCTCGTTTGATCACTCCTTTCTACTGTGGTACTATAGATATATCCAATGGTCCTTTAGGAATTGTGGAGTAAACAATCTGGAATGGACTGAATCCTGTGCTATGATTAACTGCATGGTTGTGTGCAAACTCAGCTTGACATAGCTTGGAATCCCAACTCTTCAAATTGTCATTCACGAGGCATCTCAATAGATTACCTAGGGATCTATTCATAACTTCTGTCTGTCTATCCGTCTGTGGATGATAAGCACTACTAAATTTCAGCTCTGTCCCTACTATTCTCCATAGACTCATCAAAAATGACTCAGAATCCGAGTGTCTCTATCTGATACAATAGACTCAGGCAACCCGTGAAGACGATAGATCTCTTTGAAGTATAACTGTGCGACATTAACTGCATCTGTCGTCTTCTTGTATGCGATAAAATGTACCATTTTTGAAAACCGATCAACCACCACATAGATAGAATCATTGCCACGTTGTGTCCTCGGCAAACCCAATACAAAGTCCATACTAACATCAACCCATGGTTTAGTAGGTATAGGCAACGACATATATAAACCTGCATTTGTCGCGGTCCCCTTTGAAACTTGACAAACATGGCACCTCTGAACAAACTTTTCAACCTCCTTCCTCATTGACGGCCAAAAATAAGACTTTGAGATCAACTGCATAGTACGATTGCGGCCCACATATCCTTCTTCATGTAATTCTTTGATAATTTTCATTCGTAGACTGCAATCTGGAATACACAATTGATTTCCTTTGAATAGAAAACCTTCAACCAGCATATATCCTTCCATGCTTCCCTACTTGACTTTGTCTAGGATCCCGGAAAAATATGAATCTGATGTCAGCAAATCTGGAAGTAAGTCAAAACCCATCACCTCTACTCGCATGGTTGTTAGTAAATTCTCCATCCGACTCAATGCATCGACGACGCGATTAGTTAC
This sequence comes from Allium cepa, assembly GCA_030765085.1. Taxonomy (NCBI): domain Eukaryota; kingdom Viridiplantae; phylum Streptophyta; class Magnoliopsida; order Asparagales; family Amaryllidaceae; genus Allium; species Allium cepa. The sequence continues at coordinate 521,519,360 of CM060938.1, forward strand.
TCCAGACTTGTGCTTTACAACGAATGTAAATTGCTGCAAATAAGCTATCCACGATGCATGCCTAGCTGCAATTTTATTCTGCCCTTGCAAATGTTTCAACGCTTCATGGTCCGTATACAAAACAAATTCTTTATGGAACAAGTAATGTCTCCAATGCTTCACAGCTTGCACAATAGCATAAAACTCCACATCATAAGTATTGTATCTCATCTTTGCTCCAGAAAGTTTTTCACTGAAATAGGCAATTGAATGACACTTCTAACTCAACACTCCTCCAATTCCAACTTTTGATGTATCCGTATATTACTCAAATAGTAACTGAAAATCTGGCAACACTGGAATTGGTGTCGAGGTTAAAAGTTTCTTGATTTGCTCAAAAGCAGATCCCACCTCTTCCGTCCATGAAAACTTCTTTCCTTTCATACAATCAGTAACAGAAGTCATCGCACTACTAAAGTGTGGTATAAATCTTCGACAAAATGAAGCTAACCCACGAAAACTTCTGACTTCGGATATAGTTTTGGGATGTGGACAATTTTTGATTGTGGCTACTTTACTTTAGTCCACTTGTATCCCTTCCTCAGACACAACATAACCCAGAAATAAAACACTTAGCGTCATGAACACGCATTTCTTCATCGCTGCATAGAACTATTCTTGACGAAGAATAGTTAACACCTTTCGCAAGTGTTGAATGTGCTCCTCTGTGCTAGCACTATAGATCAAGATATCATCAAAGTAAACTACAACAAACTTCCCAATATAAGGTCTGAAAATTTGATTCATCACCCTCATAAATGTACTTGGTGCATTAGATAGACCAAATGGCATTACCAGCCATTCATATAATCCTTCCCGAGTCTTGAATGCTGTCTTCCATTCATCACCTGGTCTAATGTGAATCTGATGATAACCACTCTTAAGATCGATCTTTGAAAAGATTACAGACCCACTGATTTGATCCAATAGATCATCAAGTCTTGGCATAGGAAATCTGTATCTGACAGTTATTTTGTTAGTGCTCTGCTATCTGTACACATTCTCTATGAACCATCTTTCTTCGGAACCAACAAAGCTGGTACAACACAAGGACTGAGACTCTCTCGAACACGCCCTTGTTCAAGCAACCCCTCAACCTGTCTCCTTAACTCTTCATGCTCCTTTGGACTCGTACGATAATGTGGCCTATGTGGTAAAACAGCACCTGGCACTAGATCAATTTGATGTTGTATATCCCTCAGTGGCGGTAATTCCTTGGGTAATTCCACAGGAAAGACATCTTCAAATTCATTCAACAACGGTCTGACCTCCGCAGGAATTTCAACATCTTCACTTGTTTCATACCCAATCAACATAAACAATTCAGCACTATCTTTCGCTTCTTCAACAAATTCTTTCGTAGATAATAGACTAGTTGATTCCACTTTCTTCTCTGACTTTCTTTCACTTTGTTCACGCTTCTTAGGAACTAAGGTAATTTGAGTTCCTTCGAACATGAAACTGTAGCTGTTGGTACAACCATTACGTTGTACAGCTCTATCATATTGTCACGGTCTTCCTAATAGTAGATGACATACATCCATATCTACAACATCACACCATATATCATCTTTGTACTTCTTTCCAATAGAAAATGTAACAAATGCTCGTCTTCCCACTGTCACTTCTCCACCTTTCTTTAGCCATGCCAGTTTGTAAGGTCTAGAATGTTTTTCAGTCTTCAACCCTAACTTAATAATAGCTTCTTCAGAAATAATGTTATCGCAGCTTCCCGCATCAATAACAAATCGACAGACCTTCCCCAAGATAGTACATGCAGACTGAAAGATATTGCTTCTCAACCAAATAGAATCATTCTCATGCTTTGGCCCTAAACAAGACCTTCTTATCATCAAATTACACCCTTCATCTCCTGACACAACTTCTTCATCTTCATCAAACTTCGATGGTTGAGAATAATCAAATTCAGCTTCCACATCCTCATACTCACATTCCTCTACAACTAGTGCTCTCTTCTTTGGCTTTGTACATTCATTGCTTTTATGGCCAAACTCCTGACAATTATAGCACTTGATATTGTTATTGACCTTTTCTTTAGCGGCTTCATTGATAATTGGTTTACTGACTGCTTTGGGAACATTAGCACTGCTACTAGCACCCTTATTCTGATTGTTAGAACCCACAAACACACCACTTCCTCGTCTCCCTTGTTTCTCCCAAGTTAGAGCTTTCTGATGTGCTTCGGCAACATACATTGGATTAAACATATTCACCATGTCTTGAATTTTCATTCGTAACCCTCCAATATATCTAGCAGTTAGTTGTTCCTCGGTCTCCATAATATCATTCCTTGCAATCAATTGGTAGAATTCATCTGCATAATCATTCACTGTCCTCGTCCCTTGTCTCAAATTCTGCAAACGTTGATACATAAGAGATTGATAATTGTACGGCAAGAAAGTTGCTTTCATCATCTTTCTCATCTTCTCCCAAGTGACAACTTTTGATTTTCTCATTCTCTCCCGAGTTAGTTTAGTTTGCTGCCACCAAGCCATAGCTCTTTCCCTTAGTCTTGTAGCAATTAAATCGACTCTGTGATTCTCAGGCACTTCCTTGAATTCCAAAATTTCTTCAACATTCGACAACCAATCAAGGAATTCTTCTGCTTGCATACCACCTTTGAATTCCGGAATTTCCATCCTTATACCTGACTCCCATTTACGATCATTTTCTGTATCTAGGTATTGATTTCGCACTTGGCCTCGATTTCGATAATGAATACTACCTCCATCACCATCCTCCTCAAAATCATATGTATTTCGATATCGATCCCGTCCATCTACATCTCTACGACTATGCATGTCCCTTCTACCCTGTCTTTCAACATCACGATATGGTTCATTGTCAAACCCACGTTGAGTTCTTCTCCCTTCAGTTCTGTACCCATGGTGATCTCGCATCATTGAAACTGATGATTCTCTTCTATCCCGATAAGACTGGGGTGACATCCTCCTTTCTTCCAAAACCGATGGTGAAACCCTGTTTCTACTATGGTTCGAAACTGGTGACGTTCTCCTTTGGTTTCGATTCATGTCATTCATCAACTTCTCTAACTTTTCAATACCCTCCTTGAAATTTTCATTGATACGCTGCTCCATCTTCTCAGCTTCTTGTCTTCTATAGGAATCTTCAACATTATGAAAGCGATTAGCTCATCTCGGAGGCATGATCTTCAAACAATCTCTAATCTAGCTCCGATCTAGCTTTGATACGGCTTTGAACTGGCCTTGATCTTACTCGGCTTTGATATGTCTCGACTTGGCTCTGATATGGCTCGACTTAGCTCTGATACCAAAAAGTGACGCAGCTTATAGTAGGCTCGAATAGTTTTGATTCAAACTTTCGCAACCTATCCAGGATCTTCCCACGAAATGATGGTTTCGTGTCAAATAAATCGATAAAACGATAAATGCCCAATTCCGTTGATTGTGACGATGTCGGAATCTAGCTATCTCCAACCCGTTCATCTTGCAAGATACCGTGTTGAGAGATCTACAATTCGATCGTTGATCACTCGCAAGTGATACCGAGAATTGGCTTCTACTTCCTTGATTCGTGCACGAATAAACCGAAGAAGGAAAGAAGAAGGAGATCACACTCAACTTCAACAATGGTGGCAAAAGCTCATACACAAATTTTATTCAAAATCAACTCTCTTTTACAAATGACATCACGCCCCTATTTATAGGAATTTACAACACACGACTTAACTCAACATACGACATACGACCTAACATTACACGACTTAGCACATGCGACATAAGAAAATACAACGCACGACTTAACTCAACATACGACATACGACCTAACACTTACAACAATACGAGTTACAACGTCTTAACAACAATATGAGTTACAACAATACGACTTAACAATCAATATGACATAAGAAGCCAGCGGCTCGACCTAATCGACTCAACAACATACGACATAAGGAATCAGCGTCTCAAGAGATAGCACAGCTTCAGGCGACATATGAGTAAGCAACATAAGAAATCATTGCGGCATAGGTTGAGCGACTTATATCAATGTGGCATAAGGAAACGGCATAAGCGACATATGACTTAAGCTTCAGCGACTTAAAGAATGAGCGACATAAGAAGATAGCGGCATAAGTGAACGGTTTTGATTTCTTGAGTCGGCAGGCGACTTAAAACTGCGGCATAAGGGTTTGGCATACGATTGACATACTCGTTTTGTCGCGAGCGACTTAATACCAAGCGAGCGACTTAAGGAATTGGGGCGACTTAACTCGTTATGTCGCGTTTGTTCTGCCTCTTGCGCTGCATCAGCTTTGAATCATGAGTCCTTCGTGCTTTGCTTTGAGCCTTGGTCTTGTCTTCTCGATAGTATCTTCTTCTGAATACCGACAAGGCATCATATGCCGAATGACATGCTAATGCCGAACGACATATAATGCCGAACGGCTTAGCTGATGTCGGGCGACATACAAATGTCGAACGGGGCTGAAAACCGAACGAGATCAATGTCGAGCGATGGAGGTGTTTTGACCGGTTCTGTCGGTCGTTGTCCTTTCGACTTCCTTTCTTCCCCCTATAAAGGTTGGCACTTCACTTCTTTTTCTCTTTTCTACTTTTACCTCCACCCTGTAGAACTTATGAACTTTCCTCTTACTTCTGTGAATTACCTACCCTTTCCTTCTCTTCTCAAACTCGATACATTGCCTCAACCCCCTTCCTAAATCAATGAACCGAATAGAGTCATGCTTCCTACCCCAGAACATCCCTAAGCTTTGATTTGTTTCTTAGGTATTGGTTCTCCCTTTTAACACCTTAATCCCGAATAAGGAACATAGCACGAGATTCACACTCGTGAACCTTTGTAAGACTGAAGATGGTAGGAAACGCGTGGATAGAGGACAATGAATTCAAGGTCAAACACGTCTTAGAGATAGGCAGAGTGATGGAAGGAAGGAGGTGATAGAGGTGTTCAAAGGTGTTGGTGGAAGGAGCACTGATGTGGCTCGGTAGGTCTTCCTTATGCCGAGTGAGGAGCGAATTTTCAGAAGTTAATCGGAGTTAATGCTCGGCGTGCCGAGCGATGCGGCTCGGCACGGCCACGGCTCGGCATGGCTCTCTCCTCCCGTACAAGGTAGGATGGAGGGCAGGAAAGAACTAGGATCCTGGTAAAATGCCGAACAACATGGCTCGGCATGAGTGTGGTTCGACAGGACTCTTTTATGCTGAACAATGAAAAGGACAATTGGGAGAGTGGTGTGCCGAATGGCTTGGCTCGGCATGTTTGCGGTTTGGCATGTCTTGCCGCATGCCAAACGGTGATAATGAGTGGTAGGTGAGTGTTGGTGCTGAGGTTTGAATGCCGAGCGAGGTGGCTCGGCATGATTGTGGCTTGTCATGATTGTGGTTCGGCATGACTAGTTGCATGCCGAACGATGAAGTGGTTAGGTAGGAGGGTTGTGCACAACAATAATACCAGTCGAACATAATGCATAATTGACTCAACACATATCCTATGCCTGAATACATGATAATGGATAAGGACAAACTTAAACAACAAAGCATATTGGACAATCCGGACCGACTAATCCCATATTTAAACAACTGAAAACTTGGACTTTAACTTGCTTAATAGTAAATAACCTTTCAAATGCAGTGACGATGTCGAGTTCAAAACATAAACCGTCTTACGACAAGCTTTCGTAGACGGTCAACGATGACGGTCTTCGAAGACAACAATTCAAAGCTTAGACTTATTTAATCAATCCAGTGTCTTTTCACTAACCCGCACTTACATTTGAATGATCGCACTAGTTCACACACCACACGGGGAGAATATTTATGTCGTTAAGTCTAATGTCGATTGTTTTCCAAGTATAGTTCAAACAGGTGCCGTGTCGGATTAAATATTGTAACGATCCCAGTTTAATGACGAATTTAAATTTATCATTTAATCGAATTTTTGGATTAAATTATGGATTTATTTGAAATTTTCAAATTTAATAAGATGTATATACTAATGTATTTTAAAATTTGGGTTTGAAGCTCAAAATAAATGTTTTCAGTTGAATTGAATTATAAATAACATGTTTATAAGAATAAAAACATTAATTATCAATATTGAATATAAGTGAAAGCGTAAAATAAAATATATGTATAAATTTAATACCTGATAGTTAAACCACGAATAGAAATCAAATTTAAGCATCTCTGTTAATAATAAAACTATAGGATAGTAACAAAGGAATTACAAAGGAAATTTTTATATGGTTATAAATGCAACATTAAACTAAATCAAACTACAAAATAAAAATCTGTGTGATAAAATAATAACAATAAATATAAATACTTAAATAAACAAAACCAAAATGTATGCAAAACAAGAAACAACAAAACATTTGTGTACAATACAAACTAACTACATACATATTTACAATAGCACGGGTCGTAGTCAAAATAGAAACATACAGATGGAAAGTTAAGTACATGTAAAATATAACAATAAAAACAAACAAAGATAAAGTATATATAGATTGTACAAAGAAAAAGTACATATGAACATACATATACAAAGCAAAGAAAACTGTGCTACATAACAAAGTATAAGCTGTAGACAGACAAACAACTTAATTAATGCAGCCACCATAAAATCATTTCAGCTGAGAAACAAAATGTATTAAGGCTTGCAAATGAATACAACAAACAAAATATAATATCCACAAAACTGTATATGCATAATTCACATAGCATAGTTGTAAATAAAGACAATTACATTTAATTCTTTCATCTCCTTAGTACACAACATGGATCTACATCAGCCACATGAATATGAACAGCAAAATAAGCATGGCAATTAATGCAGCCACCATAACATGTTTTATCAAGCCACCACAAAATCATTTCAGCTGAGAAATAAAAATATCTATGTACAAAAGCTTATAAAGGAAGATAATGAAAAAAATCTATAAAACAAAGAGGTACAAAACATAATACAAATAGTAAGCTTGTAAACAAAAATAGAATTTGCATTTAATGCTACTTCCTTTCAGCCTCCAACATGATAAAAAAAAATCTCTGACCAAAAGAAGGATCTTGTACTAGATAACACCTACCTTTCCTGATACAAATTATTTTTCCATATATATATATGCGTGACCTTCATTTCCAGTTCGTTCAAGAAAACATAATTAGCAAGCTAAAGAAAAATGCAAACTTAACATTGCTCCAGTTCAAAAAAGCAAACTCGAGAAAAAAAAGGGTTTCAGTTACACCTGAAAGCAAAGTAAAAGTTGCAAATCACCATTTACAAGTATCAAAGGAAAAGAAAAGACAAGATTCAAAGAAACTCAATACTGCAGTTTTAAAAACAGGAAGCAGCCTCTGTTTCAAAACTTTTCAGGTGAGCAAATGTTTAAAACCATATGTACTTTGATTTGCATGTGATTAGTGTTAGATGGTTGCTTAAGGAATATGTTAGCATAAGTGTGAAAATGCCTGAATGTGTATATATGACTATGTAAACATATATGTCTGTACAGACATGTTCTTGTTTTAAAGTTTCAGGTTTTAAACTCAATTCAAGAAAAAAATCCATATCTCTCTGAATAATAACATTTAGATCATGATGTTTGAACAAAAGTTGTTTAGGATACTCCAATCTAAAATTTAAAAATAATCCCAAACAATTATATTAAGTAAATAATCAAAAAATTAGATATTACAGTGATAATCAATATTTGTTAGAAAATCAAACAGTTTAAATTCACATTTTGATTCTATAATCTGATTTATGCTTGTGAATAGTGAATTTAGAAAAAGAAATTATGATTTTTAAGATTAGGAATCACGAGTGGTTGCGAGTTGAACATAAATTGGGTTTTGGTGATTTTCTGGGGATCGGCTAATTTTTGAAGTTTGAAATTCGGCATGAAGTAAGATTAGTAATCAATCATATCTGGAAAAATGATAAGCAATTTTTCTAATGAGAGCGATGTTGTATCGAAGCAATTATAGGGTTTAGCAGTCATTTTAGTTGAGTTTGGAGACGAGGTGTTTCCTCCACCTATGGTGCATCGAGCTGCGTGCTATTTTAGGGGTGGGTAGTACGAGGGTTCGACGAGGCGAGGCCAGAGCCGCAGCACCTCCGATGGTCAGAGCAGGTTGGGACGAGGAGATCTATTGGATGGTTGAATGTTTCAGTTTCGAATGATTGGTCAATTTTCGCATTGTACTTCGTGATGCTCATTCGAAGGCTGGGGTTGCACGTGAGGATGGTCGGCGACATGTTTGTGATGTCGCCGGAGATAACATCGGCGTTGACGATTTGTGCACGTGCACCCTGCGAGATGTATCAGGTAGCAGTAGTGTTTTGGGAAGATAGGATTTGGGGAAGGAAGATAGGCCGAACTCGAGTGGAGTGTGGGCCGATGGGCCTGCTCTGTATTTAGGAATTTAAGTTACTCAATTTTTTTTTAAAAAGGAAGAAGACCCAAAGCCATCTTAAAGTTTAAATGTTTCGACTTTAATTACTGATAATATAGAGTAAGTTAAATGTAGTTGTCTTAAGTTGCGGGTGGGATGATAGTTAGAATGGATATAAAAGATTTAAACTTGCAAAGAAATGGTTAATGCTTAAAGTAAGGTAAAATGATCACTAATTAAATGTCCTAGTTAAGAAATATAGATAAACAAATTAAGGATTTAGAAAATTGGTAATTGAGAATTATTGATTTTTATAATAATTAATTCATAATTAGTAGTTCATCAATTAAGAGTTTATAACTGATTAATTAAGTAATTAATTTGAAATTTGTGATTTATTAATTAAGTTAGTTAGGATTTAATTTATCATCGATTTAGAATGATCAATAAAAATAATAATTATGTGATTAACTAATTATAATCACTGTTCATTCATCTCATCGTTAGATGATTGATTCTTATTGAAGTACCTTGAGCTGCTTCATACCCATGTTGTGATCGTGATACTTTGTGATGTGATTTGCCTTATGCTGAACTGTGAACTGTGATTGTTGCTGTATATACATGAAAACCCTTTTGCCCATAAAACGGCATTTAAATTTCGATGCGACAGGGAGTCGGATTCCAGTTGGTTATCCGAAACCCACATCGAATCGTAATTATAAACCTTTGTGATTGATAAATTTATTTATCTATGAATCTGTGAATGAAGATAAGCGTTATTGATTATATCGCTTATCAATATTGTTTAAATCTGTGATGATTGATGTTGTGCACTATTGTGTAAAACCCCTGGACCACACTCATACACACACAAATATGGATTTCACGTGGAAATCGGTTAAGTCACAGATTTTTAAATAAGTTTGAATTTGAATTTTAAATTCAAATAGTTTTGGAAATAAATTAAGTCTAATATGAAAAGCTTTTGAAAAGCTATTTTAAGAATAAAGGTTATTTTTGAATAACTAATAAAGATTTGAAAGTTTAATAATCGGACTTAAATTGAAATTTAAATATCTGAAATTGAATTTTATATTCAATACTTATAATTTAAAAAGGACTTTACAAGTTATATGGGTTTAAACTATTTTTAAGCGTTGATTTGGAAATTTGAATTAAACAAAAGATTGTAACTTGTATAAATGGAATCGAGGTTTTTCCAAAATAAAACTATTGTTTCTAAGTGATAAAAATCTTTCATATGAGTAATGAACTTTCAATTTATATTAAAAGAATTTCAAGTCTGAATTGAAAATGATTTTTCCAAGTTATGGACGAATCTTTGGAAACAAGTTTTGAAAGCTATGAGATAAATCTTTGATTTAAGGATTAATGAATTTATCCAATTGAAATAGAATTTCTTTGAAATCCGGGGATGAATCTTTGTGAAAACCGAGTGAATCTTGTGAAGTAAATCTTTTTGTTCAAAAGATTTGAAATGGTAATTGGTTTAAACCATTTGAAAGAAAGTTTGAAATTATTAAGTTGTGACTTAATTGGAATCCCATATCCATATGTTTTTAAATGTTGCGCTCACTATTCGGTTTAGCCGGGAGAGGGCCTTTGTGTCGTATAACCCATTCCGAATATGTGATACGTCGTTATAGATATCATTTGAAGACCGGTGGTGAAGACCGGGTATTTGCGAGAACGATAGGATGACCTATTGATTGTCTCTGCACTGAGTCGCGCCGGTATAGAGATTTCCTAAGTGATGGGAAGTCCGATCGGGATTGTGAATACCCGGATTTGCAAGGGCTTCTTTGGAAGTGCCTTCGGTTCTGTTCGAACCCGGAACAGACTTGTATGGACTGTATTTCTGACATTACATTTTGAGATATAAAGCAGATTTCTTTCAAATACATTTCTGTTGGTGGCGGAGAATTTATTCTCTTAGCTTAACACCCTTCTCTGAGACGTACGAGCTCAGAGGTTATGTAGTTGAAGGTTATCAGCGATATATTCCCAATTTGGTAATGTGGCATGTTGAGTGCTGCTGATCATTTGTTGATCAAAGCATGGCTTTGTGAAAAGCGTAGCTTTGTGGACGAGACTTCATCGAGCCTCACAACCCGGTAATGGTCGAAACAGGAATTGTGCGGCAAAGTTTCAGGGGTAGCTCCCCTAGGGTATGACCATTCCTTCTGGAAAAGGGTAGTATCATGGTATGGAGCCTAGATACTTACTCATGTGGACACACTTTATTTATTACCGTGTGATGTTGTTGGTTAGAGAGCTCACGTGTAAAGGTCCCAAAGGACCGGGGGTGGCATATCTGAGGTTCTGTATATTCCCCGGGAAGGAGGGTAGCCGGCCTTGTTTGGCAGAGATCCGGTTAGGTTCTCGGGGCGTCCCGCCAGAGGCGTTCCCACGTGGCAATAGGAAGTTCCTTAGCCTGACCATTTGTTGGAAAATCCATTCATCCAATACGAGCCTTGTACGGTTTTAGTTGTATTACCTGCCATTCACTTATGGTGGCGCCCCACTGTTTGGATGGTAGCTATAGTAGGCATAGTTCGAAATGTCTATGCTGGCTAAGATTTATATTCTACTTTCGAAATATTTTTCTGCACTTGCACTTATAGTAATAATATCAAAGAAATTTTTCTGCGTATCAAGCATGTTTGACTATCATAAGGAGAAATCTCCTCCGATTCTGCGTTTGCATTGTGTGTGTGGCGGGAGGCCTTATGGTAGTTTCATTTTCCAAAAGCATTGCGATTTTGAAATTTAAATCTTTGATTATTTTTAAAAGACAAACCGTTTTCGTTTGCTCATACCAGTCCCATGACTAACCTGGAGTTTATTGTTCCTTTCCTAAACTCTAGGTGCCCATAATTTTCCACACGGGCAGTCTAGAGTTTGGTTTTTCAGATAGTTAGGTTTAGTAGATTATATGGAGCTAGTTCAGTCTTTTGGATATGGACTACACTTGTTTATCTTGGAGCAATCTGGATAATGGATCGAGCTAGGAGTTTTGGAGTTTTAACTTTGGAGTTTGGTTTGGTGCTGCAGTATTGGGATTCTGTGAAGACTTATTTCATATTGTATCATGTTCGCTGTATTCTGTGTTGTATATTCTCTGATGTTGATGATTATCATTGTATCATATTGATGTATCGGATATTGTATTCATGTTGTATCAGTGATATCATCTTTTATTTCCGCCGTGTTATTTATCATCGAATGGGTGTTGCAAGCTCCCGCGATACGAATTTGATGTTGTTTTCGGACATCGAGTTCGGGTCGTGACAAAGTGGTATCAGAGCCAGGTTGAGTAAGAACTTTAGCTATGGAGTGTAATACATTAGATGACTCATTAGAGATAGGGTGAAGTATACCCTAGAATGAGTACAACCAGTGGAACCAATCCAAATTTCTTAATCTATTCTCTTTATCTGTTGTTATTCTCTAAGTTATTTCGTCCGAATGCCTAAATCGATTTTCTTACTATTCACAGTAATAAGAATGAGTGGAAGAAGAGGACGAAATAGGAGACAGGAGAGTACCACTTCAGCTGGTCAAAGCCCTGCAACGACAGATATTCCCATTCAATCTCAATCAAATTTGGCTGATTTACATCAAAATTATTCTAGACTTGGTGGAAAGCCATTCACTAGCAAAGAAAGTGTTATCGAAGCACAAGCCTGGATTCGACCGTGTGAAAAGATTTTCAAAGGACTAAAATTAGAAGATGATCAGATGCGATTGATAGCTTCTTGGCAACTCCAGGAAGATGCTTTAATTTGGTGGGAAACAGTTACATTAGATGAGTCGGCAGATGAATTTACTTGGAGTCGTTTCAAGGAAGTGTTCGAGCAACGATATATGCCGTCTGCTGGTATCTCCCGAGTGTACCAGGATTTTGCGGATTTAAAGCAAGGGAGTTTATCATTTGAGGAATACTTGAACAAATTTATTGAATTATCTCGATTTGGTTCAGAATTGGTGAATAACCCGTTAAAGAAGAATGAAAAGTTTATTCGAGGGATGAACAAGGAGTTTCAGGAACGGATGACTACTCACGTCAAGGAATCTTTTTCTGAATTAATCGATATGGGCTATAGATATGATACTCTGGAAAAGCAAGAAGATCCGGAGAAGAATGGAAGTACAAGTAAATTGAATTGGAGAAAAAGGAAGTTTAGTGGTAAGAAATCGAAGAAAAATAAAGGAAAGAAGGATGTACAGAAGAAAAAGAAGGACATTACTTGTCTCAATTGTTTGGAGAAAGGTCACTACTCGGATAAATGCAAGAGTGATTGGAAGCCAGGATTGAGAGAGCCATTTATGAGGCCAGATCAGGAATCTACGGGATGCTATAAATGCCGCAAGCCGGGACACAGGATCAACAACTGTCCAGCTTATAAGCAACTCTAGAAAAAAAAAAGTATATGCAATCAGAGACGATTCTTCAACCTCAAAGGCTAATGAAGGAAAATAAATTTTATAAGGTAACTTTCTCGTTTATGATTAAATTGTTCGAATTTGTTTAACATGAAAACTACACATAGTTTTATTTTTCAGTAAATCGTAAATAAGTTAAATCTTGAATCTAAGATCGTAATCGAATCTATTTCTGTCTATTTCATTGGGTTTCGATATAATCTACGAATGGTTAGTTAACCCTTCGAACTAACCAATACCACTGTACACTTCGTAAATCAGATAACCCAATTGTTTCGTAATTGATTAAGTTGTTGTCACATTTATTGTTGATAATTCTAATTTGGTAAGCCAAATGCAGAATTGATATTCAGTTTGATTTGGAAAGATATTTCTCTATCTTTCATCTATCTTTGTTATCTCCTTGGCAAATTTCGAGGACGAAATTTCTTAAGGAGGGGAATCTGTAACGATCCCAGTTTAATGACGAATTTAAATTTATAATTTAATCGAATTTTTGGATTAAATTATGGATTTATTTGAAACATACAGATGGAAAGTTAAGTACATGTAAAATATAACAATAAAAACAAACAAAGATAAAGTATATATAGATTGTACAAAGAAAAAGTACATATGAACATACATATACAAAGCAAAGAAAACTGTGCTACATAACAAAGTATAAGCTGTAGACAAACAAACAACTTAATTAATGCAGCCACCATAAAATCATTTCAGCTGAGAAACAAAATGTATTAAGGCTTGCAAATGAATACAACAAACAAAATATAATATCCACAAAACTGTATATGCATAATTCACATAGCATAGTTGTAAATAAAGACAATTACATTTAATTCTTTCATCTCCTTAGTACACAACATGGATCTACATCAGCCACATGAATATGAACAGCAAAATAAGCATGGCAATTAATGCAGCCACCATAACATGTTTTATCAAGCCACCACAAAATCATTTCAGCTGAGAAATAAAAATATCTATGTACAAAAGCTTATAAAGGAAGATAATGAAAAAAATCTATAAAACAAAGAGGTACAAAACATAATACAAATAGTAAGCTTGTAAACAAAAATAGAATTTGCATTTAATGCTACTTCCTTTCAGCCTCCAACATGATAAAAAAAAATCTCTGACCAAAAGAAGGATCTTGTACTAGATAACACCTACCTTTCCTGATACAAATTATTTTTCCATATATATATATGCGTGACCTTCATTTCCAGTTCGTTCAAGAAAACATAATTAGCAAGCTAAAGAAAAATGCAAACTTAACATTGCTCCAGTTCAAAAAAGCAAACTCGAGAAAAAAAAAGGGTTTCAGTTACACCTGAAAGCAAAGTAAAAGTTGCAAATCACCATTTACAAGTATCAAAGGAAAAGCAAAGACAAGATTCAAAGAAACTCAATACTGCAGTTTTAAAAACAGGAAGCAGCCTCTGTTTCAAAACTTTTCAGGTGAGCAAATGTTTAAAACCATATGTACTTTGATTTGCATGTGATTAGTGTTAGATGGTTGCTTAAGGAATATGTTAGCATAAGTGTGAAAATGCCTGAATGTGTATATATGACTGTGTAAACATATATTTCTGTACAGACATGTTCTTGTTTTAAAGTTTCAGGTTTTAAACTCAATTCAAGAAAAAAAATCCATATCTCTCTGAATAATAACATTTAGATCATGATGTTTGAACAAAAGTTGTTTAGGATACTCCAATCTAAAATTTAAAAATAATCCCAAACAATTATATTAAGTAAATAATCAAAAAATTAGATATTACAGTGATAATCAATATTTGTTAGAAAATCAAACAATTTAAATTCACATTTTGATTCTATAATCTGATTTATGCTTGTGAATAGTGAATTTAGAAAAAGAAATTATGATTTTTAAGATTGGGAATCACGAGTGGTTGCGAGTTGAACATAAATTGGGTTTTGGTGATTTTCTGGGGATCGGCTAATTTTTGAAGTTTGAAATTCGGCATGAAGTAAGATTAGTAATCAATCATATATGGAAAAATGATAAGCAATTTTTCTAATGAGAGCGATGTTGTATCGAAGCAATTATAGGGTTTAGCAGTCATTTTAGTTGAGTTTGGAGACGAGGTGTTTCCTCCACCTATGGTGCATCGAGCTGCGTGCTATTTTAGGGGTGGGTAGTACGAGGGTTCGGCGAGGCGAGGCCAGAGCCGCAGCACCTCCGATGGTCAGAGCAGGTTGGGACGAGGAGATCTATTGGATGGTTGAATGTTTCAGTTTCGAATGATTGGTCAATTTTCGCATTGTACTTCGTGATGCTCGTTCGAAGGCTGGGGTTGCACGTGAGGATGGTCGGCGACATGTTTGTGGTGTCGCCGGAGATAGCATCGGCGTTGACGATTTGTGCACGTGCACCCTGCGAGATGTATCAGGTAGCAGTAGTGTTTTGGGAAGATAGGATTTGGGGAAGGAAGACAGGCCGAACTCGAGTGGAGTGTGGGCCGATGGGCCTGCTCTGTATTTAGGAATTTAAGTTACTCAATTTTTTTTTAAAAAGGAAGAAGACCCAAAGCCATCTTAAAGTTTAAATGTTTCTACTTTAATTACTGATAATATAGAGTAAGTTAAATGTAGTTGTCTTAAGTTGCGGGTGGGATGATAGTTAGAATGGATATAAAAGATTTAAACTTGTAAAGAAATGGTTAATGCTTAAAGTAAGGTAAAATGATCACTAATTGAATGTCCTAGTTAAGAAATTTAGATAAACAAATTAAGGATTTAGAAAATTGGTAATTGAGAATTATTGATTTTTATAATAATTAATTCATAATTAGTAGTTCATCAATTAAGAGTTTATAACTGATTAATTAAGTAATTAATTTGAAATTTGTGATTTATTAATCAAGTTAGTTAGGATTTAATTTATCATCGATTTAGAATGATCAATAAAAATAATAATTATGTGATTAACTAATTATAATCACTGTTCATTCATCTCATCGTTAGATGATTGATTCTTATTGAAGTACCTTGAGCTGCTTCATACCCATGTTGTGATCGTGATACTTTGTGATGTGATTTGCCTTAAGCTGAACTGTGAACTGTGATTGTTGCTGTATATACAAGAAAACCCTTTTGCCCGTAAAACGACATTTAAATTTCGATGCGACAGGGAGTCGGATTCCAGTTGGTTATCCGAAACCCACATCGAATCGTAATTATGAACCTTTGTGATTGATAAATTTATTTATCTATGAATCTGTGAATGAAGATAAGCGTTATTGATTACATCGCTTGTCAATATTGTTTAAATCTGTGATGATTGATGTTGTGCACTATTGTGTAAAACCCCTGGACCACACTCATACACACACAAATATGGATTTCACGTGGAAATCGGTTAAGTCACAGATTTTTAAATAAGTTTGAATTTGAATTTTAAATTCAAATAGTTTTGGAAATAAATTAAGTCTAATATGAAAAGCTTTTGAAAAGCTATTTTAAGAATAAAGGTTATTTTTGAATAACTAATAAAGATTTGAAAATTTAATAATCGGACTTAAATTGAATTTTAAATATCTGAAATTGAATTTTATATTCAATACTTATAATTTAAAAAGTACTTTACAAGTTATATGGGTTTAAACTATTTTTAAGCGTTGATTTGGAAATTTGAATTAAACAAAAGATTGTAACTTGTATAAATGGAATCGAGGTTTTTCCAAAATAAAACTATTGTTTCTAAGTGATAAAAATCTTTCATATGAGTAATGAACTTTCAATTTATATTAAAAGAATTTCAAGTCTGAATTGAAAATGATTTTTCCAAGTTATGGACGAATCTTTGGAAACAAGTTTTGAAAGCTATGAGATAAATCTTTGATTTAAGGATTAATGAATTTATCCAATTGAAATAGAATTTGTTTGAAATCCGGGGATGAATCTTTGTGAAAACCGAGTAAATCTTGTGAAGTAAATCTTTTTGTTCAAAAGATTTGAAATGGTAATTGGTTTAAACCATTTGAAAGAAAGTTTGAAATTATTAAGTTGTGACTTAATTGGAATCCCATATCCATATGTTTTTAAATGTTGCGCTCACTATTCGGTTTAGCCGGGAGAGGACCTTTGTGTCGTATAACCCATTCCGAATATGTGATACGTCATTATGGATATCATTTGAAGACCGGTGGTGAAGACCGGGTATTTGCGAGAATGATAGGATGACCTATCGATTGTCTCTGCACTGAGTCGCGCCGGTATAGAGATTTCCTAAGTGATGGGAAGTCCGATCGGGATTGTGAATACCCGGATTTGCAAGGGCTTCTTTGGAAGTGCCTTCGGTTCTGTTCGAACCCGGAACAGACTTGTATGGATTGTATTTCTGACATTACATTTTGAGATATAAAGAAGATTTCTTTCAAATACATTTTTGTTGGTGGCGGAGAATTTATTCTCTTAGCTTAACACCCTTCTCTGAGATGTACGAGCTCAGAGGTTATGTAGTTGAAGGTTATCAGCGATATATTCCCAATTTGGTAATGTGGCATGCTGAGTGCTGCTGATCATTTGTTGATCAAAGCATGGCTTTGTGAAAAGCGTAGCTTTGTGGACGAGACTTCGTCGAGCCTCACAACCCGGTAATGGTCGGAACAGGAATTGTGCTGCAAGGTTTCAGGGGTAGCTCCCCTAGGGTATGACCATTCCTTCTGGAAAAGGGTAGTATCATGGTATGGAGCCCAGATACTTACTCATGTGGACACACTTTATTTATTACCGTGTGATGTTGTTGGTTAGAGAGCTCTCGTGTAAAGGTCCCAAAGGACCGGGGGTGGCATATCTGAGGTTCTGGATATTCCCCGGGAAGGGGGGTAGCCGGCCTTGTTTGGCAGAGATCCGGTTAGGTTCTCGGGGCGTCCCGCCAGAGGCGTTCCCATGTCGCAATAGGAAGTTCCTTAGCCTGACCATTTGTTGGAAAATCCATTCATCCAATACGAGCCTTGTACGGTTTTAGTTGTATTACCTGCCATTCACTTATGGTGGCGCCCCACTGTTTGGATGGTAGCTATAGTAGGCATAGTTTGAAATGTCTATGCTGGCTAAGATTTATATTCTACTTTCGAAATGTTTTTCTGCACTTGCACTTATAGTAATAATATCAAAGAAATTTTTCTGCGTATCAAGCATGTTTGACTATCATAAGGAGAAATCTCCTCCGATTCTGCGTTTGCATTGTGTGTGTGGCGGGAGGCCTTATGGTAGTTTCATTTTCCAAAAGCATTGCGATTTTGAAATTTAAATCTTTGATTATTTTTAAAAGACAAACCGTTTTCGTTTGCTCATACCAGTCCCATGACTGACCTGGAGTTTATTGTTCCTTTCCTAAACTCTGGGTGCCCATAATTTTCCACACGGGCAGTCTAGAGTTTGGTTTTTCAGATAGTTAGGTTCAGTAGATTATATGGAGCTAGTTCAGTCTTTTGGATATGGACTACACTTGTTTATCTTGGAGCAATCTGGATAATGGATCGAGCTAGGAGTTTTGGAGTTTTAACTTTGGAGTTTGGTTTGGTGCTGCAGTATTGGGATTCTATGAAGACTTATTTCATATTGTATCATGTTCCGCTGTATTCTGTGTTGTATATTCTCTGATGTTGATGATTATCATTGTATCATATTGATGTATCGGATATTGTATTCATGTTGTATCAGTGATATCATCTATTATTTCCGCTGTGTTATTTATCATCTAATGGGTGTTGCAAGCTACCGCTATACGAATTTGATGTTGTTTTCGGACATCGAGTTCAGGTCGTGACAAATATTCATTAGAGATGTCTAGGAAATTAAGCTTTGCTACGATCTCTAATAGACCCGGGCCATCCTCTCGACAAGAAGTTGTAGGAACTTCAAATCCATCAACTACCCCTGCTCAAGACTTACCGAGCCCTGTGACTGCATCTGTCGACTTGGCTCCCGACGCTTTGGAGGCAGCTATTTTCTTATATGACCCAATCGACTCGTAGGCCTCAAAGATTAATGAAAGTACACTTCGTCAGATATGCTTTGTCCATGGAATCCCCTTCGATGATGTGTTAGTTCCATCGGGGTGTGATCGTGCACACTTGCCCCTAGTCGGATACACAGCTTGCAAAAAATTCATGTGTTGGTTTGGCAGTGTGCCACCATTCAACTCATTTCTTTGAGACGTGTTGCGGTATATCGAGATTGCCCCATCGCAACTGCATTCGAACAACCATGCATTCATATACGGCACTTGCATCCTCTTTATGAGTGTCCTCGTCAGGCTTCTGACTCAAGGCGATATGTGATACATCTATCACTTCAAGAGACGGACGGATAGCCTATCTTTCATGTTTCTCGAGCCGCATAACAAATGCCAAATTCTGACTGGGGCATGGAGTAAATTTGCCCGGTGTAAGCAAGAGTTGTTCTACGTATGTTGCCCCCTGGCTTCGCCAGAAGATGGGTAGAAGGTTGTAAGTTCTTTTTTTGGATTAATACTTGAATTTTCCAAGACTTACATCGTTTCTGACTCTTCATTCATTTTTTCAGGTATCAACCCACATCCCGAAGGCTCCGGGTACTCTAAGGCAGTCCAAGCTATTCGAGCCCTTCCCATAGAAGACCGGGTCATCAGATCACTCGTTTCAAATGAGTCACTTTTAAAGTTCTGGTTGCTGGCGGAAGGTCGTCGAATAAGCCTCCCCCAAGGTGTTTCCATACCCAAGCTTGCTTCAGGCAAAGCAAAGAAGAAGGCTGAGTCCTCAGCACACAACGCCCCTGAGATGCCAGAGGAGGGGGAGATTAAAGAAACCGAAATGCCCAAAGCATAAGGCAAAAATGTTAGTCCATCCTAGGACCTAATAGTTGAAGTTCATGACATTGAAACGTCGCCTTCCACTTTGAAGAGGAAGAAGAAAATGACATATAAGCCGAGGAAGAAAATAGTGGGTGGAACTTCTAAAGTTACCCTTATCCCAGTTGATAAAGA
The DNA here is from genome assembly GCA_030765085.1 of Allium cepa. Lineage (NCBI taxonomy): Eukaryota > Viridiplantae > Streptophyta > Magnoliopsida > Asparagales > Amaryllidaceae > Allium > Allium cepa. Next base: position 521,539,286 of record CM060938.1, read on the forward strand.
AGCTTCCTCTTAGCATTTTGAGAGTTCTCTAAAGGGCCTGTCGAACCTCACCATACCAGAAGATCTTCTCAACCATGGCTTCGACAATCCAGAGGCTCTTAAGCTTAATTCTCCCACGAGAGGCGATACAAGCGTTCAAGCCCAAGACCAGGGAGAAAAAACTCCTATTAGTAAAGAAACTGGTCCATCGGGGGGAAACACTAGGACACACACTAACACATGCACTTCACCTTGCACTTAAATTTCTGTTTTCGCCCTACTCCTTGCTAACTCATCGTTATTTAAATTTTGTGTAGGTGACATAGGGCACACACATGAACTTGACAGCCTTCGTGGGTCATCGATTTTCTACAAATCCGGTCGGGATTCGGGCTTCGGCAAGCGTCGAGATAGAAATGAATCCGGCGATCGAGACTACCACCGTCGAGAGTCATCACACCGAAGAAAAACTTGTAAGTAGCCCTCACATTCTCGCGATCCTCCTTCTCAACCGGAGCATAGCAAAGAGAAATCTGGACATAAGGTGTCTCAGCCTGAGGCCCATTGAGATCAACACTCCGGCTCATCAAGCAACAGGCAATCTCGAGACCCCTACAGAACACCCGCAGTCTCCAAGCAGACTCCTCTCGCTCCTATAACTGATCCATCGGTCGCTGAGCGACTCGCTGAGCTTAAAGTTTCGTTCTCGAAGATATGCTTCAATGGCTTAAAGTTTCTTCCGGCGATTCATCATGTTCTAAGGCATGCTAAGCAAAGTGCTATCGCCTGCGCTAATGATGTCTACGTTCAGCCCGATGCGTTTGTGCACTTAGACGAGAAAGTTTCAGAAGTTTCGATACAGCGTCAGCATGAGATAGATCACCTGAAGCTTGAGGCTATCCATAATAAAGACATTATTAAAGCTCAGGACGAAGAGCTTGCTTCTTATAAGTCTCAGCTTGAAGCTGCCCAATAGAGCGCTAAAGACATTGCCAAGGCCGTTACTCGTCTGGAGTCAACCCATAAAAAAGAAATCGACGAGGTGGTCCAACACTGTGGGGGCCCTAGCTTTAGAGAAGGACTCAGTGCAGAAAGAGAGGGATGCATTTGGCCTCCGAGTCAAAGTACTAGAGAAGAAACTCTGCAAAGAAAGAGAAGAAAAGATCGCTACCCAAGAAGAGTCCCTATGATATTGCAACGAAATCATTGCTACACGACTCCTAAAGGAGAAGCTTGATGATGAACTTCTAAAGTCAGGATGCTAGATGATGAAGCCCGTGAAGAGGGCAAGAAAATAGCATCTGCGGAGGTTGACTCCTGCCTTGAGAAGGCTAAAGAAGCTGGTAGGGAGGAGGTCAAAAGCATGTTCGACCCACTGATTGCAGAATTCAATGCCCACATCCTCATGCACCAAGACTTAACTTTCCTTGGTGAGGGCTTCCTTTAATCCTTAGCCGAGGAATGGGAGACTTTAATAAAAATCAGGAAGCTCGAACTTGGCACCGAGGAGGTCGATGAAGATGCTTTGATAAAAGAATTTCTTAAGGGAAACGAGCCTTCGTACCTGTTTGCAACGAAAGATCTTTACTACAAATGCTCCCCTCAACGAAAGGGAAAGATGTTATTGTCGGTCCATCCAGGATCGAGTGTCAAGCTCATGCGCCTACTCAGTTGGTCGATCGGCCGATACATGATCCATTTGAGAAGCATATCGGTTAAGACCCGGAGGACCCCGGCCTCGGCGTTCACATTCCGTCTCCCATTCCAGAGGGTGAGACCCCTCAGACGGTTGAGAGCCAGTCGGAACCTGGTAGATAACTCTTCACTTTAACATTCCAAAAGTCGTCGTTTTTCACGAGAGGCTATTGTATTCTAATGCTTATTTTTCAAGATTTTGTGCTCGCCGTTCTGATCCCAAGCCCACTTCGAGGAGCGACGTCGCCAATGAGGTAAAGGAAAAGACAAGTGAGGCTACTTACGCAGAGGAGGCTCCCGGTCCAGATGCTCAGGTGATCGAAGCGCTTGATGAGGATAAGTCTGAGGCTTCCTCTCCCATCGATCGGAGTTATGAAATCGAAATTACAGGTGCCTCTGAACACACATCTACACTGAGCATGAAGGAGTAGCTTGAGAAGGAGAAGAAAAGGATAGTCGAGATCAAAGTCGAGCCTCAAGTTGTGGACCTGGACGATCCTCTGAATAAGCCGCTGAAGGTCATCCTCCCTGGTGGGTCCAGGCCAATGGAAGTTCCCCGTACTTCTTCAGTCATTACCTCCCCATCAAAGAAAATTACCACAGGCAAACGCACGGGAGAGGAGTCGTCTGGGAAAAAGTCGAAGAAGTAATCGTTTGCTCTCGTTCAACGAGAGTTAGTTTAGGTTATGTAATTATTTTTATTTATTTTCATTGTCCATGTAAATAAACTTTTGACTCCGAATTTTGGAGGAGTTGTAGTTGAAACTCATTTTTGAAAAAATAAAGCCTAGTTCTTTTGTCTTTCGAAAGACTTTTATCCTTCATCTTTCTGTATGATTGTGGTCGAAATCCAAGTTACGATGAGTTACATGAACCTCTCAATTCATCTTTATATAACTGTGAAATACTTTGGTGTTGCTCATCCTTTATTCCATGCTTCAAACAATTAGAGTATTTTTTTAGTCCGTACACCGGGGACTTGATGACTTCAAGTCATTCGTGTCTCGGTCCGCACTACGGGGACTTAGAGATCTTTAGTTGTTTATACTCCGGTCCACACTCTGGAGACTCAGAGTACTCCAGTTCGCACTCTGGGGACTTGGAGATCTTGAGTCGTTTACACTCTAATCCGCACTCTAGGGACTTAGAGTACTCCAGTCCGTAATCTGGGGACTTGGAGATTTTGAGTCGTTTATACTCTATTCCGCACTCTGGGGACTTAGAGTAATCCAGTCCGCACTTTGGGGACTTGGAGATTTTGAGTCGTTTATACTTTAGTCCGCACGTTTGAGACTCAGAGTACTCCAGTCCGCACTCTAGGGACTTGGAGATTTTGAGTCGTTTATACTCTAGTCCGCACTCTGGGACTCAGATTACTCCAGTCCGCACTCTGGGGACTTGGAGATTTTAAGTCGTTTATACTCTAGTCCGCACTCTGGGGACTAAGAGTACCCAGTCCGCACTCCGGGACTCAGAGATTTTAAGTCATTTATGGTCTAGCCCGCACTCTGGGGACTTAGAGTACTCCATTCCACACTCTAGGGACTTGGAAATTTTGAGTCGTTTATACTCTAGTCCGCACTCTGGGGACTCAGAGTACTCCAATCCGCACTCTGGCGACTTGGAGATTTTGAATCGTTTATACTCTAGTCCGCACTTTGGGGACGTACAGACTAGAGTACTCCAATCCGCACTCTGGGGACTTGGAGATTTTAAGTCGTTTATATTCTAGTCAGCAATCTGGGGACTCAGAGTACTCTAGTCCGCACTCTGAAGACTTGGAGATTTTGAGTCATTTATAGTCAAGTTCGCACTCTGGGGACTTGGAGATTTTGAGCCGTTTATACTCTAGTCCGCACTCTAGGGACTCAGAGTACCCCAGTCCGCACTCTCGGGACTTGGAAATTTTGAGTCGTTCATACTCTAGTCCGCACTCTGGGGACTCAGACTACACCAGTCTGCACTCTAGGGACTTGGAGATTTTGAGTCGTTTATTCTCTAGTCCGCACTTTTGGGACTTAGAGTACTCCAGTCCACACTTTGGAGACTTGGAGATTTTGAGTCGTTTATACTCTAATCCGCACTCTGGGGACTCAAAGTACTCCAGTCCGCACTCTGGGGACTTGGAGATTTTGAGTCGTTTATACTCTAGTCCGCACTCTGGTGACTTGGAGATTTTGAGTCGTTTATACTCTAGTCCGCACTTTGGGGACTTAGATTACTCCCGTCTGCACTCTATGGACCTAGAGATTTTGAGTCGTTTATACTCTAGTCCGCACTCTGGGGACTCAGAGTACTCCAATCTGCACTTTGGGGACTTGGTGATTTTGAGTCGTTTATACTCTAGTCCGCATTATGGGGACTCAAAGTACTCAAGTTCACACTCTGGGAACTTGGATATTTTGATTGCCCGTGCGCGTTCGTAAGTCTGAGAGAATAATGTATCTCTTAGTTTTTCGTTACAGGGTTATCATACACAGAAACATCGACAATTCATGGAAAAATGGCTTTAAGCCTTTATTAATGCAAATAAGCTAAATAGTCTTATTACATGCCGTAAACTAGGAATAAAAACTTGCTGGAAATAACTGCAACTAAAATATGAAAGAAATGAACTAAGTATAATAATGCCGCAAATGCTCGCTATTCCAGGCTCAAGGGAGTGTCGCACCATCAACGGTCGCTAGCTTGAAAGTTCCTTCTCCAAGCTTCCGTTCAATGACGTATGTACCTTCCCATGCGGGGCTCATATGTGATGGAACTAGGAAAATTCGTTTGAAAACGAGATCACCCACACCAAAAATTCTCGATCGGACTTTTTTATTATAATATCGAGCGACTCGGTGTTTGTATGCGGCCGCTCTTAAATTAGCTTCTTCGTGCTTTTCATAAATGAAGTCCAATGATTCCAGCAAAAGAACTTGATTCGACGTAGAGTCATAATAAGTTACCCGATGTGATTGAACTTCAAGTTCTATGGGTATAACATCTTCCATGCCATACGCCAATGCGAATGGAGTGTGGCAAGTCGTGGTCTTGTGGGTGGTTCGATAAGCCCATAGCCCTGTTGGAAGCTCATCCACCTACTTGCCACTAGCCTTTTCCAAATGCTTTTTTAATATGGATTTTATTATCTTGTTCACGGTTTCCACTTGTCCGTTGGCTTTCGGATGAGCAACTGCCGCAAACTTTTTCTCAATACCATATCTTCGGCAAAATTCTTTGAACTCTTTGCTTTCGAATTGAGTTCCGTTGTCTGTAATGATGGTTCGTGGAAGACCAAAAAGGCATATGGTATTTTGTACAACGAAATTAATGATCTTTTTGGTGGTGATAGTGGCTAAAGGATCTACTTCTGCCCACTTGGTAAAGTAATCGACCGCAACTATCGCGTATTTCGCACCAACTTTGGATATGGGTAAGGAACCGACTATGTCGATCCCCCGCATTGCAAAAGGCCAGGGACTAACCATTTGTGTGAGTTCCATTGGCGAGGATCTCGGGATTTTCGCATATTTTGGACATTTGTCACATCTTCTCACATAGTCTGTGGCATCCCGATTTACAGCCGGCCAATAGTATCCATAGCGGGGGATTTTCTTCGCTAACGTCTGCCCTCCGATATGATCACCACATTCCCCTTCATGGAATTCCTTCAAGAATCGTTTTATTTCATCATGGGCAATGCACCGGAGTAAGGGGCTCGAACATCCCCTCCGATGCATTACCCCATCTTGCATTACATAATGTGAAGCCTTATGAATGACTTGTCATCTTTCGCTCCTTCTTTCGGGCATGACCCCATGTAACAAGTATAGCATGAATGAGGTCATCCATGATTCCGTCTCGATTTCTGTTTCTAACATGAAATCTACCACCATCATATTTATGCTCAGAACAAGTAAGGTTTCAACGGGAAACAATTCCATCGGCTGTGCATCGCCAGTGCTTGCAAATTTTGCCAATGAATCGGCCGCTCTGTTTTTCTGACGCGGGACATGTGAAATATCATAATACTCGAGATTCGCTAGCAGCTCTTGAACCCGGTCCAGGTATGGGGGCAAGTCTCTGCCCCTTTGCTTGATAGTCCCCCCAGATTTAGTACACCACCAGTTGTGAGTCACAAAAGATTTCAACCGATCTTACTCCTAATTCTTTGATAAGTCTCAAGTCAGCAATCAATGCTTCATACTCGGCTTCGTTATTCGTTGCTGTGAATTCGAGCTTCAAAGCATAGCAAACTGATCGGTTTTCAGTAATCATAATAACTATGCCAACCCCCGAAAAATGGTCGCTAGATGCCCCATCGGTGTACATCTTCCATCGAACGGGAGGTATGACATTGTGGCCGTTTGATTCGTCTGTCATGGTGAATTCCGCAATGAAGTCTGCTAGCGCTTGCCCCTGTATGGCCCTTCGTGGCAGGTAGGTAATATCGAACTGACTCAACTCGATATTCCATTTTAACATCCTTCCAGAAGTTTTCGGTCGTTGGAGTACCTGTCGCAAGGGTTGATCAGTGTAAACACTGATTGAGTGTGCTTGGAAGTATGGGCGAAGCTTGCGTGATGCAATCACCAAGCAGTAAGCTAGTTTCTCAATCCTGGGATAATTTCTTTTTACCCCCGTCAAACATTTACTGACATAATACACTGGCTTTTGAACTCGGTCCTCGTCGCGAACCAGAGCCGTACTGATAGCATGCTGGGATAGAGCCAGGTATACATACAACATTTCATGGTCAATTGGTATTGATAGCATCGGGGGACTTTCTAGATGTCTAACCAAAGCTCGAAAATGCTTCCTCGTAGTCAGACGTCCTCTCGAAATTCCTCTTTCTTTTCTTTATCACATCAAAGAAAGTAATGCACTTATACATAGCTTTGGATGTGAATCGACTCAGCGCGACCACCTTTCCGTTCAAGCTTTGTACTTGCTTTATAGTTCTGGGTACTTGTATGTCCCGAATATCCTGAATCTTTTTCGGGTTAGCTTCAATTCCACATGCATTCACAATGAAACCCAAGAACTTCCCTGATGCAACGCCAAAAGAACACTTTAAAGGGTTGATCTTTATCCCATAATGCCTGAGTATATCAAACATCTATGCTAAGTCTCGAATGTGGTCGTTTGGTCGTCGTGGCTTCACGAGCATGTCATCCACATAGACTTCCATTGTTCTGCCGAACTGATATTTAAACATTCAGTTCATTAAACGCTGATAAGTCGCTCCAGCATTTTTCAATCCGAAGGGCATCACTACATAGCACTACAACCCAACATCTGTAACGAAACTGGTGTGTTCTTGGTCTGGAATGTGCATTGGAATTTAATTATATCCCGAGTATGCATCCACAAATGACAGTAGCTCGTGTTCGTCGTTGAATCGACCAGCTGGTCGATCCTAGGTAAGGGGAAACTATCCTTCGGGGATGCTTTGTTTAAATCATAATAATCAATGCAAGTTTTCCACTTTCCATTCGCTTTTCTTACCAGCATAGGGTTAGTTACCCATTTGGGGTAGAGGGCATCACGGACGAACACATTGGCTTTGAGGTTGTCCACCTCCTCTCTGAGAGCAGCGGACCTCTCTGGGTCCATGCCCCTCTGTTTCTGTTTTACTGGGACATACTTTGGCTCTATGTTCAACATATGACTTGCAATGGCAGGAGAATCCCACACATATCAGAATGTGTCCAAGTGAAAACATCTAGATTCGCTCGGAGGAAATTAGCAAGATCCTCAGCCAATGGCGGGTCAAGTTGCAATCTAATATTAAGTACTCGTGACGGGTCGTTCCGGCTGACTGCAATGTCAATCGTCAGCTCAGCCGGTGCTGCATTCAATTCCCTGGGTCCTCCATCATCATCTCTCGGATCTATGTCTTTGTAGATCCGAGAATGTTTCCTGAGCCAGGGCTCGGGCACTACTTGTCAATTGTCAGTGTTTTGGATGCAGACGAAGCTATCTGCAACCTTCCCCTTTTCTCTCTGCTGAGCTTCTCTCAGCTCTGCCACGTAACACGCGCGACCGATCGCCTGATCGCCATGTACTACGCCAACTCCTTTATCTGTCGGAAATTTTAATGTCAAACATCATGGAGCCAAAGCTGCACTAAACTCTGGCAAGACCGGACGACCCAGAAATGCACATTATGGAGAGTCAACATCCATTACTATGAACGGTAGGATTCACACTCTCCTACGCTCACCTTCTTCCAGTTCAACTGGTAACTCAATATACCCCATTGCGTCAGTTGCGGCACCATTAAAGCCGTGGATACGGGCTTTGCATGATTTTAAATCTTTTGTCTCCATCTTCATTTGGTCATAGCCTTCTTGAAGATGATGTTGACAGAGCTTCCACAATCAATCAAAATCCTTTTGACGTAAGCTGGCCCGATCATTGCAGATATGGCCATCGGGTCGATAGTAGGAGCCTCCACCTTGTCTGCATCTCAACTCCTAAACACTATATCGTTTGTCATCATGCGTTGTTGTTTTGTGGGGGTTCCATCTTCCACATTCGAACAACGTTCATAATTCGCATTCCTCAAGGAGGTAGCATATCGTTCCATCTCTTTCTAATTCATGTCCGCAGGATGTGGTCCTCTGACTATAGTGTTTACGATCAACCTACCCACGGTCCGGGCAGGTTCCTCTGGGTGGCGTGGAGCCGACTCGCGTCCGGGGTCTAACGTTCCTTGCCTACCCTCTGGGGGGTTCTTAACAAACTCCTACAGCTTTTTCTGCCTGATTACCCTTTCTATCGCATCATGGAGGTGTCTACACTTCTCAGTATTGCGTCTGTGGGTCTCATGGAAGCGACAGTACTTCCCCGTCCGCTTCTGTTCCTCTGTGGACTCCTTTGGGCGTGGCTTTCTGTATTGAAATGTGTTACGGGTAGATAGGTAAATATTTTCAAGAAACGTATTCAGGGGGGTATATTCATTGTAGGTCGGAATCCTCGACTTCCATTTCCCTGTCTCTCTTTTCTTTCCGGGATTTCCACCTTCGGATCCTTTAGATTGCCCGGGCTTATTCTAGACGTTGACTTTAACTTTTCCCGAGCTATCGCCGGATTGCTTCATGGCGATGTTACTTTTCACAGTCTCCTGAACGGGCCCTGGTGCCTTATCTCGTCTTGTCCATCGAGCTTCTTCCCTCCTTATGAATTGATGAGCTTTCGAGTAGAAAAGCTCCTACGTAGTTGGGGGCTTTTTCGCCAACCATTCTCCAAACTCCGAGTCTGGATCAACACCTCGCATTACTGCCGTCAAAATTGCATGGTCGTTAGAGTTGCTAACTTCAGTGGCGGCAACATGAAACCTCTGCAAGTACGCTTTCAAGAATATTCCCGGAGCCTGGATTATGCTTGATAAGGATATCACATCCTTTTGATGAGTAGCATGTATCCTGAATTGTTCAACAAATTTCATTGCCAACTCGTCGAAGCTGGATACAGACCACGAAGGAAGTCGAGTAAACCACATGGTGGCGATTCCGGACAAAGTGATTGGGAAGCACCTACACTTGGTCGCACCATTCGCCCCTGCAGAATCCAGCATCCATTCGTACCTCATCACCTGTTGCTTAGGGTCAGTCTTCCCTTCGTAGGCTGGGATAGTCGACATACTAAATTTCCTAGGATACTCAGCCTGTAGAATAGTATCTGTGAAGCGAGTATGACTCCTGGACATTCCCCAATCTTCATTGGTCAAATCTTGGTTCTCTTTCATTAACTTCCTGACCATGGCTGATAAGTATGGAGTTTGTATGGAGGATGGAAGGTTGGGTTCCATTCCAGGGGACCGTGTGGGTTGATGTCCTCCTTGTTGGCGATCGGCCAAACGTGCATCCTGAATGCCAGCTTCATTACGGTCTTGGTGAGCTGGGCGTCCGCTCTCCTCACGTACCTGATCCCCTGGTGGATCGATCAGTGGCACCTACCTGTGCAGCTTCAGTCTTACGGCGTCTACGCCTAGGAGGTTCATCAGCTGAGGTCGAGCTATCAGATGAAGAATAAGGAGCAGGGCTACCTCTAGCATTCTGATGCTTCTTCTGAGTAAGCTGATTCATGAGATTAGCGTTGTCTTGAATCTGTTCAGCAAGTTGCCTTCTACTTCCCCTGAGTTCTCTCATCAAGTCGTTGAACTCTGTCCGGGTAATGACTTCCGTTTGACTTTGGGTGGAGGGTCCTGCGCCTTGAATTGCTTGTTGGTTGCTAGGCCCAACTTGTTGCACACTAGCAGTCTCGTGGATGTCCGCATAGTGAGAGGCTGATCGGGTACGTGGTTTTCCCATAGTAGAGTCGTCGGTCGGAACTCTGAATAGATTCAACGGGCGTCCTATGAATAAGTCGGATCTCCTTTGGGGGATTTTTCAATCCAGCATCTACAAAGTAGATCCTATCGGCCTGAGAATTTTCTTCTCAGTGAAAGCACCAAAATGTTAGCACCAGAATTGGTTACTAACACCCTGAAGAGAGATTGTATAGAGGGATTAATAAAGAAAGTAAATTTAAACAGAGAATAATATGCAAAATTAAATGCAGAAAACAAGAATACTATATTTATAGTGGTTTGGCGTAACTGCCTATGTCCACTTTAAGGTTAATCTTTATTGCTTTTCACACTAATCGATTACAGATATAATCCATACACTAACTACTTGATTACCATTGTTTAGAAAAGAAGATAAGTCTTGAATGAGTCTTGAGTGCGGCAGAGTCTCCCCGATGTTCTCGGAAAAAAAGGTCCCTTTCAGTGTGCCCCTGCCTCTCTATTTATAGACGAAGATGGGTTGGACTTCCCTGATGGGCCTAGTAGTAAGATACCACGACCCAAAATGAATGACTTCTGCATGCCAAGCCATAAATGCTGAGTGGCAAATGCCAAACCATGTCCCTAGGCGGAACGAGGCAGTGTGTTGAGTGAGATGTGTAGGCCGAACGAGATCCGACGCCGACCAAGGGGAGATGTCGAACGACATGTTCATGCCTAGCGAGGCCATGTGTCGAACGAGGCTGGAATGCCAAGCAAGGCAGGAATGCCGAATGAGGTGTGAATGACGAACGAGGTATGAATGCTGAACGAGCCTGAATGCCGGTCAAGGCTCGAATGTCGAGCGAGGAATGAATGACGAATGAGGTTGGAATGCCGAATGAGGCTGGAATGCCGAACGAGGCTTGAATGACGAACGAGGTTCATACCAGTCGAGACTGAATGCCGAGCGTGGTCACGTGTCGAGCGACTTTGATATGCCGAACGGGGTTTTATGCCGAACGGTACTGGACGTCGAACGGTGCACTAATGCAGAGCGACCTCTAGTTACTTGGTTAATTTCCAGGAAACAATTATTAATTTGTTTAATTAATGTAAAATAGTCATTTTGGCCATTGACTCGGATTTCAACGAAACAAGTTTCATCGGATTCGTAATAGTGAATTATTGTAGGATTTCAAGTTTTATAGTGATCGGACTTGTCATTTGATCGTACAGGCTTGAAACGCCTAGAAATCAATTAATTGAAATCAATTGAAATCAATTTGAAATAACTTTATTTTAGCATAACTTCTTCATAAGAAGGAATTTGGAATTAGAACCTGTTCCATTATGTTTTCAAAATATTTGAAAACATATATTTTGATATATGGGTTGACCCATTTCCGTTCCGGAATCAAAACGGGCTTTTCGGGTCAACTATCGTTAAAAACTCAAACCAATCGGGCCCATTTCTTTCTATTTTATTCTGCCTATATATATATCGTTATAAACCCTGGCAACTTTTCTATTTCTCATTTCTACTGCTTCTCTTCCTCAATGGCTGAAACCCTAATCTTCCCAATCCAATTTCAGTTCCAAAAAAAATATTTTGTGGATCTGCAGCAACTTCGGGTCGCGCTTCGAGTTTAAGAGGCAAAAACCCTGCATCAACTTCGGGTCAGGAAGAAAATGACTCGAGTCGCTCTAAGTCGTTTGGGAAAAAACTCAGAGCAAGCACCGGGGATTTGAAGCGGTGGACTGAAGTTGAACCTGAAGTCGACCTAGGACTAGAATTTTCCAATCTTCTAATTTTCATAACTTTTTAATACGAGCTCGGATTCATGCACGGTTTATTTTTCTAGGATCGTATTATAATTCTGGACATTTTGGCATCGGTTGAGACAGATTCTGAGACTATTTAATTTTTGGGTTTAAATTCAATTTAAATTTAAAAGGTGAGTGTTTTAACCCACTCACCTTTTAAAATTTCTTATGTTGGTTAAATTGATGTATGATGTGATTAGAAATTTATTTATGACTGTTTGACATATTTTGAATCATCATCTCAGTTTATTTGAAATTATTTGGATAAAATAGTATTTAATTTATTATTAAACTGCCATTAAATACCTGTTATTCATTATTTGTTCTATATTGATGTTGTTGATTGAATTGGATGATGATTGTGATAAATGTTTGGTGATTGATATTAGATGAATGGATGTTGTATTTTATACTGTTATAAACTACAAGTCGTTGTGGATTTTTATTTCATTCGGGATTGCAGTTTGAAATGATATATAACCGTATTTATATATTAAATTGCGGATTGAAATGATAAATATCTGTATCGCTTGGCCATAAGATAGAAAATTATATATAGACACTATCGGTCTATATATATAATTATTTTGGAAATGATTTCTATGGTTTTGGAAAGAAATATACAGTTTAAAAATATTGAATTTTGATATTATATAAATATTATTTTATATATAGTTAAATCCTTGAATTTAAGCTATGTATAAATTTGTTTAATGAAATTAAGTTTAATAACAGAGTTTGATTTTATTAAAATATAATACGGGTAAGTATTTAAATTATATTTTAATATAGAGTGTATAATGATTTAAATAAATTAAGGTTGGCGGATAAATGTGAAATTTATTTGAAATTGAATTTAGTTAAGAATAAAACTCAAATAAGTTTGATATGAAATGTATTAAATTTGAGATTTTAGAAGGTATGAATTATAACATGATCTTGTTTAAGGTGAATTAAATGAATGTTTCAAGTATAAATAAATTGAAGGAAACATTTAGTTATTTGTAATCAGGGTTTTATTTAAATGATAATGCATTTATTAAGTAAATATTTCAAAACTAAATAGTAGAAAATTCAATTTGATATATACGAAATTATCAAACTTAGTTTTGAGATTGTTGAATACTGAAAATTTGAATTATATTGAATTTGAAATAGGTTATTTTGTGGATCTAATTTGTCTTGAAATCGATAAATTTTGGATAGTTTATTTGAAAACTAAATTGAATTGAAATTATGATTTGGGATTTGGGTAAATATAGAATTTAGAAATTCGAGTTGTTTTGGAATTGATTTGTGAAATTGAAGAAGCTACTTTATTATATAAAAACCATTTAAATGGTGGAAGTTATGTTTCAAAGTTATTCGTTTCCAGGTATTATAATTTGAAAGTGTTATATTTCAAGTGTTTTGATTTCGAAATGTTATAACTTTGAAAGTGCTATGATTTTGGAAAAAGGATATATTTGAAATAAAAATGATATTGTATTGATTTGGGTTTAATAAAAATGATATCATATTGGTTTGGGTTTTGAAATGGAAAGAATATCATATTTGTATGGTTTTGGAATGGATATTTTAATCTGGTTTTGAAGTATAAACTATTTTGAAAATGATCGTGGTGTTATAATAACATTTGGTTGTTAAAGAGACCGAGATCGGAAGTTGTCATACTCTCTACCAACTCCGAAAACCACTTTAACAACCGTGTACGTGGTGGAGATTCCAGAATGAAGTAGGATGGTGGCGACGTCCTTTGAGTATGAACGTGGACTAGATTCTCGAGAGTTGGCTTAAGGTGGCTAAAACAGGAGCGATCTCAGGCCAGTGAGGTAGCCCCTCTTATCGGACACACTCCTTCGATATTATATTCTGACTTTGAGATTGATTTAGTGGCCACTTTTGACTTTTGATTTTGGGGGCGTGGCTCGAGGTGGGCAGTAGCTGCGCTTTATGCGTCACCACCGGCCCGTGTGTGTAATTGGTATATCTACCCTGGCATTGCCTTGTCTGCCATGTCACATACCATATCACGCCTTGTACGAGTTTGGTTTCCCCCGTAGCCCGTGGAGTATTTAGGGTAGTCTCCCGATCTCGTGATGCGTTGATACTGGATAGACTACTGGGACTATTATTGTGCTAAGGGGGAGATTGGGTAACTCTTTACCGCTATTTAAAAGTAAATTTATTTTACTATAAACATTATTATAATAGTGAAATATTACTACATAGTAAATAGTTTAATGGATCCTTAGGAGATGTGAATACCAAGCATCTCTTAAGTTACTGCACTCACGTTAGACACTGGAAAGGAGATGTCAAATCCCGTAAACATCTCTGACGCCGTTCCATGCATATTTATTTCTGTTGATTTAACTTACATAAGATCTTTTAGTTCTGACTCGAGTGTTTTGTCTTTCAATTCGCTCGGGTCAGCCTGAGCATTTCAGGATCTAAAGACCTTACTTCTGGAGGATGAAGACGAAGATTGTAGTACTATTATATACTATATTATTCCACTGCATCACATTGTTCCGCTGTTTTGTTATTTATTATTCTTTGGTATGTGTAACTCTGATTCTGTGTTGTATGAGTATAATCAAATGTTTTGTAAAAAAGCTTCATGAACTGTTTATTTGATTATTATATTTTTTCGTTCCGCAGCAACATTCTGTTTTTTTATTTCTTTCTTTCTTTTCTTATTCACTCCAATAACAATTCACCCTTTTGTATGGTTTGAGTCTGACATGTCTGGTTTATCATCGATTTAAAGCGTACAAAAGACAGGATGTTACAGATAGGTTGCTAGTGACCCATCCTACATGAATCGCTAGTGACCCATCAAAAAAAGATGAAAATGATTTTGATAAAGAATGCATACATGCATTTGAAGGAAAAGAAGGAAGAAAGCTTCATCTATTCATCTCAAACCCAGCCGATTACAGTTGTTCGTCACTCCTAGGCATGCCGGAAAGCTACAAGCGGAAACGTAATATATTGTGACAAGTAATAATACTCAGAACAAAAGAAAGATGGTCAATGACATAGGGCTAACATATTCGTAAAGCTCTAATACCATCACTTGGAAATCAACAAATGGATGCTGAAAATGATAGCTTCCAAAGCGCGCCTTGTTTACAACAAAGACGTACTCTAAGGGGCAAATGTTATATGGTTTTTTAACCTACCAGAAACCGATAGAGAACAAATCAGTCTTGCAAGGACGGGATGGTTTTGGACTTAACAAGAAAAGCCATGACAAGGAATCAACAAGGGCTAAGAGATGCGATTAAGACAGTGTTAAGATCGACGGAATCGAGAGATCTGCATTCCTATAATCCAATCAGTAGCTAAACGTACACAGCTAGTGAATTGTCATCAAAACATAAGAGCAACAATAAAAGTCTATGGGAACATCTCCGAGTCCAGTCCCCCAAAAAATCCTAAGTGCATAGCTCATTAGCGACTTATGCCTCTGCTCAAACCCCCGAACAAACCAGATGTGGTACATTATCAAGAAGAGGCAAGATTTGGTTCATAAAATGAACCAAGTCCATGGTTTTGCCTCGTTTTGCGAGCCATAGCCCCCTAGGTCGCTTATAACTTACCTGTGAGCTGATGATGGCAGGCCTGGCCCAGAAACTCTCCAACCTCTATAAGTACCATGCCACTTGGAACGTAAAGAGGATCTTCTCCGGACTGGTTGCTAAAGCTCTGCTGGATTATTCTTCACTCTCTACCTCCCCCACAACAATCTCCAAAGGAATACATTGTGATTCTCCATTGGATTCCTACTTTGGATATCCAATCTAGCTAGGAAACAGTAAAAGCCTTGTAATCAAACAATTCTTGTAACAGCGATTAGTCTATAATAAAGTATAAAGTGGACATAGGCTTCGTTACTGTTCTTTCTTTATATCTGTGATCTGCGATATTGATCTATCCAGATAGGGCTAGAGTTTTCAAACTCTAATCAGGGTGTTGGCCCATTTTTGGGTCAACGATTATCATAGATCGACTAACCAAGAGCACAGACATTATTGGAATAATACCAATGAGAACTTCTATAAATCTAGTAGACATATACATGAGAGAATCACTCGATTGCATGGTGTCCTAAGCAGTATAATCAGTGATCGATACCCAATCTTTACCAGTAAGTTCTGCGAGGCATTGCAAACAACATTAGGAATGGACCTGAGTACCGCCACTGCATATCTTCCCCAGACTAATGGATAGACTGAAAGGGTAAATCAAGTGTTGAAAGATCTTCTAAGAGCTTGCATCTTAGATTTTGGAGGTTCTTGGGAGAACTATCTTCATCTTGTTGAGTTCTCCTATAAAAATAGCTATCAGGTTAGTATTGGCATGGCACCGTACGAAGCTTGATATGGTCATAAGTGTAGATCTCCAGCTTGTTGGATCGAGACCGAAGATCGGTTGGTACTAGGAGCTGATATGGTTCCAGAAAATTTGAAAAAAGGTTAACATGGTCAAAAATAAATGAAAGAAGAACGGAGTAGGAAGAAAAGTTACACAGATAGACGATGTAGAAATTTGGAACCCTTGATTAGAGATTTCTTATTGTTTGAAGTCTTTTCGATGAGAGGAGTGGTAAGATTTGGACGGGCAAGGGAAGTTAGCACTTAAATTTATTGGACATTTTCCCTTTCTTGAGCGAAGTGGCACATTAGCTTATCATGTGGAATTGCCTGAGAGGTTGTCTGGCATGCACAATGTCTTTTAGGTATCTCATATAAGCAAATATGTGCATGATCTAGAGCAAATTATAGAAACGGCTTCCCAAGAAGATTTATAAGTTGAACCAAATTTGATATTTATTAGAAGACTAGTTCGAATCGTCTAATGAGAAACGACTGAGATGGAAAGTTGTGAGATTGGTGGATGTCCAATGAAGTGGTGATGCAGAAAACTGCACTTGGGAAATAGAAGGCAAAATGAGGAAAGCATATCCGGAGTTCAAGATTGATGTGGTAACAAGGTTGTGTATTCACCGCTTGCAATCTAGTCACTTATCATATCTTGTATATATTTCATTCTATTAAATATATATTCATTTTAAGTCAACTTCTTCTTATCCTTAATTTCGAGGATAATATTCTTTAAGGGAGTAAGTATGTAACGACTCCAAAATTCATCAGTTTGGTAAAATTTCAAAATATTCAATGTAAGATTTTTAACATAAATAACAATGTTTTGAACAATAAATAATATTGGTAACCTTATATTGAATAAATATTTATAGAAATATATACTTTGGAAGATATATCGATGAAATGACCAAAAACCATTTTGTCGATAAACGGCTTTTTGGCTATCCAACATCATGCACGAATCTAGACACTTACACTCATTTATCCATATGAGTGAGAATATATAATAAAATATTTTATGTTACTTCAGAAAATAAAAAGAATATATGACATCATTAATAATGTTGCTATTTTAGAATAATTGATTTTCTAATTTAAATTAAGTTTCAATAATTTAATGATTATTTTAATTATTAAATAAGCTCTTTTAACTATTACATAATGATAGAAATATTATTTTCAAATTTTGTTTAAAAATATATGTATATGTAGCGACCCACCATCCATCTCCACAGAATGACGCATCATTAATAAGAAAGAAAGGGATAGAGAATAGAAAGAAAGAGGAGAAAGAAGAAACAACATCAAGATCTAAACAACGGAACGGATAAATTATATTAATAACATAAGATATTACATAGTATCTTTTACAACATCTATCAAAGATACACCGCTTATACATCACATACTAGACAGTTATAAACACCTATCTAGTTATACAACTCAATATAACTCAGAGAAAACACAGAGATATCAAACACAGCGGAACACTATATATCTACACGCTGAAGCCTCCTGCTCTATTGCTCTTCCATAATTCGTCAAAGCTAACCTGAATCCCTTGGCTACTCGTAAAAATTTGAGTACCCAAGAGTTTAAGAAAAACATAAGATAAACTCCGGGTCAGACACAGATCTGGTGTGAGTAATATGTTAAGGTTGCTTAACTTTGAAAAACCTTTGAAAAGAAAAGGTATCACGTAAGACTTCCCACACATAAACATGGAAAAGTTTTTACCTTAGCTAACCAAAACATTTGATAGGAAATCCAGTGATATTATAATAGGTCTGGGGTTTTCAAGTAAATATGAAATAGCCGAAATTGTTACATTTATTAAATTCCAGCTACTAGCCACAAAAGTGGGTAATACAATCAAAACCGTTGGCACTTATTGGATTTTGGATTCCATACAATGGCAGGGCTACTGGGGCACCGCCCGTAACAGTATGTGTCCAAGATCAACATACGGAGGAGCCACCCTAACTCTGCTGCACCACAAGGCCGGAACCATCCTTTACTGGACAGTCTCGAACAAGACAATCCCGTAGCTGGTGCGCATATCCAACTACCCACTAAGACGAATAAAAAGGGACCTCTAGACAGGGGAAAATCTCATCCTACTTGGGCATGACCCACTTAGCCTTGCTGCACCACCCCTGTTTTGGCCATTCCTGGTTGATGGGGCTTGAGGCTACGATTACCTTTATAGAACACATCTATCTTAGAATGCTCATCGCCCACCTGACGATGTTCTGAAAGCATTCAATCCATACAAGTTCGTTCTAGGTTCGAACGAAACCGAAGGCATTATCTCGTTACACTCATTTTGGAATCACCCTCAGAGTTAACAACGATAACCCTTGCACTCTGAATCTTCATCTCGAATCTGAAAGTACTACCCCGTTAAACTCTTATTGGAATCACCCTCAGAGTTTTAACGACTAGTAGTCCTTACACCTCGAGTCTTCACTCTTCACTTGAGATTCACGACCTATCGTTTATTTAGATAGATGTGGTTTTCGGATATCCAAATCAGGAAACCCGATCCCGGTCTTATCGAAATCCAAAGTGTATCTTTTAAGGCCAAGTTGTTTTAGGGTTTAAAACAATTCTATTTTATTATCTATACACACACAGATAGATAATTCACATACCACAATAGATAATCATCATTATCATCACAACAGATAATCCATATTATCATTATCAAAAGATAATCCATATTATCATCACAATGCAACCAATGCATCCATATCACACAATATTACTTATCTCATTTTTGAGATTTCGAACCATTCAAGGCAAACAATAATATCCATTCATATATAAGCGATGATCTATAATCACACCATCTATAATTAATTTAAAATGAATTAAATTAATTACTTCCATCTTCAATTAATTTAAAGTGAATTGAATTAAATTAATTACTTGCATTAATATAAATCTTGCTTACATATCCATTAATTAATTAATTATTCTCTAATTATCCATCTTAATTAATCACCCTTGATTAATTATCCTTTAATTACATTCAAATATTTATCCTTTAATTAATTTCATAAATTAATTACTCTTAACTGAATACAGTAATTAACCTTTAATTACTTCATTAATTAATTAACTATAATTACATTAATCCTTAATTAATCACATTAATTAATTACCTTTAACAACTTATTATTGATTAATTAGTCTTAATTAATCCATCCTTAATTACATCATTAATTATATTAATTAATGATCCTCAATTAAATTATAAATTAATTCCTTATTTAAATTAATTACATTAAGTAATTAATCTCAATTAAGCCATAATTATTAATCACCTTTGATTAATCACATTCTGTAATTAACTACCCTTAATTACTTATCAAGTTAATTACTCCTTAATCAATTTTCTTTAATTAATCACTTGATTAATTATACATAGTAATTTAATCCAAATTACTTCCGCAATTAAACCATCTTCCAATAATTACATCCAATAATTATCATTAATTACTTCACTAAATAATTACATTCTATTAATTACATTAAGTAATTATTTATCAAAGCATCCAGTGTTTAAATTAATTAAACTTAATTAATTAACTAAACTAATTACATTAAACTCAATTAATTACATTAAGTAATTAATTCCTTAATTACTTTCATTAAGTAATTAAACTTAAATAAATTTCACAATTCATCATCATAAATTAATTAATCTAATTAATTATTAAAATTAATCATATTAATTAATCGTTAAATAATCTTAAGTTAATGACCTTCATTAACAATTAAAAATTATTTAATTAGTTTTCTAAAGTAATTAACTTACATTAATCATTACTAATTTCAAATAAATTAATCTTTAATATCCAATTAATTAACCTTTAATTATTTAATTAATTAAGTGTTAACTATAACTTAATTAATTCATAATTAATTGATTAGTTAATTTCTAATTATTAATTAATATTCTAATTAATAATACTTAATTACAAATTAATTATCCTTAATTAATTAATCTCAATCATTAATTAATTAATCTCAATCATTAATTAATAAATTTAAACCTTTAATTACTTACTTAATTAATCCAAGACATAATTAATTTTAAATAAATTAATTATCCATTTCAATTAACTTAATAATTTAATGAATCCAAAGCATCTAAACAATTTGCTTCAAATTTACTTTTAAATTTAAATTGAATACAAATTATCTTTAACAAAGTTTAAAACATATTTCTAAAACCCTTTTCATTTCATAAGTTAAAGAAATACTCATTTAATAATGAAGTTTAAAAGAATTTAAAATAAAATTCATTTTAAATTCAAATCAATTTGAATTAGACTTTAAACATTCAAAATTGTTTAAATCATTTTAAATTTAAAAACTTTCCTTCATTTCAAAACCGGAATACATGTTTAAATTTGAATCCAGATTAATCTTTAGATTTTAAAACACTACTTACATTTTAAAATGTCATTTTAAAAATTCAAACTACTTAAACATTTAAAAGTGGTTTAACAGTTCAAGTTTAAAAACTTTATTTTTAAAAACTGAGATTTAAACTTAAACTTGAATCCCAGATTTTTAAACCTAGATTTAAAACTTAGCTTAAACCTTTGATTTTCATCTTAAAATTTCAGTTTGAAAATTTTTAAACAAAAAATTTTAAATTTTACTTTTAACACATTAAAGTTGTTTAAAATAATTTAAATTTATAAAACTTCCTTAAATCTCAAACTAGGATACAAAAGTTATTTGGATCCATACCTCAAAATCTGATTTAAACTTTATTTAGAAACTGATTTCAAATTTCAAAATCTGTTTTAAAAATCAAACAGACATGTTTCTAAAAAAAAAAATAACAACTTCATTGACCCGAGCCAAACCAATTTTCTTCGAGTCAAAACCTAAAGTGCTTCGAGCAAAGCACCTAAATTCTCTAGAAAAACTCGAGTTCACAAATCCCCTCAAACCCAACTTCATCAGGCAACATTGGAAATGCACCGTGCATATGCACGGTGGCTCCGACCCTCTCCGGTCTTCACCACTGCGTTGAGCAAGTCGTCGATTGCCCTTAGATCCAACATCGACCATCAGAACCACAACAAATGTCACGAAAACAAAATCGAGCGCCCATATCAAAACCTGGAAGCAACAGGCACACCCCATTCCAAAACCTGAAAACTCCTCGTCCTCACTCCTTCGGACATCGGAGGCTTTGAAACTCCGTCCAACCCTTCTTCAACATCCAAACTATCACCTTCTGGAATCTCATAGCACTCGATCACTCAGAGAAACAAGGCTGATCAAAAACTGCCGCACTACCCAAAACTAGGTTTACAGAACAAATTCCACCACCACTACTTCCATAGTGATTTGCCTCTACTTCCACCATTTTTCCTCCACTCACTGATCACACATCCATCACTAGAAGAAAGCCCGACCTCCAAAATCAAATAAATCACTAGAAACCACCAATTTTCCATTATCTGTTCAACATAGATTTACACACTCAAAACATCATTAAAAATTATGATTTCTCTTCAAAAAATCATGATTTTGGACAATGTTTCAGTTCATATGCCTGAAACAAGAAATTAGGGTGTTTGGATTTTAAACAAAACCCAAACTTCTGTTCATTTGGTTTTTCCCAGAGCAATTTAAAGTTGTTTTAACTTAATTAAATTTTTACACTTTAATTAATGATAAAACAAACAATCTTTGTTTAAGACTTAAACACTAACAAAAATCAGATTAAGAGATAATGATTTTGAATTAGTCTTTAGCTTGAAAGACTGGTAACAGAGATGATACATGAACTAAACATATACACATATCCACACATCCATACATATATATGTAGAAATCTCACCAAATATATATACTCACACAAACACTTATACATTCCTAAACTTAACATGCAACCAGAATCCAATTAAGCTTTTAAAAGTGTGATGTTACTCACCTGTAAACAAGATGGACAGAGTCAAGATTTTGAAAAAGCTCTGAACATTTTAAAACTGGAAAATTGCTTTGCTTTTAGAAACTGAGCTGCTTTGATGAAAACTTGAGCTACCGAAGCTTTAAAACTGATCTTTAAATAAGAACTATATGCATGCAGCTACTTTGAATTCCAGATTTGAAATAATGCAAGCTTTTGATTCGTCTCAGTTTTGAAGATGATGTTCAGATTTTTGATTTGAACTTTCTTTGCATGCTATAGATTTGAAAAGGTTATAGGGATTTGATTTACAGGGTTTGAAGATGGGATACAGGGTAATGATTTACAGGTTTGCATGTTTAAAAATGTGTAGGTTTGATCATATTCCTATTTACTTTGAACAGATTTGAAAATGTGTTATAAGGAAATTGATTTTGGTTTGTGAAATGGTTTCAAGGAGTAGATGGATTGCTGGTTTGAGAATAGAACATGCTAAGTTTTTCTTAGTTTAGATTTAGAAAAAAAAATAAGAATGAAAGAAGATTTTTTTGTATATAAAAATTGAAATACTTATTAATAAAAATAAAAGAAAACGCTAAATTTTGAAATGCCACTTGTCTTCAAATTTAACATTTGTCATTTTAGTATGCTTATAAATTCACACATGTCCTTTAAGGTTAATTAGTTATAAATAAATGTTAATTAGTATTTAATTAATATGTTAAATGTTTAATGAAAGATGATGTCTAAGTAATTAGTTAATAAGTATTTATATATGTATAGATAATTTTAGAAGAAATAAAAACAATTATACTTATAAATAAAAGCTTATGCATTAGAAATCCAAAACAATTTAAGTATCTATACTTTGAATTTCAAAAATCCAAATTCAAATCAAATTCGAAAATTCAATTTGAAATAACAAACTATCTTTATTAAAAATAACACATTATTATATTTTGAAAATAACAAATTTGATAACTTTAAATAATTTATAAAAGAAATTGTTTCTTTATAAATAAATGACTAATTTTATCACACCATATTTTAAAAGGAAATCAAAATAAGCCTTATTGTTAGTTTATTTAAATTTAAACTCAAAATCAATTTAAACAAATTAAACTTTTATCTTAATAATTTAAAACAATATATTATTTATTCAATAGCTTTTAAAAGTTTAACTTTAAATAAAATCATAATTCCCAATTTACCAAAGATATATATATATATATATATTTAGAAAACAAGATTTGTTTATTAAATTTAAAACAAGGCTTGTCTATTTACAATATATACATATTCTATATACATTATAAATAGAAAATAATTTATTAGATTTAGAAGATAAAATCTATCAATTAAATATTTATTCAATTATATTATTAAATTAAATTCAAATTTTATTACAAAGATTATCAAATCAATTTAAAATTTAATACAGATTATTAAATTGATATTGCCAAAATTCCGGTTCATCGCATTCCTCCCCCCTTAAAAGAATTACGTCCCGAAATTTAAAACCAAGGTAATTTAATAATCTCATTAAAGATGTAATTTTAAAACATAAGCATATATCAATCATATGCTAATAATCATAGCAACCAATTCATCAAGTCAAACAATCTAACTATCCAGACAAAATTCTGGATAGAGTTTCCTCGGGTTTCCCAAGTATATATACCGGGTTACTCGCTCTACAGAATCCAAACAATCAAAACTATGAAGCTATAGGGCTCCTACTTATCTGGATCTACAAAACTAGACAGCATATCAGACTACAGACAAGTCTGACTCAACAACCAAAACTCCTGAATTGCTGCTTCCACAACCAGAGATAGATCATACACGTACTCCCTCAAAGATACGTGAAACATATCGAATCCCAGTTATCCAAACTGGCAATTCAATCCTGAAAATCAAACACTTATCCTTACAAGAACACAAAAAAGATCCAAACATCTCGAAGCTAGCTTTCCTGTCTTACCCAAACTTATAGCTCCTTCGATCGGAGAAAACTTAACCAATACCAAATCTCCGACTCCAGAATTCACATTCCTCTGTCTCTCATCCACCAAATTATTTGGATGATCCTGGGCTACCAACATCCTTCCTGATCAGCTCACCCAACGCTGATGCCTCTAGAAACAAACAAAACCAATCAACTCAACAAAATGATCCTCTCACGATCAGTCCAAAACCAAGAACACAAACTCTACTCCTCAAACATCAGAAGACAACAAACTTCTCCTATTTGGAAAAGAATACAGATGCTCTCCCAAACTGCTTCCGCTGCATAACTCTGATTCGAAGTAGAAGAAAATGCTGATGAAGAACACAAGCACTAACTGAACAACACATCCTAGAAATATGTTTCAACAGATCCATAAAGAAAAACTCAGAAGTTCCTCTAAAACCTTGAGCTGCTTCATCAACTCTATCTCTAAGAACCATCCTTCGACTAAACCGAACCACCGGTCCCGCTCCAGGAATCCAGTCGATAAGAAAACTAAATCTCCATATGCGGACAAAACTCTGACTACCCTAAAGACATCCGGAAAATCTCTGACGACCCAAGAGAACACTCAACTATCGCAAGTCACTTTTGCGATCAACCCAGATCAATTTCCAAAGAAAAACTGTCCTCTCTTTACCCAACAGAACAGCTTACACTTATCTAGCCTATCCATCGAAGAAATGGATCCACTTCGCTGCTTCTGAACTCCACCTTCATAAAAACAGCTCAGCCAGAAAACTTCCTGCTAGCACCCAGAATACTCCGAGCTGCACTGCTGACACCGATGCCAAAAACTTTCTAATCCAAAGCTCTTCGAGAAACTCAGACCTCAAAGCCAACCACCACATCCTGCTAAACCTAGTCGGAATGCCGAAGCACACACACTACCCTAAAATTTGTTCCAAAGAAAACATCTTCGAACACAATCCATAGTCACTGCATCTCAACACACATCTACTACTTCCTGAGGTATCAAGATACCATCACTTGCTTCTGTCCAACCGACAGATCCAAACTCAACTCATCCTACTGCAAAAATGAACTCCGAACCTTAACTGGTTTCCTTCAGAGATCGATGAAATCTTTACACCACTGCACAAATTATTCGAGATGGTATTAGGTCTACAGTCTCGACAAACACACTTCCAACCTTAAATATACAAACTCGAACCAATGGTAGTCGCTTATACACACCACTACCCCATCTACCTTTATAACTTATATTGGAAAACCCGAACAGGTAACCCAACAGATACGTAGAAATAAATAAATATACATAAATATATTTAAAATTACAAATACGCTCTCTCAAGAAAGAAATCATTCCAAAGCCTAGGTATTCACTCAACCTAGCGCTCTGATACCACTATAACGACCCGCCATTCATCTCCATAGAACGACGCATCATTAATAAGAAAGAAAGTGATAGAGAATAGAAAGAAAGAGAAGAAAGAAGAAACAACATCAGAATCTAAACAGCGGAACGAATAAATTATATTAATAACATAAGATATTACATAGTATCTTTTACAACATCTATCAGAGATACACCGCTTATACATCACATACTAGACAGTTATAAAAACCTGTCTAGTTATACAACTCGATACAACTCAGAGAAAACACAGAGATATCAAACACAGTGGAACACTATATATCTACACACTGAAGCCTCCTACTCTATTGCTCCTCTACAATTCGTCAAAGCTAACCTGAATCCCTTGGCTACTCGTAAAAATTTGAGTACGCAAGAGTTTAAGAAAAACAGAAGATAAACTCCGGGTCAGACATGGGTCTGCTGTGAGTAACAGGTTAAGGTTGCTTAACTTTGAAAAACCTTTGAAAAGAAAAGGTATCACGTAAGACTTCCCACACATAAACATGGAAAAGTTTTTACCTTAGCTAACCAAAACATTTCATAAGAAATCCAGTGATATTATAATAGGTCCAGGTTTTTAAGTAAATATGAAATAGCCGAAATTATTACATTTATTAAATTCCAGCTACTAGCCACAAAAGTGGGTAATACAATCAAAACCGTTGGCACTTATTGGATTTTGGATTCCATACAATGGCATGGCTACTGGGATACCGCCCGTCACAGTACGTGGCCTAGATCACCGTACCGAGGAGCCATCCTAACTCCCCTACAACACAAGGCCGGAACCATCCCTTACTGGACAGTCCCGAACAAGACAACCCCGCAGTTGGTGCGCATATCCAGCTGCCCACTAAGCCGAATAAAAAGGGACCTCTAGACAGGGGAAAATCTCATCCTACTTGGGCACAACCCACTTAGCCTTGTTGCACCTTCCCTATTTTTGCCATTCCCGATTGATGAGGTTTGAGGCTACGATTACCTTTATAGAACACATCAATCTTAGAATGCTCATTGCCCACCTGACGATGTTATGAAAGCATTCTATCCATACAAGTTCGTTCCGGGTTCGAACGAAACCGAAGGCATTATCTCGTTACACTCATTTTGGAATCACGCTCAGAGTTAACGACGATAACCCTTGCACTTTGAATCTTTATCTCGAATCTGAAAGTACTATCCCGTTAAACTCATATTGGAATCATCCTCAGAGTTTTAACGACGAATAGTCCTTACACCTAGAGTCTTCACTCTTCACTTGAGATTCACGACCTATCGTTAATTTGGATCGATGTGGTTTTCGGATATACAAATCTGGAAACCCGATCCCGGTCTTATCGAAATCCAAAGCGTATCTTTTAAGGCCCAGTTGTTTTAAGGTTTAAAACAATTCAATTTTATTATCTATATACACACAGATAGATAATTCACATACCACAATAGATAATCATCATTATCATCACAACAGATAATCCATATTATCATTATCAAAAGATAATCCATATTATCATCACAATGCAACCAATGCATCCAAATCGCACAACACTACTTATCTCATTTCTGAGATTTCAAACCTTTCAAGGCAAACAATAATATCCATTCATATATAAGCAATGATCTATAATCACACCATATATGATTAATTTAAAATGAATTAAATTAATTACTTCCATCATTAATTAATTTAAAGTGAATTAAATTAAATTAATTACTTACATTAATATAAATCTTGTTACATATCCATTAATTAATTAATTAATTAATTATTCTCTAACTATCCATCTTAATTAATCACCCTTGATTAATTATCCTTTAATTACATTCAAGTAATTATCCTTTAATTAATTTCACAAATTAATTACTCTTAACCGAATACAGTAATTAACCTTTAATTACTTCATTAATTAATTAACTATAATTAATTACATTAATCCTTAATTAATTACATTAATTAATTACCTTTAATCACTTATTATTGATTAATTAGTCTTAATTAATCCATCCTTAATTACATCATTAGTTATATTTATTAATGACCCTCAATTAAATTATAAATTAATTCCTTATTTAAATTAATTACATTAAGTAATTAATCTCAATTAAACCATAATTATTAATCACCGTTGATTAATCACATTCTGTAATTAACTACCCTTAATTACTTATCAAATTAATTACTCCTTAATTGATTTTCTTTAATTAATCCCTTGATTAATTATATAAAGTAATTTAATCCAAATTACTTCCACAATTAAACCATCTTCCAAAAATTAAATCTAGTAATTATCATTAATTACTTCACTAAGTAATTACATTCCATTAATTACATTAAGTAATTAAGTATCCAGTGTTTAAATTAATTAAACTTAATTAATTAACTAAACTAATTACATTAAACTCAATTAATTACATTAAGTAATTAATTCCTTAATTACTTTCATTAAGTAATTAAACTTAAATAAATTTCATAATTGATTATCATAAATTAATTAATCTAATTAATTATTAAAATTAATCATATTAATTAATTATTAGATAATCTTAAGTTAATGGCCTTCATTAACAATTAAAAATTCTTTAATTACTTTTCTAAAGTAATTAACTTACATTAATCGTTATTAATTTCAAATTAATTAATATATTAATTAACCTTTAACTATAAATTAATTAATTCATAATTACTTGATTAATTAATTTCTAATTATTAATTAATATTCTAAATAATAATACTTAATTATAAATTAATTATCCTTAATTAATTAATCTCAATCATTAATTAATTAATTTAAACCTTTAATTACTTATTTAATTAATCCAAGACATTAATTAATTTTAAATAAATTAATTATCCATTTCAAATAACTTAATAATTTAATGAATCCATTAAATTCTATTTAACTTTAAGATAAAACATTTCTTTCTTAAACAAAGCATTTAAACAATTTGCTTTAAATTTACTTTTAAATTTAAATTGAATACAAATTATATTTAACAAAGTTTAAAACACATTTCTAAAACCCTTTTCATTTCACAATTTAAAGAAATACACATTTAATAAAGAAGTTTAAAAGAATTTAAAATCAAATTCATTTTAAATTCAAATCAACTTGAATTACACGTTAAACATTCAAAATTGTTTAAATCATTTTAAATTTAAAAAATTTCCTTCATTTCCAAACCGGAATACATATTTAAATTTGAATCCAGATTAATCTTTAGATTTTTAAAACTCTACTTACATTTTAAAATTTCATTTTAAAAATTCAAACTACTTAAACATTTCAAAGTGGTTTAACCGTTCAAGTTTAGAAACTTTATTTATTTTTAAAAATTGAGATTTAAACTTAAACTTGAATCCCAGATTTTTAAACCTGGATTTAAAAATAGTTTAAACCTTTGCTTTTCATCTTAGAACTTCAGTTTGAAATTTTTAAAAAAAAACATTTTAAATTTTACTTTTAACTCATTAAAGTTGTTTAAAATAATTTAAATTTATAAAACTTACATAAATTTCAAACTAGGGTACAAAAGTTATTTGGATCCATACCTCAAAATCCAATTTAAACTTTATTTAAAAACAGATTTCAAATTTCAAAATCTATTTTAAAAATCAAACGGACAGGTTTCTAAAAAAAAACTATAACAAATTTATTGACCCGAGCCAACCCAATTTTCTTCGAGTCAAAACCAAAAGTGCTTCGAGCAAAGCACCTAAATTCTCATGAAAAACTCGAGTTCACAAATCCCCTCAACCCCAACTTTATCAGGAAACATTGGAAATGCACCATGCATATGCCCGGTGGCTCCGACCCTCTCCGGTCATCACCTCTGCGTTGAGCAAGTCGTCGATTGCATTTAGATCCAACATCGACCATCAGAACCACCACAAATATCACGAAAACAAAATCGAGCACCCACATTAAAAGCTGGAAGCAACCGGCACACCCCATTCCAAAACCTGAAAACTCCTCATCCTCACTCCTTCGGCCATCGGAGTCTTTGA
The DNA here is from genome assembly GCA_030765085.1 of Allium cepa. NCBI lineage: Eukaryota > Viridiplantae > Streptophyta > Magnoliopsida > Asparagales > Amaryllidaceae > Allium > Allium cepa. Next base: position 521,568,777 of record CM060938.1, read on the forward strand.
AACTCCGTCCAACCCTTCTTCAACATCCAAACTATCACCTCCTTGAATCTCATAGCACTCGATCGCTCAGAGAAACAAGGCTGATCAAAAACTGCCGCGCTACCCAAAACTAGGTTTACAGAAAAAATTCCACCACCACTGCTTCCATAGTGATTTGCCTCCACTTCCACCATTTTTCCTCCACTCACCAATCACTCATCCATCACCAGAAGAAAGCCCGACCTCCAAAATCAAATAGATCACCAGAAACCACCAATTTACCATTTTCTGTTCAACCCAGATTTACACACTCAAAACATAATTAAAAATTATGATTTCTCTTCAAAAAATCACGATTTTGGACAATGTTTCAGTTCATATGCCTGAAACAAGAAATTAGGGTGTTTGGATTTTAAACAAAATCCAAACTTCTGTTCATTTGGTTTTTCCCAGAGCAATTTAAAGTTGTTTTAACTTAATTAAAATTTTAAACTTTAATTATGATAAAACAAACAATCTTTGTTTAAGACTTAAACACTAACAAGAATCAGATTAAGAGATAATGATTTTTAGTTAGTCTTTAGCTTGAAAGACTGGTAACAGAGATGATATAGGAACTAAACGTATACACATATCCACACATCCATACATACATATGCAGAAATCTCACCAAATATATATAATCACACAAACACTTATACATTCCTGAACGTAGCATGCAACCATAATCCAATTAAGCTTTTAAAAGTGTTATGTTACTCACCTGTAGACAAGATGGACAGAGCCATGATTTTGAAAAAGTTTTGAACTTTTTAAAACTGTAAAATAGCATTGCTTTTAGAAACTGAGTTGCTTTGATGAAAACTTGAGTTAGCGAAGCTTTAAAACTGATCTTTAAATAAGAACTATATGCATGCAGCTGCTTTGAATTCCATATTTGAAATAACGCAGGCTTTTGATTCATCTCAGTTTTGAAGATGATGTTCAGATTTTTGATTTGAACTTGCTTTGCATGCTACACATTTGAAAACGTTATAGGGATTTGATTTACAGGGTTTGAAGATGGGTTACAGGGTAATGATTTACAAGCTTTGCATGTTTAAAGCTGTGCAGATTTGATCATATTCCAATTTGCTTTGAATAGACTTGAAAATGTGTTATAGGGAAAATGATTTTGGTTTGTGAAATAGTTTCAGGGAGTAGATGGATTGCTGGTTTGAGAATAGAACATGCTAAGTTTTTCTTAGTTGAGATTTAGAAAAAAATAAGAATGAAAGAAGATTTGTTCATATATAAAAACTAAAATACTTATTAATAAAAATAAAAGAAAAGGCTAAATTTTGAAATGCCAATTGTCTTCAAATTTAGCATTTGTCATTTTAGTATGCTTATAAATTCACACATTTCCTTTAAGGTTAATTAGTTATAATTAAACGTTAATTAGTATTTAGTTAATATGTTAAATTTTTAATGAAAGATGATGTCTAAGTAATTAGTTAATAAGTATTTATATATGTATAGATAATTTTAAAAGAAATAAAAACCGATTATACTTATAAATAAAAGCTTATGCATTAGAAATCCAGAATAATTTAAATATCTATACTTTGAATTTCAAAACTCCAAATTCAAATTCAAAAATTCAATTTGAAATAACAAACTATCTTTATTAAAAACAACACATCATTATATTTTGAAAATAACAAATTTGATAACTTTAAATAATTTATAAAAGAAATTGTTTCTTTATAAATAAATGACTTATTTTATCACACTATATTTTAAAAGGAAATCAAAATAAACCTTATTGTTAGTTTATTTAAATTTAAACTCAAAATCAATTTAAAGAAATTAAACTTTTATCTTAACAATTTAAAACCATATATTATTTATTCAATAGCTTTTAAAAGCTTAACTCTAAATAAAATCATAATTCCCAATTTACCAAATATATATATATATTTAGAAAACAAGATTTATTTATTAAATTTAAAACAAGGCTTGTCTATTTACAATATATACATATTCTATATACATTATAAATAGAAAACAATTTATTAGATTTAAAAGATAAAATCTATCAATTAAATATTTATTCAATTAGATTATTAAATTAAATTCAAATTTTATTACAAAGATTATCAAATCAATTTAAAATTTAATACAGATTATTAAATTGATATTGGCAAAATTCCGGGTCGTCACAGTATATTAGCTAACAAGTGAAAATATAGCCAGAAATCGAAACCGAAATTTGTAATGATACAACGTGTAGAAGTTGTGCAATGTGGTGGATTATTATGCATATGCACATATACATGTACACACATACATGAAGATACCCACATGTACGTGAACACACATGTATGCATACATATATACATATACATATATTTGTATATATATTCAAAAATATCATAGATATTATCCACATTCTTACCTCTTAAGCAACCGCAAGTCAACACTTACACACACAAGTACATGCACATAGCCAAGAACATGGAGGAGGGTTTCGACCAAACATTGTGATGGGGAATGATCATGTGGAGGTGATGAAGTGTCATGCCCCACCTCCATACCCACGCTAGCCAAGAACACTACTGTGAATGCTGTCAACTAGCACGGAGAATAAGGCTGTCGAGGAGCGACCATCCATGTAATTGCTTTGTGCGAGCATCGATATGTCAGATAGTATAACATGCAATTCTTTTCAAGTGGAAATCCGACATGCCGACACAAACTCAAAACTACTACACAGTGGCTATAATATCTTCAGAAACAAATATAGAAATAAACATAACATAAATCAGTCACAGACAATTCATATCACAAAGGCGGAAACAGATATGAATAATACACATAAAAGTGTATATCAGAGTAGTGGTCAAAAGAATCCACAATAATACAAAGGAATAGATACAAGTGCAAGACAAAAGAATAAGTATACATCATAGAGTCTGTATCTCAAATGTATACAACAAAACTACTAAACTAAAGTAGTTAGCCAAAAGATCAGATGATAGTCCGATAAGGAGTCAAGCAGAAGCACCTGTAACATCCCGGTCTGACCCGAGTATTATTTAAGAAGAAAATAATAAACGGATCAGTCTAGCTATAAATATCAGATGAAGTGATATATAATAAGAGATATGACATAAACGTATAATAATCACAATGCCAAGCTGTGATAAATAAGTAATTGAAAATCAACAAGAGATTAATCAATATCATAATAATCTACTCAAGATAAAAAGGAATGTCATACTCCTAATTTCATTCACCAAGCCACAATAAATGACATATATATCAATGCCCATCGTAAAAGTTGGTGAAACATAAATTCCAGAAATCAACACACGAAATCCAGAAATCACAAAAAGGTATGTGTGAGTGGAATCACACAAGTGGTGTCTAGGCTAACCGAAAAAGTATGTGTGAATGGAATCACACAAGTGGTGTCTAGCCTAACCAAACAGCAAAAAGGTATGTGTGAATGGAATCACACAAATGGTGTCTAGGCTAACCGAAAAAGTATGTGTGAATGGAATCACACAAGTGGTGTCTAGCCTAACCAAACAGCAAAAAGGTATGTGTGAATGGAATCACACAAATGGTGTCTAGGCTAATCGAAAAAGTATGTGTGAATGGAATCACACAAATGGTGTCTAGCCTAACCGAATCACAAAAAAAGTATGTGTGAATGTAATCACACAAGTGGTGTCTAGGCTAACCGAAAAAGTATGTGTGAATGGAATCACACAAATGGTGTCTAGCCTAACCAAACAGCAAAAAGGTATGTGTGAATGGAATCACACAAATGGTGTCTAGGATAACCGAAAAAGTATGTGTGAATGGAATCACACAAGTGGTGTCTAGCCTAACCGAATCACAAAAAAAAGTATGTGTGAAAGGAATCACACAAATGGTGTCTAGGCTAACCGAAAAAGTATGTGTGAATGGAATCACACAAGTGGTGTCTAGCCTAACCGAATCACAAACAAAGAGACATCGCACATTGCCAGTCTAAACCATAAAGATGATCGTCATGATCAAAGAGAAGTGTCAATTACAATAAGATAGTAAATATATGAGCTTAGCTTCATGTCCCATAACCACTAGCTTAACTTAAATATTTACGAACAAACTGTAGATCTCCACTAGAAAATTATCACAAGAGTTTCAATCGAACAAGTCCAAGAGTTAACCGACGAAGTAAACGCAAGCGTTTCGTACCACTCGTTTTACTAAGCCGTTTAATTAGATTTCTCATACGAGTGAGGTAAAGGCTTGTATATACTAATAGATTGGAAAACGGTTTGAGAAAACGAGCTTTGTAATAAAATAGTATTGAAATCATTTTAAGAAAGAGTTTTGATATTTATTACTAGTATAGAAAACCTTTATATTTTTAAAGTGACAAAGCACAAGGGGGATTGTAGAAACAATCAATCACAAAGATCACATTCGAAGATGTGAATAAAAATCCAATGAAATCGATAAAGGATCCACCGAAGTGGACATATCTAAAATTCCCAAAGAAAATAAGTCATCAAAGATGATAATAAATGATGACAATAAATAGGATCATCACGAATCGATTTAAATTGGAAATTCAATCCAAAAAGGCAAATTAGACTCAAACAGCAGGTTCAGTCGACTGAACAGAGTTTTCAGTCGACTGACCCTGTGCCTGGGAATTTTCCAGGTTCAGGAAACTTTCTGTTTCCAGTTTCAGTCGACTGAACAGAGTTTTCAGTCGACTGAATCATGCCTGGAAACTTTCGGGTTACAGGTTCAGTCGACTGAATCATGCCTGGAAACTTTCGGGTTCCAGGTTCAGTCGACTGAACAGAGTTTTCAGTCGACTGAATCATGTCTGGGCTGTTTTTCAGCCTATTCAAATGAAGAGCAAATTCTTCCAAAATGCAACCGGACGAACATTGGCTCTAAGGGTTTATGCCAATCGGCAACCCGGCCCTATATGCTCCTCGGTGCATCACTAAAAGCATGATCAAACATCCATAAAAGGATTTCACACAAATTGACTTAAAAACTCAAAAATTGGAACATTCACAAAACCAATCCAAATCAAGGGCAAATGCACATGAATAAGTGTTAGGAATTCATACCTAACAATAGAAGAGAATTATAAGCATAGATGTGAGATTAAATATCTCACCTTTGAACTAAAATTTATGAAGATGAAGCTTGAAAGCAAAGGGGAATCAACCACTCTTCAAATCCAACTCAAGAAGCTTGATTCAAAGCTAAAAAGAGAAACATTTCCCAAATTAGGTTTAGGAATTTTCTGAAATCAAAGAGAGAATGAGTTGGAGAAGATGAGGAGGAAGCTTACCAATGGGTTCTCTTGATCTTTGGAGCAATAACTTGGATTTTGCTATGGAACTAGGGCTTGGAGTTTGAATCCTTTTTCTCTTCCACCATTGTTGAAAGCTTGAAGAGTTAGGAATTAGAAAAGAAGTGAATGAAGAGGAGAGTGTTGGAACTGAGTTAAGTGGCTAATTGGCTCAGCCCAACCAAAGCCCTAAGCGGGAAAAAGTAGCAAAAATCAACTCTCTCCAAACATATCGAAGCTTATACTCAAAAAGGTCGCAAACGTCATTTTGAACTCAATGGGGGTGGTCTCGACTCCCAATTCGACTGTTTGCAAAAGGTAGGTTTTCGGACCAAAATCCGACGAATGGTGAAATATTTAAATAAAATATTTAAATATATAATCGATAAATATGCGGGTTGTTACAGACTCCCCTCCTTAAAGAAATTGCGTCCTCGCAATAATTAAGAAAGAAATATAAGAAGTAACAACCATAGAAGCATATTAACACAAAAGAAAATTTGAAATAAGAAGTTCACCATAAAGAGCACGAAAGAGTTAGCACGAATAGGATCGCTCGATGAATTCTCTGGATTCCCAAGAGCAATCCATAGGATTTGAGAACCATTGAACTATTATCAAAAAGAATATCTTTATATCGAAGGCGCTCAACCTTCGAAGCAATGATGCGAATGGAATGTTGCTCAAAAATCAAATCTGGTGAAACTTCAATCCCTCAATAATAACGGGCTCAAGAATAAAAACCGGAAACATAAAAGCATTTCCATAGTTAAAAGACGTGGAAAACGTCAAGAATAGCAGAAAGTTGAGCCGGTGCAACGGGGTAGTACAATCACGGTACGCCCAATGAACCGATAAACCGGAACAACGATGTAGTATAATAATAGTACATCCATTGATCCAGATAAGACGGAACATCGATGTAGTATAATAACAGTACATCCGATGAACCGAACACCATAAAAGAACATCGGACGCTAGTCCATAAAAGGAATGAGATAAAGCTCAATAAAATGAAGCATATCAAAACGTTCGATGAACTTAATAAAAAGATAATTTCATTCGGTCATCAACAAAGAAACAACCCCTTGTTGCTTACGACTAAACACATTGGCAACACGATTTCCCCTTCGGGAATAAAAAGAATATCAAGATCATAGGAAGCTAGGAACTCGAGTCAACATGCAGTTCCTTAAGAGAACATAAATATTTCAAAGATTTATGATCGAGGTAGAGAACAAATTTCTCATCCAAATATGATGATGCCAAATTCCAAAAGCAAAAACGATAGCCGCGAGCACTAGATCATGAGTGGCATATCTAGTCCCGATAAGCTATAAGGATTTAGAAGCACAAGTGATAGCACGTTATCTTATGTAAGAGAACGGCATCCAAACCAATACGACTAGTATCAGTACAAATAGCAAAGTCTTGGTTCCCCTTCAGGAATCACAAGAATAAGAGTTTCGAAAAGAAAGAATTTCTTTTAAATAATCTTCTTTCCCAAAAACTAAAACTTTCAAAATTACAATTATCTTCATGTAAAAATCTTTCTAGAAAATTTTTACATTTTTACAAGTCAATATATCATGTCTGATTGTATCATCAAAGCGTTTAGGAAATTCCTATCGATAACGTTGATCAAGCGCATTGACCAAAATTCTTAAAGCACTCAACGGGCAATACAATCACAAAATCATCTCCTATAGGATAAATAAATCTCGTAAAAAGTTTTAAGAATTTTCTTTGTTCATTTCAAGAACAAAAATCCAGTTATACTTCTAAATAAATCTTATGAAAAAGACTTTGCAAAATTTTAAATTGCTATTTTCATCCAAATATCAATAAATAAAAGAATGGTCTCATCGAAATATTCATAGAATGTTCGATTTATAAAATGGATGAAATAAGCTGGACAATTTGAATGACATAATAAGTCATTCATAAGAATCATAACGAGTGTGGAATGCGGTAAGTGGAATGCTAACTCCCGCGACTCGTAGCCAAATGAAAATCGGTGGTAAGGTCAAACTGAAAAGACCTTAGTACCACACAAAAGATTACTTAGGTGATAATCCTAAGACAAGTTCAAAAATACCGGAAAATTTCTCTAACTACATAAATGAGAGAAATAACACTTTCCTTATAAGCGGGCTTAAGGAATAAAATGATGCCATCAAGTTGGAATCAAAATCATAAAGGAAAAATAGAAATCTGCTTAACAGATTAAAAATGTCGAAGATGAATAATCCACTCGGAAAAATAGGATATGGGCTTCACAATTTAAGCCAATCCTTACAGAAAAGTCAATTCCGAAGCCAAAGTAAATATCGGCTCGGAAAGAAAAGCCACATAAAACAATCTCGACATCAATAAAAAGCAAATTGAGTGTTGTGGATCTACCATCCGGATTCGCAATTCTCAAAGAAGTCAACAAGCCCAAAATATTCAAAGAAAAGAATCGACAAGTTCTTTTGATATAAAATAGTGAGCCATATCAAAAAGAACTCAAATAAGAAGATCATGAAATAAAACAATTCCATCAAGGATTGAATGAAAAACACCTTGGCCACGAGATGTGTTGCCAAAGGCTGGAGCCACATTCAACTTTCCCTCCCTCTCGCCTTCACGTTTGAGGCATTGATGGATGAAATGATCTGGGCTCTTACAATAGCGACACGATTTGGGCTTTGAGCACTTATTAGCAAAATGATCCCCAGATCCACAGTTGAAGCATCTCGCACTACTAGGAGAAGGAGCCTTTGCAGCAGGCGTTGCTTGCTTACCCTTTTTGTTGGGATAAGGGCCTTGGAATTCGTTGGGTCTCTTTTTGTTGTTGAAGTTGGGTTTGGCACGCACAACTTCATTATCGCTTTCTCTATCGGCCTCTTCAAGACGAAGAGCGATATCAATAAGCTGATCAAATGAAACCTCAAGTTTCAGGAGTAATGGCTTCTTAAGATTCTTATTCAAGCCATAGACAAATCTCTGATTTTTCTTCAATGGGGTGTTGATGTATTCAACCCCGTATTTAGACAGAGATTCGAAAGATGCGACATAGTCTATCACAGAAGATTCACCTTGGACAAGGTCAATAAAACGCCGGGCCAAAGTTACTTTTTCAGCCTCCGGCACAAATTTCAATTCGAACCTTCCCCGGAATTGCTCCCAAGTAAGATCCGCTTCAACGATTTCAGAAATTAAATGCTCATACCAATCCAATGCTCTTTCTTGGAGCATGCTAGAAGCCACCTGGACTCGATGTAGATCAATAAGGTTCATGCGAGAAAAGATGCGATCGCATGATTTGAGCCAAGCTTGAATTTCAATAACACTCTCGGATCCCTTGAATGGCCTTCCACCCAAATCAGTGTAGTCTCTGCACAAGCGTGCAAAACCGGATCTAGGATGAGTAGGCTCTGGACTGGGTCCGACTGCTTGAGCGTTCTTAACAAGATCTAGAAGCTACTGGGCAGACATAAATACTCCATCCAGGGGAGTAGCACTAGATTGACCGGCGCTGGGGCGGCCTGGTCTAACCATTTCTCTTCTTTAAGAAAGAAAGAAAGAAGAGGAAAAAGTTATTCTCAAAGTAAATATCAAGCAATCTTGATAGATAAAACAAGGAATCATAAAAGAAAATAGGATAGGACGGTACGAAGACCCGAATAAAATCCTAAAGCACGACTCCTAAGATGGACTTAGGACGATGATCCTTGTTAAATTATTCCACATTGTTCCGAAGTTTGGCTCTGATACCAAGCTGTCACGCCCCACCTCTATACCCACGCTAGCCAAGAACACTACTGTGAATGCTGTCAACTAGCACGGAGAATAAGGCTGTTGAGGAGCGACCATCCATGTAATTGCTTTGTGCGAGCATCGATATGTCAGATAGTATAACATGCAATTCTTTTCAAGTGGAAATCCGACATGCCGACACAAAGTCAAAACTACAACACAGTGGCTATAATATCTTCAGAAACAAATATAGAAATAAACATAACATAAATCAGTCACAGACAATTCATATCACAAAGGCGGAAATAGATATGAATAATACACATAAAAGTGTATATCAGAGTAGTGGTCAAAAGAATCCACAATAATACAAAGGAATAGATACAAGTGCAAGACAAAAGAATAAGTATACATCATAGAGTCTGTATCTCAAATGTATACAACAAAACTACTAAACTAAAGTAGTTAGCCAAAAGATCAGATGATAGTCCGATAAGGAGTCAAGCAGAAGCACCTGTAACATCCCGGTCTGACCCGAGTATTATTTAAGAAGAAAATAATAAACGGATCAGTCTAGCTATAAATATCAGATGAAGTGGTGTATAATAAGAGATATGACATAAACGTATAATAATCACAATGCCAAGCTGTGATAAATAAGTAATTGAAAATCAACAAGAGATTAATAAATATCACAATAATCTACTCAAGATAAAAAGGAATGTCATACTCCTAATTTCATTCACCAAGCCACAATAAATGACATATATATCAATGCCCATCGTAAAAGTTGGTGAAACATAAATTCTAGAAATCAACACACAAAATCCAGAAATCACAAAAAGGTATGTGTGAGTGGAATCACACAAGTGGTGTCTAGGCTAACCGAAAAAGTATGTGTGAATGGAATCACACTAGTGGTGTCTAGCCTAACCAAACAGCAAAAAGGTATGTGTGAATGGAATCACACAAATGGTGTCTAGGCTAACCGAAAAAGTATGTGTGAATGGAATCACACAAGTGGTGTCTAGGCTAACCGAAAAAGTATGTGTGAATGGAATCACACAAGTGGTGTCTAGCCTAACCAAACCGCAAAAAGGTATGTGTGAATGAAATCACACAAATGGTGTCTAGGCTAACCGAAAAAGTATGTGTGAATGGAATCACACAAATGGTGTCTTGCCTAACCGAATCACAAAAAAAGTATGTGTGAATGGAATCACACAAGTGGTGTCTAGGCTAACCGAAAAAGTATGTGCGAATGGAATCACATAAATGGTGTCTAGCCTAACCAAACAGCAAAAAGGTATGTGTGAATGGAATCACACAAATGGTGTCTAGGCTAACCGAAAAAGTATGTGTGAATGGAATCACGCAAGTGGTGTCTAGCCTAACCGAATCACAAAAAAAAGTATGTGTGAATGGAATCACACAAATGGTGTCTAGGCTAACCGAAAAAGTATGTGTGAATGGAATCACACAAGTGGTATCTAGCCTAACCGAATCACAAACAAAGAGACATCGCACATTGCTAGTCTAAACCATAAAGATGATCGTCATGATCAAAGAGAAGTGTCAATTACAATAAGATAGTAAATATATGAGCGTAGCTTCATGTCCCATAACCACTAGCTTAACTTAAATATTTACGAACAAACTGTAGATCTCCACTAGAAAATTGTCACAAGAGTTTCAATCGAACAAGTCCAAGAATTAACCGACGAAGTAAACGCAAGCGTTTCATACCACTCGTTTTACTAAGCCGTTTAATTAGATTTCTCATACGAGTGAGGTAAAGGCTTGTATATACTAATAGATTGGAAAACGGTTTGAGAAAACGAGCTTTGTAATAAAATAGTATTGAAATCATTTTAAGAAAGAGTTTTGATATTTACTACTAGTATAGAAAACCTTTATATTTTTAAAGTGACAAAGCACAAGGGGGATTGTAGAAACAATCAATCCCAAAGATCACATTCGAAGATGTGAATAAAAATCCAATGAAATCGATAAAGGATCCACCGAAGTGGATATATCTAAAATTCCCAAAGAAAATAAGTAATCAAAGATGATAATAAATGATGACAATAAATAGGATCATCACGAATCGATTTAAATGGGAAATTCAATCCAAAAAGGCAAATTGGACTCAAACAGCAGGTTCAGTCGACTGAACAGAGTTTTCAGTCGACTGACCCTGTGCCTGGGAATTTTCCAGGTTCAGGAAACTTTCTGTTTCCAGTTTCAGTCGACTGAACAGAGTTTTCAGTCGACTGAATCATGCCTGGAAACTTTCGGGTTCCAGGTTCAGTCGACTGAACAGAGTTTTCAGTCGACTGAATCATGCCTGGGCTGTTTTTCAGCCTATTCAAATGAAGAGCAAATTCTTCCAAAATGCAACCAGACGAACATTGGCTCTAAGGGTTTATGCCAATCGGCAACCCGGCCCTATATGCTCCTCGGTGCATCACTAAAAGCATGATCAAACATCCATAAAAGGATTTCACACAAATTGACTTAAAAACTCAAAAATTGGAACATTCACAAAACCAATCCAAATCAAGAGCAAATGCACATGAATAAGTGTTAGGAATTCATACCTAACAATAGAAGAGAATTATAAGCATAGATGTGAGATTAAAAATCTCACCTTTGAACTAAAATTTATGAAGATGAAGCTTGAAAGCAAAGGGGAATCAACCACTCTTCAAATCCAACTCAAGAAGCTTGATTCAAAGCTAAAAAGAGAAATATTTCCCAAATTAGGTTTAGGAATTTTCTGAAATCAAAGAGAGAATGAGTTGGAGAAGATGAGGAGGAAGCTTACCAATGGGTTCTCTTGATCTTTGGAGCAAGAACTTGGATTTTGCTATGGAACTAGGGCTTGGAGTTTGAATCCTTTTTCTCTTCCACCATTGTTGAAAGCTTGAAGATTTAGGAATTAGAAAGAAGTGAATGAAGAGGAGAGTGTTGGAACTGAGTTAAGTGGCTAATTGGCTCAGCCCAACCAAAGCCTTAAGCGGGAAAAAGTAGCAAAAATCAACTTTCTCCAAACATATCGAAGCTTATACTCAAAAAGGTCGCAAACGTCATTTTGAACTCAATGGGGATGGTCTCGAGTCCCAATTCGACTGTTTGCAAAAAGTAGGTTTTCGGACCAAAATCCGACGAACGGTGAAATATTTAAATAAAATATTTAAATATATAATCGATAAATATGCGGGTTGTTACATGAAGGTTGTGATGTACTAAGGATAATATCTTAAATATTTTCTACTCTTCTTTCCTTACAAATATCACCCCTTCTCTTTATTTTCATATGCTTTCTTCTTCATTTCCTATGCTTTTATCTGGTTAATATGCAAGTATATGATTTTTGTTTGATGATAATAAACATATATATATATATTCATTTAAATGTATTTGTTAATGTACTATTTTATTTTCACATAATTAAACAAATATTTGCTGAATAAAATAAATAGCACACAATTTAAATTAAAATAGATATTTTATTCAAACAAATATTTATTACAATTTTGAATAGTACAAATTTGAGCTCTCACTATATATGTATAATTTGCAATTATATTACAATTTCAATCACATCACACATTTCACTATACATACATTTGCACCTCACTACATATCACTCACACACGTATTTATCTTCAAGTCTATTCCAGATTGAATCCAGCATATCTACAAAATGAATACTAATGGAGTAAAATTGAAAAGAAAATGTTTTGCAGTGTAAAATAAAATATATTTTGAAAATATTTTTTTCCTCGGTTATTTGGGTTGTTTATCAACACTATGAATTCATCATACACGAACAACTTGTGACATGCACAGTGTATCACTGTATATGCCATACGAACGTGCACAACAATACACACTTGATAGAATTACAAAGACAGGTGAACGCAAGGTCAAACCCAAATCAAAAGTCGGGTTCAACTCAAGTGAAAATACAAATTAAGTCACGATACGAGCACAAGGTCAAACCCGAGCTATAAGCTGGATTCAACGCAGGTGCATTACAAAATTTTAAAGTATAAGTGAATATGCAACATGCACATAAGAAGTGGTGCACTGCAAATACAAGCACAATATATACAAAGTCAATGCAACAGTAGTGAACCATGAAGAGAACAAGACTGCATCAAGTAATCAAGTCAAGCAGACTGTACATGAAAACAAACTTAAGTAAAGAAAAAGTCAGTAATGTACACATGTCGACCAAGCACCAAAAAGAAACAAGATTCAACATGAACTCATGTGGAAGTGTAGACAAAATTCAAGCACCAGACTCGACCAAGACTAGACTGCAATGTCAAAGTAAGAATGGATACAACAAAACTAAAAAAACATGTTTAGTTCTAACAAGGACAATATGCATACGTACATGAACTATATGACTCGATAACATGCTCCAGATGGTACATAAGTGGTGCACATGTCAACCAGAATAATGACGAAACCACACAGTGCAACAAAATACAAGTGTCGACCAGCCTGCACATTTAAGTGCAAGCCCAAGTGCATTAAAACAATGTAAGCAAGTGCAGCCTCTGCGGGAAGTATACAAGCAAATGAAAGATCTGATTTCCAGAGACCAGACAAACAAATAGGTATTCAAGTACATCGAACCACAAGACCAAGACGTGCACATGTAAACAAAACCGGACTGAAGATTCAAACATGAGTTCAAGCATGAACCAGATAGACCAATGAAATAGCAAGTGGCCAAAGGAGAAAATGAAGTACACAAGTGAATAGCAACAAACATCCAAATTTCATATGCAATCAGGTGTCAATAGCATAGACTCGAAGGAACAAGCCAATGTGACAACAATGCATATAGACTAGACAAGATCATAGAGATGACACAGATGTACACATACAAAACTCTAGACAATGCAATGTACAAGTACAGGATATAGTGTTGCAGAAGTTCGAACCCAAAATAATGTCGCAGGGGATTTCAAACCAAACTCAAATTTGAATAGCAGAAAATCGAAATCGTGATGAGCAAGAAAAATTCCAAAACAATTCGAAGCCGTGATGAGCAAGCCATCGTCAAATTATACGAAATTGAAGAAGTTAGAAATCATCTCAAGCATTCAAACATAATCAAGTGGCCGAAAAAATTTATTGAAAATTCAAATGGATTTATACAAACAAAAGTATAGGAATTCGAATCCTATAAAACCCAATCATCATCGGCCGTAAAAAGCATCGAGTTCAAGGAAATTAACCAGTAAATCAAAGAGCATAAAATCATATACCTATTCATAGAGAACTCGATCAAATTGGTGCAGCCCTGTGCAAAGTGAAGAAAGAATCGATCGTCAAAGAAATCACTAAAACACCCACTTGATCGATCGATAAAAATTGGCTTCTTTAATTTAGAAAAGCCCTAGTTTGTAAATGTGGAACAAACGAAGAAAAGCATCCAAATTCAAAGATCGAAGAACAAAGAGCCGGGCCGAAGAAATAAAAGAGAAAAGGGGATCAGAAATCTAATTACTTGATTTCATTTGGGCCGGCTTATATTTTGGGCTTTTATTATTAAAAATTAGGGTTTTGATTTTTAAATTGTTTTTTAAATTGTAATTTTTCTTTTAAACTTTTGTAATTGTCTAGTCGCGTGACTAGGGGACGAACTACGGTGGTGTAGTTCGAGAATTCGCAACTCAATGGTTGAGTTACGGTAGGGTTTTGAGCGAAGAGTTTGGTTAGTCGATAGGGGGTGTCATGAGTTTACGTGTGTAAGCGTCTGACTACTTAATTTCTAGTAGAAACCTTGGGGGCAGCATGTAGGCAGGATTTTGCTGAAGTTGGGTGAACTTTTTTGTTCTATTTTCTGCTTTTATTATTCTGCTATTATCTGTGCTGCTTTTACTCTTATATATCTATGTTGCGATTATTTTATACTTTCACAATAAATTTTCATAATTAATACTATCACCCTATTCACCCTCCTCTAGGGTGAAATCGATCCTACATTATACTCCTCTTTAATGGCCTCAAGTCTAAAAGAAACTATGGCAAAATATTTTGCAAAAGAAAATTAAATTATGTAAGTAAAGTGTGAAACACCTCAAAACTCCTCCTTTTCCTTCTCAACACCCATGACCACCACCATTTCCCGTCAAAGCCGTGCCTTTCTCCCTTTAAAGCCTAGGCCATGAGCTCCTTCACCCATTCCAAGGCAAAGCCGAGCACCCTAGGAGCTAGAGTGCAAGTGATCGGGAGATAAAAAACCTAGTTAGCGAAGCTATAGTCTTTTATAAAATTAACCACTTAATCCAAGGTGAGAAAACTCCATTTATATTTATGTACTTTGGTTGATGATATGATATGTTGTTTGGTTGCTATGATTTGAACATTATGTTGGTTGTGAAGTATGTTGATTGGATGTGTAAAACAAGTCATGTTTAAATACACGTCGAAAATCATAAAGGAAATCACTTTCCATTTTATAAATAAAATAATGTATATGGAATGTTTAAACCTCTTTGAAAATGGTATAAAGTTATCCAGTAATGTTTTGTAAACATTTAGAAGTGTTTCGATGAAGTTTGAATGTAACATGAAAAATTGGTTAAAATAAGCACACAGTGGAACGGTAGTTTGCGATTTCGCGCTGTAAAAGTTCAAATCCATTTATACGATGGATTCGAATTCGAATTTCTTTGAAATAAGAATTTTTCAAACTCTTATAATCATAGTTTTCAAAAAAAATAAAAAATTGAATTTTTTTTTTGAAATTTTAAAATATAAGCAAAACAAGTTTTCAAAATAATTACGGTTTTGTAGTTCAAAATACAAAAAGGGATTCTTTAAAAATTACATTTTGACATTCTTTAAAATTGTGGAAAAATAATTAGTAATATGTCAAAATGTTCTAAAAGAGATTTCATTTGTAAATATGGACTTCCAAATGATATAAAAGTTGTTTTAACCAAATAAGCTTTTAAAAACGCTATTTGCTGCACTTTTTAATAACTTTTGCAAACAATGGTTTTAACTTAATGATTCTTTCCCGATTCTTTTGTGAACCTATTCAAATAAATGGTTAAGTAATTTATAGATGATTAAGAGGCTTAAAAAATAAGTATGCAGGAATGACTAATACATTTGTTTCGTTTGTGAGTGTCATAGATAATTCATCCGAGAAATGAAACAAATCGAAGGGAAAGCCTGAACTCTAAAATTATTAAAATTTAGTTATGTATATTAAAAGATTTAGAGTCAATCAAATAACTAGATCACCTTATGGGTGACAGAAAGGTAGTCCCTAGGCTTGGGTTTGAGAAACTAGTTGCCTGCCCTCCCTAGCTACCCGGACTGGCATGATAGAGAGGATAGTAAATTTGATTTACCCAAATTAAAATTCTCAAAGTATAAAAGTATAAATTGCATCAAGTAATCAAGTCAAGTAGACTGCACATGAAGACAAACTTAAGTGAAGGAAAAGTCAGTGATGTACACATGTCGACAAGGCACCAAACACAAACAAGTTTCAACATGAACTCATGTGGTAGTGCAAACAAAACTCAAGCACCAGACTCGACCAAGAGCAGACTACAATATCAAAGTAAGAATGGATACAACAAAACTAATAACAAACATGCTCAGTTCTAACAAGGACAATATGCATACATACATGAACTGCGTGACTCGATAACAAGCTCCAGATGGTAAACAAGTGGTGCACATGTCAACCATAATAATGAAGAAACCACACAATGCAACAAAATACAAGTGTCGACCAGACTGCACATTCAAGTACAAGCCCAAGTGCATGAAAACAATGTAAGCAAGTGTAGCCTGTACAGGAAGTATACAAGCAAATGAAGAATCTTATATCCAAAGACTAGACAAACAAGGACATATTCAAGTACATCGAACCACAAGACCAAGCCATGCACATATAAAAAAATCAGACTGAAGATCAAAACATGAGTGCAATAGGACAACTCGACTAGCATGAACCAGATAGATCAGTGAACAACAAGTGGCTAAAGGAACAAATGAAGTACACAAGTGAATGGCAACAAACATCAAAATTTCATATGCAATCAGGTCTCAATAGCATAGACTCAAAGGAACAAACCAATGTGAATGCAATGCACATAGAACAGACAAGATCATATAGATGACACCAATGTACACATATAAAACTCTAGACGATGCAATGTACAAGTACAGGATACAATGATGCAGAAGTTCGAACCAAAAATAAGGTCGTAGAAGATTTCAAACTGAAGTCAAATTTGAATGGCAGAAAATTGAAACCGTGGTGAGCAAGAAAAATTCCCAAAGCAATTTGAAGCCGTGATGAGCAAGCCATCGTCAAATTATACGAAATTGAAGAAGTCAAAAATCATCTCAGGCATTCAAACATAAACAAGTGGACAAACAAAATTATTGACGAATTCAAATGGATTTATACGAACAAAAATATAGGAATTCGAATCCTATAAAACCCAGTCATTATCGGCCGTAAAAAGCATTGAGTTCAAGGAAATTAACCAGTAAATCAAAGAGCATAAAATCACATACCTATTCGTAGAGAACTCGATCAAATTGGAGAAGCCGTGTGCAAAGTGAAGAAAGAATCGATCGTCAAAGAAATCACGAAAACACCGACTTGATCGATCAATAAAAGTCGGCTTCTTCAATTTAGAAAAGCCCTAGTTTGTAAATTTGGAACGAACGAAGAAAAGCTGCCGTTTTCAAAGACCGAAGAACAAAGAGCCAGGCCGAAGAAATAAAAATGAAAGGATGGTTACAAATTTAATTACTTGATTTAATTTGGGTCGGCTTATATTTTGGGCTATTATTATTAAAATTAGGGTTTTGATTTTGACATAGTAAATTTTCTTTTAAACTTTTGCAATTGTCTAGTCGCGTGACTAAGGGACGAACTACGGTGGTGTAGTTCGAGAATTCGCAACTCAGTGCTGAGTTTTGGCAGGGTTTTGAGCGTAGAGTTGGGTTAGTCGATAGCGGGTGTCGTGAGTTTACGTGCGTAAGCGTCTGACTACTTAATTTCTACTGGAAACCTTGGGGGAAGCACGTAGGCAGGGTTTTGCAAAGCTGCGTAAATCTATGTGTTCTATTTTCTGATTTTATTATTCTACTATTATCTGTGATGCTATTACTCTGTTATATCTGTGTTGCGATTACTTTATACTTCCACAATAAAATTTTATAATTAATAGTATCACCCTATTCACGCCCCCTGTAGGGTGAAATCGATCCTACAAGTGGTATTAGAGTTAGGTCCAAAAGCCATTTTTGTTTTAAAAATTTTGATTTTTCAAAATCCAATTTTTATTTGAATTTTTAAAATGGTTTCTTTTAATATTTTTTTGTTGAGGGTCGGACCAATATTATTCCTCTAATTTTTGATGGAACGGATTTTTTGAATTGGAAACTAAAAATGGAATTTTTTTTTAAAATCTATTAATGTCAAATGTTGGAATATTATTAAAAATGGGTGTGATATAACAGATGAAAAAATTACTTCGATTAATGCTCTTGCTATGCATATAATATATTCTAATATTAACCAAGATAATTTTAACTTTACCTCTTATTGTGAAAGTGCACAGGAAATCTGGAATACTTTTGAGGCGATATATGGTGCAAAAGTCAACAACTATGAGAGATCCCCCATAATCGACTCTGTTAAATAAATGTGCTTAGTAGGATTGTTAAAAGGCAGTAGTGATGATAATGATGATGGAGCAGTTGAGCTGACATTACTATTGAAGAGATTCAAAAAGTGAAACCGCAAATACAAAAATCCAGCTCTAAATCAAAAATTGAAAAGCAGAATAGTCAAAGCACTAGACAACTCTGAAGAACGGGAAATCATCTGTCATAAGTGCAACCAACTAGGTCATATTAAGCCAAATTGTCCTCAGAATCGACACGGCGAAGAAAAGAAATCGAAAAGGAAAAGTTTTGCAGCCACGTTGAAAAAAGTGATAACGATTGTAAGAGTACTGAAGTAAGAGTGATAAAGGAGATCTGTTCCTTCGAGGTAATATAACTGATAGCGAAGATGACAAGCCAAGTGAGGTATCAAAACTTACTCACCCAGAATTACATATATATTTCCACGAATCAAATGGCTGTTTTGAACAACTTAGGGAGAAATATGCCAAAACTGAATCACAAAGAGATACTTTGATTGATTTAAATAAACAGCTTGATCGATTAGTTAAAAACTATCAAAGTAAGATCCCTAAGTGTGATAAGTGTCGAACATTCGAAGAATAAATTAAAAAATCATAAATTAAAATTAAAGTGCTTGAAAATAAAATTCCGATTATAAAAGAAAGTGAAAACACGAGGAGAGAAAATTCTATTAAAAAGTGCACACAATTATCGAACGAAAATGAATCTCTCAAAACACAAGTCCAACAATTTTTTAAAACTATAGGAAAATTTTCCAAAGGAGAATGATCGTTAAATATGCTATTAGGGAAACAAACTGTCAATCCTGCTAGAGAAGGACTTGGGTATAACCAATCTAAACTTGTTAAAAGTGAAATTAAAAAAGTCGATTCTATGTGCACAATTTATAGAAAAGTTGGACATAGTCAAAACATTTGCTAGTATAGACCCAAAAATGTGAACACCATGCCAATTTAGGTTCCAAAAGGCAAAATATAAAGTCTCTTAAAGTTAAACAAGTCTAGGAACCGAAAGGAACATATATAAATAGTTTTAGGTCTCTATAGACTTATTTTTCAAAATCATTTGCCACTAAAAATCATGGACCAATAAAAAGAAATAGGTCACATAAATATTCTCTCGTGTAGGTGTGGTAGCAGGGTTAGGAACAACAACAATGCTCTTTGGATTCTGGCTGTTCTTGGTACACGAAGGGCGACAAATCAAAGTCCCTTAGCCTAGTACAAAAGTGGTTGAACCACAATAAGCAACCATGAAAAATTATCGTAAAGGTAAATAGGTAACGGTATATTCATTTTGAACGATATGTTAAATGTGATAATCTGCACCATAATTTGAATTAATTCAGCCGGTTATGTGATAATAAATGTTGATTATGATTCTGACTTATGAAATTTGTTGGCCGATTATCTTTTTATGCCGAGAACACTACAATCCTTGAAATGCTTCATATAGATCTGTTTCGTTTAATGATGGTGATTTCTCTTGATACACGAGGATATATTTGACACTATGTTCACTATTTGTTGATTTTCACGGCTTCAATTCAATTTCATTTAGAAGCTGTTAAAAGCTGTCTAAAGATATTTGCTGCACACTTCATGGTCTGGTCTATGATATCCAACTAATGATAATCTATAGTGAAAGGAAAATTTAGATGCAAAGTACACTGATAAACTAGTTGATAGAAAAATTACTGGTGGAACGTGTTTTATGTAGAGACATTCACTAGCTGCATCGAATTTCAAAGAAAATATCTGCATATTTTTCATTTCAATTGAATTTCAAACAAAAGACATTTTTTTATAAAACCCCTTCAATAAAATCATTTTTTTTGACCTTATTTCAGATTATTCATTTTAGAAAATTTTATTTTATAGTTATTTTTGGATTTGATCTTAAATGAGTACATTGACTAATCTGACTCCCTACTGATTATCAAAAAGATAAATAGTGAATGAAAAAGTGACAAGTGTTGATATTAATCATATATTATAACTTGAGACGGTATAATTAGTAAATTTCTTTAGAAATTTAAATAAGACTTATAAAAGTTTTTGTTGGCAAAAATTCCATGACCATTTCTATTTCCGTTATATTTCTATCGACAATCACTCATCAAAATCCAATATAATATGCCAATATGGTATTTTTAATAGGAAATTATGCACTTTCATTTTATTATATTTTTTTAGAAATAAAAAACACCCAAAGTATTCACTCTCATATAAAAGTCCTCAGGATCATGCATGGGTGAATTACATGGAATTTTTGATCATGTGCTTCCATGCTCATTTAAATGTCCTCATGGTTACACATGTATGGAACACATATCAAAATTGATTGATTAAATAGACAAGTTGATTCTAATCCCATTTAAAAGTCCTTACGGTTATGCGTGGTTAGAAGATACTTGAATTCATTTTAAAAAAAAATTGGTATACTACTAATCTCATTTAAAAGTCCTAACGATTATGCATGGTTAGTAGATATTCAAACTCCTTAAATATATGGTTTTATATGATGACATCATCACTATCATTGTAAAGTGGAATATGCACCTAACAAAGTATTTATGATTTTTGTCTGATTTCTTATTGAAATTTCATATTTATACTCGATTGTGTATTATTATTGTATTAATATCTATCACTTTATCTCTATTTTTCTAACACTATTAATCTTTTGCTGATAACAAAAGGGGTAGAGAAAGTTATGATTTTGGAAAATAAAGGTCAAATATTTTATTTTGTATTCTCTATATGCATCTAGGCTCATTTGCATATTTTTATTTATTTACATGCATTTATGAACGGGGAGCTTTGTTGTACAGAGGGAGAATTCAAATAGGAGGAGCAAATAGAATGACCAAAAACATTTAATAAATTCAAAATCTTAAATATATGTCTGTTATCATCAGAAGGGGGAGATTGTTGAATATGAAAGTATATGATTTTTGTTTGATGATAATAAACATATATATATATATTCATTTATATGTATTTGTTAACGTACTATTTTATTTTCACATAATTAAAAAAATATTTGCTGAATAAAATAAATAACACACAATTCAAATTCAAACGGATATTTTATTCAAACAAATATTTATTACAATTTTGAATAGTACATATTTGAGCTCTCACTATATACATACAATTTGCAATTACATTACAATTTCAATCACATCACACATTTCACTATACATATATTTGCACCTCACTACATATCACTCATACTCGTATTTATCTTCAACTCTATTTTAGATTGAATCCATCATCTGAGCGATCTGCAAAATAAACACTAACGTAGTAAAATTGAAAAGAAAATATTTTGCAGTGTAAAATAAAATATATTTTGAAAATATTTTTTGCCTCAGCTATTTGGGTTGTTCGTCATCATTTTGAATTCATCATACACAAACAACTTATGACATGCATAGTGTATCACTGTACATGCCACAAGACCGTGCACACCAATATACACTTGATAAAATTATAGGGACAGGTGAGCACAAGGTCAAACCCAAATCAAAAGCCGGGTTCATCTGAAGTGAAATACAAATTAAGTCATGATAAGAGCACAAGGTCAAGCCCGAGCTATAAGTTGGATTCAACGCAGGTGCATTACAAAATTTTCAAGTATAAGTGAATATGCAACATGCACATAAGAAGTGGTGCACTGCAAATACAAGCACAATATATACAAAGTCAATGCAACAGTGGTGAACCATGAAGAGAACAAGACTGCATTAAGTAATCAAGTCAATCAGACTGTACATGAAAACAAACTTAAGTAAAGAAAAAGTCAGTAATGTACACATGTCGACCAAGCACCAAAAAGAAACAAGTTTCAACATGAACTCATGTGGAAGTGTGGACAAAATTCAAGCACCAGATTCGACCAAGACCAGACTGCAATGTCAAAGTAAGAATGGATACAACAAAACTAAAAACAAACATGTTTAGTTCTAACAAGGACAATATGCATACGTACATGAACTATATGACTCGATAACATGCTCCAGATGGTACACAAGTGGTACACATGTCAACCAGAATAATGACGAAACGACACAGTGCAACAAAATACAAGTGTCGACCAACCTGCACATTTAAGTGCAAGCCCAAGTGCATTAAAACAATGTAAGCAAGTGCAGCCTCTACGGGAAGTATACAAGCAAATGAAATATCTGATATCCAGAGACCAGACAAACAAATACGTATTCAACTACATCGAACCACAAGACCAAGATGTGCACATGTAAACAAAACAAGATGAAGATTCAAACATGAGTGCAATAGCACAACTCGGCTAGCATGAACTAGATAGACTAGTGAAACACCAATTAGCCAAAGGAGCAAATGAAGTACACAAGTGAATGGAAACAAACATCAAAATTTCATATACAGTCAAGTCTCAGCAGCGTTGACTCGAAGGAACAAGCCAATATGATAGCAATGCATATAGATCGAACAAGATCATGGAGACGACACTAATGTACACATATAAAAATCTGGACAATGCAATGTATAATACAGGATACAGTGATGCAGAAGTTCGAACCCAAAATAAGGTCACAGGGGATTTTAAACCAAAGACAAATTTGAATGGCAAAAAATTGAAACCGTGGTGAGCAAGAAAAATTCCCAAAGCAATTCGAAGCCGTGATGAGCAAGCCATCATCAAATTATACGAAATTGATGAGTCAGAAATCGTCTCAAACATTCAAACATAATCAAGTGGCCGAACAAAATTATTGACAAATTTAAATGGATTTATACGAATGAAAATATAGGAATTCGAATCCCATAAAACAAAATCATCATCGGCCGTAAAAAGCATCGAGTTCAAGGAAATTAACCAGTAAATCAAAGAGCATAAAATCACATACCTATTCATAGAGAACTCGATCAAATTGGTGCAGCCTTGTGCAAAGCAAAGAAAGAATCAATCGTCAAAGCAATCATGAAAACACCCACTTGATCGATCAATAAAAGATGGCTTCTTTAATTTAGAAAAGCCCTAGTTTGTAAATGTGGAACGAACGAAGAAAAGCAGCCACTTTCAAAGATCGAAGAACAAAGAGCTGGGCCGAAGAAACAAAATAGAAAAGGGGATCAGAAATCTAATTACATGATTTGATTTGGGTCGGCTTATATTTTGGGCTGTTATTATTAAAAATTAGGGTTTTTATTTTTAAATTGTTTTTTTAAATTGTAATTTTTCTTTTAAACTTTTGTAATCCTCTAGTTGTGTGACTAGAGGACGAACTACGGTGGTGTAGTTCGAGAATTTGCAACTTAGTGGTTGAGTTGTGTCATGGTTTTGAGCATAGAGTTTGATTAGTCGATAACAGGTGTCGTGAGTCTACGTGTGTAAGCTTCTTACTATTTAATTTCTAGTAGAAACCTTGGAGGCAACACGTAGGCAGGGTTTCGCCAAAGTCGGGTAAATCTGTGGGTTCTATGTTCTGCTTTTATTATTCTGTTATTATATGTGCTGCTATTACGCTGCTATATCTGTGTTGCGATTATTTTATACTTCCGCAATAATTTTTTTAATTAATTGTATCACCCTATTCACCCCCCTCTATTGTGAGATCGATTCTGCATTATCCTCCTCTTTAATGGCCTCAAGTCTAAAAGAAACTATGGCAAAATATTTTGCAAAAAAAAAAATTAAATTATATAAGTAAAGTGTGAAACACCTCAAAACTCCTCCTTTTCCTTCTCAACACCTATAGCCACCACCATTTCCAATCGAAGCCGCGCCTTTCTCCCTTTAAAGCCTAAACCATGAGCTCCTTTACCCCTTCCAAGGCAAGGCCGAGCCACCTAGGAGCTAGAGTGCAAATGATCGGGAGCTAAAAACCTAGTTAGCGAAGCTATAGTCTTTTATAAAATTAACCGTTCAATCCAAGGTGAGAAAACTCCACTAATATTTATATGTACTTTGGTTGATGATATGATATGTTGTTTGGTTGCTATGATTTGATCATTATGTTGGTTGTGAAATATTGTTGTTTGGATGTGTAAAACAAGTCATGTTTAAACACACGTCGAAAATCACAAAGGATATCACTTTCCATTTTATAAATAAAATGGTTTATATGGAATGTTTAAACCTCTTTGAAAGTGGTATAAGTTATCCAGTAATGTTTTGTAAACATTTATAAGTGTTTCGATGAAGTTCGAATGTAAAATGAAAAATTGGTTAACATAAGTGCGCAATGTAACGGTAGTTCGCGATTTCGCGTCGTAAAAGTTCAGTTCCATTTATATGATGGATTCGAAGTAGAATTTCTTTGAAATAAGAAATTTTCGAACTCTTATAATCATAGTTTTCAAATAAAAGAAAACAATTGAGATTTTTTTTAAGTTTTAAAATATAAGCAAAATACGTTTTTGTAGTTTAAAATACAATACGGGATTCTTCAAATTTTACATTTTGAAATTCTTTAAAAATGTGAAAAATTAATTACTAATATATTATAATGTTTTAAAAGAGATTTCATTTATAAATATGGACTTCCAAATGATAGAAAAGTAGTTTTAACCAAATAAGCTTTTAAAACCCAATTTGCAGCACTTTTTAATAACTTTTGCAAACAATAGTTTTAACTTAATGATTTTTTCCCGAATATTCTGTGAACCTATTCAAAAAGATAATTAAGTAATTTACAGATGATTAAGAGGCTTAAATAATGAGCATGCAAGAACGACTAATATATTCGTTTCATTTGTGAGTGTCATAGAAAATTCGACCGAGAAATGAAACAAATCGAAGGGAAAGCCTGAATGCTCTAAAATTATTAAAATTAAATTATGTATGTTAAAAGATTTAGAGTCAATAAAATAACTAGACCACCTTATGGGTGACAGAGAGGTAGTCCCTAGGCTTGGGTTTGGGAAAATAGTTGCATTCCCTCATAAGCTACCCGGACTGGCACGAAAGAAGGGACAATAAATTTAATTTACCCGAATCAAAATTCTCAAGTGAAAAGTATAAATCGCATCAATTAATCAAGTCAAGTAGGCTGTACATTAAGACAAACTTAAGTGAAGCAAAAGTCAGCGATGTACACATGCCGACCAAGCACCAAACAGAAACAAGTTTCAACATGAACTCATGTGGAAGTGCAGACAAAATTCAAGCACCAGACTCGACCAAGACCATACTGCAATATCAAAGTAAGAATGGATGAAACAAAACTAAAAACAAACATGCTCAGTTCTAACAAGGACAATATGCATACATGAACTACATGACTCGATAACAAGCTCTAAATGGTACATAAGTGGTGCACATGTCAACCAAAATAATGGAGAAACCACACGGTGCAACAAAATACAAGTGTCGACCAGACTGCACATTCAAGTGCAAGCCCAAGTGCATGAAAACAATGTAAGCAAGTGCAGCCTCTACAGGAAGTATACAAGCAAATGAAAAATCATTTGTCCAGAGACTAGACAAACAAGTACATATTCAAGTACATCGAACCACAAGACCAAGTCGAGCACATATAAACAAAACCAAATTGAAGATTCAAACATGAGTGCAATAGGACAACTCAGCTAGCATGAGCCAGATAGACCAGTGAACAGCAAGTAGCCAGAGGAGCAAATGAAGTACATAAGTGAATGGAAACAAACATCAAATTTTCATATGCAATCAGGTCTCAACAGAATAGACTCGAAGGAACAAGCCAATGTGACAGCAATGCATATAGACCAGACAAGATCATAGAGATGACACTGATGTACGCATAAAAACTCTGGATAATGCAATGTACAAGTACCGGATAAAGTGATGTAGAAGTTCAAACCAAAAGTAAGGTCGCAGGGGATTTCAAAGCAAAGTCAAATTTAAATGTCAGAAAGTCGTGGTGAGCAAGAAAATACCCAAAGCAATTCGAAGCCGCCATGAGCAAGCCATCGTCAAATTATACGAAATTTAGGAAGTCGAAAATCATCTCAAGCATACAAACATAATCAAGTGGCTGAACAAAATTATTGACGAATTCAAATGTATTTATACGAATGAAAATATTGGAATTCGAATCCTATAAAACCCAATCATCATCGGCCATGAAAAGCATCGAGTTCATGGAAATTAACCAGTAAATCAAAGAGCATAAAATCACATACCTATTCATAGAGAACTCGGTCAAATTGGAGTAGCCGTGTGCAAAGTGAAGAAAGAATCAATCGTCAAAGCAATCACGAAAACATCCACTTGATCGATCAATAAAAGTCCGCTTCTTCAATTTAGAAAAGCCCTAGTTTGTAAGTTTGGAATGAACGAAGAAAAGCAGACATTTTCAAAGATCGAAGAACAAAGAGCCAAGCCAAAGAAATAAAAGAGAAAGGAGGATCAGAAATCTAATTACTTGATTTAATTTGGGCCGGCTTATATTTTGGGCTGTTATTATTAAAATTAGGGTTTTGATTTTTGAAATTGTAATTTTTCTTTTAAACTTTTGTAATTGTTTAGTCGCATTACTAAGGGACGAACTACAGTGGTGTAGTTCGAGAATTCGCAGCTCAGTGGTTGAGTTTTGGCAGGGTTTTGAACATAGAGTTAGGTTAGTCGATAGCGGGTGTCACAAGTTTACGTGCGTATGCGTCTGACTACTTAATTTCTAGTAGAAACCTTGAGGGCAGCACGTAGGCAGGGTTTTGCCAAAGCTGGGAAAATCTGTGTGTTCTATTTTCTGCTTTCGTTATTCTGCTATTACCTATGCTGCAATTACTCTGTTATATCTGTGTTGCGATTACTTTACACTTCCACAATAAATTTTTATAATTAATAGTATCACCCTATTCATCCCCCTCTCTAGGTGAAATCAATCCTACGAATGGTATGAGAGCTATGTACAAAAGCCATTTTTAATTTATCAAAAAATAATTTTTATTTGAATTTTTAAAATGGCTTCTTTTAATAATGTTTTTGTTGAGGGTCGGACCAATATTATTCCTCTTATTTTTGATGGGATAGATTTTTTGAATTGGAAATAAAAAATGGAATTTTATTTAAAATATGTTAATGTTAAATGTTGGGATATTATTAAAAATGGGTGTGATATAATAGACGAAAAAATTAATTCGATTAATGCTCTTGTTATGCATGTAATATATTCTCATATTAATCAAGATAATTTAATCTTTATCTCTCATTGTGAAAGTGCACAGGAAATCTGGAATACTTTTGAGGCAATATATGGTGCAAAAGTCAACAACCGTGAGAGATCCCCCATAATCGACTCTGCTAAAAAAATGTGCTT
This sequence comes from Allium cepa, assembly GCA_030765085.1. Classification (NCBI taxonomy): domain Eukaryota; kingdom Viridiplantae; phylum Streptophyta; class Magnoliopsida; order Asparagales; family Amaryllidaceae; genus Allium; species Allium cepa. The sequence goes on from CM060938.1 coordinate 521,596,859, forward strand.
AGCAGGATTGGTAAAAGGCAGTAGTGATGGCAATGATGATGGAGCAGCTGAGCTGACATTACTAATGAAGAGATTCAAAAAGTGGAACCACAAATACAGAAATCCAGCTCTAAATCAAAAATTGAAAAGCAGAATAGTCAAAGCACTAGACAACCCAGAAGAACGGGAAATCATCTATCACAAGTGCAATCAACTCGGTCACATCAAGCCAAATTGTCCTCAGAATCGACACAGCGAAGAAGAGAAATCGAAAAGGAAAAGTTTTGCAGCCACGTTGAATAAATATGATAATGATTATAAGAGTACTAAAGTAAGAGTGAGAAAGGAGATCGGTTCCTTCGAGGTAATATAACTAATAGCGACAATGACAAGCCAAGCAAAGTATCAAAACTTACTCATCCAGAATTACTTATATGTTTCCATGAAGTAAATGGCTGTTTTGAATGACTTAGGGAGAAATATGCCAAAATTGAATCATAAAGAGATACTTTGATAGATTTAAATAAATAGATTGATTAATTAATTAAAAACCATCAAAGTAAGATCCCTAAGTGTGATAAGTGTCCAACATTCATAGAAGAAATTAAAAAATCAGAAATTAAAATTAAATTGCTTGAAAATAAAATTCTGATTTTAAAAGAAAGTGAAAACAAGAGGAGAGAAAATTCTATTAAAAATTGCATGCAATTGTTGAACGAAAATGAATCTCTCAAAACACAAGTCCAACAATTGTTTACAACTTTAGGAAAAATTTTCAAAGGAGAAAGATCGTTAAATATGCTATTAGGGAAACAAACTATCAATCCTGTTAGATAAGGACTTAGGTATAATCAATCTTAACTTGTTAAAAGTGAATCAAAAAAGTTAATTCCTTGTGCACAATTTGTAGAAAATTTGAACACAATCAAAACATTTGCTGGTATAGACACAAAAATGTGAAAACCATACCATTCTGGGTTCCAAAAGGCATAAATATAAAGTCTCTTAAAGTTAAACAAATCTAGGTGCCGAAAGGAACATATATAAATAGTTTTGGGTGTCCACAATTTTCAAAATCATTTGCCTCTAACAACCATGGACCTATAAAAACAAATAGGTCATAAAAATATTCTCTCGTGTATGTGTGGTGGCAGGCTTAGGAATAACAACAATGCTATCTGGATTCTGGCTGTTCCAGGTACACGAAGGGCGACAAATCAAAGTCCCTTAGCCTAGTACAAAAGTGGTAGAACGACAATGAGCAACCACAAAAAATTATCGTAAAGGTAAAATAGGTAATGGTATATTCATTTTAAATGATATATTAAATGTGATAATTTGCACCTGTAACTACCCGTAAATTTTCAATAATTAAAATTGTTAATTTAATAAGATTTTGGTAAATAAATTTGGAAGAAATAAAATTTTTGTAATTTAATAATGAAATGAATGTTAAAAATGAAATGTAACAATGGTAATTAAAACTAATTATTAACAATTGAAATGAAATTACAATTAATTGAAGTAATGTAAATTGTTATACTTGGCTATAAATTGATGTAAGAAAACAAATGCAAACATTAAATTTATAAGTGAAATAGTATGAAATAAATGACCATTGAATAAAGATTGGGTGTATATGAATTGTAACATTTGAGTGTAAATAAATGAATTAGTATATAATTTATGGCAATTAAATGAACTTTAATGTTATATTAATGAGAACTAATGCAATAACTATGTGAATGTAATAAAATAAATAGAAATGTAAATTTTTTCATGAAGTAATAATTGATGAAAGAATGGAAATAAGATAAAATAAGTAATTGGATTTAAATCTCAATTAATGTAATTGACAAAATTACACATTTTGAAATATAGTCATGAATACAAATTTAAGATGTAAATAGGGGTACATTAATGTAATGGAATGTAAAACTAATATAACTTTGCTTATAGAATAATTGATTTAGATAAAAGGGATCGGAATTGAATTAAATCAATTTATTTGAGTTAATTATAATAAATTGGAATTCAATTCATAATAAATGGATTTATTATAGGTAAATGAAATTAAATACTTTGTTAATTGGAATTAGGATGATATGGGAAATTTTAATGTATTAGGTTATAAACCAATGTTAATGTTACCATTTGGACAATAAGTTAATAATTGATTTAATAACAAATCGGGAAATTAAATAAATGGATTTATTGTAACTTCAATTGATAATTTATGAATATATTGAAATTGAAATTTAACATTGTAATTGGTGAAATAATTTACATTGAATTGATACAGAAATTTGTTATAAAGGATTATATATTACTAAAGTAATCCAAGATGATAAAAATTATAAATTATAGAATTTGAATAGAAAGTGATTTTATTAATATAATATTAATTTATTTTAACTGAAACATAGCCATTTTGGCCATTGACTCGCATTTCGATGAAACTAGTTTCATCGGATACGTAATAGTGAGTTAGTGTAGGATTTTAAGTTTCGTATCGCTCGGACTTGTCGTTTGATCGTACGAGCTCGAAACGCCTAGAAATCTATTTAATTGAAATCAATTGAAATCGAGTTGAAATGATTTGATTTTAGCATAACTTCTTCATAAGATGGAATTTGGACTTGAAACCTGTTCCATTGTTTTTAAATGTTTAAAAACATCTATGTTGATATATAAGTTGACCCATTTTCATTCTGAAGTTGAAATGGGCTTTTCAGGTCATTATCGTTCAATGAAATCCTGTCCATCTATTCTTTTTTAAGCTTTTTCTATAAATACCTTGTTATAAACCCTAGCCTATTTCTTATGTTCATTATTCTGCACAGACAATTTCAGTTGCTTCTCCTCATTCCAATGGCAGACAAAACAAGAATTCCAATTGCAATTTCAAATAAAATTCAATGCCAAAAATTCAAACTCCTCGATACCTATCAAATTATATATTTATTTGAAGCTCTCGACGAGCGCAAGTTAATTCTGCTGTTCAGTTTTGGATCCAGATTTCCTTCCTGGTCGGAATTGGCAGATTTAGTCACGGCTGTTTGTTTCATCATATGGACTTCGATGGATCATCAAATCGACGATACCATTGCGGAGAGAGGGTGTAGTGGAGGCCATCGGTATCATTCATTCTGTCGATAAATGGTAGGATCGGTCAAATCAATTCGATCAGGGTTAGCCTTTTGACCGGTGGCTGTGATTTTTTTCGACCTCGAGGGGTTGGCTAGTGGTGTCGTGTGGCTTCGGGGTGAGGCGCAGGAGGAGGCGCCGAATCAGGCATGTCGTTGTGGCTGGGTGCGATCGTCGGCGAGCACGACGAGTTTGAATGAAGGTGGCGGCTAGGGTTAAGTCGTGTGCTGTGTTTTTGGAAGAAGGCTAGGGTGCGAATTGAGGTGACACGGCATATATATTTTATTTTTATTTTTATTTTTGATTTCAATCTAAATCGCATAACTTCAAATTTTAATATCTTTTGCATGCGAGCTTGGATTTGGGCGTGGTTTTTTGCGTTGGGATCGTATTAATATCCCAGACACTTTGACGCTACTTTGGAAGAATTTGGAGACTATTTGAATTTTAAGTTTAAATTGGAGTTAAATTCAATTTAAATTCAAGTATGAGTGTTTTGACCCACTCACAACCTTTAAAATTTCTTATATCTGTTAAATTAAATTTATGAAGTGATCGGAAATTTATTTATGACTGTTTGATATATTTTGAATCATCATCTCAGTTAATTTGAATTTAATTGGGTTAAATAGCTATTTGGTTTATTATTGAATATAAACTGCCAAATATATGTTATTTATTATCTGTTTTATATTGATGTTATTGGTTGAATTGGCTGATGATTGTGATAAATGTTTGATTGTTGATATTAGATGAATGGATATTGTATTTTATATCGTTATTAACTGCAAGTTGTTATGGGTATTTATTTCATTCGGGGTTGTGGTTTGAAATGATATATAACCGTAGAATATTAAATTGCGGATTGAAATGATAGATATCCGTATCACTTGACCCTAGGGTAAAAAATTACATACGGACACCAGATTGGTTAAATTAAATGGTTTTAAAAATCCCTAATTTTTTTGAATGCAATTAAATGAGATTTTGAAGTAAAACTGCATTTATATAAGTTGAAGTATTATTGTCAAATCAAATTTTATGTTAAATGCGAATTCGGTTTAAAGGAATGGTTTTAAGAAATTGAATTTGTCAGGATTGCGTTATTTGAGTTGTTGGGAAATATAACTTTGAAATGTATTAAAATTGGAATAATTTAAAGTGATATTTTGAACATGTTTGGAAGTGATATTGAATTAAATGATTTATCGAGAAATTGAAATGGTCTGAATTGGTTGAAATGAAATAAATAGTTTTAAGTTGATATAAATTGCAAATTCATGTTTTCAATTATAAGCTTTTTTTAAATATATTATTTTTAAGGTTCTAAATTTTAAGATTTTCAGATTTATAAACTATTTTAACCTATATTAACGGATTAAATCAATTTAATCTATTTTAAAACCATTCAATTTATTTTTAAAACTAATTAAACCGGTTTAACTTATATTAAATCTAATTATTTTAAAATAGGTTAAACTAATTTAACTATTTAACTATTTTAACTAATAAAATATATTTATAATTATTTTAACTATTTATAACTATTTAAACTAATTTCTAAATTTTCAGACTAAGGAAAAAGGGAAGTGTTTTATTCAATTCATTGTTTTAAAGGCAAAAATGATGAAATGACCTAAATTGGGATTTAAATGTATAATAAATCAAAATTGATGATTTTGAAGTAATGAGTTAACCTATTTTTGGAAATATGGTTTTGGAAGAAACTATGATTTGAAGGTGAACATGATTTGAAACTGAATATGATTTGGAAGTAAATACGATTTCGAAAGTATTATGGTTTTGAGAATATGATATTTTTAATATCAATTGTGAATAGACTTTCGAAAGGTAAAAGAACCATCTGGTGTGTAATAAGCGATTGGTGGTTAAAGAGACCGAGATATTGTCATACTCTCTGCCAATACCGAAAACCACTTTAACAATTGTGTACATGGTGGAGATTCTAGAAATGACGTAGGAGAGTTTGGTGAACGAGTTCTGTATAGGTACGATGTGACCCTGACACCCGTGAGTCAGCATAGATGGGACTAAAATCAAGAGTTACGCCGGGCCAATTGAGGTTATTACTTTGATCGAGCACATTCCTTTGATATTACATTCCGATTTTGTGATTTGATTTGGTGGCCACCTTCGATTTTGATTTGGGAGTGTGTTCCGAGGTGAGCGGTAGTAGATGTTATGCGTTACCACCAGTCCGAATCTAAAAACGGTATATCCACCATGGCATTTCCTCATATGCCGTGTTCACATGCCTTAGCGTACCTTCTACGTGTTTTTTTGTACTATACCTATGGGACGTCCTCTGGGTCAACCGCCAGATTATGGAGGAGCTTACGCCATCGTATAGGCTGTGAAAATATATAAAATGTGTTAAGGGGGATATGGGTAACACCTTAACGCTATTTTAATACTTTACTTTACTGTAGGCACTATTATAATAGCGTATATTACTACATACTAGATAGTTTAACGGATCCTTAGGAGATATGAATCCCAAACATCTCTTAAGTTATTGCACTCACGTTAGACACTGGATAGGAGATTTCAAACCCCGTAAACATCTCTGATGCCGTTTACACTCATATTTTATTGCCATTGATTTAACTTAAATAAGATCTTTTAGTTCTGACCCGAGTGTTTCGTCTTTTCAATTCACTCAGGTCAGCCTGAGCATTTTAGGATTTGAAGACCTTATTTCTGAAAGACGAAGACAAAAACGAAGATTGTATTATTGTTTATTATATTTCACTACATCATGTATTCCGATGCATTATTTATTATTCTCTGGTATGTGTACCTCTGATCTACGTTGTATAAGTATAATTAAATGTTTTGTAAAATAGCTTCATGAATTGTTTATTTAATTATTATATTTTTTTCATTCCGCTGCAAGATTCTATTTTGCTTTTTTTCTTTCCCAGCTTTTTCTTACTCACCCCATAACATTCTGCCCTTCTGTATGGTTTGAGTCGGCACATGTGTCTGGTTAAAACGTACAAAAGGCTGGATATTACAGTTGGTATCAGAGCTTTGGTTTAGCGAAAACCTTAGCTTTATGGGGTCTGACTCTTTATTAATAGGGTAGTAATACCCTATGATGAGTCACCGAGTGTGTATATATACATGAGAGAGCGTATTTGTTAGTGGTATAAAAAGATTTCGATATTTTGTAGATTCTGTTTCATTTTGTACTATAAATTCTGGTTGGTGCATAGGACGTTATGACATCGATAGGGATTTCTAAACACTTAAAAGGAAAGACCGATACAATATTTGTTTTGAAATATAGGTAAATGAAATAATTTTGCATATTATATTTTTATATATAAAATAATGATTTATAAATGATATAAATATGGTCGTAATATATTGATTGTTAGGTAGTGAAATTTATAAATATTGATTGAGGAATAAAATTAACAAATAAATTAAATGAAAATTTGAAATTTAGAATTTAATTTTCGATGTTTTTGAAATTTCTTTCAAATGATTTTTGAATGTAATAATAATAGTATTATAAGTATTTTCTAATATAAATATTTCAATATAATTTGAAAGAATTGTTTTAAAAAAACTTTGAAAGAAATAAGTTCCGTACTCCCATCTCTGTCGCTGGTAAATGATTTCAGTGATGAGTGCAGGCATCATCGATATTCAATTTCGAGTTTCAAAGTGGAAAGACTATTGTAGTAGTAACTACACAATCATTTGATAAATAAATCTTGATTTTTAATTTTAGTATGATTTGATAGGTATATAAAGATATGGTTATATATATTATTTTAAAATGATTTGAAAATGGAACCCGGTATTTAATTAGTTCTTAAGTTTATGTTAATTAATAGTTTCAATTATTGTAGTGAAATGGAATGTAACTAATTAATAATTAGAACCTCTAAATGAAAATAAGAAATTAAATGCTAGGTTATTAATGAAATATACAAGGAATTTGAACTTTGTAACCTGTAAGTAAAAGAATGAAAATCTGAAAGATATGATTATCGAACATTTTGCTAATTAAAGGAAATAAGACAAACTTGTCTAACTTTCTATTGCATTCTTAAAAGCATATATATAACTTACCAAATATTAAAAGTCGTAATGTTTAATAAGAAAATGTAATAAGATATTATACAAGTAAAACTTAAAGTAATAAAAGTATTTAAAGAAGTTCATTAATAAATAAGAATTGATGATATATTTCTATAAACTTAAGTTATAATTGAAATGTTATTATAATTAAATAGCAAAAAGGTAAGTATTATAAATAAATGATTATAAACTTAAGTAAATGAATTGAAATGCCAAGGAATTGAATGGAACATGAATACTATTGATAAATGAATCTAAATAAATGAAAATAAGTAATAAATAAACGTAATGAAATAAAAAAAAGAAATTTACACGATATGAATAAATGAAAATGAATTTATGAAAGTATAAATGCAATAAATGAAATAAACACTAAATGAATGAATGGGAATAAAATTTTGTAAGAAGTGTAAAATTTAAGAAAGAAATTACCGAATGAAAAAAAGGTAAACAACCAATGTTGTGAAATAAAATTTGTAAGAATAAACTTTAATAATGTTAGAATTTGTTCTTTGTTTTGGTTTATGGGTTGTTTGGACAAGGATACTTCTAATTGTTTGTATGTATGAATAATTTATTTAGTTTCATCTGAGACTGTTGAGTAAATGGTATACTTAATATTTTATTTGCCATTCTATGCAATTTAAAATTGTCTAAGCCCGAACTAACTATTTGTCTTAGCTGATATGGATGGATAATTGGTTTGTTTTGATTTCATGTGATGGTTGTATGCTGTGGTTTCAAGTGATTATTGTTTTATTGATTAGTTTGTTAGTGGTTGAAACAACCTTAAATATTCCATTTCATATAATTATTAACTCTTTTGGATTATATAAGTGAAATACAGGTTTATGAAAGTAATTGTTGCTGCTTTTGGTTTCATAAAATAAGCGTTAACTACCCGACGAATAGGTACATTTTCAGATTACAGTTTTCTAGCGATATTATATTATTTTCCCATGTTGGGATCTATTATTTTGAAAAATATACGAGATATTGATATATTTGATATTATATTTTCTCCCGAGCCTATCCATACAAAGGAGACTCTACCGAAATTTTTTCGTGAATTTTGGACTTAGGAAAATTCTGAAAAATGTTTTCCAAACTTTATTAATTTGAGTATGAAAATATTTAATGGTTATAAATTGGTATATTTTATTTAAATTAATTAATTTTGTAAATTTATTTGTTTACAAAGTTAATATTTTTGAATAAGATGTATTGTTTACTTTATTCTTTCTTTCCCTTCTTTTTCCTTTTCGGGGACGAAAAGTTTTGAGTGAGGGAGAGTGCAACGATCCGTAAATTTTTTATAATTAAAATTGTTAATTTAATAAGATTTTGGTAAATAAATTTGAAAGAAATAAAATTTGTGATTTAATAATGAAATGAATGTTAAAAATGAAATGTAACCATGGTAATTAAAACTAACTATTAACAAATGAAATGAAATTACAATTAATTGAAGTAATGTAAATTGTTATACTTGGCTATAAATTGATGTGTAACGACCCGTAAATTTCAATAATTAAAATTGGTTAAATTTGTAAGATTTTGTAATTAAATTTAGAAAAAATAAAAATCTTTAATTTATATTGGAGCGAATGTTAGAAATTAAATGTAGCAGTTGTAATTAAAATTAACAATTTGAAATGAAATTGCAATTAATTGAAATAATGTGAATTGTCATATTTGGTTATAAGTTAAATATAGGAAACAAATGGGAATGTTGAATTTATGAATTCTTAATAAAAATAATTACTAGAATGGAATTCAAATTGTTATAATAATGGAAAGTGTAAATTGTTGCATTTGGGTATAATATTTAGAATAAGTAAATAAAAATAGGCATTTAAATTTACCAATGAAATAATATTGCTCAGTAGTAACTGAACGTAAATTTAGGAATAAGGTTAAACCAAGTTGATAAATAATAAATGTAGTGCAATCTCAATTAATTTAAGCAATTGTGAAGTTTTAATTGATTGAAATTAGTAGAATTGGGAAATAGATTCAAAATTATATTAATTGATAGAATAATACGTAATAAATTGCAGATGAAAGGCTAATTAATGATAATAAATGGGAACTTTGGTTGTGAGTAATAAAAGCTTATTAATGTGACTACAAGGTAGAGTAACGATTATTGTATGTTGCCTATTTATGTAGCTTGTTAATTTAAAATTGGAAACCAGTTATAATAATTATAATTTAATATCACGTTAATGTTAATTAAGGTAATATTTGTAAATAATAAGGTTATTCATATTGGACAATTTGTTGTATTATAAGGCATGGAAATAAAGTTTATCAATATATTGGAAAACAATTACATTTAGTGAAATAAATGTCTCATTAATGTGGGTAAGAAGTGTAATTGTAAAGTGTAAATGTAATAAGCAATGGAAATGCATATTTTATTAATAAGTTAATATAAAGGAATAAAACCTATTGAATGAATTAAATTGTGGTTCTAATTTTGACAAATGTATATTTTTGACAACTTCAATATATTTGGAAATGATAGTTAATACAAAGGGAAGTTGGAAATTTGAATATATAAATGGAAGGGAACGCGATGTTAACTGCATTACAAAGTAATAGTAGACTCAACTAAAGGGTTAGAATTGAATCTAATCAGTTAAATTGGAATTTATTAAAAATTAATTGGATTCAATTTATAATAAAGGGATTATTTTAAGTAAATGAAATAAATACTATAATTGGTGAATTTATTTACTTTAAATTGATATGGGAATTGGTTTTAAAGAATTATAAATTACTAAAGTAATACAAGATGATAAAATTTATGAATTATAGAATTTTAATTTAAATAGTGATTTAATTTATTTAATATTAATTTATTTAATTAACTAGAAAATAGCCATTTTTTCCACTGACTCGGATTTCGACGAAACTAGTTTCATCGGATCCGTAACGGTGAATTATTGTAGGGTTTCAAGTTTCGTAGCGATCGGACTTGTCGTTTGATCGTACGGACTCGAAACGCCTTGAAATCAATGAAATTGAAATCAATTGAAATCAATTTGAAAAATATTAATTTTAGCATAACTTCTTCATACGATGGAATTTGGACTTGAAACCTTTCCCATTGCATTTAAAATATTTTAAAACATCCATTTTAATATACGGGTTGACCCAATTTCGTTCTGGAGCCAGAACGGGCTTTTTGGGCTATTTATCGTTCAGCGCGCTTATAAATCGGGTCCACCTATTCTATTTCAGCTTTGTCTATAAATACCCAGTTATAAACGCCAGCCTCCCTCTATTTCTCATTTATCTATGCGTACAATTCCTCTTCACCTCCTCATTTCAATGGCAGACAATTTCAAATCCAATTGCAAATTCCAAAATCAAAGTGAAATTTCAAACTCCTCAAAAAAATTCAGAAAAATTATATATCGAAGCTCTCGATGTACGCATCTCAGATCTGCTTTTCGTTTTTGGTTTTGAATCATCGTTTGTCTGGAAATCGCAAATCAATTATCGACCGTTCATCGTGCCACGATCAACTGTGTTAGATCGTCAAATCGAGGTTATAGTCATGTGGAGAGAGATGAATGGAGTTCATCTATGGTGGTCGTTCGACAAACTAACGGTTAGATCGAAGCCAAAAATTCGATTAGGTCACGAAAAAGGGGGGCGGCTGCAGCTTATTCGCCAACGAGAAGCGAAGGCGATCGTGTCGCGATGGCGCCAGAGCTTGGTCGTGGCTTTGGAGAGGTTTCGCGCGTGGTCGCAGCAAGCATCGGAGGGAGCGGCAGTTTTTGTCGAACGCATTACTGGATGGTGAGGCTAGGGTTTCCGTGTTCTGGTTCGTGTGTGCGTACTGTTCGGTGTTGACGTGGCATGTGAAGGAGGGGTGATGCTGTTTTGTTTTGTTTTTTTACTTTATTTTAATCTAAATTTCAATCATTCTAATGCGTATAACTCTCACCTACGAGGTCCGTTTCACGTGCAGTTTGATCCGCTAGGATCATATCGAAATTCCAGAGATGTTGACGCTGTTTTGGATGAATTATGAGACCGTTCAAATTTTGGATTTAAATCGGATTTAAATTTGATTTAAATTCAAAAGGTGAGTGTTTTAATCCACTCACAATTTCTAAAATTTCTTATGTGTGTTAAATTAATTTCTGATATGATTAGAAATTTATTTATTGCTATTTGGTATATTTTATCACCATTCCAGTTAAATTTTAATTTATTGAATTAAATTGTTATTTAATTTATTTATTGCGTATAAACTACCAGTTAAATTTTCATTTAATTTATTATTGAACATAAACTATTAGTTGATACCTGTTGTTTATTACCCGTTATATATTGATGCTATTAATTGAATTGTATGATGATTGTGATTAATGGTTGATGATGGATATTGGATGAATGGATGTTGTATTTTATATCGTTATAAACTGCAAATTGTTATTCACTTTATTTCATTCGGGATTGCGGTTTGAAATGATATATAACCGTATTTTTAATTAAATTGCGGATTGAAATGATAAATATCTGTATCACTTGACCATAGGATAGAAAATTCTATGCAGACACCGTCGGTATATATATATATATATATATATATATATATATATATATATATATATAGAAAATGATTTCTATGGTTTTGGATATAATTATACGGGTTAAATAAATATTGGTTCTTTTTTATATTATATAAAAATATTAAATATATAGTTAAATTCATGTATTTAAGCTATGTATAAATATGTTTAGTGACAATAAGTTAAAAATGGAGTTTGATCTATTAAAAAAATATGGTTAAGTATTTAAATCATATTTTATATAGAGGTTATAATGATTTAAATAAATTAATATTTGGAAGATAAAATATGAAATGGATGTGAATTAAATTATTTAAGAATTTTACTCGAATAAAATTTGATTTGAAATTTAGATAAATTTGAGATTTTATGAAATTAAATTTATTTAAGAATTAAACCAACAGGGTTAATGCGAAATTTATTAAATTGGAAATTTTAAAGGGTATAATTATTATAACTTGACTTTTGGGTCTAGGTGAATTAAATGATTATTTCAAGTATAATGAATTGAAGGCAATATCTAGTTATTTGAAATTTTGAGTTTTATTTAAATAATAAGGGGTTTATTATATAAAAAATTTCAAAACTAAATAATAGAAAATTTAATTGTTGATCGAAATCATCAAATTTAGTTTTGAAATTATGGAATTTTTAAAGCCTTGAAATATATCGAAATTGAAATGGTTATAGAAATTGAAATGTTTCGAAGTTATGAATTTCATAGCATTATGTTTTAAAGGTGTTAAAATTTCAAATGTTTGGTTTTGAAGTTTAAAATTTGGAAGTGCTATGATTTTAAAAAGGGGATATATTTGAAATAAAATGATATTATATTGATTTGAAATAAAAGGAATATCATATTGATTTGGTTTTTAAATTTGAAATGATATCGTATTTATATGGTTTTGAAATAAATATTATATCCTGGTTTTGAAGTATAAATTGTTTTGAAATGACTGCGATGTTATAATAACGTTGGGTTGTTAAAGAGACCGGGATCGGAAGTTGTCATACTCTCTGCCAACACCGAAAACCACTTTAACAACCATGTACGCGGTGGAGATTCCAGAATGAAGTAGGATGATGGCGGCGTTTCCTTTGAGGTAAATACGTGGACCCGACTCCCATGAGTTGGCATAAGGTGGCTAAAACAGGAGCAATTGATGGGCTAATGAGGTAGCACCTTTGATAGGACATATCCCTTCGATATTATACTCTGACTTTTGGATTGATTCGGTGGCCACTTTTGATTTTTTTTGATTTGGGGGTGTGGCTCGAGGTGGGCGGTAGCTGCACGCTACGCGATACAACCGGCCCGGAAGCGTAATTGGTATATCTACCCTGGCATTGCCTAGTTGTGCCGTGTCACCTACTATATCGCGCGTTGTATGAGTTTGGTTTTCTCCCGTAGCCCGTGTGGTATCCTCTGGTGGCTTCCCGATAAAGAGGTACTATGATATTGGATGGACTACTGGGACTATTACGTGTTAAGGGAAATATTGGGTCACTCCTAAACGCTATTTAAAAGTAAGTTTATTTTACTATAGACACTATTATAATAGCGAAATATTACTACATAGTAAATAGTTTAACGGATCCTCAGGAGATGTGAATCCCGAGCATCTTTTGAGTTACTGCACTCACGTTAGACACTGGATAGGATATGTCAAATCCCGTAAACATCTCTGACGCCGTTCCACTCATATTATTTACTGCTGAATTAACTTACATAAGATCTTTTAGCTCTGACTTGAGTGTTTTGTCTTTTCAATTCGCTCGGGTCAGCCTGAGCATTTCAAGATTTGGAAGACCGTATTCTAGAGGACGAAGATGAAGATTTATTGTTATTTATTATTATATTCCACTATACACTGTATTCCGCTGCATTAATTATTATTCGCTGGTATGTGCAACTTTGATATGTATTGTATAAATATAATCAAATGTTTTATAAAACAGTTTCATGAACTGTATATTTGATTATTATATTTTATCGTTCCGCTGCAAGATTATGTTTTGTTTTAATCTTTCTTTGCTTCTTCTTATTACCCCATAACAATCCGCCCTTCTGTATGGTTTAAGTCTGACGTGTGTGATTTATCGTCGATTTAAATCGTTCAAAAAGGTAGGACGTTACATGATGTACGAAAACAAATGCAAACATTAAATTTATAAGTGAAATAGTATGAAATAAATGACCATTGAATAAAGATTGGGTGTATATGAATTGTAACATTTGAGTGTAAATAAATGAATTAGTATATAATTTATGGTAATTAAATGAACTTTAATGTTATATTAATGAGAACTAATGCAATAACTGAAGGTGTGAATGTAATAAAATAAATAGAAACGTAAATTTTTTCATGAAGTAACAATTGATAAAAGAATGGAGATAAGATAAAATAACTAATTGGATTTAAATCTCAATTAATGTAGTTGACAAAATTACACATTTTGAAATATAGTCATGAATACAAATTTAAGATGTAAATAGAGGTACATCAATGTAATGGAATGTAAAACTAATACAACTTTGCTTATATAATAATTGATTTAGATAAAAGGGATTGGAATTGAATCAAATAAATTTATTTGAGTTAATTATAATAAATTGGAATTCAATCCATAATAAATGGATTTATTGTGGGTACATGAAATTAAATACTTTATTAATTGGAATTAGGATGAAATAAGAAATTTTAATGTATTAGGTTATAAACCAATGTTAATGTTACTATTAGCATGATAAGTTAATAATTGATTTAATAACAGGATTGGGAAATTAAATAAACGGATTTATTGTAACTTCAATTGATAATTTATGAATATACTGAAATTGAAATTTAACACTGTAATTGGTAAAATAATTTACATTGAATTGATATAGAAATTTGTTATAAAGGATTATAAATTACTAAAGTAATCCAAGATGATAAGAATTATAAATTATAGAATTTGAATATAAAGTGATTTTATTAATTTGATATTAATTTATTTTAACTGAAATATAGCCATTTTGGCCACTGACCCAGATTTTGACGAAACTAGTTTTATCGGATCTGTAACAGTGAATTACTATAGGATTTCAAGTTTCGTATCGGTCGGACATGACGTTTGATCGTATGGGCTCGAAATGCCTAGAAATCAATTTAATTGAAATCAATTGAAATTGATTTGAAATAACTTGATTTTAGCATAACTTCATCATACGATTGAATTTGGACTTGAAACATGTTCCATTGCGTTTAAAGTATTTAAAAACATCTATTTTGATATATGAGTTGACCCATTTTCATTTCGGAGTCGAAACGGGCTTTTCGGGTCATTATCATTCAATCAAATCTTGTCCATCTATTCTATTTTCAGCTTTATCTATAAATACCTTGTTATAAACTCTAGCCTATTTCTTATGTTCATCATTCCGCACGCACAATTCTAATTGCTCCTCCTCTTCCAATGGCAGACAAAACCAAAATTCCAATTGCAATTTAAAATAAAATTCAAAGTCAAAAATTCAAACTCAACAATACCTATCAAATTATATATCTATTTGAAGCTCTCGACGAGCGCAAGTCAATTCTGCTATTCATTTTTGGATCTGGATTTCTGGTCTGGCTGGAAATGGTAGATTTAATCACGGCCATTCGTTTCTTCGTGATGGACTTCGATGGATCGTCAAATCGACGATACCATTGCGGAGAGATGGTCTAGTAGAGGCCATCGCTGTCATTCATTCTATCAATTAACGGTTGGATCTGTCAAACCAATTCGATTAGGGTTAGTTCTTTTACCGGCAGGTGCGATTTTTTCAGATATCAAGAGGATTGGCGAGTGGCGTCGCGTGGCTTTAGTGTGAAGCGCAGGAGGAGGCTCCGACTCAGGCATGTCATTATGGCAGGGTGCGATCGTCGGCTACCGCGGTAAGTATGAACGAAGGTGGCGGCTAAGGTTAGGTCGCATGCTGTGTTTCTGGAAGAAGGCGAGGGTGCGAATTGAGGTGACGTGGCATATATATATATATATATATATATATATATATATATATATATATTGATTTCGATCTAAATCGTGTAGTTCCAAATTTTAATATCTTTTGCATGCGAGCTCGGATTTGGGCATGGTTTCTTGCCTCGGGATCATTTTCAAATCCCAGACACTTTGATGTTGGTTTGAATGAATTTGAAGACTGTTTGTGTTTTGATTTTAAATTGGAGTTAAATTCAATTTAAATTCAAAGGTACGTGTTTTAACCCACTCACAACTTCTAAAATTTCTTATGTCTCTTAAATTAAATTTATGAAGTGACTGAAAATTTATTTAAGACAGTTTGATATATTTTGAATCATCATCTCAGTTAATTTGAATTTAGGATTAAATAGCTATTTGATTTATTGTTAAATATAAACTGCCAGTTAAATACCTGTTATTTATTATATATTCTATATTGATGTTATTGGACGAATTGGATGATGATTGTGATAAATGTTTGATGTTGATATTGGATGAATGGATGTTGCATTTTATATCGTTATTAACTACAAGTTATAATGGACTTTTATTTCATTCGGGTTTACGGTTTGAAATGATATATAACCGTAAATTATTAAATTGTGGATTGAAATGATAAATATCTGTATCACTTGACCCTAGGGTAGAAAATTATATATAGACACTGGATTGGTTAAATTAAATGGTCTTAAAAATCCTTTTTAATGAAATTAAATGAGATTTTGAAGTAAAATTTTATTTATATAAATTGAAGTATTATTGAAAAATCAAGTTTTATGTTAAATGCGAATTCGGTTTAAAGTTATGATTTCAAGAAATTGAATTTGTCAGGATTATGTTATTTGAGTTGTTGGGAAATATAACTTTGAAATGTATTAAAATTGTTATAATTTAAAGTGATATTTTGAACATGTTTGGAAACGGTATTGAATTTAATGATTTATTGAGAAATTAAAATGGTCTGAATTTGTTGAAATGAAATAAATAGTTTTAAGTAGCTACTAATTACAAATTCATGATTTCAAATATAAACTGTTTTAAAACATATTATTTTTAAGGTTCAAAATTTTAAGATTTTCAGATTTATAAACTATTTTAACCTATATTAACTGATTAAATCAATTTAACCTATTTTAAAACCATTCAATTTATTTTGAAACTAATTAAACCAGTTTAACTTATATTAAATCTAATTAATCTATTTGAACCTATTTAATCTATTTTAAATATATTTAACCTATTTTAAATCTAGTTATAACTATTTTTACTATTTATAACTATTTAAACAAATTTCTAAATTTTTGGGCTAAGGAAAAAGGGACGTGTTTTATTAAATTCATTGGTTTAAAGGCAAAAATGATGAAAGATCTAAATGGAATTTAAATGTATAATAAATCAATTGATGATTTTAAAGTAATGAGTTAACCTATTTTTGGAAATATGATTTTGGAAGAAATTATGATTTGAAGGTGAACATGATTTGAAACTAAATAGGATTCGAAAGTAAATACGATTTCGAAAGTATTATGGTTTTTAGAATATGATGTTCTTAATATCAATTGTGAATTGACTTTTGAAAGGTAAAATAACCATCCGGTGTGATAAGCGATTGGTTGTTATAGAGACTGGGATCAGATATTATCATACTCTCTGCCAATACTGAAAACCACTTTACAATGTGTACGTGGTGGAGATTCCAGAAATGAAGTAGGATGGTTTGGTGAATGAGTTCTGTATAGGTATGACATGACCCTGACTCCCGTGAGTAAGCATAGATGTGACTAAAATCAGGAGCAACGCCGGGCCAATTGAGGTCATTCCTTTGGTCGGGTATATTCCTTCGATATTACATTCTGATTTTGTGATTTGATTTGGTGGACACCTTCGATTTTCATTTGGGAGTGTGTTCCGAGGTGGGCAGTAGCAGCTGCTATGCATTAATACCAGTCCGGATTTGCAAACGCTATATCTACACTGGCATTTCCTCGTGTGTCTTGTGCACATGCCCTAGCACGCCTTCTACGAGTTTGTTTTGTACCGTACCTATGCATTGTCCTCTGGGTAAACCTCCAGTTTACGGAGGAGCTTACGCCATCGTGTAGACTATGGGAATATATAAAATGTGTTAAGGGGGATATGGGTAATGCCTTAATGCTAGTTTAATACTTTACTTTACCGTAGATTCTATTATAATAGCGTATATTACTACATGGTAGATAGTTTATCGGATCCTTAGGAGATGTGAATCCCGAACATCTCTTAAGTTATTGTACTCACGTTAGATAGTGCATAGGAGATGTCAAACCCCATAAGCAACTTTGATGCCGTTTACACTCATATTTTATTACCGTTGATTTAAGTTACATAAGATCTTTTAGTTCTTACTCCAGTGTTTTGTCTTTTCAATTCGCTCAGGTCAACCTGAGCATTTCAGGATTTGAAGATCTTATTTCTGGAAGATGAAGACAAGTATTATTATTATTATTTGTTATATTTCACTACACCATGTATTCCATTGCATTATTTAATATTCTTTGTGTCAGACCCGAAATCCAATGTTCGAAAATCGACATCAAATACCTCACTTGTATTCGACTGCTGGAGATTCAAACGTTGAACTCCAGTTCAGATGGAGCTTATAACAACATTAGATGAAAATAAACAGCGGAAAAAAAATGAATATCATTGATCATGACACAGATAAAACTTTGATATAATGTCCATTACAACATCGATCACCAATATCAGAGTGCTACACATAATAAAACGACAACTCCACAGCGGAAGAACAGGATTTCAAATAGTTTCCAACATACTTCACTTCTCCTTCAAAACTCTAAGCACTTCGAAAGATTTCCAAATCCAAAAGCTTTCCAAAATCATATAGCTTCCAAAAGACTTCTACAATCCAAGCAAGCTCCAAGACATGGATAACCTGCTTCTAGGCGGCTTGTGTGGAAATTATAAACACCCAGAGTTTAGGAAGGGAACAATAAACTCCGGGTCAGTCATGGGACTGGTATGAGTAAACAAAAGAGCTGTTTGAAACAAAAAAGTTTATAAAAGAAATCCGATATGCTTTTGAAAAATGAAACTACCATAAGACCTCCCGTCACACACATAATGCAACCACACAATTGGAGGAGATTTCTTCTTATGATAGTCAAACATGCTTGATACAAGAAAACTCTTTTTATATTATTATTAGCGCATAGTGTAGAAAACATTTTCGGAAGTATAATATTAATCTAAGCCAGCATACCACATTTCGTCATATGCCTACTATAGCTACCATGTTTTGTAGCAGGTTACCGCCACGCTGCATGGCAGGTTATACAACTAAAACCGTACAGGGCTCATATTGTTTTGTCTGGATTTCCAACAAATGGTCAAGCAAAAGAACTTCCTACACCAAATGGAACGCCTCTGGATGGACGTCCCCGAGAACCTAACCGGATCTCCGCCAATACAAGGCCTGGTTATCTCTGTAACTAGGTAACTATGGACACGAGTATGCCATTCCCGGTCGTTACCAACCTTTATCCGAGGTGCTTTTCAACAAACAACCACAAAGAAATAAGTTTGCAGCAACCACAAAGTTAAGTATTGGAGCTCCATACCATGATACCACTTATAATCAGAAGAAAATGGACATACCCTCAAGGGGCGCTACTCCCAAATAACCTTGCCGCAACGATTCATGTTTCAACCATAACCGGGTTGTGAGGTTCGACGAAGTCTCGTCCACAAAGCTACGCTTTTCACAAAAGCCATGCTTCGATCAACAAATGATCAGCAGCACTCAGCATGCCACACTACTAAATTAGGAGTATATCACTGATAACCATCAACTACATAACCTTTGAACTCGTACATCTCAGAGAAGGGTGTTAAACTAAGAGAATAAATTCTCCACCACCAACAGAAATGTATTTGAAAGAGATCGGCTTTATATCTCAAAGTGTAATGTCAGACATACAACCATACAAGTCTGTTCCGGGTTCGAACATAACCGAAGGCACTTCCGAAGAAGCCCTTGCAATACGGGCATCCACAATCCCAATCGGACTCCCTATCACATACGTAGATCTCTATACCGGAGCACCTCAGTGTAGAGTCATTCGACAGGTTATCCTATCGTTTTCGAAGACATCAGTCTTCACCACCGTCTTCAAATGCTATCCATTTCATCGTATCACTATTCGAAATGGGTTATATGACACAAAGTCCTCTCTCGGCTAAACCGAATAGTGAGAGCTCAACATAAAAACACGTGGATATATCAATCACAAAGATTCATCATTAATATTCGATGTGGGTTTCAGATAACCAACTGGAATCCGACTCCCTATCACATCGAAATTCAAGTGCCGTTTTATGGGCCAATGGGTTTTCATATTCACATAGAAATATATTCATCACAGATATCACAGCTCAGCACAAAGCAATTCATATCACATAACATTATAATCACATATCAAAGATATTAATCTGATGCATAGCATTCAAAAATAATCAATCATCTTCCATTAGGATGAATTAATTGTGTGATTATAATTAATTAACCACATAATTATCTTCACTAATTAACCTTAAGTAATGATTAAATATTCTTAATTATACATTAATTAATCATTAATTATTAATTAATTAATCTTAATTAACAATTACTTAACCTCAATTATCATTTAATTGATCCTTAATGATTAACTAATAAATTAATTAATTATCTTTAATCATAAATTAATTAGATCTTAATCACCTTCATTATTAATTATTCCTTAATTAATTACCTTAATTAGTTAATCCTTAATTACAAATTAATTAACCTTTAATTAATAATTAATTATCCTTTAATTAATTATTCATTAATTATTAAGTAATTATAAATCATTAATTATTTAACTATCATTGACAATATAATTAACTTACTTTTAAGTTAACAATTTAAAACATTTGATCAATTCCCGAGTTACTTTGTTAGGTTTTATTTAAAATAAACTTTTAAATATATAAGCTTAAAACATTCATAAACTTAATTAATTTACAAAAAATTATTTCAAAACCCTTAAACTACACATTTTGACTTAATAAACAATTATCATTGTTAAAAAATAAATTTAGAAATTTATTTAACTTAGATTGTTAAAGTTTTTAAAACTGGAAAAAACATGATACCTGAGTCGACCTCGAGATTTCCCCTAGAAAATCGCTTGCTTACTTCGAGTTTTATCAAAAATCAACCCGTATGCTTTAAACTTTTCAAACTTAAATTTTTCTTAAGTATTTACCCGGCGCACCAACAAATTCACTCAAGCCCAACTTCGAGTTATCACACGATCCTCCCGAAGATCGCTTCGAGGCATCCACACCTCCTTCCTCTACCAAGCTTCCTGATACAATCAGGCCTTGTGCGCATGCACGGTCGGATCAACCACCTCCGGTCGAAGCTCCGGTCGTCAAAACGTCAGTGACAACCCTCCCAAACCATTAAACCACCCAGAAGTCAGAAATCACGATGAATTCGCAAATGAGTACTTTGACCCAAACTGGAACACGAGTTCGACCGACTAATCCACCTCGTGTCGATGACACAGATCACTAGAGTCCACCGGCCTTCATCCAGAACCCCTCCTATCGATGACGCACTGCCACCAGTTGCCCTGGTCCAGTCCGATGCGGCGACATTATTGCAATTGGTCAATTTCCGTCCATTATAGAAACATGGGTTTAAACCCTAAATCCCTTCCTACACATCGCCACAGTGAAACATAAATTTATTGGACATTTTTCTGATGATCTCCAAGTCTTCCTCCACCCCCAAGAGAAACCCCAACCATTTCCATTGCATTGATGATCGGCAATAGCCAAAAAACCCAATTTTATTCATCTTTGCCTTTCTCGGTAAATACATGTTTAAAAATTTTGATTTTGCTTTCAAAAATCATTGTTTCTAAAACATTTCAATTGATATAATTGAAACCAGAGATCATGATAATTAAATTTCCAGCATGTTTTTAAGTTTGCCTGTAATTTCAATTTTGTAGAGAATGCATTGATTTGATTTACCTAAGTCAATTTTTAGAACTTAAACCATGTCTAAATAAACAACTTTTCTTTAGATCTTGTAGTTTAATAGTGATCGAAGAAGAAGAAATCAAACTTTTTGAATAGGCAAATGCCTGTAAACCTAGGACAGAGGGTTCATTCCTGTAACAGACATGCACAAGCATGCATGTTCCTATTTATACATATATGAAACATAATTCTACTCTAGCAATATCTCATCACAACTTTACTTCACATATTTAACATTTTATCAATTTTAAAAATCAGATCAAGATAGTTTACTCACCTGAGTATTTTGAAATAGAGAAGTTGTGCTTTTTCTTAAATTTGAAAATTTTGGACAAGTTTTTTGGGTTTGTTCTTTTTTGAATTGACCGTTGTCTATGTAATTATCCTTGCTTTACTTTAGTTGTTGAAGTTGAGTCATGCTTCCTTTGATTGCTCAAAAGCTTTGAATTTTGCTTGATGGCTTTGATGTGTTGAGTTGTTTGATACTTTCCTTGATTCAGTAACTTGAATTTGATTCAGGTTTCATATTTTTGTGTTTACTGGAATTTGTTTTGAATCTCTTGTTTTTCTGGTTTTAGAATTTCTTAGGTTTTACAGACTTTTGAAAATAAGATAAAAGAGATGACAGGAAGGAGATTAAAAATGTTATATAGCTTTAATTTTTTTATAAATTTTCTTAAAAAATAAAAACAAGAAGATGACACTTGTTCATTTTTATTTCAAGATTATTACACTTGTTAAGTTGAATATGTTAAATATTAACACTTATAAATTCCTTTGCACGAGAAAATGTTTATACATTATTTATATTTATTTTGTACTTATTATTTTATAAACACATTTATGTATATTCTTTTAAATTACATTTTCTATTCATATAATCACATCCCTTTGTTATATTTATACAACTTTAAAAGAAAATGTTTTAATAATAATTTATACATTAATAAAATCATACACATATGTTAATATTTTGAATCCTAATATTTTAAGATATCTTATATTTAAATTTAAATTCAAATACAAATTCAAATTCAAATTCAAATTCAAATTTTAATTACAATCCATTCTATATATATAGATATGTAAATAAACAAACTCAATATCCATATGTTTTGAAAATTTAAAATTAATTCAAATTAACTCAAAATTAAATTCCAAAAATTCAAACAAATTACTAATTTTAAATTGATAAAATTTTGGGGATGTTACAAATCCCTCCTTCAAGAAAATTTCATCCTCGAAATTTGAAAGAGAGAGAAAGACAAACAATGAATCATATGAATATATAAAAGATAGAGAAATGGCTTACCAATCAAGATTGAATATCCACTCTGCAATTGGGGTAGGACTTCTGCATGCTATCTTCTATTTCCCAAGTACAGCCCTTTGGATCCCCACTCCATTGCACTTTCTCCAATCACACCATTTTGTTTCTTAACTGCTTCACATCAAGATCAATGAGCTTCAATGGTTCTCTTTTTACAACTAAGTTGGGAGTGATTTCCAAATCTTACTGAGCTGCCTCTTCGATAATACAGTCTAGATCGTGCACATATTTTTTGGAGGTGAGAAACATGAAACGCATTGTGCACGCCAGATAACCAGCTGGGTAGCTGCACTTTATATGCTAAAGGACTAATCCTTTCTAACATAGGAAAAGGACCAGTATAACGTTGTGCCAGCTTACCAATCTCAACACACCATGCATTGAAGAAACTTTTAGGAACACAGAATCTCCAACCTGGAATTCCAATCTCTTCTTCCACGGTCGTAATGACTCTTCTGACGAATTTGAGCAGTTTTTAACTTCTTTCGAATAAAATCAACTTTTTCTGTGGCTTTTTTAATCATATCTGGTCCAAGGATGAGTCTATCACCAAACTCGATCCAACATGCAGGTGATCGACACGGACGACCATGTAAAGCTTCGAAAGGAGCTATTTCGATGCTGGCCTGATAGCTATTGTTATATGAGAATTCAACCAGATGTAAATGGTCCTCCCAAGAACCACCAAAGTCAATAATATAAGCTCGCAAAAGGTCTTCTAAAATTCTATTTATCCTTTCAGTCTGCACATTATACTACAGGTGATAAGCAGTACTGGACTTTAGTTTGGTTCCCAGTGCAGCTTGAAATGCCTCCCAAAATCTACTAGTGAAGATCGGATCACGATCACTCATTATACTGTTGGGTATACCATGGAGATGAACAATCTCTTTTATATACGGCTCTGGTAAGCTTGCTGCTGTTCGGGTGGATTTCACTGGGATGAAGTGAGCAGTTTTAGTCAAACGATCCACTATAACCGAAATTGCTTCATTTCCTTTCTTAGTTCGTGGCAACCCGTCGATGAAATCCATCAATACTCGATCCCATTTCCACTTAGGTACTTCTAAAGCCTGAAGTAAACCCGCTAATTTCCTTTGGTCACTTTTAGTTTGCTGGCAGGTGGCACAATGACTCATATAAATAGATGTATCCCTTTTAATCGTTTCCCACCAGAAAGTTCTTTTGATATCTCGATACATCTTATTAACTCCTGGATGCATACTATGTTTGGACTTGTAACACTCTTACAAAACATCATGTTTCAGATTTGGAATGTCTGGGATACAGATCCTGTTTTTCAACCTTATAGCTCCATTATTATCGATTCCAAAACTGGAATCCTCACCTTGACGTATTCTTTTACAAATTCCTTGAGGAAATTGGTCTTCTTTTAGCTCGCTTGCAATCTTTTTAAGGAGAGTAGGAGTGACAACAAGATATGCAAGAACAGCATGTCTCCTACTTAAAGCATCGGCAACTACATTGGCTTTCCCGGGCGTATATTGAATATCTAGGTCATAAGACGCTAGAAATTCTAACCAGCGTTGTTTCCTCAGATTTATATCTTTCTGGGTGAAGAGATATTTCAGAGATTTGTGGTCGGTGAATAATTCGATTTTTCACCTAAAACAAGAAGGATTTATTAAGTATATATTAGGTTAAGTTGAACTTTAAAATTTTTGAGAAATATGAAAAGATTCTTACCCAAAAAATAATGTCGTCAGGCAAAAATAACAGCCAAGAGCTCCAGATCATGTGTTGGGTAGTTTCTCTCATGTGGATGTAATTATCTACTCGCGTAGGAAAATACCTTCCCATTCTGCATTAACACTGCATCCACACCATAACTACAAGCGTCAACAGCCTTGGTTCCCATTGATAATAGCAAGAACAGGAGAAATAGTCGACCTCCTTTTAACTCTTAGAACGCTTCATCACATTTCAAAGTCCAATCAAACTTAGCATTATTCATTGTTAGCTTAGTCAACGGACTAGCTATCTTAGAAAAGTCCTGAACAAACTTCCGGTAATATCCTGCTGAACCCAGAAAACTTCGAACTTCTTTTGGAGTTGTGGGTCGCTTCCAGTCAAGAATAGCAGAAACTTTGCTACGATCAACAGAAATTCCTTCTTCATGAACAATGTGCCTGAGAAATCTAACTTCCTTGACCCAAAAGCGGCATTTAGAAAATTGGGCGAATAGAGTGTTCCTTCTCAATATCTCTAAAACAATCCTCAAATGCTCGGCATGCTCCTCCTCGGTTTTGGAGTAGATAAGGATATCATTGATAAATACAAGCACAAATTTATTCAGCACTTCCTGGAATACACGGTACATTAAGTCTACGAAGTATGCGGGAGCATTTGTTCATACGAAAGGCATGACTAACCATTTGTAGAAAATGTCTGGGCCCCTGAAAGCAGTCAAGTGAACACAATCTTCGACAATTCATAGCAGATGGAATCCCTAGGCTAGATCCATCTTTGAGAAGAAATGAGTGCCATGCAGTTGATCGAACAAGTTGTCGACCTTGGGTAAAGGAAACTTGTTCTTGATAGTTAACTTATTGAGATTGCGGTAGTGCACACGCAATCTCAAGGATGCGTCAGATTTCGCCACAAACACCACAGCTGAACCCCATTCGAAAACACTTGAATGAATTAATCCTTTCTCTTGTAATTCACGGGTTTGCTTGGCTAATTCTATCCTTTCCCTGGGTGTTATCCAACGACTTGCATGAACGATAGGACGAGCATTTGGAACTAAGTCAATTCTAAATTCAATTTCTCTGTGTGGGGGCAAGGATTTTACTTCTTCAAAATTCAAATACGTCGGGAAATTCTCGAACAATAGGTATGGACTCTAGACTAGGTTCGGGTTATCCCAACGTATACATCGACTTATCCCTTTTCGGACTAGGGCCTTCACAAGAAATTTCAGTGAAATCTTCAAGTTTTGTTTTGACCAAAATCGTTCGATTGTTACAATCTAATTTGGCTTCATATCTTGTTAACCAATTCATTCCGAGTAATATTTCAAATTCGTTAAAGTCAAGAACATGAAGGTTGATAGGAAATTGATGGCCAGAATATGAGAAGGCACTTTCCTACAATATAGACAAAGATTTGCAGGACCACCTACCGGATTCTTCACGCAAATGGGGCTGTTGACAAATTTAGGTTCAAATTTTAATTCATTCACGATTTGTTGGAAGATAAAGCTATGTGAAGCTCCCGTGTCGAACAAAACTCTAACAACTCTATCAAAAATGATAAGGTTACCCTCTAAAACTCCTTTCTCTTTATCTGCCTTTGATGTTGAGGGGTCATCTTTTATCGCGTTCATTTTCGCTACTTGTGCTTGTTTCTTTTTCGGGCAATTTTTAACTCCGTGACCTGGCTGGTGACAACAATAACATTCCTTGGATCTTTGACTTGTCTTCATAGGTTGATCTTTTTTTATTTGTTTCTTTGGCTTCTTGTAATTGTTTGCATAATGGCCTTTCTCCTGACAGTTGTAACAAGTAATATTTCTAGCTGTGTTTTCCTGATTGCTCCTCTTCTCCTTGCCTTGGTCCAGTTTCTTCCTTCGGACTTCCTTTTCTTTCAGTTTTGATTGCATGAGCTTCCCTTCACTTTCGGAACTTCCTGCATATCCAGAGTAGCATATCAATAACACATATCAATCAAGTTCGTAAAGGATTATTTTACGTGAGCCATCATCCTTTCATGGTACTTCTAATTAATTCCTCGTATAAACCTTTCATTCTTCTTTAAAGGTGTATTCACCAGCTCTGGTCCAAAATGAGATAATTTGTTGAATTTATTCAAATACTCCTCTAACGATAAACTTTCCTGCTTCAAATCCATGAACTCCTCGTACATTCGGGAGATACCAGCAGATGGCATGTATCGCTGATCAAGCACCTCTTTGAATCGACTCCATGTAAACTCATCTTCCGGCTCATCCACAGTAACAGTTTCCCACCAAGATAGAGCTTCCCCTTGGAGTTTCCAAGAGGCTATTAGTCGCATTTGATCGTCTTCCAACTTCTGCCCTCTAAAAATTGTTTCACATGATCGGATCCAGGCTTGGACTTCGACAACAGATTCCTTGCCAGTGAACGGCTTTCCGCCAAGTCTGGAAAAACTTTTATATAGATCAGCCAGATTCGGCTGAGGCCGAGTAGGTATAGCTGCTGTTGTAGGGACTTGACCAGTTGTAGTGGTATTTCCCCGCCTCTACCTTGTCCTCTTCTTCCGCTCATTCTCACTATTTGTAAATGGTAAAAAAAACTATATTTAGGCATACGGACAAGATATCTTAGGGAATATCAATAGTTAAAAGAAATAGACCAAGAAATTTTAGGGTTTTAGTCTCTCGGTTTATACTCATTCTAGGGTATACTTCACCCTATCTCTAAGGAGCCACCTAATGTGTTACACTCCGTAGCTAA
This sequence comes from Allium cepa, assembly GCA_030765085.1. Taxonomy (NCBI): domain Eukaryota; kingdom Viridiplantae; phylum Streptophyta; class Magnoliopsida; order Asparagales; family Amaryllidaceae; genus Allium; species Allium cepa. Next base: position 521,624,572 of record CM060938.1, read on the forward strand.
AGTTCTTGCTCAACCTTTAGCTCTAATACCACTTGTCATGACCTGAAATCCAACGTTCGAAAATCGACATCAAATACCTCACTTGTATTCGACTGCCGAATATTCAAACGTTGAACTCTAGTTCAGATGGAGCTTATAAAAACATTAGATGAAAATTAACAGCGAAAACAAAATGAATATCATTGATCATAACACAGATACAACTTTGATACAATATCCATTACAACATCGATCACCAATATCAGAGTGCTACACATATGATACTACAATAAAACGATAGCTCCACAACGGAACAACAGAGTTTCAAATAGTTTCCAACATACTTCACTTCGATAACGCCTTCAAAACTCCAAGCACTTCGAAAAAATTACAAATCCCAAAGCTTTCCAAAACAAGATAGCTTCCAAAAGACTTCTACAATCCAAGCTAGCTCCAAGACGTGGATAACCTGCTTCTAGGCTGCCCGTGTGGAAATTATGGGCACCCAGATTTTAGGAAGGGAACAATAAACTCCGGGTCAGTCATGGGACAGGTATGAGTAAACAAAACAGTTTTTTGAAACAAAATACTTTATAAAAGAAACCCAATATGCTTTTTGGAAAATGAAACTACCATAAGATCTCCCGCCACACACAAAATGCAATCGCACAATTAGAGGAGATTTCTTCTTATGATAGTCAGACATGCTTGATACGAGAGAAATCTTTTAATATTATTATTAGTTCATAGTGTAGAAAACATTTCGAAAGCATAATATTAATCTTAGCCAGCATACCACATTTCGTCGTATGCCTACTATAGCTACCATGTTTTGTAGTAGGTTACCGCCACGCTACATGGAAGGTTACACAACTAAAACCGTACAGGGCTCGTATTGTTTTGTTTGGATTTTCAACAAATGGTCAGGCAAAGGAACTTCCTACACCAAATGGAACACCTCTGGAGGGACGTCCCGAGAATCAAACCGGATCTCTGCCAACACAAGGCCGGGTTACCTCTGTAACTAGGTAACTACTGACACAAGTATGCCATCTCCCGGTTCTTACCAACCTTTATCCGAGGCGCCTTTCAACCAACAACCACAAAGCAATAAGTTTGCAGCAACCACAAAGTTAAGTATCTGGGCTACATACCAAGATACCACTTATAATCCATAAGAAAATGGACATACTCTCAAAGGGCGCTACCCCCAAATAACCTTGCTGCAACGATTCCTGTTTCGACTATAACGGGGTTGTGAGGTTCGACGAAGTCTCGTCCATAAAGCTACGCTTTTCACAAAAGCCATGCTTCGATCAACAAATGATCACAAGCACTCAGCATGCTACACTACCAAATTGGGAGTATATCACTGATAACCATCAACTACATAACCTCTGAACTCGTACGTCTCAGAGAAGGGTGTTAAACTAAGAGAATAAATTCCCCGCCACTAACAGAAATGTTTTTGAAAGAGATGAGCTTTATATCTCAAAGTGTAATGTCAGACATACAACCATACAAGTCTATTTCGGGTTCGAACAGAACCGAAGGCACTTCCAAAGAAGCTCTTGTAATCCGGGTGTCCATAATCCTTATCGGACTCCCCATCACATATAGAGATCTCTATACTGGAGCAACTCAGTGCAGAGTCATTCGATAGGTTATCCTATCATTTTTGAAGAAACCTGGTCTTCACCACCGTCTTCAAATGTTATCCATTTCGTTGTATCATTATTCGAAATGGGTTATATGACACAAAGTCCTCTCCCGGCTAAACCGAATAGTGAGCGCCCAATTTAAAAACACGTGGATATATCAATCACAAAGATTTATCATTAATATACGATGTAGGTTTCGGATAACCAACTGGAATCCGACTCCCTATCGCATCGAAATTCAAGTGCCGTTTTATGGGCGAATGGGTTTTCACATTCACACAGAAATATATTCATCACAAATATCACAGCTCAGCACAAAGCAATTCATATCACATGGCATTACAATCATATATCAAAGATATCAATCCAATACACAACATTCAAAAATAATCAATCATCTTCGATTAGGTTGAATTAATTGTGTGATTATAATTAATTAACCACATAATTATCTTTACTAATTAACCTTAATTAATGATTAAATATTCTAAATTATACATTAATTAGTCCTTAATTATTAATTAGTTAATCTTAATTAATAATTAATTAACCTTAATTATCATTTAATTAATCCTTAATGATTAACTAATAAATTAATTAATTATCTTTAATCATAAATTAATTAGATCATAATCACCTTCATTATTAATTATTCCTTAATTAATTACCTTAATTAATTAATCCTTAATTATAATTTAATTAACATTTAATTAATTATCCTTTAATTAATTATTCATTCATTACTAAGTAATTATAAATCTTTAATTATTTAACTATCATTAACAATATAATTAACTTACTTTTAAGTTAAAAATTTAAAACATTTGATTAATTCCTTTATTACTTTGTTAGGTTTTATTTAAAATAAACTTTTAAAAATATAATTTAAAACATTCTTAAACTTAATTAATTTAAAACATTTTATTTCAAAACCCTTAAACTACACATTTCAACTTAATAAACAATCATCATTTTTAAAAACACTAAATTTAGAAATTTATTTAACTTAGATTGTTAAAGTTTTTTAAAACTGGAAAAAACATGATACCTGAGTCGACCCCGAGATTTCCTCGAGAAAATCGCTTGCTTACTTCGGGTTTTACCAGAAAGCACACTGTATGCTTTAAATTTTTCAAACTTAATTTTTTTTCCAGTATTTACCCAGCGTACCATTAAATTCACTCGAGCCTAACTTCGAGCGATCACACGATCCTCCCGAAGATCGCTCTGGAGCATCCACACCTCTTTCCTCTACCAAGCCTCCTGATACAATCATGCCTTGTGCACATGCACGGTCGAAACAGCCACCTCCGGTCGAAGCTTCGGTCGTCAACACGTCAGTGATAACCCTCCCAAACCATCAAACCACCCAGCAGTCAGAAATCACGATGAACTCGCAAATGAGTAGTTTGACCCAAACTGGAACACGAGTTCGACCGACTGATCCATCTCATGTCAACGACATAGATCGCCAAAGTCCAAGCGACTTCGTCCAGAACCCCTCCTATCGACGATGCACCTCCAACAGTTGACCTGGTCCAGTCCGATGTGGCGACGTCGTTATAATTGGTCAATTTTCGACCATTACAAAAACATGGGTTTTGTGATAACCTGAATTTTAGATATTAGATAATTGGATTATTATCTGATTAAACTATAGAAAACAGTACTTTATAGATTGGATAGATAAAGTTCTGATAATAAAAAGATTTCTGGATATATAAATGAATTTGAAATTATAATAGAAGCTGAATTATAAATACCTAGAAAAGTAAATATTTATTTTGTTTATAAAAATAAAATAGTTTAAAATTGTATTTTATTATAAAAGTTTATTTTCTTTTGCTTTAAAATTTGTTTTGAAATAGACTTAGTTCAATTACAATAAAGTATAGTATTTTGATTTGAAACTCTTGGAATAAAATGAATTCAACATTTCTTTTCGTTTTAAAATTTTCTCTTCTGAAAATTAGTTTTAAATATTATTTTAAAAATATTCAAGCAAACATTGAAATGTATAATGCAATAAAAGAAGTTTTCATGTAAGGCTAAATATTGTAATAAAACATTTAAAACATCTTAAATTAAATTAGAAATTGTTTTAGGAATGAATTTAAATACATACATAAACAAAGAAATTCATTTTTCATTAAAAAGGCATATGTGTTAAGCTTTTAAATCTTAGAAAGGACACTTGAAATCACATTGCAAACTTTACGTAACAAGTGGCATGTTAAATTATTTTTGAAATTATTATTTTAGATAAGAAAACCTTGCAAGTGCATTTTTGTTAAAACCATTACCTTCAAATGAAATCTGAAAATCAGATTATAAGTAAAAATCAAAACCAAATTCAATCAAAATCTACAACCCAAATTTCATATCTGCAAAAACCCCAAATCTATTCAAAATCTGCAATCTTTTTTTAAGTCTCAACTGCAAAGTAAAGATCAACTCATACTCTAAGAAAAGAAGAAATGGAGTTAAGCTACAAATGATTAAAATCAACTAATAAATCAACTACAGTAAGATCAAACATCAGCAAGTAATTCAATGGAAGCAAGCAGATTCAACATGCAGATGCAAAACAGGTTTCAGGAAATTCAAAATCTGCTCCAGAAAAATGAATTTGCACCAGAGTGTCCTCTGCTCCTTCATTTAAAATGTGAGTAAACTGCTCTTTAATTAGCTCAGAAATCCAACTATATCTTGACTTGTATGGAATGATTATTGAAGTTTGGATGAACACTATGCTTGCATGATTGTTTGGAAGGGAAATAATGTATATGCATGTTAAAAAATTTGTGCATGTTTGAACAATAAATTTTCAGAAAATATAAATCAAGCAAGCCTTTTTCTGATTTTCAAAACCTGACTTTTCTGTATCAAGGAAACTCTGCATCATCAAAGAGATGAGTAAATTAAAACTTTAAACCTGTTTAAAGTCTAAAATCATGTAGAAAACTGATTTTAAACTGTGATTATGATTTGCTTGATTTATTCATATGGTCATATGTAAAGATATATGGATGAAAATCATGTGCTTGCAAATATTTAAATGCTATGCTCTTCACCTTGTGTGCATAAACAGGTGAATAAATCAAAAAAATTGAAGTTGGAAATTTTTTCACTTTGATTTCATGTGAAGAGCTTAAACATGTTGAAAAAGATGTTTGCACAGATCTGTATACATATAGACAAAATGGGATCTATTGAGTTTGAAGGACTGTAAATAAATATGTCACTGTCCTTATTATCATCAGATCATTTCAAAATTTGATTTCTTACTTTCCAATATCTTATGAGTCATAATCTTTAAAAAAAAATTAAAAGATTTGGATCTGATAACCAAACTTGATTTTTTTTAAATTTATTTTTATAGCTTAATTAACCAGTTATTTTACTGGAAAATGGAATTACAGTGTAAATCTTATTCAACCTGGAAAATTGATTCTTCATATTTCATAATTATATTATATAAGCTAAATTGTATGGGAAAATGGTAATTTTTGAGATTTATTTCGAAGTTTTTAAGTGAGTAATTCAATGGGAAACTCGAGTTGAATAAATTTTGGGCTTTCGAACAATCTCTGATGGTAGGAGAGATTGGGAGTCTCGAGATCAGCACTGAGGCAAGTAGGGTTGATGGAGGTCACGGCAAAAATGGGATGTGGGTCGTCAGATGGACGTGGCGGCGGTGACGAGATGATTTGGATTTTCAAACCTAGTTTTCGTCAAGCTGGTAAATTGAGTCACTGTGTTGCCTCTGGTGATTCGAGTCACACAAGGCTCGGGGAAATGGAAGTGGGATGGGCCGGCAAACCATAGCCGGAGTTGTAGCAGTTTTCGTGACTGGAATCGTAGATTCGAATGGATTTTCTGATGATGGAGTTGGGTTTCCATTCATATGGAATGCTCGATTTTGAATAAGGCTGGAGACGAGGTTTGGATGTTCGTTCGCTGAGATGTTGGACGACTTGACGATGCTGTCATCGATGGTCGGAACAGTCGCAGGTGATGGTGCATGTGCACGCAATGGTGGTGTGTGTCAGGGAATTGGGAACCTGAAGATCTTGAAGTTAACTTCGAGTATTTGATCGAGTAGCTCGTGTTTATTCTCGGGATTTATTGGAAGTGTTTCCTATAGGAATTTTGAAACTAAATTTTTAATCAAAGCATCAGTTAAAAATGGGAAGAAGATAAACGCGGGATTGACTCGAGTAAGTTCTGGGTACAACCCGAAGCAGAGAACGTTTAACTATTACAAGGGTTTTTTTTAAAAAAAGTTTTTAAACTTGTTCTTTAAAATTTTAAACTTTAAACTGGGTTAAACTCTCTATTTGATGTTTAATAAGTGCTGCCTAAACATTTTGGTTTAAGATGTTGTTAAGTGTCAATTAAGGTATTTTAGGATAATTAAATTTATCAGGTTTTGGGAATAGTTAGTATAATTAATTAATTTGATAAATCAATTATCAAGGATTAATTATGTGATTAATTAAGTGAGAATTATAAATCGATTAATCTAAAAGTTAATTAATTGTGATTATGAATTAATTAATTTATAACTAAGGTGGTTAATTAATAATTAAGTTTTTACTAATTAATAATTAAGATATAATTGATTGTTAATTTGAATAAAGAGATACTGATTAATAATTAAGGTTGTTAATCAATAGTTGATGGTTAATCAATCAGCAAATTAGAGGTTAATTAAATGATTTATAAAGTAAATTTAAGGATAGATTATGTTGTATTAAGGAGATTAATTAAGGATTAAAGGATAATTAATCTATGATTAGAGATTAATTGGTTGGTTGATAAGGTAATCAAGGAGCAATGAATTAATTAAATGATTGTAAATTAATTAATGGTTAATTAAGCAGGATTAGATGATTAATTATGATATGAATGGATAATGCTTGCTTATGGATGATTGTTGTTGAATAAACTAAATGATATCTATTAGGTGATGTGCTGTGACATTTTATTGATATGGTATTCGGGTGATGTTCATCTATGTTATTACAGTATTAAGTGACATCCAGTAGTTGAATTTAATCACTTGAATAACTTGGTATAAGATGACATTGGATTCGAAGAGACCGGAGTCGGGTATTAGTTAATATCCGAAACCACTTCGATTCTTATAATTTGATATGTGAAACAGATAGGCTGAAGTGGAATGACTTAAGTAAATTGGACCATTTAAACCTAAGTGTTGGCACTTAGAAATTGATGTGTGAAATGGTTGATGTATAATAATTTGTGTAGTGTAGATTGATATAAGTTACCCCGGGTTTACATAAACTGTATGCTTTTGTATTCCAAGTTAGATGGGTTTACTCACGCTGGTTTCCAGCCTGACCCGGGTGTTACTTTGATGTAATGCTCGGGTCAGACCGAGTATTACAGATTTTCAGGTAAGGACGTTCTGGAGCACAGAAGGCGAGCTGGAGAGCAGGAACGTATGGAGAGCTTCTGATGTTAATATATATTATAGTATCTGATACAGATAGATTTATCTGTACTGCGATTGTAAATCTGTTGTAACTCTGATATAATAAAGTGTAATTTGACAAGTACAGTTTCCTTTGTGTAACTATTATTTATGAGATATTATATTTTATCCGCTGCGTATGTGAGATTTCTATGACTTGTTCTGTCTTCTTCTTCTTTCTCTTTTCTTCTTTTCTTAACTATCTGAAAATTTCAGAATCGAAATTTTCGGGTCGTTACATTTGGTATCAGAGCAGAAGGTTAAGCGAGAACCTTGGCTCTGGTGGGATTACTCATTTAGGATAGGGTAAGCGGTACCCTAGAATGAGTGGAGTATATATATATATATATATATGAGAGAGCGTACTTGTTATTTTATTATATAAAGGTTTTTAAATGATTTCAAAAGTATATGGATCTTATATAAGAAGAATTATCTATTATATTAAGGAAATTGGTTGTAGTATTAATTAAATTAAAAGTAATAGTAAGAATTAAGTGGTAATAGAATTACAACCAAATTGAAATTAAATTAAAGACAAGTTTGAAATGGATTCAAACTAAAATTAAAATCATAAAGTTAAGAAGGAATTTCAAAATAAGATGAATCAGAATTGGTTTCAAACCAGGAAATTGAACGATTATTGTGTTTAATAATGGGATGTTTGTTTTAAACAATAAATTTTTTTAAGGAAATAACCATTTGATGAGAATAACTTGTAAATTAGAAAGGATGGAAATTGAAGTGGATTTAAAGTTGTGAAATTCTGAATTCTAAATTTAAACATTTGAAATTGTTTTCGAAATGTAAAGGAAATAATATTTTCAAACTATTTTGAATGTAATCTTATTTTAGAATAAGAAGTTGTTTGTAAACTTTAGAAGTATTTGTTTGAATTGAAACCAAAGGTGGTTTAAATTTTAAAATTTGGCTTGGTAAGCCAAGAAGTAAATATGAATATGTGTGGATATACTTAAATATTAAAGTTAGTTTGAAATAAACTCTAAAGTTTTAAATTTGGAATAAGATATGATACCCAAAGTGATAAATTTTTGAACTTAATAAGTGGGAAGATTATTTATGAGAAGTTCAAAATTTGAGATGGGAGTTCAAACTGGGTAAGGTTGACTGGATAAAGATAATTGAGTTTGACTTGGGAAAAGTTAAATATGTTGGGATGTTTAACCTGATTTGTAAATTTTAAGATGAAATTAAGATTTAACTTGGGAAGTTAAATGGTTGATTGTAATTGAGAGTGTGAATGATCTCTAATTGGGTTTGAGATCTAGAAATTAAAAATGAATGGATGTTTTAAAATAAATTGAATGATATCATCCTATTGTTATTAATAATCTTTAAATTGTGAATTGGATTTGTTTGAATGGATGAGAAGTGAAGTGTGGTAATATATCCATTATAGAGATAATTTAAAATGGAATTTTGAGAATTTAATTTGAAATTAAATTGTTTTAAAGCTTTTAATAAAGGTTACCCTGGTTTAAGAGTTAAACCAGCCTTAGTAAATTTAACTCGAATTTATATAATTCGAGATGGTTTAAATCTGGAATTTGAATTGAAATTAGTTCAAATTGAATTTGATTTGAAGTAATTGAAATTGTGATTGAGGATGTATGCATATAAGATTCAAATGGAAAATTTGAATTGGATTAATTGGAAATAATTTGAAATTTGAGGTGGGTTCAATTTGAAATTAGTCCAAATTTATTTGAATAATTTGGAATTGTAATTAAAATCTAACAGTTTTAAATTCAAATGGAGTTTGAATTGTATTTGGGAAGAAATCAAGAATAATTTAATTTGATCTGAAAAATGGAGTTTGGAATTGGATTAATTCAAACTTGGGTTGAAATGAATTGAAATTGGAACTAGTTCAATTAAAATTTATTTGAATTAGTAGAATTTGAGATCAAGGTTGAATAAAGTTAAATTTTGGAAGAAACTTAGATTAATTCAACTTGAATTGGGGTTGAATCAATTTCAATAGAAATTGAAGTTATTTAAATTGGAGTTAAGTCAATTTAAATGAAAGTGGAATTTAAATTGAATTGATTGGGAAGTGAACAGTTTTGACTCTGAACTATTTTTAATATAAATTGTATTAATATAAACCTATTTTTCCAAGCTATTCATTATATAAACAACCTTTCTTTTAAAAAGCCAAACTATCTTATACCTGATTTACATTTATTTTTGAACTGTTTAACAATTTTCTAACTATTTTATAAACTAATTACTATATTTCAACTATTTTACAAAACTAATTACTATCTTACAATTATTTTGTAATTAGCTAAAAATTTCTATAATTATTTTAACTATTTTCTAGCTATTTTAAACCTATTTTACAAACTAGTAATTATTTTCCAACTACTTATCTATTCTTAAAATTTTCAAGCTATCTTCTAAATAAACTGGTCGGAGTTAAAACTGTTATTGGTTGAATACCCAATCGAGATAAGAATAGAGGTGATAATCTAAATAGATTGAAGCAAATGTGAGTAAGTGAATGAAAATCAAAGTGAATGTGGATAGAAATGGAATTGATTTGGCTAATAACCAATAAAGATAAATACGTAGAGTGTACGTATGTTATTCTATTTGCATAGTGATTTGATCCAGATTCGAGCACAGAATTTCGAGATAATTATATCGATCCGAGTGGGATTTTTTTCACTCGATTTTCGACGGCGAACCTAGATATGGATTGTTGATTGGTTCTGGATATTCTCTATCATAGTTATGACTATGCAATGAGAATGACGGTTTCTGATCAAGAAACCAGATCTGTGTCCGCACTAGGAAGTCGGGTGGACAATACTAGTTCGGAAATGAATTTGTGTGATCGAGTGAGCGATCAGATTGGTATAGCGTACAGATGATATGTGTACATCGTACGGATTTGAATGAAATTGATATTGAAAGGAGTAATCAAATTTGGATATTTGATTTGGGTAAATAAAATTATATATCTTTGTTATATAAGATAAAACTCTCCTTGATGAATCTTTTGCCAGCAAAAAGGGTTTTTGGAAATGTTTGAAGCATAAAGGAGTTTATACAAGTTTGAAATGATCCAAAGTTTTAAAAGATTTTATATATCTGAATATATTTATAAAGGATCATATGAGGATTTTGGAAAAAGGGTTTTGGGAACCTTTGGATTTGGAAAGGCTTTTGATTTTTGGGTAAAATCAATATGAGAATTTGGAAAGCCTAGTTTGAGAATTATCGATTTTGGAATAATCGATTTTGTGTAAAGGAGCTTTGTATGAGATCGTGCTAGGTGTATGATTTAAAGATACTATATATGTATAGTATAAAATGTTTTGATGATGCTCTAGGGAAAAAGGCGCTCCCTTGGAATGGACTTCTCAGGAGTACCACCGGGTGGTGCTGCCTTGATCCCCAAGGGGGGGTTCTAAAGTTGACCCTGTGAGGATTCCGGACAAAAATAGTTCCTAAGGATTATGAGTAGAGTAAACCATAGCGAAAGTCGTATGCGCCGCTGAGAGCCAACAGTCTACGTTTGATTTTATATCGGTAGACTATGACCTATGTAGGAGTGGAGAAGTTTCATTTCGACAGCGAAAATCAGAGGCCGCTGATAGCCTGCAGTTACATGGACTTTTGCTGCGATGGCAACGTAACCCTGGATGTAACTGTGATCTGTTGTGTGGGTTCCATGGCGTAATCGAGAGGCCGCAGAGAGCCTGCAGTTACATGGACTTTTGCTGCGATGGCAACGTAACCCTGGAATGTAACTGTGACCATGGATGGGGGTGATGATTTCCAGAGCATTCTCATCAAAGATATATCCTATATTTTCAAAAACTGTTTTCTAAATTTTCAATAAGATTATTTTCAAAGTATTTTCACTGGATGTTGAAAACGGGTCTACCAAGCACTTGTAGATTTTCAGTCTTACGCCTGATCAACGTATGACCGAATTCCTATAAGAACAAGGATGGACTGGCTAAAACATCGAGTTATAAAAAGTATTTTTACAAAACTATTTTATGATATTATCTAAGTTTTAAAAGTGTTTTAAAAAGGATTTCAAAGAATAATTTTTTCTAATAATAAGAATTTTAAATCCTAGTTTCGTTTCTTTTCGAGGACGAAAAGATTCTAAGGGGGGAGGAATGTGATAACCTGAATTTTAGATATTAGATAATTGGATTATTATCTGATTAAACTATTGAAAATAGTAATTTATAGATTGGATAGATAAAGTTCTGATAATAAAAAGATTTCTGGATATATAAATGAATTTGAAATTATAATAGAAGCTGAATTATAAATACCTAGAAAAGTAAATATTTATTTTGTTTATAAAAATAAAATAGTTTAAAATTGTATTTTATTATAAAAGTTTATTTTGTTTTGCTTTAAAATTTGTTTTGAAATAGACTTAATTCAATTACAATAAAGTATAGTATTTTGATTTGAAACTCTTGAAATAAAATGAATTCAACATTTCTTTTCTTTTAAAAATTTTCTCTTCTGAAAATTAGATTTAAATATTATTTTAAAAATATTCAAGAAAATATTAAAATGTATAATGCTATAAAAGAAGTTTTGATGTAAGGCTAAATATTGTAATAAAACATTTAAAACATCTTAAATTAAATTAGAAATTGTTTTAGGAATGAATTTAAATACATACATAAACAAAGAAATTCATTTTTATATTAAAAAGGCATATGTGTTAAGCTTTTAAATCTTAGAAAGGACACTTGTAATCACATTACAAACTTTATGTAACAAGTGGCATGTTAAATTATTTTTGAAATTATTATTTTAGATAAGAAAACCTTGCAAGTGCATTTTTGTTAAAACCATTACCTTCAAATGAAATCTGAAAATCAGATTTTAAGTAAAAATCAAAACCAAATTCAATCAAAATCTACAACCCAAATTTCATATCTGCAAAAACCCCAAATCTATTCAAAATCTGCAATCTTTTTTTAAGTCTCACTGCAAAGTAAAGAAAAATGGAGTTAAGCTACAAATGATTAAAATCAACTAATAAATCAACTACAGCAAGATCAATCATCAGCAAGTAATTCAATGGAAGCAAGCAGATTCAACATGCAGATGCAAAACAGGTTTCAGGAAATTCAAAATCTGCTCCAGAAAAATGAATTTGCATCAGAGTGTCCTCTGCTCCTTCATTTAAAATGTGAGTAAACTGCTCTTTAATTAGCTCAGAAATCCAACATATCTTGACTTGTATGGAACGATTATTGAAGTTTGGATGAAAACTATGCTTGCATGATTGTTTGGAAGGGAAATAATGTATATGCATGTTAAAAAATTTGTGCATGTTTGAACAATAAATTTTCAGAAAATATAAATCAAGCATGCCTTTTTCTGATTTTCAAAACCTGACCTTTCAGTATCAAGGAAACTCTGCATCATCAAAGAGATGAGTAAATTAAAACTTTAAACCTGTTTGAAGTCTGAAATCATGCAGAAAACTGATTTTAAACTGTGATTATGATTTTCTTGATTTATTCATGTGGTCATATGTAAAGATATATGGATGAAAATCATGTCCTGCAAATATTTAAATGCTGTGCTCTGTACCTTGTGTGCATAAACAGGTGAATAAATCAAAAAAATAGAAGTTGGAAATTTGTTAACTTTGATTTCATGTGAAGAGCTTAAACATGTTGAAAAAGATGTTTGTAAAGATCTGTATACATATAGACAAAATGGGATCTATTGAGTTTGAAGGACTGTAAATAAATATGTCACTGTCCTTATTATCATCAGATCATTTCAAAATTTGATTTCTTACTTTCCAATATCTTATGAGTCATAATCTTTAAAAAAAATTAAAAGATTTGGATCTGATAACCAAACTTGATTTTTTTTTAAAATTTATTTTTATAGCTTAATTAACCAGTTATTTTACTGGAAAATGGAATTACAGTGTAAATCTTATTCAACCTGGAAAATTGATTCTTCATATTTCATAATTATATTATATAAACTAAATTGTATGGGAAAATGGTAATTTTTGAGATTTATTTCAAACTTTTTAACTGAGTAATTCAATGGGAAACTCGATTTGAACAAATTTCGGGCTTTCAAACAATCTCTGATGGTAGGAGAGATTGGGAGTCTCGAGATCAGCACTGAGGCAAGTAGGGTTGATGGAGGTCACGGCAAAAATGGGATGTGGGTCGTCAGATGGACGTGGCGGCGGTGACGAGATTATTTGGATTTTCAAACCTAGTTTTCGTCAAGCTGGTAAATTGAGTCACTGTGTTGCCCTTGGTGATTCGAGTCACACAAGGCTCAGGGAAATGGAAGTGGGATGGGCCGGCAAACCATAGCCGGAGTTGTAGCAGTTTTCGTGACTGGAATTGTAGATTCGAATGGATTTTCTGATGATGGATTTGGGTTTCCATTCATCTGGAATGCTCGATTTTGAATCAAGGCTGGAGACGAGGTTTGGATGTTCGTTGTTGTTCGCTGAGATGTTGGGCGACTTGACGATGCTGTCATCGATGGTCGGAACAGTCGCATGTGATGGTGCATGTGCACGCAATGGCGGTGCATGTCAGGGAATTGGGACCCTGAAGATCTCGAAGTCAACTTTGAGTATTTGATCGAGTAGCTCGTGTTTATTCTCGGGATTTATTGGAAGTGTTTCCTATAGGAATTTTGAAACTAAATTTTTAATCAAAGCATCGGTTAAAAATGGGAAGAAGATAAACGCGGGATTGACTCGAGTAAGTTCTGGGTACAACCCGAAGCAGAGAACGTTTAACTATTACAAGGGTTTTTTTAAAAAAAAAGTTTTTAAACTTGTTCTTTAAAATTTTAAACTTTAAACTGGGTAAAACTCTCTATTTGATGTTTAATAAGTGTTGCCTAAACATTTTGGTTTAAGATGTTGTTAAGTGTCAATTAAGGTTTTTTTAGGATAATTAAAGTTATCAGGTTTTGGGAATAGTTAGTATAATTAATTAATTTGATAAATCAATTATCAAGGATTAATTATGTGATTAATTAAGTGAGAATTATAAATCGATTAATCTAAAAGTTAATTAATTGTGATTATGAATTAATTAATTTATAACTAAGGTGGTTAATTAATAATTAAGTTTTAATAATTAATAATTAAGATATAATTGATTGTTAATTTGAATAAGGAGATACTGATTAATAATTAAGGTTGTTAATCAATAGTTGATGGTTAATCAATCAGCAAATTAGAGGTTAATTAAATGATTTATAAAGTAAACTTAAGGATAGATTACTTTGTAATAAGGAGATTAATTAAGGATTAAAGGATAATTAATCTATGATTAGAGATTAATTTGTTGGTTGATAAGGTAATCAAGGAGCAATGAATTAATTAAATGATTGTAAATTAATTAATGGTTAATTAAGCAGGATTAGATGATTAATTATGATATGAATGGATAATGCTTTCTTATGGATGATTGTTGTTAAATAAACTAAATGATATCTACTAGGTGATGTGCTGTGACATTTTATTGATATGGTATTTGGGTGATGTTCATCTATGTTATTACAGTATTAAGTGACATCCAGTAGTTGAATTTAATCACTTGAATAACTTGGTATAAGATGACATTGGATTCGAAGAGACCGGGGTCGGGTATTAGTAAATATTCGAAACCACTTCGATTCTTATAATTTGATATTTGAAACAGATAGGCTGAAGTGGAATGACTTAAGTAAATTGGACCATGTAAATCTAAGTGTTGGCACTTAGAAATTGATGTGTGAAATGTTTGATGTATAATAATTTGTGAAGTGTAGATTGATATAAGTTACCTCGGGTTTACATAAATTGTATGCTTTTGTATTCCAAGTTAGATGGGTTTACTCACGCTGGTTTCCAGCCTGACCCGGGTGTTACTTTGATGTAATGCTCGGGTCAGACCGAGTATTACAGATTTTCAGGTAAGGACGTTCTGGAGCACAGGAGGTGAGCTGGAGAGCAGGAACGTATGGAGAGCTTCTGATGTTAATATATATTATAGTATCTGATACAAATAGATTTATCTGTACTGCGATTGTAAATCTGTTGTAACTCTGATATAATAAAGTGTAATTTGACAAGTACAGTTTCCTTTGTATAACTATTATTTATGAGATATTATATTTTATCCGCTGCGTATGTGAGATTTCTGTGACTTGTTCTGTCTTCTTCTTCTTTCTCTTTTCTTCTTTTCTTAACTATCTGAAAATTTCGGAATCGAAATTTTCGGGTCGTTACAGGTTTAAACCCTAAATCCCTGCCTACCCATCGCCACAGTGAAACATAAATTTATTGGACATTTTTCTGATGATCTCCGAGTCTTCCTCCACCTCTAGGAGAAACCATGGAAATGGTCGGCAATGGCCAAAAATCCCAATTTCGTTCATCTTGGCCTTTCTCAGTAAATACTTGTTTAAAAATTTTGATTTTTCTTTAAAAAATCATTCTTTCTAAAACATTTCAATTGATATAATTGAAATCAGAAATCATGATAATTAAATTTCCAGCATGTTTTTAAGAATGCCTTTAATTTCAAATTTTTAGAGAATGCTTTGATTTGATTTACCTAAATCTATTTTTAGTACTTAAATCATGTCTAAATAAACAACTTTTGTTTGGATCCTATAGTTTAATAGTGATCGAAGGAGAAGAAATCAAATTTTTTGAACAGGCTTATTCTTGTAAACCTAGGACAGAGGGTTCATTCCTGTAACAGACATGCACAAGCATGCATATTCCTATTTATACATATATCAAACATAATTCTACTCTAGCAATATCTCATCACAACTTTATTTCACATATTTAACATTATCAAGTTTAAAAATCAGATCAAGATGCTTTACTCACCTAAGTATTTTAAAACAGACAAGTTGTGCTTTGTCTTGAATTCAAAAACTGGGACAAGTTTTTTGGGTTTGTTCTTTTTTGAATTGACTGTTGTTTATGTAATTATCCTTGCTTTAGTTTAGTTGTTGAAGTTGAATCCTGCTTCCTTTGATTGCTGAAAAGATTTGAATTTTGCTTGATGGCTTTGCTGTGTTGAGTTGTTTGATACTTTCCTTGATTCAGTAACCTGAATTTGATTCAGGTTTCAGATTTTTATGTTTACTAGAATTTGCTTTGAATCTCCTGTTTTTCTGGTTTTAGAATTTCCTAGGTTTTACAGACTTTTGAAAATAAGATATAAGAGATGAGAAGAGGAGAGTAAAAATGTTATATATCTTTAATTTTTTTTATATTCTTAAAAATTAAAAACAAGAAGATGACACTTGTTCATTTTTATTTCAAGATTATTACACTTGTTAAGTTGAATATGTTAAATAATAACACTTGTAAGTTCCTTTGATGAGAAAATGTTTATACATTATTTTTATTTATATTGTACTTCTTATTTTATAAACACATTTATGTGTATTCTTTTAAATTGCATTTTCTATTTATACAATCACATCCCTTTGTATATTTATACAACTTTAAAAGAAACTATTTTAATGCTAATTTATACATTAATAAAATCATACACATATGTTAATATTTTGAATCCAAATATTTTTAAGATATCTTGTATTTAAATTTAAATTCAAATACAAATTCAAATTCAAATTCCAATTTGAATTACAATCCATTTTGTATATGTATAGATATGTAAATAAACAA
Source organism: Allium cepa (assembly GCA_030765085.1). NCBI lineage: Eukaryota > Viridiplantae > Streptophyta > Magnoliopsida > Asparagales > Amaryllidaceae > Allium > Allium cepa. The sequence goes on from CM060938.1 coordinate 521,641,418, forward strand.
ACTCAATATCCATATGTTTTGGAAATTTAAAATTAATTCAAATTAACTCAAAATTAAATTCCAGAAATTCAAAACAATTACTAATTTTAAATTGATAAAATTTTGGGGATGTTACACTTTGGAATGTGTAACTCTCATCTATGTTGTATAAGTACAATCAAATGTTTTGTAAAACAGCTTCATGAACTGTTTATTTGATTATTATATTTTGTCATTCCGCTGCAAGATTCTATTTTGTTTTTTTACTTTCCCTGCTTTTTCTTATTCACCCCGTAACAATCTGCCCTTCTGCATGGTATGATTCGGCACATACGTCTGCTTAAAACATACAAAAAGGCGGGATGTTACAGCACCATAATTTTAATTAATTCAGCAAGTGATGTGATAATAAACGTTGATTATGATTCTAACTGATGAAAACAGTTGGCCAATTATCGTTTTATGCCGAGAACACTACAATCCTTGAAATATTGTTTGGTTTAGTGATGGTGATTTTTCTTGATACACATGGATATATTTTACACTATATTCACTATTTGTTTATTTGCACGGCTTCAATTCAATTTCATTTAAAAGCTGTTAAAAGCTGTCTTAAGATATTGTATTGCATACTTCATGGTCTGGTCTATGATATCGAACTAATGATAATCTTGAGTGAAAGGAAAATTCGGATGCAGAGTACACTGGTAATCTAGTCGATAGAAATATTACTAGTGGAACGTGTTTTATGTAGAGACATTCATTAGCTCCATCGCATTTTCAAAGAAAATATCTGCGTATTTTTCATTCAATTAATTTTCAAATAGCAAACATTTTTTTATAAAACCCCTTCAAGAAAATCATTTTTGTTGACCTTGTTTTAGATTAGTCATTTTAGAAAATTTAATTTTATAATTATTTTTGGATTTGATCTTAAATGACTACATTGACTAATTTGAATCCCCATTGATTATCGAAAAGATAAATAGTGAATGAAAAAGTGATGAGTGTTGATATTAATCATATATTATAACTTGAAACGGTATAATTAGTAAATTTCTTCAGAAATTTAAACAAGACTTATAAAAAATTTTGTTGGCAAAAATTCCATGACCATTTCTATTTCTATCAAATTTTTATCGACCATCACTCATCAAAATTCAATATAGTATGTCAATATGTGGTATTTTAAACTGAAAATTATGCGCTTACATTTTATTACATTTTTTAGAAATAAAAAACATCCAAAGTATTCACTCTTGTTTAAAAGTCCTCACGGTTTTGCATGGGTGAATTACTTGGAATTTTTGATTATGTGCTTCCATGCTCATTTAAAAGTCCTCATGTTTATGCATACATGAACACATATCAAAATTGACTGATTAAATATACAAGTTGAGTCTAATCCTATTTAGAAGTCCTCACGGTTATGCGTGGTTAGAAGATACTAGAAATCATTTTTTAATAAAAATTTGGTATACTACTAATCTCATTTAGAAGTCCTAACGGTTATGCGTGGTTAGCAGATATTCAAATTCCTGAAATAAATATACCACAAATAGACACAATTGTATAGTTTTATATGATGACATCATCCATATCATTTGAAAGTAGAGTATGCACCTAACAGAGTATTTATGATTTTTGTTTGATTTTTTATTGAAATTTCATATTTATACTCGATTGGGTATTATTATTATATTAATGTCTATCTCTCTATCTCTATTTTTCTAACACTGTTAATCTTTTGCTTATAATAAAAGGGGGAGAGAAAATTAAGATTTTGAAAATAAAGGTCAAATATTTTATTTTTTATTCTCTATAAGCATCTAGGCTCATTTGCATATTTTTATTTATTTACGTGCATATATGAAGGGGGAGCTTTGTTGTAGAGAGGGAGCATTTAAATAGGGGGAGAAAATAGAATGACCAAATACATTTAATAAATTCAAAATCTTAAATATATGTTTGTTATCATCAAAAGGGGGAGATCATTGAATATACAAGTATATGATTTTTCTTTGATGATAATAAACACACACACACACACATATATATATATATATATATATATATATTCATTTAAAGGTATTTGTTAATATACTAATTTATTTTCACATAATAAAATAAATATTTGCTGAATAAAATAAATAACACACAATTTAAATTCAAACGGATATTTTATTCAAACAAATATCGATTACAATTTTGAATAGTACAAATTTGAGATCTCACTATATATATATACAATTTGCAATCACATTACAATTTCAGTCACATCACACATTTCGCTATACATACGTTTGTACCTCACTACATATCACTCACATTCGTATTTATCTTCAACTCTATTCCTGATGGAATCCAGCTTCTGAGCGATCTGCAAAATAAAGTCTGACATTGTAAAATTGAAAAAGAAAATATTTTTCAGTGTAAAATAAAATATTTTTTGAAAATATTTTTTGCCTTAGTTATTTGGGTTGTTAGTCATCATTATGAATTCATTATACATGAACAACTTATGACATGCACAGTGTATCACCGTACATGCCATAAGGCCATGCACACCAATATACACTTGATAAAATTATAGAGACAGCTGAGCACAAGATCAAACCCAAATCAAAAGCCGGGTTCAACTCAAGTGAAATACAAATTAAGTCATGATATGAGCACAAGGTCAAACCCGAGCTATAAACTGGATTCAACGTAGGTGCATTACAAAATTGTCAAGTATAAGTGAATATGCAACATGTACATAAGAAGTAGTGCACTGCAAATACAAGCACAATAAGTACAAAGTCAATGCAATAGTGGTGAACCATGAAGAGAACAATATTGCATTAAGTAATCAAGTCAAGTAGACTGTGCATGAAGACAAACTTAAGTGAAGCAAAAGTCAGTGATGCACACATGTCGACCAGGCACCAAATAGAAACAAGTTTCAACATGAACTCATGTGGAAGTGTTGACAAAATTCAAGCACCAGACTCGACCAAGACTAGACTGCAATATCAAAGTAAGTATGGATACAATAAAACTAAAAATAAACATGCTCAGTTCCAACAAGGATAATATGCATACGTACATGAACTACCTGACTCGATAACAAACTCCAGATGGAACATAAATGGTGCACATGTCAACTAGAATAATGAAGAAACCACACAATGTAATAAAATACAAGTGTTGACCAGACTGCGTATTCAAGTGCAAGCCTAAGTGCATGTAAACAATGTAAGCAAGTGCAGCATTTACAGGAAGTATACAAGCAAATGAAAAATCTGATTTCCAAAGACCAGACAAACAAATACTTAATCAAGTACATTGAACCACAAGACCAAGACGTGCACATGTAAATAACCAGACTAAAGATTCAAACATGAGTGCAAGCACAACTCGGCTAGCATGAACTAGATAGACCAGTGACACAGCATGTGGCCAGAGGAGGAAATGAAGTACACAAGTGAATGGCAACAAACATCAAAATTTCATTTGCAATCAGGTCTGAACAACATCGACTCGAAGGAACAAGCAATTGTGACAGCAATGCATATAGACCAGACAAGATCATAGAGATAACACTGATGTACGCATATACAACTCTAGACAATGCAATGTCAAGTATAGGATACAGTGATGCAGAAGTTCGAATCAAAAATAAGGTCGCAGGGGATTTCAAACCAAAGTCAAATTTGAATGGCAGAAAATCAAAACCGTGGTGACCAAGAAAAATTCCCAAAGCAATTCGAAGCTGTGATGAGCAAGCCATCGTCAAATTATACGAAATTGGAGAAGGCAGGAATCATCTCAAGCATTCAAACATAATCAAGTGGCTGAACAAAATTATTGACAAATTCAAATGGATTTATACGAACAAAAATATAGGAATTCGAATCCTATAAAACCCAATCATCCTCGGTCGTAAAAAGCATAAAGTTCAAGGAAATTAACCAGTAAATCAAAGAGCATAAAATCACATACCTATTCATAGAGAACTCGATCAAATTAGAGTAGCCGTGTGCAAAGTGAAGAAAGAATCGATCGTCAAAGCAATCATGAAAACACCCACTTGACCGATCAATAAAAGTCGGCTTTTTCAATTTAGAAAAGCCCTACTTTGTAAATTTGGAACGAACGAAGAAAAGCAACCGTTATTAAAGATCGAAGAACAAAGAGCCGGGCCAAAGAAATAAAAGAGAAAAGGGGATCAGAAATCTAATTACTTGATTTAGTTTGGGTCGGCTTATATTTTGGGCTGTTATTATTAAAAATTAGGTTTTGATTTTTAATTTTTTTTAAATTGTAATTTTTCTTTTAAACTTTTGTACTTGTCTAGTCGTTTGACAAGAGGACGAACTACGGTGGTGTAGTTCGAGAATTCGCAACTTAGTAGTTGAGTTGTGGTAGGGTTTTTAGCGTAGATTTTGGTTAGTTGATAACGGGTGTCGCGAGTTTACGTGTGTAAGCGTCTGACTACTTAATTCCTAGTAGAAACCTTGGGGCAGCGTGTCGGCAGGGTTTTTCCGAAGCTGGGTAAATCTGTGTGTTCTATTTTCTACTTTTATTATTCTGCTATTATCTGTGCTGCTATTACTCTACCATATATGTGTCGCGATTATTTTATACTTCCGCAATAAATTTTTGTAATTAATAGTATCACCCTGTTTACCCCCACTGTAGGGTGAAATCGATCCTATATTATCCTCCTCTTTAATGGCCTCAAGTCTAAAAGAAACTATGGCAAAATATTTTGCAAAAGAAAATTAAATTATATAAGTAAAGTGTGAAACACCTCAAAACTCCTCCTTCTCCTTCTCAACACCCATGGCCACCACCATTTCCCGTCGAAGCCGTGCCTTTCTCCCTTCAAAGCCTAGGCTATGAGCTCCTTTATCCATTCCAAGGCAAGGCCGAGCCACCTAGGAGCTAGAATGCAAGTGATCGGGAGCTAAAAAACCTAGTTAGCAAAGCTATAGTCTTTTATAAAATTAACCGTTTAATCCATGGTAAGAAAACTCCACTTATATTTATATGTACTTTGGTTGATGATATGATATGTTGTTTAGTTACTATGATTTGATCATTATGTTGATTGTGAAATATTTTTGTTTGGATGTGTAAAACAAGTCATGTTTAAATACATGTCGAAAAACACAAAGGAAATTACTTTCCATTTTATAAATAAAATGGTGTATATGGAATGTTTAAACATCTTTGAAAATGGTATAAATTTATCCAGTAATGTTTTGTAAACATTTAGAACTGTTTCGATGATGTTTGAATGTAAAATGAAAAATTGGTTAAAATAAGCGCGCAGTGCAACGGTAGTTCACGATTTCGCGCCGTAAAAGTTCAAATCCATTTATACGATGGATTCGAAGTCGAAGTTCTTTGAAATAAGAATTTTTAGAACTCTTATAATCATAGTTTTCAAAAAAAAGAAAACAATTGAGATTTATTTTTTTAAATTTTAAAATATAAGCAAAACAAGTTTTCAAAATAATTACGGTTTTGTAGTTCAAAATACAAAAAGGAATTCTTTAAAATTTACATTTTGAAATTCTTTAAAAATGTGGAAAAATAATTACTAATGTATTAAAATGTTTTAAATGAGATTTCATTTATAAATATGGACTTCCAAATGATTGAAAAGTTGTTTTAACCAAATAAGCTTTTAAAACACTATTTGCGGCACTTTTTAATAACTTTTGTAAACAATGGCTTTAACTTAATGATTCTTTCTCGAATCTTTTGTGAACCTATTCAAATAAATAGTTAAGTAATCTATAGATTATTAAGAGGCTTAAAAAATGAGTATGCAGGAACGACTAATATATTTGTTTCATTTGTGAGTGTCATAGAAAATTCGACCGAGAAATGAAACAAATCGAAGGGAAAGCCTGAATGCTCTAAAATTATTAAAATTAAATTATGCATGTTAAAAGATTTAGAGTCAATCAAATAACTAGACCACCATATGGGTGATAGAGAGGTAGTCCCTAGGCTTGGGTTTGGGAAACTAGTTGCCTGCCCTCCCTAGCTAATCGGACTGGCACGATAGAAGGGATAGTAAATTTGATTTACTCGAATCAAAATTCTCAAAGTATAAAAGGTGTAATTTTCCAAATTCAAACAACTTGGATTCATAGAAATAATCTTCTTGTAATGGGAATTTAATTCCAAAGAGGGAATCCGTACTATCCGTGAGAATTTAAAATGTTATTTCATCGTTATTCAACATATAGTAAAGGTTGAATATGGAAACTGATATTGAGTAGAATTAATATAATTTCCATGATCCTACATACTCAATAATTTTTTTCTAAAATGATATATGAACATAAATGATTTGGTAATTCCAAAGTTAAAGAGAGGTTTAAATTCTATATATACTAGAAAGAATGTTTTAAAGATATATATCTCTTTAAGATATTTTGATTAATCAATCAAAAAATAATTCCCTATTCACTTAACACCTTTATATCGAAGATTGGTTCAATGGAACTAGGGTCGGATTTGAGTGATTCTTATCGAAAAACCAATTCGAACCAATTTACACATTCAAAGTGAAGACATGTAATGATAATAAATAGAATGAAGGGCTGCTTGTCACTGACCCTCAAGGAAATATTTATATATCATATAAACATGGAGGTAGTATCTTCATTTAATCTTTGATGTAAGGGTTGCTCGCTACGAATCCTAGGGATGATTTCGAATAAGAGAGTTCCTTTAGGTTTTCCTATCCTTGGATAACATGCACAGAAAAATGTCCGACGTTGCATTTTGAGATCACATTGATTGATCTCTATAAACTTATCATCTATTTGGTGGCGGAGAAGGCAACTTCTCTTAGCTTAACACCCTTTCTTGAGACAAGTGAGCTCAAGAGTTATACGTTTGCAGAAAATATTTGTGTGTTTGTGGAATGGAAATGTGGAATTCAAAGTGAAATGTGTGCTATGAAAGGTAAACATTGCCTTAAGACGCGCACCTTGGAAATGACATAAAGAGGGTAGAAGCAGTAGGGCTATGTAGGTCGCACCCATTAGGAGACGGTGTTACCTTTCAAGATACTCTATATATGTCGAGTATATTGTGCATGCTATGGGATCCTGAATAGGTCCATTACGACCATAGTGATGACATATTCGACCCTATCAAGAAAGTGGTAGGCCTGTCCTACGTTGGTTTAGGTGCCCAATATATAGACCCTACGTACATTCCTCAAGTGGTGCACTGTACGGAAGGTAGTCCCTTACCTTGTCATTGTATGGAATTTATTCTTCAATAAGTGCCTTCGGACTTGATTATAGATCCTACCGTGCTAGATATTTCGACTAAGTTTATAATGTAACAATTTTGACTAAGTTTATGTATATTTACTTGAAAGTGTTTAAAAAGAAAGTCATTAGAAATAATATCCCTAGGTTTCGCATAGTAAAGATTTTGGTTATTATAAGGTAAAACCTCATTTCGTGTTTATGTGCGACGTGATCTTATAAGATACCATTTGTTTTCAAATATAAGTATTTTGAGTTTCTCATATCAGTCCTATGACTGACCCGGAATTTGTTTTCTATTTCCCTTAAACTCTGGATGCCCTATTTTTTCGAGCAGCCAAGTAGTTATGTAATCTTGGAGCATTTTGGATGGAACCTGGAGCTAGAGTGCCTTCTATGATAGTTATCTGTTTTTGAATTTCTGTTGTATTAATTATCTACCAGCCCTTGTAAGGATTGACCATCATAACTATCCTGGCTGGATTCGTACTTAACATAACTTTGATACATCATTTTGAGAGTAATTGTACATACTATCTTCATGTATAATTTTGTGTTGAATATGATGTGAGATTATGTTGTTGTTCTATCTTCTAAATATATTTTCTTTTTACCCCTAACGATTGGGGGTTCCGGCACTTTAGTTTGCGGCACATGAACATCAAGGATGTATTATTGTTGATTTTTTAGGATCAAAAAACCTGATCTTCACAAAAGGCGATGATCATACCCTAATGGGAGCGACCTACATAGCCTTGTGGCAAACCCTGTTTTAACCGTTTCTGAAGTGTGAGGCTTGAGAGGCTACACTCTTACCATTTCCTCATAGTAATTTCCTTTTGGAATTCTTACACTACCCTCCGGCAGAAATGCAATGTCAGCATTCATACAAGTTTATCCTGGGTCTAAATGAAACCGAAGGCACTACCTCTACGACATCCATTGTGAATCACTCTCAAGATTAATAGCAAGTAGCCCTTGCACCTTAAAGGGCTCCATTTTAATTTTCATCAAAAAGTCTTCCATTCAAATGCATATGTTGGTTTAAAGTGGTTTTCGGGTGACTTACCCTATCTCAGTCTCTCTGAACCAACAACAGATAGTTTCTGGTTAATTCAATCCCGGTTCTCTTGGAAGCATGCAACAAGTATTCAAGTCCTCAACAGCAAATTTGAGCATACACTACATACTTCCTAAGTCAAAACTGGCCAAGATTTGATAGTCGGTTATTTAACTATCAAATAAACAAACAATAGTTCATAGATTTAATTACCCATAGCAACCACTAAGCCTCAAAAGAAATCTTTCATTTATTTAAATCTCTGCAAAATATTTATCAAAATAATCATACACATATCTCACTGGCGTAAATATATTTAGAAAACATGATGAAAGATTTCTTATTTCAAATTCATATTAAAAGAATCAAAGCAAGTGTTATTTAAATTGGATATAAAGATAACCTCAAACAACTTTCCTTCGGTGTTAAGTGTGGAACGAATATCCAAAATTATTTATAAAACATCCTTTATAAATATCTAAAATCATTTATAAGATTTCTTCCTAAATTTCATGATCTCTTTTCAATTTATTAAACTCCTTTTATAAACTTTTATTATTCGAAAAAAAATCCTTTAATAAACTTTAATCAAATAAGTTTCTTTGATAAACAAATCAATTGTTTAAATCCCTTTTTAAATAAAAAAGTTATTATTTAAAATATCGTTCTTTTAATTTATCTTTAAACCACATTAACAAAATAATGATTTTAAACAATCATTTAAAAAGAATTAAGTTATTTCAAAACATCTTCAAATAAAATAATTGCTAAATTATCCTTTAAATATCCTAAAATAGAATAAGCTTTAAACCATTATCAAAAGGATAAAATGAAATATTTGATTTCATAAAAATCAAAAAAAGACTTAGTGGCCATAATGGTTCTCATTTAATTGAGTTTAACTTTCCATGTTATATCATAGGTATTTACATAATAATCAGATCTGTAAAAGGGATCAACCAATAACAGCCAATCAACATATAGGTAAATGTCCAAGTTACCACAATAGTAGAAGTGGGTTTAATTTCTACTTAATAAATATCAAAATAATATACTTGGTGAATTATGGAAAAAAGGTGATTTATTCTGCTAACGGATGTCAACTATAATTTAATTAGCAGAATGGTATTATATTCTGCTAAATAGAAGTCGTCAATATTCTATTCAATTTAAGCCATAGCAGAATGGGGATTTATTCTACTAAACAGATGCCAAATAAAATTTATAACTTATTCACATATGTGTAGTTACTTAATGGTATCAACAATTGAATCCCTTGTGTTCAAAACTATTCTTCATAAAGAAAGTTTCCCTTAAGCAAATTGATCCTCGGAAAAACATCTAAATAAAAAACTAAAACCTTTTTTAGATAATTAATTACAATTTATACCCTTTATTAGATCTTAATTAAGTCTTAATTGAATTAAATTATTAACCAAGAAAAAAGTAAACCTTTAAATAAATATTTTATTTATAAATTAATACCCTTGATTAATTTATAATTAACACTTATTTAATAATTAATTAATAAATAACCCTATCTTTATTAATAATTAGTTAAAGACAAACCTTACACTTAACTCATAATTAATTAAAAATTAATCTTATGTAACCAATAATTTATTAAAATAAATCTCGCTTTAAAAGATAATTAATCTTGACTTAATTGTAATTAATAAACCTTGTTTAATAAATAATTAATTCTTAGTTAGCCATAACTTGATTAATTTATAATTAACTAACTATTTTAATCATCATTATTGAGTTTATAGAAAATCTCTAAAGATTTTTAAGTACAAAAACTTAAATTTTGTGCAAAGCAGAATTTTTTATCGTACTACATTCATAGAGGCTATCCCTATGGATAGCATAACTAGAAAAATTGTTTCTTAGCTTTCTTTTGAAACTTCAACATTAGAATGCTTACTAACTTTTTTTACAAACATAAAGTAAAGTAAATCAAAGTTTGAAACTTGAAAACAATTTGAATATTTTAAAACTAATAACCATAGTTTTCACACAATGATTCCAATTTGCCAATGCCATACAAAGTTGCTACTTTCTTAGCAAATACATCATATACATAAACATAACATTCATTCACAAACCATAACTACAATCGAAAGCAAAGATCTTAACTTTACACATTGACATCATTTTTAGATTTTATTTTTCAAGTCTAAACTATGTTTCACATTCAAACACATATAAACTCATATAAACAACATCAAATATCATACAAACATCCAACAACATGCTACTATGTTAAGAAAAATATAAAGTTCAAAAGCTTCTTAAAAATTGTGTGCTTTACTCACCAAAACTCAACCACATCGACCGGAACTTTAGACAAGCTTTAGATCTTGCAAATTTTTGAAAACAATGTTTTTTTTACCAAGGAACATGCTCTTTGGATCGGCCTGATCAACATGGGGTTGGCCATGATCATCATTGGCTCGGCCATGATCAACATGGGGTTGGCCATGATCATCATTGGCTCGGCCATGGTTTTAGGAGGTGAATATGGGTTCATTTTTGAAGTAGAAGTAGAGTAGAAATAAGATTAAAGGTTTAACCAAGTTTAAAAGGATTTAAAGGTAGAAAATAATTTATTTTTGAAACTTGAAAATAAAAATGGAAGACATTAAAAGACTTTAGAAGCTTTTAAAAATAAAGTGAAGTTTGAAAAAAAAATTGGGAAGTGAATAGGAAATGGAAGAGAAAAAATGGGAAAAGGTTTTATATAAAAAGCAATTAGGGAATTGCTAAAATAACCCCAAGTACCTATCCTCCACAATCCTTGCGTCACCTCGACAACCATGTCCACCTCCTTTCCTTCATGAACAAAACGCAAGCCCACCTTCTATCCCCTTCATGTACTTCTTGGCCAATATGTTTGAACATGTTTTGCTACTAATTGTACTTATTTTTACTTATGATGTGACACTAAATTTTTATTTAATTTTATTTTAAACCTTATATACTTAAGTATATACACTTGTGTATATACCGATTTATACATACTAACTCATTACAAATTTATGTGAATATATTACATTAAAGTTCACAATGTTTCCGACAATTTTTAGAAGACGTAAAGTAAAAAATTTGATAAACGAATTCCAGTCAAATTTTTGATTTTACTTTGAATTAATTATTTTTATAAATAAATTTGGAAAACTATTTCATCGTCAATAGTTATTATTAAAAAAAGTTCTAATTTAGTTATAAAATTATTATTTATATATTTAAATTAATTAAATATTCATAAATTAAAGCCATGAAATTCCATGTTGTTATATTTTCTTCCTCCCATTAACTTTCTTTCCATCTTCAAAGTGACATTTCGTTTGCAAAATGCCCTTTCTTGTCACGCTTGTAATACATAACATCCGCTTTTTCTTTCCTGGCAGCTCCACCCTTCTAAGCTTCTTTTTTGGAAAGAACTTCCTTTTTGGTTTTGCCTACTCTAAGTCTCTACTACTTTGTTACCGCTAAAGAAAGCAAGCATCTCCTCATTCCTCAAAGCCATGTCCACTGCCACATCACATGGATCCCTGAGATACGGTAAGGTTGCTATCCAAACTCTGGTCTTAATCTAGGATGAACTTTTCATTTCTCTTAATCACTGTATCAACCGTAGAATACCCATTCCTGGGTAACTCCTCAAATCTTGTTGCATACTCCAATACATTCATGTCTCCCTGCATGAACTTAGCAAACTTCCTAAGCAAAGTTGACTTGGCGATTTCTGACATGAATCTCTCCACGAACCTTCTTTTATACTCAACCCAAGTTAGAGTTTCCTTCGACACTCCAGTAGTAACATTATTCCACTTGTATAGTGCAGCTTCTTACAATTTCTTAAATCTCAATCTCCTTTTTTGCTGATCATTTAATCCCAAATCAACAAAGATCCTTACACAATGCAGCAGCCAATTCTCTACCTCGATAACATCCTTGGTTTTAATAAATGGCTTTCCTCCAATCTTGCAAAATTCCTACCTAAAATAGCATAATTGTTGACAACCGGAACCTTGAGATTTGCTCCTCCAGCAATTCCACCAACTAACCTAGTAGCAGCTCTTGCTTGCATCATACTAACAAAGAACCAATACATAGCTCCCATACCTACAGGTGATGTTCTAATACCAACATTATTAGCTATTTGTTGACCTAGATTCCTCCTTGTATTAGGACTAACATTTCCATTGGTTGTCGTGCTTGCTTCACTGAGATTCACTCTTGCTTTTCCTTCCTCCATATCTTACTTTCCTTAAATCTACAATCAAACCTTAGCAATATACAACAGAATGGTCTAAGAGAAACGGAAGGATAAAGATAAGACATATACTTATATGTAACAAATACAAGTATGTTACTACAAAATTATCCCATACCCCAATACTATTTTCTTAGTTATTTGAATTATGTATTCAAAAATCATTTAAGTTTTACATAAACCTATGCTCTAATACAAGTTGTAACATCCTCTATTCTAAGACCTGAAAATAAGCACTACTGATATGGAAGTCATCCATAATATTACTCTTCGATGACAAAATGAGATCAATTAATAGTATCATTAACATCAAAGCATAAGAATCTAAGTTAAACTTTTTATTTCATTAACAAATTTCCACAATCAATACATAATCCCAGCATTGCTCAAGTTCAGATAAAATATAATTATTAAAAATACACCAAGAGCGATATATGAAGATGTCCCTCGATTGATCAGAGTTTACTACTAGAAAGATACAATTTATTCCATCACATATATACAGACCAAATTCATACCAACACAGCGGATAAATAAATAAATACTCCTATATAGTTACATCTGCATCCTGCACATCTCTGAAAGCTTTATTTGTCCAACCTAATTAACCTAGAAACCTTACTTTCGAACTACTCAATTGAGTACCCGAGAGTTTAAGGGGAAAAAAAAAATTTCAGGTTTGACAAAAAATATGGTGTGAATAATAATATGTCATCTCGGTTAAAAGATGTCTAGTGATACCACGTCGTTGAGAAGAATGGGTTTCTCCATCACTGGTATCCTCTAAAAATTTGTCTTTTACAAATAAAGAACCTACAACCACAATGGTTATACTCGACAATATAAACAATCCTATGCATGCATGCAACCAGGGTAATCATGACCAATCTATATAAATAAATGGATTATCTATCCCAACATCATAGTTTTTCAGGCTAACTACAAACTTATACGGCTGACTCGGACCTAACACAGATATTAAATTCTCCAACTTACTATCAAAAGAAAACTAGATGGCTGTCTGAAATTTACTATTCCTAGGGTCACTTTGATCCAAATAGCTTGTAGGCTAACCAATAACCTACCCATCTTTGTTTATTCCTTTCTATGAGTAAACCTACTTTTAGTCTGACCCATGTTGAAGCTCCACGCATTGGTATTTCGGATCAATATCAGCTAAGGGCTAAGAGCTGAAGTATAGGATGCCACCCTACACTAGGCCTATATGTTTTCTAATCTCCAAGTCTGTTAATCCTCTCACAATATATCTAAAGGTTATAAGAACTATAACTTCATTAGTAAAATCCTCGGCTGAACACCCTTTTTATTTCCTTGAAAACGTAAGTCTTCATAATTGATTTAATCCTTAAAATAAAACTTTAAAACAAGGAAACTATAGTTTTTCCTTTATTCAGAATATTATGCCAAGATATATATGTGCTTTATAAAATAAAATTGATAGATTTCAAAATCCCTTAGAGGTTGTCGCACCTCAAACCTTAAGCTATGAAACCATACACAATAGAACCATTAAACTGATAAAGTGCGACATTGATATATCTGCTATAAGATTATCGCACCCTTTCTATGCCAAAATCGTGTTAAAGCATCTGATTTATAGAATATAAGGACATAAGGCCAAAATCATTTATGGTACATGTTATAAATACATATAGATCAACGAATACAAGCGGCATAGTTATAGGTTGCATAGTATAAAACTTTAAAACTTAAAAATATGGAACTGCCAATGTTAAGGTAAGGCGGCATCATTGCCATATAAGTTGGTGTCGAAAAACATTTAGCAGAATTACAGCAAAAACACGGTGGCATAAGAAACTAGCAGTGTCATTGCCCCTTTATAATCAATGTCGATATTAATATATGCGGCATTAGTGCCGTAATATAGCTTATATTGAAAATATACCCATATTGGCGTTATTGCCTTATAGAGTTAACGTCAGCATAGAAAATATGAGGCATCATGGTTGTCACTATAAAACTTGCAGCTTAAAACGTTTGGCATAGAAAACTGGAGGTATGGAAAATGTGTGGCATAAAAGATATGTAGCATAGACCACTAGCAGCATGACCAACGTTGCAAGCATCAGTGTCGGCGTACGATTATATATGCCCTAATCTTAGTGGAATCTTTGCATATCAACGAGGTCGATACCTTATGCTTCCCTATAGATTAGTGATGAGATATGGCACAGATAGGCTATAGTACTGGTTCATGGCACATGGCAGTATCGTAATTAACATGGAAATTATCTTATTTCTTTAAAAAACAATATCTTTTCACCAATTCCAATTCTTTATCAAATTCTTGCTGGATAATAACTTTCTTTACCAATTATTTTCAAAAAAATGCTATAGATCAGAAATTACGTTCCCAAATATTTTTGCAAACCATAATTTTATGTCAATATTTTAATATAGTTATTAAGTCATTCTAGCCTAATAAATTCATGTAAAATCATAAACACCAAGGAAAAACCCTCAAAAATCATAATAAACAAGATTTGTCATATTCTTTGACATATGAAAATTTTGATGACAAAATCATTAACTAATTATTCTTAATAATTAAAACACGAAGTAAATCGATTTCCTCACTTATAAAATTCACGAAATATTCATACTTGCTTGGAAAATTATGAAATTAAATAACCACTTCTGAAATAATGTTTCTAACAACATATCAAAATTTCAAGTTAAATGCATGTCATAAACCAGTTTTTCACTCTTAATTATTTTTATATAATTTCATAATAAATCCAATAATTTATCATTCAAGCATATAATCAACCAATCATTTAAAACATGGCATAAAACAACCATAAGATTCAGGTTTAATCAAAAAACCAAAATGAACATGCAAATAATTAGATGGATATATGTTATTCGCCTTTATTTGATAAAGGGAGTTGAGATTTGAGTGGATTAAATCCCCCCTTAGCTTTGCCTTTGATTTCCTAAGCTTTTATTTTCTTTTTTTTCTCAGCAATAGCTAACCTCCACTTATTTAATTCATTTGTATGAATAATAGCGAGGTAGGAAATGAGAATGGAAGGGTGTATATTAAGGAAATGTCGTCTTTTCCTATTCTGACCTTCTCACTAATCCTACTTCTTATTAAAGTTCTAATCAAACTTATTAGTTCATTAATTAAGGCTCGACCCATTTTTTTATTAAATCTCAATCTCCTTGTACTCTTACATCATTTTATTTTATTTATGTAACTAAATATCCTAAATAATGTTAATCAAAATTAGGGGTGTTACATCTGACCTTCCACTGTTCTCGCCTTGCATAGTACATGTCCCTCTAAATTTATCATGTGGGTTGTAATAAGGAGGGGGTTAGAACAACATTCATGTAACAACTTGGAATTTTAAACACTTTATATTTGAATATCGAAACTATTCTGATATTTAGATCTTGGATTTAATGCGAGTAAAATTGATTTAATAAGCTTATTTAACTCCTTTTGAATAATAATAATGATGATGGCAAGCTTCTAATTTATAATTAATGTGATTAAACCTGTTTTAATAGTAATTCTTTTTAACTACGTGTGAAATTATTATTCCGAGGCACCGTTTTGGATTTTAATGAAACTAGCGTCATTTGATCTGGATATTTGAATTGTTGTACGCCGATGAGTTTTGTGACAATTGGACGTCCCATGTGGTTGTGCAAGCTCAGAACATTTGACGATTTAATTCAGAGCATTGAATATAACATTTATTTTTCTATATAAACAACTCCAACCCTTAACCCCTTTCATTTTTCGTTCTCTTTCTTCCTTCATACTTCATCAAACCCAACCACTACTCATTCCCTCACTACAATCAATTGTTTCATGAGCTAGGATCAACGAATTTCAATGATTTTGGATCAATTGGGATCGCATGTGTGTACGATTCAATCCTTTGTATGTTGATTTGTGAGCAATGATGGATGGATGCGCTTGACATCCATGGTCGAAGCTAAGGCTTGAGTTAGTAGAGATATAGCTAATGTCTGGTCAAGAGGAGGGTGGTAGGATGTTTCTCATGTCGAGGAGCTCAAGTGGTGATGATTGTACAAGGTGCGGCTGTGCAAAGCGATTCATGACATTTGGGTTATCGGCTAGAGATAAGCAGGTTTTGATGAGGCAAAAGGCGCTAGAGATGAAATTGAGTTTGGCTTTGAACAAGTGGTGGTCGGAGAAGTGTTTTGGCGATGGTCATTGGCTTTTTGGTGGAGGGGATCAAAATGCGATAGTAGCCTTGTCATTTATGGAGCTATAGGTCAGTTTCTCGTAAGTGAGGTCAAAGTCAGCATGGTGGTGATCGGGATGTAGAAATCGCGACGTGTGATGCCTTGGCAAAGACAGTTTGACGAATCATCGAGCGTGGAGGTAGAGGGGAGGAGAGAGGTGTTGTGCTTATACTGTATCTATACACTGTAATTTGGATTTCGGAAATAAGAGGTCTTGTTTCAGTAATGGTAATTAAGCAATAAATGTTAATTTATTATTTGAATTGATCTCAAATCTTATAAAAATCGATAACTTTTGCTTATGTGTTCCGATCGAGATGAAATTTTCGCCATTGCACCTATAACATGGTCCTCTACATCTAGAGTTGATTTCGGCTTAGATGAATTTACTCACCAATTGATTGTATTGTTATGATATAATATTTGTTGTTAAAATATAAATTAAATTAGATAACAATGAAAGTTATTACTTTTGAACCATTCCTTGCTTTTGAAATTAAGCGACCACGTTATATGAAGTATACATTCTCTTATAAGCCTCTAAAATATATGACATGGACGAGACTTATTGTTTGCATGTTTGATAGTGTTCTAAATGATTGAAGCGAAATATTAGCTATAAACGCACTTTGAAGTCCCTTCCAGTGACATATGTTAAAATTGGTTAAAATATGAATATATTGTAGAAAATATATATTTTCTATTTCATTACACACATTTTGGTGTGTGTTATGTAAATGAATTGGTTTGGAGAATTATAGAAATTGTGAATGGAAGTTGTAAATGTTTGAAGCGAAATGGTTGCTATAGAAGCATTTTGAAATCGCTTTGTGTTCAGAGATCTTTAAAGTCAATATTGAAAGACATCCTAGGTCTTCTTCTATTTTAATAAGTATTGTAAGTGTACTTATTAATGGGAGTATATCAAAGTCTAAATATAATTTATAATTAAATGAGAATTTTTAAAATAAAGGGTTTTAAATATAAAACTAGTTTTTGTGATTTTTAAATAAATTATAAAATAAGTATTTTAAGTAATATATATGCAAATGTTTAAAACCAAAGTATAAGTATTTTTAAAGTATTTTTAAAGTATTTTCAAAGCATTTTTAAATATATAGTTTTTAGAAAATTATTTAAAATATTTACTAAGGTAAATATAAGCTTATGTATATAATGTCTTATTAAATTGTTTTTTAATTAAATTTTTTGTTTGATAAGTAAATTAATACACATATAAATATATACATCATTTCAAAATTTTATTTTAGTGTATATATATATGTATAAGTTCTAAAAACGAAGTTAAGTACTTATAAGTGTAATAAAGTTAGTTTGAATTTTAACACAAGTTAATATAAATAAATTTGAGAAGTTAAATTAAGAGCATATTACCTTAGTGAATAATTATGGATATACTTTGATCTTTAAAAATGAATATCTTAAAGTTAATGATAATTATAAGTGAATGGTTTGGGTTCTAGTAAATAGTATTTTAGTATTTGATTGAATACTAAAATAATTATAAGTGAATAGCTATGGGTTGTTGTGATAATGTTTAATTAACACTAGTCATTAACCCTTATAAAAGTAACAAGATCTTCGAAGAGAGTTTTAAAGATAATGATTATATGTGAGGTGATTCAAGTTTGTCGTGAACAATGTATTAGTAACAATTATTTTTAAACCAATGAATTATATTGTGATGACCCACCTCCTCGACTCTCAGAAATTGACATTAATACATCCTCGGTATTCATCTGTCGTAAATCCAAGTGCTGGAGAGGCAGATTATCATAGGGAAAAAAATAAAGACAGAAGATAGACAATAATAGAATCTCACATCGTATTCAACATATAATTATACATATGAGTAGTACATGCAATTACTCTAATTATTCCATCAAAGTTACAACAAGTACTAACCCTACTAGGATAGTTATAATGACATATCCTTACAATGTTGGTAGACACTAATACATAACACAGACACAATAGAAATTGATAGATGACTTCAACAAAATACCCAAAATACTCCATGCTCCATTCCAAAATGCTCCAAGCTTTCCTAACTAGTTGGCTGCCCAGGAAAATAGGGCACCCAGAGTTTAAGCGAAAATAAACAAACACTAGGTCAGTCATGGGACTAGCGTGAGAAACTCAAAATACGGTGTTTGAAAACAAAAGGTATCTCATAAGACCACACCGCATATAAACACGTAACATGTTTTTACCTTATGATAACCAAAACATTTTCTATGCAGAATATGTGAATATTATTTTTAATGACATTTTTTTGAAAAAATATTTCAAGTAAGTATACATAGTCTTAGCCGAAATTGTTACATTATTAAATTCCAGCATACTAGGCTCTACAATCAAATCCAAGGCACTTATTGGAGAATGGATTTTCATATAGTGACAAGGTAAGGGACTACCTTCCGATAGTAAATCTTTGGAAAAATGCACCTGAGGCTCCAACCTCTACCAACACATAACCAGTCTACCTTTACCATAGATAATACCAAATATGTCATCACCTCGGTCGTTCCCAACCTACCTAAGAGCTCTCTTTGCACACACTATGTTAATTTAAAACGTGACATCATAGCTGGAATAAATATATCTAGAAAGGTGATAACTATATCCTAATGGCAGCAACCCACTTACCTCTGCCGCATCTACCCTATTTTTTTCATTTTCGGATGGTGAGGCTCGATGTAATGATTATTTTACTCATAGCACATTACACTTTGAATGCCACATTGCCGATACAAAATCACACAACTGATTTCTACAAACGTATAACTCCTAAGGTCAAATGTCTCATAAAAGGGTGTTAAGCTAAGAGAAGTTGCCTTCTCCGCCACTAATCAGACGATACGTTCATAAATCAACCAATGTAATTACAATTGCAACATCAGACATCCGTCCATGCAAATTGTCAAGGAACAGGACAACCTAAAGGCACTCCCCTACCACATCCTGTCGGAAGTTACTCCTAGGATTAGTAGCGATTAGTCCTTGCATAGGATATTTCATAACGAAGAGACTACTGCTACTATATGTATATTAGGAGTTTATCCCCAAATGATCAACAAGCAGTCATTCATTACGAATATCCTTAATATCGTATCTATATCTTCACTTGGAATACGTAAATTGGTTCAAAGTGATCTTCAGATAGGAATTACCCAAATCCAAACTTAGTTCCTCCGAACCAATCATCGATTAAAAGATGTTAAGTTCATACGTGATTATCAACCATCATTCAATTTACTTCATATTTCTATTCATTCATATACATATCTGATATATATTCATTTAAATATTTCTTTATCTTTCTTAAAGTATATGGAATCATCAAGTCTCATTTATCAAATCCTTTTGGTTAACTTAAACCTTTTTAAATCATGGGATAATTCCAAACCTTTTCATAATTGACTTAGAAAAATATTTCCAATTCATTTCATTTAAATCTTAACAAGGATTTCCTAATTCAAAACTCTTAATTTTAATTCGGCTAAAAGCATGTTATCTAGGATGTTAATCCAAAACCAGTAAATGTTAAGTAAGCAGAATCTATAGAAATCATCTAATTCTACTCAATATCAATTCTCGTATTCAACAAATACTATGGACGGAATAATGGTGAAAGCACCCTTTAAATTCCACGAATAGTATGAGTTCCCTCTTCGGGCTTTAACATCGAGTATAAGAAGATTATCCCCACAAAATTTAAGTTATTTATTTTTGGAGAATTATATTCTTTAACTTTGGAAAATTTTGATCCGAGTAAATTAAATTACTATCCCATCTATTGGGCCAGTCTGGATAGCCAGGGAGAGCAGGAAACTGGTTTTCCAAACTCGAGCCCAGACACTATCTCTCTGACACCCATAAGGCAGTCAAATAACTTGATCGACTCTAAATCATTTAATATTTAACCATTCCATAAATCCTTCAAGTCATATTTAAAATAAATTTATTAATCATTTGAATATATTTACAAAAGATTTGGAAAAGAACTGTTGCGTTTAAAACTACATTTCAAAAGTTATAGAAAAGTGTTGCGGAAAAGTGTTGCGGAAAGTGCTTTTTATGCTATATTGATCAAAACGACTTTTTTTAATCATTTGGAAACTCATTTTTTATAACTTTTAAAACATTTTAAATTTTTTTAGAATTTATTTCATATTTTTAAACAATTTTAAAGAGGTTTAACATTGCATATACACTAATTCAACAAATAAAGGAAAGTGATTTCCTTTGTGCTTATTGACATGTATTTTTGTGACATGCATATGTATTTAACAATCATATTAAACAACCATCATTAATAATCATAATAAAACATATATAACATACAATAGCATATAATAAGGTATTTTAGGAGTTTACTCACCTCGGGTTTAAACGACTAACTAAAAATTGGCTATAGCTTTGCTAACTTGAACATTTAGCTCACGATCACTGGGATTATTGCTTCTAGATAGCTTAACCTATGGATGATAGGATGGAGGTGGTGGAAGCCATTAAAGTAGAGGTGAAGAAGAATAAGAAGATGGAATGAGATGTGTGAATTTGTGAAGCCTCAGGGTCTTATTTGTAGCCTTAGGAAAATGTGGCAAATTACTAGATTACCCTTAGATATTGTCAAAATGTCTCTTACACCACATCACTTCAACATAAAATCCTTGTCCCCTTACTCAAGCAAATGCATTAATAAGATGTAATGTGATAAGACATATTGCAAAAATATCTTAAGATGGAATGACATGCACTAATGGTGGATTTGATGTTTGCTTTCCATGTTTTAATGGTGATTAGATGTTACCTTTTTCACTTACATTTTGTAAAAACATCTTAGAAAGTTTCTTTAGATTTGATTTGAAAATTTGTGATACACATGCGTGTGTATATGTGAATGTGTGTGCATGTATAAACAATGTTGGAACAACTTAAGACAGTTTCCATTTGTCAAACCGTTGAGATTTCGGGTTCAATATCCGGTCATATTTTTAGTTTTTAATTCAAACTATTTATGTATGTAAACGAAACTTGAAAATAGATTTCTTATCATCTTTAACTAATTAAAACAAGTTCATTTGACTTATAAAACTATAATTAAAATTAACTAAATATTCCGTTTTCAAAGTGGTAAAATTACAGGTCATTACATATATTTTAAAGTGGAAAAATGTTATACATATAATTATATCTTTAATAATGGAATTCTGAAGATAATAACAAGTATGGAATCATTTAGAATAAAGATAGAGTAAAGTATGTGTTTTAAAATATAAAAGAGCGAATGGATTTATAATAACGATGTTTGCATAACATTTGTTTTTAACCTCTTTGATTATATTTTAAATTAAGTAAATCTTATTAAGTGATTTGTGAATACAGTTATACCATTGAGATAAATATATGAATATTTTTGAAGTACTGGAAATAGTATAATAAATAGTGGAGTAGTAGAATACAATTATATATCTTTTATAATGAGAAAAGAGGACTGGAAGTCTTTGGTTCGACAATGATGCAAGCGGCAGTATTATCGTAATTATCATCAAAACTGATTTATTGCCGATAAAAGCAATTACTTTTCACCAAATTTTAATTCTCGTCAAATTTTTATTGGATATTAATAACTTCACACAATTCTTTTCTAAAAATCTACCACATATCAGTGTTACATTTCCAAAATATTTTTCAACTTAATTAATTAGTAGCCTTAATTAATTAATAATTTAAATGTTTTTCTAGCATATTACATTCATTATCACTTGGGAAAAATCCCCAAATATCATAAAAATTCGTAAATACTTTATTTTTCACCATATCAAAATTTCAAGTCAAAAATCATTATTTATTTACTTTAAATAGTTAAAATCCAAATAAACATTATTGCCTCTCTAGGAAATTCATAAAATATTTATTTAAATCCAAAAAATTATAAAATTAGAAACCCATTTCCATATTAATTTTTTAGATAACATACCAAAATCAAAGCATTTGGAGATATAAATCTTAGATTTTACCCCCAAAACCAATTCAAATAATCTCATAAAAATAACATAAATCATTATTCTATCCAAACAATGATTAAACAACCATAATTTGCAAAAATCATCAAAACAATTCAAATACTACCCATAGCTGAATTCAAGAACATGAAGCATAGAGATGGTTCATGTATTGTTCACCTTAAATTTGTTACTAGAGTTGGGATTTGATATTGCTTTAGTTTCCCTTAGTCTCTTCCTTTTTTCCCTTGAGTTGCTCCCTCTTTTCCCTTGTCTAATGGTCGGTCTTAGCTCTTTTTTTGATGGTTTTGATGTTAAAAAAATGAGAAAGATATGAGGGGAAGAGGGCTTATGGTTTAAAAGATGGATTTAGCTATTTTCCCCTCTCATATATTTCTCTTATATGTTAAGTTTTTCAAGACAATTTCATTGCTTATTTTTTAAGGCATGACCTTGTTCATAACCAATCTCATTCTTCTAAGTTATTTACAATATTTTATTTATTTTATCCAATTAAATATCATGAATAATGTTTAACAGAAATTAGGGATGTTACATGTAGGTAAAGAACTAGCACATAAATTGACCAATCATTATAAAATTTATCTTTCAGCACATAGGATTACTCTCATCGCTGGAGGTTTGCAGACACTAAAAAGAAAAATTATAACATGATCGACTTTAGGCAAATGCCTATATGTCATCCACTCGGTCTCTGCTCATTATTAGGCATCCATCCGAGCCTACCTGGATATAAATCCAAGCTACACTTTATCGACTGACCCTACCCACCTCGAAAGATCTTGAATCTAGTTTTAATGATAGTACTTTCAGCTGCTTCATCTCAACTTTGCAACTAAGGTGGCTCATACAATGCTTATCTCTACCGAAGAATTTACTTACTATGAAAGGTGTGAAATTTAGCCTACCTATCGAGTAACTAGCAAAAGATAAAATATACCACTCAATTGTTGGATGAAATAGAAGTGAATTCCTAAAATACAACATACCCCACTACATAAGCCCTTTCCAATTCTTCTGAGCCATAAGCTTCCTAAGACCTAGTATTGCCTGAAAGGCGCAAGTCCTCATCACTTACATACTCTTTGAAAATGTAGGATAGTTCTTCTTTAAGTCATCAAGTCAATTGCAATTGAAGCACTTATACTTCTCATTATTTGGATGGTATTTTATAGAAAAATGCCACCAATGTGCCACAGGACTGACATACCAGGTCGGCCTTCCTTTTTCGAACAAGCTTGATTTTCCTTATATCATTGTCATTTTGCCTCGGTTTGAGTTTTGGTTGCTTTCCACTTTCATTACCTCAATGGTATCTTATGGGCATTCCTTCGAAAAAGAACCATTCCAACGAGATACTCAAAAGTGGATCCTAATAAGGGTAAGGTTAAGCAATGAACCTCCAACCAATGTTTAAGACCCAAGGCAAATCTCTTCGCCCAAAACAATAGAGCACCAACCACCTAAAACCCTAGAAATAAAAGGGTGAACTGGTCAACACTTCTTCACTGACAAGCTATGCCGTTAAAGATAGATGGAATGCTCAAGCTACACGACCCTTTTGATCTTAGAAATAAACTGAGAACTAAGACAACACCTGAATAAATTCCAAATCATAGGTCTGCTCTATTTGCGCCAAAATTGGTCACAAACACCCAATTGCAGATGAAAGCACCAACTCACAAGCACAGATCACAGATAGAATATATGTAGAGGATATAAGTATGAAGAACACTCAAAATTTAAAAACAAGTAATAAAATGACAAGATTTATAGGGGTTCAGCATTGTAGCCTACATCCACTTTGAAGAGTTTGCTGTTTATTGATGATTCTCAACTGATATACAACAGTACAATTGATAGTATTCAAATTACAATGGATTTCCAGCAGAGTAACAGTGTAGAAGTGCCAAAAGTCCTTTTTCTGTAGGCATAGGAGTGCTATTTATAGGCGTAGGTCTAAAACATGCCTCTGAACTCAGAGTACTCTTTATCGCACATAGCTTGGCTCACCAGATCGATCAGGGCCTGTTTAGGATCGATCCTGATTGATCCAAGCATACTTCATATTGATCTAAAACTGGTCCAATGGTAATGGGATCGATCAAAGACATACTTGAGTGAATAAGCAAGCTTATGAAAAAAATTGGTGGCATTTGTACTTGTAGATTTTGAGTTATGATCGATCCAAGATTCAATTTGTAGGTTGGACGGTTGCTTCGTATCTATCATTGCGTATCGATCGACTTTGTATCGATCGATCCTGGATCGATGACGTGGAGCGACAATCACGTGTAGATCAATTTTTCATGCTCGTTGACCGCTTCCCTTGGTTTGACTTTGCCTTCTTCGTATCCATCCATCGCATCCTTTCGTATCCATCCCTTGCACCCATCTTCGTATCGATCCCAAGTGCGTCCTTCATATCGATCACTTATTGATCGATGTGAAACGCTTTCCCCTGTAACTAATGCCTCGTATTCATCGGCTCGCTTCACTCTTCGTATCGATCAATCGCAGCCTTTCTTCATATCGATCTCGATGGTTACGAACACTTTTGTACAGTTGTATCAATCTAAAGTATATAGCTACACCCATCTTGATCGATAGGAAGTGATCGATACGAACCAGTTTTCCATGAACCTTGATCCATCCACAACTCGAGGATACGAACTCCGTTTGACATGAAATTTGAAATGTAGCTTCTCCAAGCCTTGTTCAGCATTCTTAATTGATCCTACCTTGATTGGATCTTGGTCCATTTTCGACGGTATCGATCATAGCCTTGTTTCCAATCGATCTCCAATCCTGATATCCATCCTTTTTAGCCAATTTGTTGATATATCGGCTTTGACCAAAAGGTGGGGTGACATTTGCCCCCTAAAACATGCCTTGCGATAGGAAGGCGTGTTTTGAATAGCTTTAAATCCAATATCCATATTCCATCCATAGCCATACCATCTGATCCATAATCTAATCCATTACCAAGTCATTCTATCCAAGTTCCATAGCCATATCCTTGCCCAAATCCACGACTGCTCAAAGTTAATATCCGATTCTGAATACAGTAACCAAATCCTTAGCCGATTCCATATTCATTTGAACTCATCAACTGAGTTTTAATCCATTTATATCCAGAATTCAATAACCAAATACATGACCCCTCTGGGTCGCTTTATCCAGGACCTCGCCGGGTCTAAATCCAAAACCGAGACCTCTCTATGTCCTTTTATCCTGCTCTAGTCTCGACTTTTCTGTTGGGGCTTTTATATTCTCTGGCCTCGATTCTCTAGTCGAGGACTTTTATATTCTCCGGCCTTGACACTCCAGTCGAGGACATTTATATTCTCTAGCCTTGACTCTCCGGTCGAGGACTTTTATATTGCATACGAGTCTATTCCATTGCTCTCCATGAAGGGACTCTTAATTTGTGATTACTGCTCCGTCTCTTCGGTCGGGAACGTAATCGTGTGACATGTATTATTTATTATATTTATCCAAATCCAGTCGACACAAAGTCCAATTAACAAAATAAAAGTCCGTACGACTAAGAAAATTAAATGTCCATAGTACTAGAAAAAAAATCTGAGTCCGCAAAAAACAGAAAGAAAATAAGATTTCATAATCTTGAGCATCACAGTTTATCATCATCTCAAAGCATGCCTAGGGACCGTCCTCGATCCCGTACATGTGTAAGTGACTTAGCCGCATCACTTTGGGGTTTATTACTTACTCAAAGCCATAAATCCAACCAGTTGATGACAAGCTGATGACGTTGCCTAGATCAAATGCCATCTTCATTTGTGGGGGCGATGGCCACTCCTGTTTCACTACCATAGCTTGATTCCTTATGTATTACTACAAATGACCATTCCTCACATGTTCCTCAATAATATCCTTCAGATGCCTGCACTCATTCGTGTTGTGCCTATTCAGCTCATGGAATAGGCAATGCTTTCCCAACGCCCGCTCGTATTCAGTGGGTTCTCTTTTTGCCAACCTTCGATACTGGAGGCGCCCTCGAGTATCCAAGTAAATCCTTTCTAGAGTTTCAGTCAAATCCATGTAAGAAGAGAATTTTGATTCCCTCCACTGCCTTTTCGATGTGTTACTATTTTCATTCATTTTCCTTTTGACTCTATCATCCTTGTTTGAATCCTCCCTTGGTGGACCTCCGCTTTTGCTGCATAAACTTCATCTTCTCTCCCTTTTCTTTCAGCCTTCGCATCTTCATGTCATAAAAACCTTTCTGTTTCTCGATAAAACTCTCCGAGATCCATCTGCGAATCCCATTCCAATGATATGTTAAAATCTGAATCATCCACAATTCCTGAGACTGTTGCAATCAAAATCATTGACGGATCAGGCCGATCCACTAAAGCTATTGTCGCATTGAATCTGGTTAAGAAATTCCTAAGTTATTCTCCCTTCCATTGTTTCATCGATGTTAAAGCCATCACATTCTTCGGTCTCATGATGTGGACCCAAAATTGCCTCATAAATCTCTCAATCAACTTCGTCTATGTGTCAGTAGAACCGCTTTCAAGTTGTTTGAACCATAGTGCTGCTATATCCGTCAGATACAAAGGGAGGCACCGAGCCATAACTTCCTCTGATGTCCCTAGTAATTCCATATGCCTTATGTACCTTGTCAAGTGAATAGTGGGATCCGTTCTTCCATCATACATCTCCAACGTTGGTTGTTTGAAACCCGATGGATTCCTCACTTGCAAGATCACAAGAGTGAAGGGACTCATGTTAACATCCTCCAAATCTCTATTCACTAATCTTATCCTCATAGCCCGTCGGATCATGTTCGCTAACATGTCGTTGTCATCAAGTGGTAGCCTCTGTCTACGATCTCCAACCTGCCCCCCGAGTCCGTAAGGAAATCTTGAAACATGTCCTTTTAGTGAAGTATCCATATCTTGATCAACGCCAAAATGCACAGCATCGTTTGGTATCCTTCCTGGAATTTAGCCAACATGATCCGAGGGTATGCCTCCGAGTATAGGAGCTGCTCCTGATGGTTTTGCTCTGTCCCGCATCTTTTTTTCTTCATTTCCATGATCCTGATTTCGGATTGCCTTTGTTTCTGCTGCTCCAACTTCGTGATCCTCACCCCCAGCATTCCCTACAACTCCATTCCCTTAACCTAGCACTCCAGCTTGTCCAACTTGTCGGAGTAGGTTCTATATCATGTCCTCTTGCCTTTTCAACATCCCTTCCAACATAGCTTCCATCATCATCTCCGTCTCATCTCTGGTGATAAAAACTAAGGTCTAATTAGCTCCTGAAGAAGCCTCCTAACTTCCATCATGCTGACTCCTATCCATTCTCTGTCTCCTTGTCGATTGCTTAGCCATTGCTTCCCAAAATCCGATAATTTAGCTTTCTAAATCTGAACTCCAAATCCGGTATAGCGGGACCTAGTCCTCTTATTGAAAGCACCAAAGTTTTTTTTGCCAAAATTGGTCACAGATACCCAATTGCAGATGAAAGTACCAACTCACAATCATAGATCACATATAGACTATATGTAGCAGATATAAATATGAAGAACACTCAAAATTTAAAAAGAAAGCGATAAAGACAAAATTTATAGTTGTTCGGCGTTGTGGCCTATGTCCACTTTGAAGAGTTAGCTGTTTATTGATGATTCTCAACTGATTTACAATAGTACAATTGATAGTGGTAACACCCCTGGTTTGGAGATTACCTGTATATATCAAATTATAACTGAAGTAATAATTTAATATTGTAAACTAAAATATGATTGGAAATTTCATATTTTTATTTGGATTAAACAATGAATTTTGTAAATAAAATAAGAAAAATATAGTTTCGAACTTTAGTTTGTTTATTTGGGTATAAATATAGGATTAAATATTGTTTGGATAAGTATTTGGTTTAAACAAATTGAAATATTGGGTATTTATTAGTTTGGAGCTAATAAGTTAATTAGGTGATGTATTTCAACATTAAATTCTTGAAATAAATCTAAAGTAATGAAAATAAAGTTTTAAAAACTTTATTTTAAGAATTCGAGTAGTATATAATCAAATTGCAATTTTATTTGTGTAAATACAACAATATTGGAAAACATTGTCAATATTATTCTTTTATTGAATTAAAAATGAAAAATATGAAGATATTATGTATTTTATTAATATAAAAGATAGAATATGACGTAAAAATATATTTTGATGATAAAAGAGTTAAAATTATTTATTGTAATTTATTTGACAAGAGAATAATTTTTGTATAAATTGTTGAATTAAAAATAGTGTTTTGTAATAAAATAGTGCAAATTGCAAGTATTGTTAAAAATATGGTTTTATTTATAAAAATATCTTTTTATTATTAAATTAAATTTTATTTTCGTTATAATAACAATTTTATTCAAAATAATTGGATGAATACATTTTATTTGGCAATTAAACGACGAAATGTGTGTGTATTGTGTTAAATAAGAGAAAATCTGAACAAAGCCTTATAATTTTCACTAAGTATAATTACTATTGGGCTTTTAGATTAGGGTTAGGTCCTTTAGCTATTAATCTAGAGGCTTTTGGTAATTGATGAACTAACTGTACGTTAGTTTTCTCCTTCCTTCTCAAAAAAGTTTACAGTAAAAATAGAAAAGGAGAAAAACCTCGTGGCTTCTTCAAATTAAAACCAAATTTCATCAAATTGGCTGCAAATAAAAGATGAGAATCGCTAGAATAAGAAAATAAGAAGTAATCTCTACCAACAAAAGTTATTTCATCAAAAAACTTAGAATCTAGGTATGATTGTTTGTAATATTTTTTGTGCATGCTTCCTTTTCAGCTTTACAGTTATTAGAGCTCCATTCTCCTCAAAAGCTTACAACTTGCTGCCAATTTCTTTACCAAATCACTGAGGTGAGTAAGAGCTCACATTTTCTAACTAGAATATATGTTGGTTGTAAAGCAACTGCTCTATATAAACTTTTATTTACATATATCTTTCTGTTAGTTGTTTTATTGAGTTTCTTGCTTCCAATTGTCACTTTGAATGGTCATAACTCCTTGATTTTCACTCGAATTGATGTTGAATATTTTTCGAATTATAGATTAGATATTATACTATGTGCATGTCAAATTTCATTACAAAATTCCATCGTTTGATATGTCATATTGCTTCTGGAAAATCAGTACACACCAAAAAATTCGCAGGAACCAACTCCGTAGACTGGGTCGATAGGGAGGCCGACCCAGCATGCTCATCAGGTCGATCAGCCTGTCGATCCGGTCCCCCAAGGCGTCGACCTAGGGGTCAACCTGATGAGGTATGGGGGTCGACCCCCTATTGGACCCTGTACGTGAATTCGTGGCCTTAAATGAGCAAAAATTATGGTCAATCCGAATCTCAGATTGTCGAGTTTTCGAGATGTTTTCGAATATTAAAATTTCTGTGTTTTTCTACAATTTCTATCATTTCAAGTGAAAGTTTATTCTTGAATTAATTTTTAAATAATTTTATAATTCAAATAACCATGAAATAATTATTTTCCAATATTTATAAATTATTTTTAACTTATTTTAAAGTATTTTAAATATACTTATTTCTTATAATAAAAGTAATTTTCAATAAACTACTTTCAAAATTGTTTCGAAAAATTGTTTTAAAATCTCATTTCATAAGTAAATTAATTTACAAATAATATACATTATTTATACTCTTATTGGATGTATGAGAAAGAGAATTAAGCGATTTAGTAAAACATGTGGTATGGGACACGTGAGCTTACTTTATCGATTAATTCCAGACTTGTACGATCGAAGCTATTCAGGGTTATTTATTCTTGAGTTATTTAGCCATTTTATGGCGTGTTTTTGAGATTATAATTCCTCTCTTTAGGAATTATCTAGGATGGCCAATATTTGGCTAGTTGTGGTTCGAGATCTCCTATTCTAGAAGTATGATCTACGAGAACCCGATATAGTGTTTTACTTACCGATGAGATGAGGCTAGTCTTAGTTTTTCGAGTGTAGAGATTTTATAATGATTTCAATTTTCAAATGTGGCATTAACTAGCAAGTAGTAAACCTTTAAGTGCAAACATGTGGTATGGGACGCACGTTAACACCTTTTTCGTTCCTATTGGGGAGTTTGCGACACATCTAGGTTACTAGTACTATAGACCTTCGGGTCATCTGAGTTTATGACTTCGGTCATCTAGGATTTATGACTTCTATCGTCTAAGCTTTACGACTTCGGTCGTCTGTAATTTACGACTTCGATCATCTGGGATAGGTACCTAAATTATATATAGTACGTCTAAGTTTGGCATGTGCAGCATTGCTTCGGCATACAATCGGGGATCTGGCCAGTCTGGGTTTTCTAAATTTTCTGAGTTTTATTATGATTTCACCATTCGAGATATCTTTTGTACATCGATAGCCTAGAGCTATATGAGATGTTATACAAATATGGTGATTTCATTTTTATGACGTTTTGAACTCTGATTGAGTTCCTTGGGTTTTGAGTTTTCATGATTCCTTGATTTTGAGTATAAATATTTATATGCCAATGAAATGAAGCATAATTGAGTTGGAGATTTTGATGTTTCCTCTTATGGTTATCATGTTGCTTATTTGCATTTATGTTGAATAAACTTGAATAGGAATCACTAATGGTGTGTTAAACGAATTATTGTTGAGCCATTATACCATTGCCACACCTGGAATTAGGAATAGTACGTCATTTTTATCGTTCTTATCTATTTAAAAGAATGTTTCCCTTATGCATGTATATGAATTTATCCCATGCTAATATCAAGTTCTAGTTAGCCCAACCCATTTATTTATTATTCGGGTCAGACCGAGTTGCCGATTAGACTTTTGGACCTTTGCTAGCTATATCTTTTGGACTTCTCCTTTGACTTTGGATAGATGGCATAGTTTTTGTGGAGTAGACATTTTATTGGGAATTTTGTGTAATATCTATTCTTTTGTGGGGATGTATGTATATATTGTGGTTGAATACCACTTGTGGCATGTTGTATTACATTTGTTGTATGTTGGGTGTGTTTCAACCATGGTCCTAGCACCGAACCACCCACCACCGGACCACCTACCACCGGTCCAATTCCTCTCGCCACCGAACCAAGTCCCCATACCA
The DNA here is from genome assembly GCA_030765085.1 of Allium cepa. Taxonomy (NCBI): domain Eukaryota; kingdom Viridiplantae; phylum Streptophyta; class Magnoliopsida; order Asparagales; family Amaryllidaceae; genus Allium; species Allium cepa. The sequence goes on from CM060938.1 coordinate 521,673,494, forward strand.
CTCACTGCCGAACCACCTGCTGCCAAACCCCCTGCTACCAAACCAACCTACTTCCAATACCCAGCCGAACCAACCTCCACCCTCTACAATGGGACCAAGTTCACGCCAACTCTCCACCGAACCAAGGCCTTGCCGAACCACCCACCGCCGGACCAAGCTACGCTCTCACCACCGGACCAACACACATGCCATTCACTACCGAACCAACTTGAGGAAGGTATTACCGAACCAACACTGCCAGGCAGGATTACATCAGCCCAGGCCCACCAGCAGCTATATACATCTAAGACCCCTACCCCCAGCCTCACTCTATAAATAGAGGGGTAGGGGTACAACAATGGCAAACAAGTTTGAGAGCTCAAGCACGGATAGAACTTTCAAACAACTTTCAGATACTTGTAATCAAAACTTTGTACTTGTAATCTGAACAGAAGAGGAGAATAACATATAAAGTGGACATAGGCATATTCTGGCCGAACCACTATAAATCTGTGTGTCTTTTACAGTTTAGTCCATCTATTTTATATATTTGCATAAATCACCCAAATCACTAAGAACAACGCATAATCAACTAAATCATACAACTTGGAGGTGTTAGCCCATTTTTTGTGCAAACAGTTTTGGTGCTTTCATTGAGAGCTCGAGCTAGAAGCTTCAGCTTCTCCCACTCAACCTTCTTCCCAACAGTATCACTCATTGCTTGGAAAACATGCCTCCCAGGCAGAGGAAAGATGCTAGCAAAGGAAAGAACATCGCAACTGGCAGTATCCCAGATCCAGTAATCACAAATAAAGGGAATCGTTCCGTTCCAACAGAAAATGGAAATCAGGCAAATCTGATAGCCCCTGCCACGGAGAAACCAATTACTATGGAAGATCTGGACAAGGTTGTGGATGAAGTAACTAACCGCTTCGCATCTCAACAAGAAGCCTTGGTGGACCAACTCATGTCACGCTTAAGGGATGTTGAAGAATCCAACCGCAACATCGAATCATGGGGCGAGTCCCAATCTGGAGGGTCTAGGAGGCGACAAAGATCTTTCTTCTTCGAAGAGGCTAACAACAGAAACGGCAATGGTAGGAGCCGAACCCAGACTTAGCCCGAATTCCGACCCGAGGAAATGCTTGGGACCGAACCCAACGGGGGAGGTACCAGGCAGGGGTCGGATATGGCTGAGCTTGTCATGCTACCTAACCATGGGAACACCAATGGACGGGGCCGAGCTGGAGCCCAGCCCAAAGTTGGACCCGAGGGAATGCTTAGAACAGAGCCCAACAGGGGAAGATCGAGGCAAGGGCCAACTGTGGCTGACCCCAGCATGCTACCAGAAGACCGAAGACAGCCACTGGAAAATGTTAGGAGTAATAAACGGTACCATCCCTACAAGTCATCTGGACGGAGTCAATCCCGTAGAGAAGAACCAAACTCATTTCTATCTACTCCAAATTCTTATGAAAGGATGGCGCGATTATTCAGAGAGTGCGTCCGACGGGATCAAAGAGATCGAGGGATAGGCGCTAGGGTAACCAGCCCCTTCACCCGCAATATCGAGATTTCCATCACCCCCCCCCCCCCCCCCCCCCCGAGAATGGAAAATGCCAACAATGGAGCCTTACAAGGGAACCTCTGACCCCGTCGTGCACTTACAAAGATACACACAGCATATGCTCATGAGCAGAGCGACGGAAGGAGTATTGTGTAAATGCTTTCCACTCTTCTTGGCCGATCTAGCTTCCTCCTGGTTCTGCCATCTACCCCAAGGGTCCATCAGCTCATGGAAAATGTTGAAAGAAAAGTTCATCAGCCAATTCCGCATTCATGTGGAACAACCCAAGGATGCTTATTCCTTATCCAATATCAAACAAAAGCCCGGAGAAACAGTGCAACAATATCTAACCCGATTCAATGCCATAGCGGCCGTAGTCCAGGATGCCGATGAGAAACTTATCCTAATGGCCCTCTGCAGTGGTGTGCATCTGGATACTAAATTTGCTAGGAGACTAACGAAAGAAAAGCCAGCTACTTACCTGATTTCTTCCATGAAGCTGGAAAATATATGAGACTTGAAGACGCTGCCATTGAAAGGCAGACAGGGCAACAAACTAAGGCAGCTCTTGGCAACACACCCGCAGTAGCGAAGGACGTTCGAAGAAATGACTTCAGAGATAGTGCTGGGGGCAAGAAGGGAGAAAAGTGTTTATATAGGCCATGACCGAGATTTGACTCTTACACTCCTTTGAATGAAACAATCGAAAACATCTTCTTGGCCACCCAAGACGAAGTTAGCTACAAGCGCCCCCCGCACAAGAAGGAATCAGATAATGCAATTAAATCTGGAAAGTTCTGCGGCTTCCATGAATCTCATGGGCATGACACCAATGAATGCCATCATCTCCGGGACTTGATTGAAGAACACATCAGAAGGAAGAGACTGGAGCGCTATGTGAAAGGTCAGAACAGGACTTCAACTCCTGCCAATGAGAACCCAGGGCTACCCCTCCCAGAAGTAGGCGGAAGAAATCACAACACTAGAGGTTCCACTCAAGAGAAGATAGTGGTCCATACAATATCGGGAGGACCACACACCGTCGACAGAAACTGGGCAGAAATGGAGAGATATGGAAAGTCACTTAGAAACAATGTGGACTGCATCAATTCCGTCGCGAAAGAACGCCGCCCGAAGCGAAAAGAGGATAATGACATCACATTCAGTAGGCGAGACCTAGAAGGCAGGCAATACCCTCACATGGATCCCATGGTTATCTCTGCCTGGTTCGGCCGAGCCGAAGTTTTTCGAATTCTGGTAGATACTGGAAGCTCTGTAAACATTCTATTCAAGCATGCTTTCGACAAAATGAAACTGTCAATGAAGGATGTGTCTCCCTGCAACAAACCACTACACGGTTTCACTGGAGACGCGAAGATGCCCCTCGGGCAATTGGACCTCTTTGTCGAAATAGGAAGTCATCCCCGCTCCGTTGTGTGGAAACAAACATTTGTGCTAATAGAGAACCACTCGGCCTACAACGCCTTTTTGGGAAGACCAGCCTTGTCTGACTTCCAAATTGTCCTGGCCCCGTGGTGCCTAAAGATGAAATTTCCAACAAACAACGGAATAGGAGAAGTAGAGGGAGATCAAGACGCTGCTCGAGACTGCTATGTGACTGAACTTCGCAATAACCGCAGGAAGGATAAAGGGAAGGATGCAGAGACTACTCTTTGCAAGAAAAACTTGGAAGCATAGCAACTAAAGAAAGCCCCTCCTCTTCGGTATACCAGTGATCCTTTCAACGAATTAGACCCCAGGAACGGGGAGGAGGAGGCTACCGCCGAGCCTGTAGAGGCTATGGAATTTGTATCTGTAGACAAACATGACTCGAGTAGACTATTGAAAATCGGATCTCAGCTAAAGGCAGAATTGAAGAATCAACTCATTGATTTTCTCCGCCACAACTTGGATGTATTTGCATGGACGCACACTGACATGACTGGAATCTCCCCAGATGTAGCATGCCACGTGCTGAACATCGATCCTACAAAGGTGCCGGTAAAACAGAAAAAGAGAAGCATGGGGGCAGAACGATCAGCAGCCCTTGATGAAGAAGTAAAGAACCTACTTGCCAATAACTTCATCCGAGAAGCCATCTACCCAGAGTGGATCGCCAACCCGGTACTAGTAAAGAAGGCTAATGGGAAGTGGCGAACGTGTATTGACTTCTCCAACTTAAATGACGCTTGCCTGAAGGATTGCTTCCCGCTCCCCCGAATCGATCAGCTTGTAGACAGCACAGCCGGGCACGAACTCTTATCTTTTATGGACGCATACTCAGGATATCACCAAATTCCTATGCACACCCCCGATCAAGACCACACTAGTTTCATCACTGATCGGGGATTGTACTGCTATAGAGTAATGCCTTTTGGACTTAAAAACGCCGGAGCTACTTATCAGCGCCTCATCAACAAGATGTTTGCGGAACTAATAGGACGAACCATGGAAGTTTATGTGGACGACATGCTAGTAAAGTCAAGAAAAGCCAATGATCACGTAAGCCACCTGGACGAGATGTTTCAAGTACTTCGTCGATATGGAATGAAGCTGAATCCTCTAAAGTGCTCCTTCGGGGTATCATCGGGAAAGTTCTTAGGATTCATCGTCCATGCCAGGGGAATTGAAGCGAACCCTGAACAAGTCCGGGCTCTGAAAGGAATCAGGATACCTTCCACTCAAAGAGAAATGCAAAGCCTAAATGGGAAAGTGGCCGCCCTGAGCAGATTCATCTCTAAAAAAACTAACAAGTTTGTCCCCTTCTTCGAAGCTATAAAGAAAGAAAACGAAAAGTTCGAATGGACTGACGAATGCGTAACAGCCTTCCACAACCTAATCGAACACCTCCAGAGACCACCAGTACTCTCAACTCTAAATGAAGGAGAAGATCTATACCTATACCTTGTTGTGTCATCTAATGCTCTAAGCGCCGCTTTGGTAAGAGAAGACAACCGCGCGCAGCGGCCAGTGTACTTCGTAAGCAAGAGGTTCACGGGGGCAGAAGCCAGATATCCTAAACTTGAGAAGTTAGCATATTGTTTACTGATCACATCACGGAAACTGCGACACTATTTTCAATCTCATTCCATCAGAGTTTTAACCGATCAATCGCTAAGGCAGGTACTCCATCGCCCCGACACTTCTAGGCGACTACTTAAATGGTGCATTGAATTGAGCCAATATGATATCACCTACCATCCTCGCACCGCCATCAAGGGACAAGCCATGGCCGATTTCATTGCCGAATTCACTACCAACGAAGGTAAGGAGCAATCTGAAATTACAGGAGATATCAAGTGGAATCTCTTTGTAGATGGAGCATCAAACGAACAGGGCTCGGGGGCAGGTATTGTGATAATTACCCCCAGGGGAAGGAAGCTGCACTATGCCCTAAGGTTGGAGTTCGCCGCCACCAACAACGATGCATAATATGAAGCAGTAATAGCAGGATTAGAACTTGCCTTAGAAATTGGACTCGGTTCTTTATGTCTTCATAGTGATTCTCAACTTATCGCAAACCAAGTACTAGGAGAGTTTCAGACTCGAGGAGAACGACCCACAGCATATCTAAAGAATACCAAGCTGTTGCTCGATCAATTGGATCGCTATTTAATCAAACACATTCCTTGAGAAGAGAATCGAGAGGCCGATGAACTGGCAAAGCAAGCTAGCATGAAGAACAGCACCATTTCCGGAAAAGTAGCCATCTCGAAACAACTATCCCCATGTTTCGAACAAGAAGATCTGATAGCTGCAATCGAAGAGGAAACTTGGATGACTCCTATTCGGAAATACTTACAAGATGGCACACTGCCCCACGGGCGAAACGAAGTTAAGAAAATCTTGAGAAAAGCTTCCCGCTACACAATACAAGAAGGCATCCTCTATCGGCGCGGCTTCTCTAACCCCTTATTGAGGTGTGTCACTGGAAGGGAAGCCAAGGAAATCTTATCCAACATTCATCAAGGGAGCTGCGAAGATCACACTGGTGGGCAGACTCTGGCAAAGAAGATGCTCCGATATGGATACTACTGGCCCACTTTAAACAAAGACGCCTTAGACTTCGTCAAAAGATGCGACAGATGTCAGAAATTTGCTAAGATTCCTCGACTACCAACAAATGAGATTACTCAGATGACCAGCCCTTGGCCCTTTGCAGTATGGGGAATTGACTTGATTGGCGAACTGCCGATGGGCCAAGGCGGAGCCAAATATGCTATAGTGGCAGTCGACTATTTCACCAAATGGGTGGAAGCGGAACCTCTAAATAAAATGTATTTGGCAAAAGTTATTAACTTCTTGATCAAAAATGTTCTATGCAGGTACGGGGTTCCACTCAAAATCATATCGGACAATGGACTTCAGTTTGACAGCGAGGAGCTCGCCGACTGGTGCCAAGAGCACGGAATTCACAAAAGCTTCTCATCTGTGGCTTATGCCCAGGCAAATGGACAAGTCGAAGCTGTCAACAAAATTCTTAAAACTCTAATCAAGAAGAAGCTTGAAAAGTCAAAAGGCACTTGGGTGGATGAACTTTCTACGGCACTTTGGGCCTACCGCACGTCTTTCAGAACATCAACAGGGCATACTCCTTTCTCTTTGGCATACGGATCGGAGGCCATGCTCCCAGTTGAAACTGTAGTGCCATCCCACCGTAGGATCCACTACAACCCAGAAGAGAACGAAGAACTCCTCCACATGTCTTTGGATCTAATCGAAGAAAGAAGAAATGATGCAGCACTCAAAGCAGTAGCTCACAAGCAAAAGGTGGCAGCACAATACAACTCCAAAGTCAAACATCGCAGCTTACAAGAAGGAGATCTTGTCCTCAAGCGAATCTTCCCGCGCCCCAGAGCGCTAGATCCCATCTGGGACGGACCGTATGTAATTCATAAAGGTCTCCACAATGGAGCTTATATTTTGTCAACAGTGGACGGAGAGGTGTTCCAGAGGGCATGGAACATCCAACACCTTCGTCGATACTTTTCTTAACTTGTACTTCCCATATGAAGTGAATTAACAAAGAGAATCAGTGGACGTAGGCATTTTCGTGTCGAACCACTTTAAAACTCTTGCCTCTTTTTAACTAGTTCCTTTATATCTTGGCTGCTTGTAAATCTTTATCCTTTTCTGTTGAACAAAATCCTGTATAACGGCATTTCCATTCTGGACACTTCACGGCACAACCTCACCTGGACAAGACCTAGCAGGTACTATACGAATCTATGTCCTCGCAAATGAGACACTTTTGCTCCAGCATCCCTCTGCTACGGGTTAACTCATTGCTCGCGACGGCCCTCAAAGCCAACTGTAATGAGCCGATTATAAGCCACCGAGAAGGCCGACTATAGCCAAGGCAGCTCATTACGGCGTTCGGCTCGCCGGCAACCGTGAACCGATTATAAGCCCCAACATAAGGTGTGGCCAGCCAGGGGCAGTTCACAGTTGACGATCGGCGCCCGCGCTAGCCGGCCACGGTAAATCGAATAATACCCACGATTACGGGTCATAATGGCCCGTGTAGTTACTGTGCGCGATCTCGGCTCCGATGTGTCTTAAGTACGGCTGTGGTAAAAAAGAAAACTCCCCGCGGAGGCGTAAGATGGGTGACAAATGTCCCCAAGACCCACAACTAGGGAAAGTGACTACAAAACCCGTTTGCCACGAACTTAAACACATCGAAGGCCTTCCGTGATTGGAATTTTTACTATTTCTTGTATTTTCATTTTATTTATAAAAACTTTCCTCCTATCCTCTATAACGATCACTAAAGTACATGACACAAAATAGGAGACACTAGCTAATGGGAAAAAGAACTCACAGCCGGATGGCAGGACATTCAGCTGCATTCCATATTCGATCACACAAGGCATTCAAAGCTACCGTCTACAGCAAAAACTTGAAGGGCGGTACTTTCTTCTCTTGTACATAAATATGTAACTATAATTTCTACGCACATCACACTAACATCGCAAGACACGAAATTATATTTTAAGCAAAAACTTAGCGTCAAACACAATTGAATCACTAACACATGCACAGCTATATTTTATGCAACACATCAAAATAACGACAGCATTCAAACACGACAAAATCAGCTTATGTTATAAAGTTACATGCCAAAGATCAAGTTGTTCGTTACATAATTACATCCCGAAAATTACATTAATGTTTCAAGACTAACATAGTCAGCAATGCCAAGTAAGCTGAAAAATGTCCAGATCAAGCCAAGAAGCCGACTGCATTGGGGCCTCGCTTCTATCCTGCTGGCCCTCCGAGGTCAACTTAACCGCCGGATCAGAGCTCCCAGCGTGCTGACCAGAGGTAGTTGGCGCTTCAGAGGTCCTGCCTGTCCAATTCAGGAGAAGAATTCATTGTATAAACGATAAACAACCAAGCTATGAAAAGGCTAAAAGGGAAGACTTACCAGCATCTGTTCCTTGATCATCATCTCCCAACTGCAAACCTACCTCCTCAGCAGCGAGCAGCCGCATGCCCTCATTCACCACCACCTTCTCCTCCTTAGTGAATTGGGCCATAATCACATCCATTCAGAAGGCCATGCCACCCTCCTTATCTGCATCAGCCTTGGCCTCCTTCAGAGCCCGGAGATAAATCCTGGCCATGATCCGGGGATAATCATCCATCCAGGATAAGTTTCCCTTCTTCCAAGTATGGAAATACATGTCCTGGAGCATCTCATCCATCATCCCCTCGTTTTCCTCAAACTCCCTCATTCGGACCTCAGAAGCCAACAACTTTGCAACGGCAGCATCTCTCTCCGATCGGTATCGCGAGCGGCCAGCCTGAAGGGATTTCCTCATCGCCTCCATCTCCTCCTTCAGCTTGGCTTGAGCAAGCTCCGCGGCTTCAAGCTTCCCAAATAACTCCTCTACCCGCTCGAGATCCGCTTTCCGAACCTCATCCACCGTTGCAATGGCCATATCGTTCCGTTCCTTGCAGATGGCCTCCATTTTCCTCAGCTCGGCTCTGCTAGCCTCTTCCATAGTTTTCTCTAGCCGTCTGGAGGCAGCCTCGTGCTGAGAGATCTAGATGGCCTGATCGGCAAGTTGCTTGGCCTGGTCAGCGACCACTGGCCGCAATCTTATGTTGGCACTCCCAATTTCCTCCGCGGCCTTAACCAGTCGGGCGTGATGCCCCATCAACTTCCTAGTCTCCTCAGCAACCTGGTTGAAATTTGCCTTGGCTTCATCCCCCATAGTTACAATCCAAGTAGTAAGAAAATCAAGGTCTAGGGACTTGGCCTCATCAAGCACCCTTCCCATAGGATTGCAAGAAAGAAAGTGCTCACCAGTAACCTCGTCAAAGGAAATATCATGAGAACCCGGATCCAGATCTGGATGACCCGCAAATGGATTACGAGCCAAGTCGGGACGATCAATATGAGTAACGGTAGGATTCTCTGATGGATGCGGAGAGGGTATGAACTCAGTATCCTCCCCCGTGATATCATGACTAGGCTGGGTTGGGGGTTGAGGTCCAGGTGAAGGTTCAAATAAGGAGCGCCTCCTCCTTTCCTTTTGAATATCCTCTTCAATAACTCCGAGAAGAGGACGGTAGCCGACTACGTCCCCGGAATGATTGGTCGGAGGCTTTGGTTTCGCGGAAGCTTTGAGGAGTTTGAATTGTTCGAGGCGGTGCTGGATGTCTGATGTCTTGGCCGCCTTACCCGTTCCTAAAATAAAAACCAAGTGTTACAAGCATGCATGGGACTATAATCCAAGAAACATGTGAAGTTAAAAGAGGATTCAAAAATTCACCTTGAATCGCCGGAGTTACCCTAGCTGAAATGCTCTCAGAAGATGGACCGGCACCAGTCCCGACCTTATCAGTTTTCTTTGGCTTCTCCACCAAGGCTGATCCTTCCTCCAACCCCTCAAAAGCCTGGCGGAAAGCATTATCTGTCCACTCTTGGATCTCCCCTGCTTGCCCAGAAGACAAAGCCCCGGCGCCATCACCGCTCTGTCCATCGCCACCATCACCACCGTCACCTTCTCCATCACCTCCGCTCTCCACCTCGCCTCTTTCCTCCTCTACATTTTCGTCCTCCGGAGCATCTGGACATGTGCTAGGGGAGGGTCCATCGGATCTCTTGATCTTCTTCCCCCCGACGACTGGAGGTATCGAGAAAGGTTTCCTCTTGTTGCTCTTCGACGTGGCCCCTCCTTTGGCTTTGACAACCCTCTCCTCAGCTGTGTCTCTCTGCTTGACCACAGATTGACGTGGTAGAATCAAGTTGTGCTGCAGAAGAGTAGCATTCCTGATCAGGTAAGAAGATGACCTCTCCTTTCTCGAAATGGCTTCTATCTCCGCAGCCATCTGAACCAGGCGATCGTTCTCCACGACCGCAAAGCCACATGTCGCTAGCAAGAAATAAAAACACATAAGAAGAAGCATTGCAATCAGAACAGAAGTTATAAATAAGCTTCAACTTACAGCCGGAGGTGAAGCGACGGATAGAAATAGAGTCATCCTTGACAAAAAACCATTCTTTCTTGAACATGCTGAACTTCGAATATAAGTCCAGGACCAGCTTGAAGGGCACTGCCGATTCCAAGCTGATGTGTGGAGACCTCTTCTTGTAGCCTCTCAAGTTGTACAAATATCAGATCTCCAGGTTGGAAGGGGGACGCCCGTATATTCTCTGAAAAATGATGAACAGGCTCACTAGGATAGCGTAAGAGTTGAGCTGAAGCTGGAAAGGGGCCACCTTTAGGTAGGTGATGAAGCTGACTATCCAAGCATTGATCGGGGGAATGACCCCACACATACAATGGTACCTGCTGTAAGCAAAATATTCTTCAGGAGGGTCATACGGCATAACTCCATTCCCTGGCAGCACCATGTGTGCTCTATCAATCCCGAAAGAACGAGATATAACATCAAGCTGTTCCTCTTTGAGGGAGCTAGGAAAGCGGTCAGGGGGAGAGTTCAAGAGCTCCTGAAGGCCATATCCATCCACTAGTGATCTCGGGGTGGTTCCCTGTCGTCCCGGTCCTGGCCGGGCTGGGGGCACAACGGGGGACTCTCTTTTGTCCGCAGATTTCCTCTTATCTGATCGAGTTTCCACTTTATGAGACATTTATCTGCAACACCGGAAAAACATATTGTTAGAACAGGGAGTATGGAAATATAAACAAACAAGTACATGAAGCCTGGAATCTCATTCGCAATTCAACGCATAAAAGACCGATCAGTAGTTTGAGCCTAAAGTCCATTCGGCCTCGTACTTCTCAAACTCATTCGGTAGCACAAGGCTTGAAGGTTCATTCGGCAGATCAAGGCACGAAGTTTCATTTGGCACTCGGAATCCCCAGGTTCATTCGGTGGTTTGAAACACGAATGTCATTCGGCGATCACCTGATTCGGTAAACGAGAGTGATTCGGTAATTGATTGATTCGGAAATTGATTGATTCGGCAGGAAATCTGGTTCGGCTATCTCAGTTGGTAAGGAATCACGGAAGCATAAGTCTCGTATTTATAGAAGAGTGCAAGGAGACCGGACCAAACGGTTCGGTGCTTAGGACCGAATGAAGCTATCTAAACCACGAGAAAACAAAGCGCGCCATGTGCATGCACATGCCCTACTTTGGGGGGTAAGTGTTGGGTGTGTTTCAACCATGCTCCTACCACCGAACCACCCACCATCGGACCACCTACCACCGGTCCAATTCCTCTCGCCACCGAACCAAGTCCCCATACCACTCACTGCCGAACCACCTGCTGCCAAACCCCCTGCTACCGAACCAACCTACTTCCAATACCCAGCCGAACCAACCTCCACCCTCTACAACTGGACCAAGTCCACACCAACTCTCCACTAACCAAGGCCTTGCCGAACCACCCACTGCCGGACCAAGCTACGCTGTCACCATCGGACCAACACACATGTCATTCACTATCGAACCAACATGAGGAAGGTATTACCGAACCAACACTGCCAGGCCAGATTACATCAGCCCAGGCCCACCAGCAGCTATATACATCCAAGACCCCTACCCCCAGCCTCACTCTATAAATAGAGGGGTAGGGGTACAACAATGGTAGACAAGTTTGAGAGCTCAAGCACGGATAGAACTTTCAAACAACTTTCAGATACTTGTAATCAAAGCTTTGTACTTGTAATCTGAACAGAAAAGGAGAATAACATATAAAGTGGACGTAGGCATATTCTGGCCGAACCACTATAAATCTGTGTGTCTTTTACAGTTTAGTCCATCTATTTTATATATTTGCATAAATCACCCAAATCACTAAGAACAACGCACAATCAACTAAATCGTATGACTTGGAGGTGTTTGCCCATTTTTTGTGCAAACACTGTACATGTATATGTATATTATCTATGTTGCTGTTCTGTGACTTGAGATTGTTATTGTTATTATATTCTGTTTTTTAATTGATCATGTCGCTACCATAGTAGTGTATTAGATAGGAATCAAGTATGTCAAACTCTTGAGATAAAATGAAAGAAAAATGAATGCCAAATCGACATACTTAGCTTTTATCTAATGCAAGACTATGATGGCCGCCGTTAACTAGCCTCATTCTCGTCATTAGAAGAAAGAAGTACCAAGTAATTCTCTTTGTTAATGTGGGTCTCGAGGTGGGGCATTACGACAGTATTCAAATTGCAAAGGAGTTCCAATAGAGTAACAAGGTAGAAGAGCCAATTGTCCTTTTTCTATAGGCATAGGTGTGCTATTTATAGGCGTAGGTCAAAAAATATTTGCCTCTAAACTCAAAATACTCTTTCTCGCATGTGGGTTGACCCACCAGATAGATCAAGGCCTATTTAGGATCGTTCTTGATCGATCCAAGCTTACTTCATATCAATGTAACAATGATCCAATGGTGATGGGATCAATCATAGACGTACTCTAGTGAATAAGCAAGCTTTTGTAAAAATTTGGTGGCATTTGGACTTGTAAATTTTGAGTTATGATCGATCCAAGATTCGATTTGTAGTTTGGTCATTGGCCTCATATCGATCGTTGCGTATCGATTAACTTCGTATCGATCGATCCTGGATCGATGACGTGGAGCGACCATCACGTGCCGATACATTTTTCATGCTTGTTGATTGCTTCCTTTAGCTTGACTTTGCCTTATTCATATCCATCGGTCGCTTCCTTTCATATACATCCCTTGCACCCATCTTCATATCAATCCCAAGTGTGTCCTTGTATCGATCACTTATAGATCAATAATAAATGTTTTCCCCTGTAACTAATGCTTCATATCCACCAGTCGCTTCACTCTTCGTATCAATCAGCCGTTGTCTTTCTTCATATCAATCTCGATGAATGAGAACTCTTTTATATAGTTATATTGATCTAAAGTATATAGCCGCACCCACCTTGATCGATACGAAGTGATCGATATGAACCAGTTTTCAATGAACTTTGATCCATCCATAACTCCAGCATATGAACTCCGTTTGACAAGAAATTTGAAATGTAGCTTCTCTAAGCCTTATACATCATTCCCAACCGATCCTACCTTAATTGGAGCTAGGTCCATTTTTGACTGTATCGATCATAGCCTTGTTTCCAATCGATCTCTAATCCTGATATCCATCCTGTTTTAGCCAATTTATTGATATCCCGGCTTTGACCAAAAAGCGGGGTTACATGCTCATCAACCATACACAAACACTGCATCTTACCTAACAAAAGTCTCTTATCTCAAAATGTCGAGAAACAATCTTATTTAAGAGAACATCCCCTGAAATTTATATCAATGGAAGCCTTCTCATACATGTGTCCAAGACCATGCCTCAACAACAGTCTCAGGACTTAGATATGGCTACCTTCCAAGGCTAAGGAAATTCCAACACTGCTTCAAAGAGTCTAAAGCTGGTGGAGCTAGAAATACTGAGTCCCAAAGGGGCACACCACTTCTGACGCCAACTGCATCAATTAGAAATGTTCATGGGTGATGAAACATCATTCTGGTAGCTAAATGGTCTCTAAACTAATCAGGCATCTCAAATTTCCCATTCGCAGTCACCCATGCACTATGTCTGCTTATACTGATAACCCGACAAAGCTATCTTAGCAAATAGCGATAGAAAAAATCAAGTCCAGAAGACAATCGGTGTACATAGTATAATGTAGTAGAAAAATACAAGTATGCTCACTCTATGCATCTCTGTTTTACCAGATTGATTAACTCAAATTGGACAACTTGGTCTGAGAGTTGAGGCTGAAATCTAATACCTACTGTAACAACCCCCCCATCATAATACTCCAAAATCAATGCCTTACTGTATGATCGATTTCACCCTAGATGGGGGTGAATAGGGTGATGCTATCAATTATAAAAATTATTACGGAAGCTTATAAAATTATTTCAACACAGATAAATCGAAATTATAGCAACACCGATAATAGCAAAATAATAAATGCAGAAATAGAACGACACAGAATTTAACCAGCTTCGGCAAAAACCTGCCTACATGTTGCCCCCAAGGTTTCTACTAGAAATTAAGTATTCACACTCTTACACACGTAAACTCGTGACACCTGCTACTGACTAACCTAACTCTATGCTCAAAACCCTGCCACAACTCAGCCACTGAGTTGCGAATCCTCAAACTACGCCACGTAGTTTGTCCCCTAGTCACAAGACTAGTGATTACACAATTTTCAAAAGAAAATATAATTTAAAAACAATTTAAATAAAACAAAACCCTAACAAAACCCTAATTTAAACTATTAAATCCCAACTAAAAACAAGGCCGATCCTTTTCTTCTTTTTATTATTATGTTGGCCCGTTCTTTCCTCTTTGCTCTGATAATGGCGGCTCGTTCCTTTTTCCTTTGCTTGCAAATTAGGGCTTCTAATTAGAAGTTATCGACAATAGTTGCTCGATCGAATGATGATCTAGGTCCTTTCTTTGTCGATAGACTATCTCTTTGAGTTGCTCACGGCTGCTTCTATTTGCATCGAGTTCGAATCTGATTTCGGTATGTAATTTACTCCTTTTGCTTTTTTGGTTTTGGCGTACTTGAACTCAATGATCTTATAGCCGGTGATGATTGGGTTTTTATATAGGGTTCGAATATATTTGTTTGAATTCGTCTGTAATTCTCCTCGGCCATTCGATATTGATTGAATGTTGATGATGATTTCTGACTTTGTCAATTCGTATATTTTTGCCTTGGTCATCATGATTTTGTGAATTTGCTGATTCCTTGATTTCCAACGCTCTGACTTTGCCTTCCCGTTGAATTATTTAACGATGATGTTGATTTTGTTTTTGTGCTCGACTTTGGCCATTAACTGTTGACTCGGCACTGATTTAATTCATTGCTGTAGCATACTTGACCTGTTTTGTTCTTTGTGCTTGTTAACTTCTGCTTCTCTTTCTTGTTCAAAACTAATACTTGCATTTGACTTTGTTCACTTGATGTTACTGACTTCGACTATGGTAAAAACTTTTCAGGTTGCATTTGATTTTGGTCGAGGCTACATATATGAATTATGTTTCCTGTCATCATGTAGTTGTACATGATTGCATCTTGTTGTTGCTTGATGCTTTATTCAAATATGATATTCTTTTCTCTGGCATATTAATCCCTCTGGCCATTTGTGTTCATTCCCGATAGCACTTGTTCTGTCCACTTGTTCATTGTAGTTTTTGTTGCCAATTGCTTATGGTTTCATTTGTTTCAGACCTTCATGTAGAGGCAGCACTTATTCAGTTTCATGTTGGTTGTTTATAGCCATTTCATTGTTGAGGCTGTGTCACTAATATTGGCTTTGATTTCTTTGTAGTCTTTAGGTATCACTCTTCGAGACAGTTTGCATTTCAATTGCATTGTTAGTCTTGTAAAATTTCTCTGTACATATTCCATTGTATCTGGCTTTATCATGTCTGCATATGCACTATCTACTGTTATATATGATGCAGCCTATTTCATTGGTGCATCCCTTGTTGTTGCCTTTTACTTGTGTACCATCTGGAGCTTGTTGTATATATTTTATATGCTGGGTTGAGTAGCTATGTTGTTCCATGGTTTCTGCATTGTTTGAGTTTATCATGTTGTCTATACATTCATGTTTCCAGTTTGCATATCATATTGATTGAGTCGCTGCCTTGAATCGAACTCTTTTGGTTCATGTGTACACTTTGACTGGCTTGCTCCTAACAATTTTATTAAACTTGTATATTCGAACTGCACCTGTGTTGAATCCATCTTGGAGCTCGGGTTTGGCCTTGTGCTGATATTGTGACATTATATTTATTGCACGTGAGTTGAACCCGGCATTTTGGGTTTGACCTGTGCTCACCTGTCTTTGTAATTTTATCACGTGTATATATCGGTGTGCACGGCCTTGTGGCATATACAGTGATACACTGTGTATGTCACAGGCTGTTCTTGTATGATGAATTCAAAATTAAATGATGATGAACAACCCAAATAACTGAGGCAAATATTTTTAGAAAATCCACATTTTATTTTATACTGCAAAAATGTTTTAGTTTCAATTTTACTGCGTCAATGTATATTTCTGCACATTGCTCAGATGCTGGATTCACATTGGAATGAAGTTAAAGATCAGTATGAGTTGAGTGAATGAGTGATATGTAGTGAGGTGCAATGTAAATGTGAATTGTAATTTAATCAAATTTGTATTGTAATTGATATCGTATATAGTGAGAGCTTGAAATTTGTACCATTCAAAAATTGTAATAAATATTTGTTAGAATAAAATTTCTGTTTGAATTCAAATTCTGTGTTATTTATTTTATTTAGCAAATATTTATTTAATCTATGAAAAATAAAATAGTACATTAACAAATACATTTAAATGAATATATATATATATATAAGTTTATTATCATCAAACAAAAATCATAGCAATCACATATTCAACAATCTCCCCCTGTTGATGATAACAAACATATATTTAAGATTTTAAACATATTAAATGTATTTGATGATTCCATTTGCTCCCCCTATGTGAATGCTTCCTCTCTACATAAAGCTCCCCCTTCATGTATGCATACAATTAAAAATAAGCAAATGAGCCTAGATGAAAATAGAAAATATTTGACCTTTACTTGATTTTGTTTGACAAAATCTTAACTTTTCTCTCCCCCTTTTGTTATCAGCAAAAGAGTAATAGAGTTAGAAAAACGGAGACAAAGTGATAGATATTAATCCAACATCAAAACTCAATTGAATATAAATATTAAATTTCAATAAAAAATCAAACAAAAATCATGAATACTTTGTTAGGCGCATATTCCGCTTTTAGAATAATGGGAATGATGTCATTATATAAAACCATACAGTTGTGTCTATTTGTGGTATATTTATATCAGGAATTTGAATATCTACCAACCATGCATAACCGTTAGGACTTTTAAATGAGATTAGTAGTATTCCAATTTTATTTTAAAAAAAATGAATTCCACTATCTTCTAACCACGCATAACCGTGAGGACTTTTAAATGGGATTAGAATCAACTTGTTTATTATTAAAAAAATCAATTTTGATATGCGTTCCATACATGCATAACCGTGAGGACTTTTAAATGAGCATGGAAGCACATTACAAATTCCAAGTAATTCACCCATGCATAACCGTGAGGACTTTTAAATGAGAGCGAATACTTTGGATTTTATTTTAATTTTATTTTACTATTATTATTATTATTGAAAAAATGTAAAATGAAAAACGAATGATTCCTGTTTAAAGTACCACATGTTGACAAACTATATAGAATTTTGATGAGTGATGGTCGTTAGAAATATGAAAGAAATAGAGATGGTCATGGAATTTTTACCCACAAAAAGTTTTATGACTCTTGTTTAAATTTCTAAAGAAATTTACTAATTATACCGTCTCGAGTCATAATATATGATAAATACCAACACCCATCACTTTTTCAGTCACTATTTATCTTTGCGATAATTATCAGGGAGTCAGATTAGTCAAAATAGTCATTTAAAATCAAATTCAAAAATAATTATAAAATCAATTTTTCAGAATGACTGATCTGAAAATATGGTCAAAAATGATTTTCTCGAAGGGGTTATATGAGAAAAATTTCTGCTATTTGAAAATTATTTGAAATGAAAAATATGAAGATATTTTCTTTGAAAAACGATGCAGTTACTAAATGTCTCAACAAAAATTAAGTTCAACTAGTAATTTTTCTATCAACTAGATTACCAGTGTAATCTGCATCTGAATTTCTCTTTCACTCAAAATTATCATTAATTGAATTTGATAGACCAGACCATAAAGTGTGCAACAAAAAATCTCAAAATCAATTTTAACAGCTTTTTAAATGACATTCTCTTAAATTTGAATTGAAGTCGTGTAAATAATCAAAAACCATGAATATAGAGTCAGCCGTAAGAGAAACAAACGTATTATCGTCCAATAAAACACTATTATTAATCCAAACTAATATATATGAAGTAATTCAAACACTCTACAGATTTTATAGTGTTTTGGGCATAAGAATATAATTGGATAACATTTTTGAATAAGTCAGAATCAAAATCATCATTATCACATTATTAGCTGATTTAATTCAGATTACGGTGCAGACTATCACATTTAATATATCGTTCAAATAAATATACCATTACATGTTTTACCTTTATGATATTTTTCGTTGTTGTCCAATGTGATTCTGTCACCTTTATACTAGGCTAAGGAACTTTGCTTTGTCGCCCGTTGTGTTTCTGGAACAGCCAGAATCCAGATAACACTGTTGTTGTTCCTTAGCCTGCCACCACTCCTACACGATAAAATATTTTTGTGACCTATTTGTTTTTATAGGTCCATGATTGTTAGTGGCAGAATATTTTGAAAAATAATTTTGTGGAGACCCAAAACTATTTAAATATGTTCCTTTCGGCATCAATATTTGTTTAACTTTGAGAGATTTATATTTGTGCCTTTTGGAACCCAAGTTGGTATAGTTTTCACGTGTTTGGGTCTATACCAACAATTATTGTGATTGTGTCCATATTTTCTACAAATTGTGCACATTGAATTTACTTGATTAATCTCATTTCTAACATTTTTAGATTGAGTATACCCAAGTCCTTGTCTAACTGTATTAACAGTTTGTTTCCCTAATAGCATATTCCATGATTTTTCACTTTTGAAAATTTATCTAAAGTCGTTGACACTTGTTGGATTTGTGTTTTGAGAGATTCTTTTTCGTTCAATAATTATGTGCACTTTTTAATAGAGTTTTCTCTCCTAGTATTTTCACTCTCTTTCAAAATCAAAATTTCATTTTTAAGTGTTTTTATATTAATTTCTGAATTTTTAATTTCTTTTTTGAATGTTGGACACTAATCACACTTAGGGATCCTACTTTGATAGGTTTTAACTAATTGGTCAAGTTGTTCGTTTAAATTTATCAAAGTATCTTTTTATGATTCAAGTTTGGCATACTTCTCCTTAAGTCGTTCAAAACAGCCATTTACTTCGTGGAAATATATAAGTAATTTTGAGTGAGTGAGTTTTGATACCTTGCTTGGTTCATCATCGTCGCTACCAGTTATATTACCTTGAAGCCACATATCTGCTTTCTCACTCTCACTACTAGTACTTTGATTATCTTCATCACTTGTATTCCACGTGGCTGCAAAACTTCTCCTTTTTGATTTCTTTTCAAAGTCGCGTTGATTTTGAGGACAATTGGGCTTGATGTGTCCGGGTTGGTTGCACTTATGACAGATGATCTTCTGTTCTTCTGGATTGTCTAGTATTTTGTTTATTCTGCTTTTCAATTTTCGGTTTAGTGCTGGATTTCCGTATTTATAATTCCACCTTTTGAATTTATTTATTATCAGCTACAATTCTGCTGCTCCATCATCGTCATCGTCACCATCAATTTCTGTTGTTCCTTTAAGAGCTATTGATTTCTTTCGAGTGTCACCTCCTTCACGCTCTTCCTTGAATTTCATTTCTAGCTCATAAGTGGTGAGATTTCCGATGTGTTCTTCAACTTTCATTTGTTTTAAATCTTTTGATTCTTGAATGGCAGTCACTTTGGATTCAAAACTTCATGGAAGGACTCTGAGGATTTTTCGGACTATTTCCAATTCCGTATATGACTTTCTGAGAGCTTTTGATTTGTATACAATATTGGAAAGTCGTCCATACATCTCTTTGACATTTTCTTCCTTGGCCATTGTGAAATTCTCGTATTCGCTGCTTAGCATGGCAAGGCGAGATTCTTTGACTTGAGATGTTTCTTCGTGAGTCACTTATAGTGTGTGCCATATTTCTTGCGCAGTTAGACAATGTGAGACGAATTAAATTCAAACTGATCTAATGAACAGATAATAGAATTCATAGCTTTAGCATTAACATTTTGTAATTTATTTTCTAGTTCTGTCCATTGATCCATTGGTTTATCTATTTCCTGATTATCTATAATTATAGTTGGTGCTTTATAACACGTCTCAACAATATTCCAAGCGTCAATGGTTTTCAGAAAAAAAATTATTCTATTTTTCCAGTAGGCATATTTACCATTGAACATTGGTGGTCTAACTATGGACTGACCCTCAGCAAAAGCATTATTAAAAGAAGCCATTTAAAAAATTAAAATTTTTAAAACAAAAATTGATTTTTGAAAAAATCAATTTTTTTTTTAAAAAAACGACTTTTATTCCTAGCTCTGATACCACTTGTAGGATTGATTTCACCCTAGAGAGGGGGTGAATTGGGTGATGCTATCAATTATAAAAATTATTGCGGAAGCTTATAAAATTATTTCAACACAGATAAATCAAAATTATAGCACCATAGATAATAGCAGAATAATAAATGCAGAAATAAAACGATGCAGAATTTACCCAGCTTCGGCAAAAACCTGCCTACATGCTGCCCCCATGGTTTCTACTAGAAATTAAGTAGTCACACGCTTACACACGTAAACTCACGACACCCGCTACTGACTAACCTAACTCTACGCTCAAAACCCTGCCACAACTCAGCCACCGAGTTGTGAATTCTCAAACTACGCCACGTAGTTTGTCCCTTAGTCACACGACTAGTAATTACACAATTTTCAAAAGAAAATACAATTTAAAAAAAAATTAAATAAAACAAAACCCTAATTATACTATTAAATCCCAACTAAAAACAAGGCCGGCCCTTTTCTTCTTTTTATTATTATGTTGGTCCGTTCTTTCCTCTTTGTTCTGTATAATGGTGGCTCGTTCCTATTTCCTTTGCTTGCAAATTAGGGCTTCTAATTAAAAGTTGCCGACAATAGTTGCTCGACCAAATGATGATTTAGGTCCTTGCTTTGTCGATCGACTATCTCTTTGAGTTGCTCAAGGGTGCTTCTATTTGCGTCGAGTTTGAATCTGATTTCGGCATGTAATTTACTCCTTTTGCTTTTTTGGTTTTGGCTTACTTGAACTTGATGATCTTGTAGCCGATGATGGTTGGGTTTTTATATAAGGTTCGAATATATTTGTTTGAATTCGTCTGTAATTCTCCTCGGCCATTCGATATTGATTGAATGTTGACGATGATTCTGACATTGTCAATTTGAATATTTTTGCCTTGGTCATCGCAGTTTTGTGAATTTGCTAATTCCTTGATTTCCAAGGCTCTGACTTTGCTTGCCCGTTGAATTCTTTGACGATGATGTTTATTTTGTTTTGTGCCCGACTTTGGCCATCAACTGTTGACATTGGCCTTGACTTTATCTTGTCATTTACTTGACTTTGGCACTGATTGAGTTCATTGTTGTAGCATACTTGACCTGTTTTGTACTTTGTGCTTGTTAACTTCTGCTTCTCTTTCTTGTTCAAAACTGATACTTGCATTTGACTTCGGTCATTTGACATTACTGACTTCGACTATGGTACAAGATGTTCAGGTTGCATTTGATTTTGGTCGAGGCTACATATATGAATTATGTTTCCAGTCATCATGTAGTTGTACATGATTGCATCTTGTTGTTGCTTGATTCTTTGTTCAAATATGATATTCTTTACTCTGGCATATTAATCCCTCTGGCCATTTGTGTTCCTTCCTGATAGCACTTGTTCTGTCCACTTGTTCATTGTAGTTTTTGTTGCCACTTGCCTTTGGTTTCATTTGTTTCAGACCTTCATGTAGAGGCAGCACTTGTTCAGTTTCATGTTGGTTGTTTATAGCCATTTCATTGTTGAGGCAGTGTCACTGGTATTGGCTTTGATTTCTTTATAGTCTCTGGTATCACTCTTCGAGACAGTTTGCATTTCAATTGCATTGTTGGTCTTGTAAAATTTCTCTGTACATATTGCATTGTATCTGGCTTTATCATGTCTGCATATGCACTGTCCACTGTTATATATGTTGCAGCCTGTTTCATTGGTGCATCCCTTGCTGTTGCCTTTTAATTATGTACCATCTGGAGCTTGATGTATATATTTTATATGCTGGCTTGAGTTGCTATGTTGTTCCATGGTTTCTGCATTTTTTGAGTTTATCATGATGTATGTATATTCATGTTTCCAATTTGCATTTCATATTGATTGAGTCGCTGTCTTGAATTGAACTCTTCTGGTTCATGTGTACACTTTGACTAGCTTGCTCCTGACCATTTTATTAAACTTGTATATTCGAACTGCACCTGTGTTGAATCCTGCTTGGAGCTCGAGTTTGACCTTGTGCTGATATTGTTACATTATATTTATTGCACTTGATTTGAACCCGGCATTTTGGGTTTGACCTGTGCTCACCTGTCCCTGTAATTTTATCAAGTGTATATATCGGTGTGCGTGGCCTTGTGGCATATACAATCATACACTGTGTATGTCACAAGCTGTTCGTGTATAATGAATTCAAAATTAAATGATGACGACCAACCCAAATAACTGAGGCAAATATTATTTACAAAATCCACATTTTATTTTATACTGCAAAAATATTTTATTTTCAATTTTACTGCGTCAATGTATATTTCTGCAGATTGCTCAGATGCTAGATTCACATTGGAATGAAGTTGAAGATCAGTATGAGTTGAGTGAATAAGTGATATGTAGTGAGGTGCAATGTAAATGTGAATTGTAATTTAATCAATTTTGTATTGTAATTGAAATTGTATATAGTGAGAGCTTGAAATTTGTACTATTCAAAAATTATAATAAATATTTGTTTGAATAAAATTTCTATTTGAATTCAAATTCTGTGTTATTTATTTGATTCAGCAAATATTTATTTAATCTATGAAGAATAAAATAGTACATTAACAAATACATTTAAATGAATATATATATATATATATATATATTATCATCAAACAAAAATCATAGCAATCGCATATTCAACACTTACATCAATGCACGACCATCAATACCATAAAAGACAGATCATCGGCGTAAAATTAGAACAAAATAGTAAACCAAGGCATCAATAGTATCTCACGACGGAATGCCAACATATAATATATTGAATACATATTAACAGAATAGAATAACAATATATAAGAGAACTAGCAGAAGCAGCTAATGAATAATATCAATACAGGAAACCATAATATCTCAACTCCAAAAGCAAGGAGTTCTGAATAAATATATGATACAGATTCTCATATACAAATAACAGGCCTATCATGTACAACTAAACTATCAAGTACATATCACAAAATATCGATGCATTGCCTCCAAAGTGCTCCAGCTGCACCTCCTATTAGCGTATTCCCTAAAGCTCCTGACTCTTAAACTACTCAATTAAGTACCCAAGAGTTGTCATGACATAATCATACAAAGACCAAAAGAGAATTAAACATAAAGCCCGGTGTGAGAGAAACTGTCTCAAAATACTGTATATTAAAACTATATACAAATAAATAGGAACTACTAAATCATAGCTGGCCTCTCCATAAACGTGGCTCAGGGATATTTGGGACTGTTCCATATGCAACTAAAATAAGTGTTCTCCATATATTTCCAATATCAGGATTAATGCGATAAACGGTGACATTATAAAAGGATTGAAGCTATTGAGTTCTATATTAAAGAATAAAACCACATCTCGTCGACAATATATCTCTTCAAGGGTATCTCTTCGCACTTCGTCACTTTGTCAACAATATGTCTCTTCGAAGCGAAAATGTGCATCTTCGATGGAATATCACGCCACTCATTACCAACACCATACTCAAATGACTTCAAAGGTGTTAAATATCAGTGATAGATTGATATTGAAGAGGCAATTCGTCAGTAATCATAGAAATTACTAGCACCATGGCAACATCTCATCCTACAAGCACTTCGAAAGTATTTTTGTCCAAAGAGGTTGTGCCACACTTTGTCAATAATCACAACACACATCACTATTGTATAGCACATCAAAGGCATCAGAAGCACTACTTTTCAATCACCATGACCAAAGCAAGCTCATCAGCATTCTACTCTTCAACCATTAATGGACTTCGCCATTTATAAGGAATCACGTTGCTTGATGCACATTGCTAATAACATCACTAACGAACATAAATACCTTTATATAGCATAAAGGTAGGGACATAGAATACAACGCTTCGATGGTACCGTCTTACATCAGCGATGACAGTCAATAAAGTTGAAGATGTGGAAATAGGGTAATGCCGCTGAAGTCGAAAGCCAATGAAGTCCATCCCATCGAAGAAGTATGATGCGGAGCGAGGGGCCGCCTACCACTATGCTTACGACCTTAAGGATACCATTTTAGGGATCGAGTTTTCATTTCTCTCTCTTTTTCAAATCAAAGCCTTGTAACCATAAATCAAATTGCGGATAAATCTATTTAACTATAATCATATTCGAATTGAATGAATATGGACTTGACATTTGCATATTGACTTCGACTATGACCTTATTGAACATTATTGACTTGGACTTGCATAATACGGACTTGTCATGACCAATTCAACATGAATCTAGTCGAAGTGCATTGGGCTATGGCGAACTACTATATGCATATTTATATGGACTATGGACCTTGAACATAAGAGCGGAATGCATAACTCGTTGTTATACATAATGCACTTCAATGGGACTCCGTGACTTTTCATCTATGTTTATTGGAAATTTGACATATGATTAGCCATATGGACAACATTGTTCAATGTCTAATGTAGGTCCATATGCATGACAATCCTAATAGCCCAAGAGGCCTTCGAACATTATGACATAAGGAGGTAAAATGAACTTTCATATGCCCTTCCTTAAGGGCCAATTGTCGTCTATCAATTAATGATTCAATCTCGAGGTTAGTCCTAAGTGATGAGCTAGACCTTAAATCATTGCCAAGAGTCGTGATCATGTCATTGAACATATCAAGACTAAGTTGACGTGATCAACCCATTCCTAATTATCTCTTTGCATGTACTTGAATGAAGAACTAACTTATCATAAGAAGCATCTGAAGTATTATACACTTTTTTGGTCTAATAGTAAGCACAACCAAAGGATTGGAGATCATACCATAACCTGCTTTTCCCCTGTAATCAACTAGTCAGCACAACTAATATAATATGACTAATACATAACGGTACATCATGGTATGGTGATTCAATATATACATGAATAAAATAGAATCGACGGATTGCATAATACGAACTTGTTAGTATATATATAACACCACATTATTGACTTAGACTTGCATAATACGAACTTGTCATGACCAATTCGACATGAATCTAGTTGAAGTGCCTCGGACTACAGCGAACTCCTATATTGCATATTTATATGGACTATAGACTATGGACTATGGACTATGGACTATGGACTATGGACTGTGGACTGTGGACTGTAGACTATGTACCATAAACATAAGAGCGGAATGCATAACTCGTTGTTATACATAATGCACGTCAATATGACTTTGTGACTTATCATCTATGTTATTGGAAATATGACATATCATTAGCCATATGGACAACATTGTGCAATGACTAATGAAGGTCCATATGCATAACAACCCTAATGGCCCAAAAGGACTTTGAACATAACAACCCAAGGAGATAAAATGAACTTTCATATGCCCTTCCACGAGGGCCACTTTTCATCCATCAATTAATGATTCTATCTCGAGATCTATCCTAAGTGATGAGCTAAACCATGAATCATTATCAAGAGCCTTGATTATGTCATCGCTCATATCAAGACTAAGTCAACATGATCAACCCATGCTTGATTACGTCCTCGCATGTACTTGAATCAAGAACTAACTTATCAAAAGAAGCATTTGAAGTGTTATTCCATTTTTTGGTCCAACAGTATGCACAAACAAAGGATAGGAAATCATACCGTAACCTGCTCTTCTCCTGTAATCAACGAGTCAGCACAAATAATATAAAGCGACCAATACATAATGGTACATTATGATATGGTGATCAGTATATACGTAAACAAATAGAATCGGCAGAATGCATAATATGAACTTGTTAATATATATAACAGCACATTATTGACTTCGACTTGCATAATACGAACTTGTCATGACCACTTCGACATGAATCTAGTCGAAGTGCCTTGGACTATAGCGAACTCCTATATGCATATTTATATGTATATAGACCTTGAACATAAGAGTGTAATGCATAACTCGTTGTTATATATAATGCATTTCAATATGACTCAGTGACTTATCGTATATGTTTATTGGAAATATGACATACCATTAGCCATATGGACAACATTGTTCAACGGCTAGTATGGGACCATATGCATGACAATCCTAATTGGCTAAGAGGACTTCAAACATAACGACACAAGGAGTTAAATTAACTTTCATATGCCCATCCTCGAGGACCAATTGTCGTCAATCAATTAGTGATTCTATCTCGAGATCAATCATAAATGATGAGCTAGACCTTGAATCATTGTCGAGAGCCCTGATCAAGTCATCACACATATCAAAATTAAGTCAATGTGATCAACCCATGCTTGATTACGTCTATGCATGTACTTGAATCAAGAGCAAACTTGTCATAAGAAGCATCTGAAGTGTTATACCATTTTTTGGTCTAATAGTAAGCACATCCAAAGGATTGGAAATTATATCATAACATGCTCTTCTCTTGTAATCAACGAGTCAACACAATAAATATATTCGACTGATACACAACGGTACATCATGATATGGCGATTCAATATATATATATATATATATATGCAAAAACACTATAAATACAATAGTATAAGCATAAGCATATCCTAAAACACATAACAATGTCATTTACCAACTAGTATAGCATGCACATCCATAATGACACATGATGAATAGTTTGTGTAATTGATACTCACCATTGCTAATGAGTGAAGTCTGAAGTGGACAATAATCATGATTCAATGATCCTTATATAGGGCTGCAATAAATAGTGCCTGTACCTATTCCAGGTTTTATCAATTCAAACCCACAATCCCAAGTAAAGTAAAATAAAAATCGCTTGAGCCTATCATCTCAACTCATAACGATTTTTTCCTATTCTAAAGTCCGTTCAAGTGTGTATCATATCAACCCATAGTGATTCTATACTAACAAGGAACTTGCAGCGTGAGAAGCAGAATATAAATGACTGAATAACAAAGCATATCATATCATGTGATAAAACTAACATCAAAAAATAACATATCACATGCACATATGAACTAATATCACGAGTGGCATATCACTACTACACTTCACATGTCATTGTTTCACTATTATTTAAGTATGAATGTGAAAGTGACAAACTCACTTTCTTTAGCTAGAGATGACAATTCAAGACACGAGAACAAACTTCGAAAAGCATGACAAAGCCTGAACTAGATTTGAGTAAAGTAAAATAAAAATCGCTTGAGCCTATCATCTCAACTCATAACGATTTTTTCCTATTCTAAAGTCCGTTCAAGTGTGTATCATATCAACCCATAGTGATTCTATACTAACAAGGAACTTGCAGCGTGAGAAGCAGAATATAAATGACTGAATAACAAAGCATATCATATCATGTGATAAAACTAACATCAAAAAATAACATATCACATGCACATATGAACTAATATCACGAGTGGCATATCACTACTACACTTCACATGTCATTGTTTCACTATTATTTAAGTATGAATGTGAAAGTGACAAACTCACTTTCTTTAGCTAGAGATGACAATTCAAGACACGAGAGCAAACTTCGAAAAGCATGACAAAGCCTGAACTAGATTTGAGTAGATGAAGAGCCTAGATCCAAGTCTTATAAACAAATGAAATATAACAAATAAATATACATTCAACAAAAAAGAGTATGAATCAAACAATGCAAAAATATGAACAAAAATGAAGTTAAGATGGCTTAACCAAGTCAAGTGGGCTCGGCCACTTCTCAAATAGACATGACCATCATCAAACAAGGCTCGGCAACCTTGGTTATGCTCGGCCATGGCAACCAATTGGCACGGCTCGGGATATAGACATGAACGGCTATGGGGTAAATGAAGAGATGGCATAGCAAAGGTCGTGTGGAAGGAAAAAGGACAAAGGAGTATGCAACTTTTGGTTTGGACCTAGGCTAACATGGCTCGGCCTGGTGTTGTTTGGGCTTGGTCAAGTGGTCAGGTCACATGAAGTGGTACGGCCTAGAGATTGAAGTGGTCACGGCAAGGTAAAGCAAAGTTGGAGTTGGTGGTGGACGAAGAATGTAGAGGAGGAGCGGTGATCATGTAAGCTCGGCTCGGGTTTGAAGCTTGGTTTGGTGATGGAGTTTTGATCATGGAAGTCACGGCATGGGTAGAGGATGGTGATGAGGAGATGATGGCTGGTCATGTTTGATGGATTGTTGGAGGAGATGGTCAGCATAAGGAGAGGAGATGGCCGAACTTGCTTGAAAACAAAAGAGAAAAGAAAATGAAAAAGAGGAAGAAGGGAGACATGACATACTGTAAAAAATTTGTCAGGAAAGTGAAAAATGAGAAGGAGATGAGAAGGGAAAGTATTTTGTATGGCTTCTACAAATGAATGGGCATCTTTTCAACTTGAATAGACAAACACATGTCTATTAGGAAATTCAAGGCCCAAATGCAAAGCCTAGTTTCAAAACAAGCTCAACAACCCAAAAAAAAAAAATCAAAGCCCAACAAAATAGAAAATAGAAAAAAAGATAGAAAATAGAGAATAGAAATACTGAAAATATTTGCATGTAAAACGCTGAAATTTAATAGATTTAAAGAGTATAAATCGGAATTTGACGAAGCAAAAAGCATAGAGAATAATAGCATAAAGTCTAGCTTCAAGGAAAAGAATAGAATTTAAAATTCAAATCTAAAATTTCAACTGAAAATCAAAGTTTGACCAAAGTTGACCAAAATGTAAAACTTTCAGAAATCTTTATTTTATTATATTTGGAAAAATAATTCTTAACCAAATCCAAAAATATAATGGAAAATTCCAAATTTTCAATTTTTAAATAATTTAAAGCCGAAGTTTCAAATTAATTCTACTCAAAATATTTGTTAAAAATTATAGGCTACTACACTCTCCCCCACTCAAAAATTTTCGTCCTCTAACAGGAACGGGACACGAAAACAAAGAAAGATAAGAAAGAATAGCGAATGGTACCTAAAAAAACAATTTCGTATTCGAAGCGCGCATGCTCTCCTCCGCCTCCCAGGTATAATCCTGATCATCAGACTCCACTGCACTTTGACCAGGTTGACTCATTTCCTTCTTGGCTGCTTCGTACCTCGATCGATAATACGAAGTGGCTTCTTCTTGGAAGTAAGGTGTGGCTTAATATCCAAACTCTCGAGAGCAGGAGGCTAAACAGCCAAAGATGGATCATGGAGATATCGGCGAAGATGCGAAACATGGAATACATTATGCACCCCAGAAAACTTCTCAGGCAAATCCAAACGATAAGCTAAAGTACCAATCCTCTCAGAGATACGGAAAGGACCAATGAACCTAGGAGAAAGCTTCCCTCTTCGACCAAACCAAATCACATTCCTTAAGGGAGAGACCTTAAGGAAAACCTGATCACCAACAGAAAACTCCAAACTCCTCCTACGATGATCAGCATACTTCTTCTGCCTATCCTGAGCACTCCTCATCTTCCTCTTAATCTCCTCAACTCTCTCAGAAGCTTCCAGAATCATATCAGGACCAAGAACCGAACGACTATCGGATTCAATCCAGCAAGATGGAGATCTGTAAGGTCGTTCGTAAAGAGCGGCAAACAGAGACATTGCAATACTAGCCTGGATTCAAAGACGAAATGAGATAGACAAAGGATTAAGATAAGATTGAAATAGAACATTGAAATTATACTTGATAACTGTTGTTATAGGTGAATTCAACAAGATGGAGATGATCTTTCCAAGATCCTCCATAATCAAGAACACAAGCACGAAGAAGATCCTTTAAAATCTGATTCACTCTTTCCGTTTGACCGTCGGTCTGCGGATGGTAAGCAGTGCTCAGATTCAAGTGAGTACCCAAAGATTCTTGAAAAACTCTCCAAAAATGACTGGTACAGATGGGATCTCTATCACAACAATACTGACCGGAACCCCATGAAGGTGAACAATCTCCCTCATATAAATCTCTGCCAAACTAGAAGCAGAACGGGTAGACTTAACCGGAATGAAATGAGCTGTCTTGGTCAATCTATCCACAATAACCCAAATACTCTTGTTACCCCTCCTAGCCTTCGGTAATCCATCAATAAAATCCATAGAAACTCGTTCCTATTTCCAATTGGGAACCTCAAGTGGCTGCAATAAACTATGGGTCTTCTGATGATCGGCCTTGACTTGCTGACAAGTCGCACACCTACTAACAAAGATAGAGATATCTCGCTTCATACCCCTCCACCAATAAAGCTTCTTCATATCCTAATACATCTTCGTCACACCTGGATGGATAGAAAGTCTTGATCGATGATTTTTCCGAAGTAACTCCTATCTCAATCCATCAACATTTGGGACACAAATCCGATTATTAATCCTCAAAATCCCTCTATCATCGATCGGAGCTCCACTACCATCAAGACTGCTACCACCAACCCTATTACGAACGTTCTCCTTGATCAATCTAATAATCCTATCCTTATCCTGCTTAGCCATGATATGATCCATAAGAGAAGAAGAGGAAACAACAAGCTGACACAACATTGCCTTCTTCCGACTCAAAGCATCGGCCACAACATTAGCCTTCCCAGGAGTATAGCTATTATCGAGATCATAAGAAGCAAGGAACTCAAGCCCCTAACCTGCCGCTGATTCAAATCCTTCTGGGTGAAGATATATCTCAAGGACCGATGATTCGTAAAGAGCTCAAACTTAGTACCCAAAAGATGATGCCTCCACAGCTTCAAAGAAAAAACCACAGCAAGCAAATCAAAATCATGGGCTGCATAATTGGCTTCATGGGTCTTCAACTGACGACTTGCATAAGCAATAACCTTCCCATCTTGCATCAGAATAGCTTCTAAACACTCACGACTAGCATCAGTGTACACCGTTAATCCCTCATTTCCATTTGGAACGGTAAGAACTAGTGCGGAAGTAAGCTTACTCTTTAACTCATTGAATGTAGCCTCACACTTATCATTCCATATAAACTTAGCATTCTTACGAGTCAAGCAGTGACAAGTGCAGCAATCCGAGCAAAATTCTCAATGAATCTCCGGTAATAATCGGCAAGGCCTAAAAAACTACGAATAACATATGGAGTCCTAGGAGTTTCCCAATCCTGCAACAGAATAGGGAGAAATAAGAACTACAGAAAAGAAAGAGTGATTTATTACAAAGAGAAAAGAGAAGAAAGACTTACATTGATCGCAACGATCTTAACTGGATCAACAGAAACTCCATTACTAGAAACAATATGCCCAAGAAATCGGACTTCATCCTTCCAGAAATGACATTTAAAGAATTTAGCCTTCAATTGATGATTTCTAGGAGTCCCCAGGACAAAATTCAAATGTGACTCATGCTCTTCCCTTGACTTGGAGAAGACAAGAATATCATCAACAAAGACTAGAACAAATTTGTTAAGAACATCATGAAAAACATGATTCATCAAATCAACAAAGAAAGCTGGGGCATTAGTCAAAACCAAAAGGCATAACTAACCATTCATAGAAAACTTTTTCGATACGGAAAGCGGTTTTGGAAATACTCTCCTCAGCAACTTTGAGTTGGTGGAAACCTGTGTCAAGATCAAGCTAAGAGAAAACGGTAGCTCTATAGAGCTGATCAAACATATCATTAATATAAGGCATAAGATATCTGTTTCTTAAAGTGAGCTTGTTCAGCTCCCTATAATCAATACACATCCTCAAAGAACCATCGGACTTAGTGACGAAAACCACCGTTGCTCCCCATTCGGAATGATTAGGTCTAATCAGACCCTTTGTAACGACTCGAATTTTGCCCGCTCGAAAATCGACATCCATACTTCAAATCGTACTCGAATGCCATAGATTCGATTGTTCAAATCCGATTCGCCGGAGCTTATAACAATCATTAAGTAAATAACACAGCGGAATAAAAGAATAATACATTGATATACAGCTTTGATACAATATCTGATACAACAGATTGTCCAATAGATATCAATATACATCAGAGATATGATACAATAAAATAGCAGCGGAAAAGAAAACGATAACATCTAGCAGCGAAACAAATAACTCTAAGATAGTCTTCAAGGAAGAACTCCAGAAACTGCAACTCCATTTCCAAGAACTAATCCAGTGATAGCTTGAACCCCCAATAACGATGCACCAAGCTGAGCAAGACTGGTGCGATCCAAAGAACGAACTAACTCCAGATAATCTGTTAAATCTAGCTATCTGAAAAAAACCCAACTCTAGACTGCTCGTGTAGGAAATAATGAGCACCCAGAGTTTAGGAAAGAAAACAATAAACTCCGGATCAGTCGTGGGACTGGTATGAGCAACAAAACAGTTTATTTTTCTTTAAAATCAAAACAGAGGAATATTTTTGAAATCAATTCGCAATGCTTTTGAAAATGTAACTACCATAAGACCTCCCACCACACACACAATGCAAACGCAAACTTGGAGGAGTTTTCTTCTTATGTTAGTCAAAGATGCTTCTACGCAAAAATCAAATCAATTTTGATATTATTATTAGTGCATAGTGTAGAACAAATTCTTTCGAAAGTAAAGATATAAATCTTAGCCAGCATAGGTACCATTATATTATGCCTACTAATAGCTACCATATTAAATGGCAGGTTCTACAACTAAAACCGTACAAGATCGTATTGTTTCTTTGGATTTCCAACAAATGGTCAGGCCAAGGAACTTCCCATTGCCACTGAGAATGCCTCTGGAAAGACATCCCCGAGAACCAAACCGGAACTCTGCCAACACAAGGCCGGGTTACCCCTAACTGGGTAACTACTGACACGAGCACGCCATTCCCCGATCGTAAACGACCTTTTTCACGGGATCCCGATAACCAACAACCACAAAGTAATAACTCGTAGTAACCACATAGGTTAAATATCTGGGCTCCATACCATGATACAACCTCTATCCAGAAGGAAATGTACATACCCTAAGGGGAGCTACAGCAACCCCTAATAACCTTGCTGCATCTTTCCTGTTTTGACCATTTCCGGGATGTGAGGCTCGACGAAGTCACGTCCACAAAAACACACTTTGTACAAAAAGCCGTGCTTTGGGTCAACAAATGATCAACACAATGATCACTAAGATAGACGATCAAATAAATGATCCTATCACAATAATCAACACAATGATCATTTCAGCATCACTCAGCATGTCACATTACCAAAATGGGATATATCGCTGATAACTTCAACTATATAACCTTTGAGCTCGTACGTCTCAAAGAAGGGTGTTAAGCAAAGAATAAATTCTCCGCCACCAACAGAAATATATTTGAAAGAAATCGGCTTTATATCTCAACTTGTAATGTCAGGCATACAATCCATACAAGTCTGTTCTGGGTTCGAACAGAACCGAAGGCACTTACAAAGAAGTCCTTGCAATCCGGATATTCACAATCCTGATCGGATTTCCCATCACTTATGGAATCTCTATACCAGGAGCTACCCAGTGCAGAGACAATCGATAGGTCATCCTATCGCTCTCGCAAATACCGGTCTTCAACACCGATCTTCTAATGCTATCCATAACGACATATCATCTATTCGGAATGGGATATATGACACAAAGGTCCTTTCCCGGCTAAACCGAATAGTGAGCGCAATATTTCAAAAACAAATGGATAATGGGATTTCAATTAAGTCACAACTTAATAATTCAAAACTTTCTTTCAAATGGTTTAATCCAATTACCATTTAAATCTTTAAACAAAAAGATTCATTTTCACAACCTTTAACGGTTTAAACAATTTTCACATTTTAATCTTTTAAACAAAAGATTCATTCACAGATTTTCCAAATCAATTTCCATTTCAATTTGATTAACTCGTTAAATCTTTAAATCAAAGATTTAACTTATAGCCTTCAAAACAATTCCATTTCAATTTGATTTAAACAAATCATCATTTAAATCTGTTAAAAATAAACAGATTTAATTCATAGCTTTTAAAAAGAATCATCTATAACTTAGGAAAATCCTTTTCTATTCAATCTTGAAATTCCCCTAATTAACTGGAATCTCGGTTCTTATCTAAAAGTGTTTATCATTTGAAAACAACAGTTTTCATTTTGGAAATCTGATTCATTTATACGAGTTGAAATCCTTGGGTCAAATTCAAATTCCCAAAACAATACTTTAAAAATGGTTTAACTCATATATAACTAGTATAATATCGTTAATCCCTAGTTTCAAATTTCAGAATTCAATTTCAATATTGAATTTAAATCTAAATCAAATTATTTAAATCCCAAAACTTAATCAAGTAATTTAAAAATAATAAATTTTATTTTGAAATTTCATTCTAAAAGCTTTTCACATTTATTTCGATTCCATTTCCAAAACATTTGAATTTAAAAATTCAAGTTTAACTATTTCGAAAAATCTGCGACTTAATCGATTTCCTCGTGAAATCCATATTTGTGTGTGTATGGTGTAGTCCAGGGGTTATACACAGTAGTGCAACATCATACAATTATCACAGATCAGAATACAGGAATATAATTGATAAGCGATATAAATTATGACGCTTATCATTCATACACAGATTCGCAGATATATATATCACAGATAATAAACTATATCACAGATCACAACACAAATCAGGATAATCATAAAGCATCATATAACAGGGATATCAAACAGTTTACCATCCAATATAATCCAAGCATCCATAGGTAGGGTTAATTCAATTATCTGATTAAGATAATCAGATTTATTTCTATGAATAAATTTGTTGGTTATGGAAAATTAATCATCAATTAATTTAAAAACATTTAGTAAACTATCTTTTAATTAATCATTAATTTATCCCAAATTAATAATTATTCTTAATTAATTTTTTTCTTAATTAATTTATTAATTACTCCTTAATTAATGATTTTTCCTTAATCACTTTCATTAGTTAATTAACCTTTTATAAATTAATTATTCTCAAATAAATTACCTAGGTTAATCTATCACATTACCCTTAAATTTAATTTATTGCTTAATCGCTTGATCAATCAACTTTAATCATCAATTTATATTTAATTAATAATCCCTAATTTACTAATTAATTATTTCTTACTTAATTTAAACTTTAAATTACTTATTTAATTAACCCAAATTTATAAATTATCCATTTTAATTTATTAAATAGTTAATGGATTTTAATTATTAAATCTTCATTAACTTACAGTAGCATTAATTTTTAATATTGATTTACTTATCACTTACAAATATTTTTGAAACCATTTATTTTAAATTTACTTTTGAACTTCATTCTAAATATTCAAGTTTTAAAATAAAAACTAACTTTTAAAACCTTTAAATTTACAAGTTAAAGTAATAATTTATTTACTTCAAAATCTGGGAATTTATTTTAGGTTTAAACTTTAAAGTTTATCTTGCTATAAATTCTTCATCTACAAATTTCAAATCTATTTTTAAATTCGATTTTCTTCAAACATTTAATTGCTTTTGAGTTATTTAAACCAATTTAAACTTTTAAACTTTATTTATGTTCAAACTAAATTTTAATTCAAACTTGAATTATATTTATATTTTGGTTTACAACTCAATTCAAAACCTGGATTTATAAGTTTAAAATTAAATTTAAAAAAAAACTGACCCAGAAAACAAGTTCAGGTTTAAAGACCTGATAACAAAATTTCACGCGTACTTGTTTAAATTTTTGCTCCGAGTAAACTACTCAAATTTCCCGAGTATGCTTCGAGTCAACATACGCGAATCACCCAGCTTCTTCTCTGTTATACCCATTTCCAGAATCTCCAACTCGTGCACTAGTGCACGGTGCACGTGCTCCTCCACCAGAGCCACCTCCGGCCAACGCTGTCCATCCTCCCCCATCAGCTATCTCCCCTCATAGCCATTTCGATCATCAGATCGATGATTACCTCATCTAAACGAAATCGAGCATTCAAGCTCGATTTAGGTTCCAGGAACAAAACCTGGAAACGAAAACCACACCACCATTCCAACCTGTCAACAGCCACCGCTTCCTCCACCGACCACCAGAAACGCTCCGCTTCCGGCCATAGCTTCGTCAATCCACCAACTTCCAACACCCTGAAGCTTGCTGCGCTCGATCGTCTCGTGGTGACGAAATCACCTTGGTTCCAGACCTCATCAAAACCATATCCTAAACCCTACAATTGCTTCGATACAACATCGCTCTCATTAGAAAAATTGTTTATCATTTTTCCTGATATGATTGATTACCAATCTCACTTCATGCAAAGTTTCAACACAAAACAATTTCTCGATTGCTGGAAATTTGTAGAAGAAGCAATTTCTATTTAATTACAACTACTGTTGAGATAATCCATGAAAAATCTCAATTTTTGTTTTAAAAATCATCATTTGCAGTATGTATTCAATATAACATCTTGAATTAATATTTTATGGAATTCGAAATTTCCAGACTTCAGAGTTTTCACTGTAAAACTTGATTTTTTTCCATTATATATTCTTTTGTACTTCATGAAACCATTCTTAGATTATAACTTATTCTTAAATACGACCACTTTGTTTCAAAACCAAAGCCTAATACTAATTTGAAGAGAAGAAATTGAATTTCTTCTTGAATCTGTACTCTGTAAAGCAAGAAGAGCAGATACATACACATATAGACACAGCACTTTCAAATATATATATGTACTCAATTTAATATTTGCTAGTTGATACTTACAGATATACATATATATACATATATATAAGCAACAGTTTTATATTTAAAAAGTATCTAAAAAGAACAAGTTACTCACCTGATTTTCATAAAAAAACAGAGCTTCCTTTTTGAAACTTGTTTTGAATTTTCAGAGCTGAAGTGAAGTCCCCCCCCTTAAATCTTTGGTTTCATTTGTTTAAAGTTTATTCTTGATGTTCGATGCTGAGATGGGTTAAGGGTCTTTCAAGCTTTTACTTCAGTTTTGCATAGTTTAGAATGGATGAGCTTAATGAGGAAGTTGATATATAAGGAAAGAAGTTGAGTACAGTATTATTTGTACAGGGTGAAATATTATTTTATAGAGTTTGTTCATTTGCAGATCTCGGCTGGAAGATCTTATACATGCTAGAGGAAATATCTTGTTCGTACTTTGTGTATTCATGTTTATTTGTTTTTAAGTATTCTTCTTGCCTGCATACTTGCCTACAGGCTACATACTTTGTTTGCCTTGCTTTTGCTTTTACATACTACTTGCCTTACTTCAATCCATACTTACCTGTACCTTCTTTTCTTTAGCTTACTTTAGCTTGCATATTTATATATTTATTTGTTTTGCTATAGTTACTTACTTTATACTTCATGTACACAGGTATGTATAATCTTATTTGTATTATTTTGTATTGTTTACTTTGCTTATTTATTTGTTTGAATGCTTTTATTTGCATTACCAAGTTTGTATTTGTATTTGTTTGCATATAGCTATATGTTACTTTGATTAATTTGTTTTGTTAATATTTGTTTTATACTTATTGTTTTTATTTATTTTATTTCTTTTCTTTTGTTAGCCTACACATTTCTATTTTTATCTTGAGTATTTATTTTATCTTACATACAAATTGTTTTGTATCTTTCTATCTATATTTATTTCAATAGTTTATATTTTAAAAGATATTTTGTTTTGTTTATGTTTGTGTTTTATTACTTTATAGTATGAATAACTTCTGTTTTAACATGTTGTTAAAATTTATTTATGAGTTACTATATATATATATTTTTCTTAATTTATTTTATAACCCAAATATTTATTAAATCATGCATCTAAGATTTAAATTCAAATCAAAATATATATATATATATATACACTCAAGATTTTATAATTTCAAATTGACTCATATATATCCAAATATACATATACATATATATATTCACATATATACATATATATATATATATATAATATTTAAAAATTTCAATGATTTATATAGAATATACTTGAATCCGGGGAAACTCGCTTCACTTAATCAATTAATTTCACAAATTTTATTCAAAATGAAATTACTTAACAATTTCAAATTCAAAAATTCAATTAATTATCAATTTAAATTAAATTAAAATCTAGGGTCGTTACAGACTTCCCCCCTTAAAAGGATTTCGTCCTCGAAATTTGCAGGCACGAAAACAACAAGGATAGATGAAAGATAGAGAAATATCTTTTCAGATCAAACTGGATATCGATTCTGGATTTGGCTCACCAAATCAGAATATCAATAATAAATACAGGAAATTATAATTAAAATTTCAAATTTTAGTTTTAAACAAAATAATTTTATCGATACAATTCTAATCATTCTTCATATTCTATTAATCAATTTAATTCAATTAAAATTTTCAATTTCTAATTCATTTATTAGAGTTTAAATCGAAAAGCCGATAAGAATCGATAAAGATAAGGATTTTCTATAACGAATCGTAGAGCATCAACGCACCGAAACTTCTTTTTGTAGCTGTCACGAAGCAAATCAAAAGAATCGAAATCGAATCAAAGAAAATAGATATAGAGAGATTGTTCCCACTGTTGTTACAGAGTTTTGACTAATTATAGTCGCATTCCACTGTCCTCTATCTCATTCTCTTCTTGCACTCATACTTACTATCAGTAGATAGTAAGAGAACTTACTGAGGCATTCAAACGGATATCTTAAGGATTACTCATTCTAGGATTTACTTCACCCTATCTCTAATGAGCTACTTAATGTGTTACACTCCTGAGCTAAAGTTTCACCTTAGCTCTGATACCAAATGTAACGACTCGAATTTTGCCCGCTCGAAAATCGACATCCATACTTCAAATCGTACTCGAATGCCATAGATTCGATTGTTCAAATCCGATTCGCCGGAGCTTATAACAATCATTAAGTAAATAACACAGCGGAATAAAAGAATAATACATTGATATACAGCTTTGATACAATATCTGATACAACAGATTGTCCAATAGATATCAATATACATCAGAGATATGATACAATAAAATAGCAGCGGAAAAGAAAACGATAACATCTAGCAGCGAAACAAATAACTCTAAGATAGTCTTCAAGGAAGAACTCCAGAAACTGCAACTCCATTTCCAAGAACTAATCCAGTGATAGCTTGAACCCCCAATAACGATGCACCAAGCTGAGCAAGACTGGTGCGATCCAAAGAACGAACTAACTCCAGATAATCTGTTAAATCTAGCTATCTGAAAAAAACCCAACTCTAGACTGCTCGTGTAGGAAATAATGAGCACCCAGAGTTTAGGAAAGAAAACAATAAACTCCGGATCAGTCGTGGGACTGGTATGAGCAACAAAACAGTTTATTTTTCTTTAAAATCAAAACAGAGGAATATTTTTGAAATCAATTCGCAATGCTTTTGAAAATGTAACTACCATAAGACCTCCCACCACACACACAATGCAAACGCAAACTTGGAGGAGTTTTCTTCTTATGTTAGTCAAAGATGCTTCTACGCAAAAATCAAATCAATTTTGATATTATTATTAGTGCATAGTGTAGAACAAATTCTTTCGAAAGTAAAGATATAAATCTTAGCCAGCATAGGTACCATTATATTATGCCTACTAATAGCTACCATATTAAATGGCAGGTTCTACAACTAAAACCGTACAAGATCGTATTGTTTCTTTGGATTTCCAACAAATGGTCAGGCCAAGGAACTTCCCATTGCCACTGAGAATGCCTCTGGAAAGACATCCCCGAGAACCAAACCGGAACTCTGCCAACACAAGGCCGGGTTACCCCTAACTGGGTAACTACTGACACGAGCACGCCATTCCCCGATCGTAAACGACCTTTTTCACGGGATCCCGATAACCAACAACCACAAAGTAATAACTCGTAGTAACCACATAGGTTAAATATCTGGGCTCCATACCATGATACAACCTCTATCCAGAAGGAAATGTACATACCCTAAGGGGAGCTACAGCAACCCCTAATAACCTTGCTGCATCTTTCCTGTTTTGACCATTTCCGGGATGTGAGGCTCGACGAAGTCACGTCCACAAAAACACACTTTGTACAAAAAGCCGTGCTTTGGGTCAACAAATGATCAACACAATGATCACTAAGATAGACGATCAAATAAATGATCCTATCACAATAATCAACACAATGATCATTTCAGCATCACTCAGCATGTCACATTACCAAAATGGGATATATCGCTGATAACTTCAACTATATAACCTTTGAGCTCGTACGTCTCAAAGAAGGGTGTTAAGCAAAGAATAAATTCTCCGCCACCAACAGAAATATATTTGAAAGAAATCGGCTTTATATCTCAACTTGTAATGTCAGGCATACAATCCATACAAGTCTGTTCTGGGTTCGAACAGAACCGAAGGCACTTACAAAGAAGTCCTTGCAATCCGGATATTCACAATCCTGATCGGATTTCCCATCACTTATGGAATCTCTATACCAGGAGCTACCCAGTGCAGAGACAATCGATAGGTCATCCTATCGCTCTCGCAAATACCGGTCTTCAACACCGATCTTCTAATGCTATCCATAACGACATATCATCTATTCGGAATGGGATATATGACACAAAGGTCCTTTCCCGGCTAAACCGAATAGTGAGCGCAATATTTCAAAAACAAATGGATAATGGGATTTCAATTAAGTCACAACTTAATAATTCAAAACTTTCTTTCAAATGGTTTAATCCAATTACCATTTAAATCTTTAAACAAAAAGATTCATTTTCACAACCTTTAACGGTTTAAACAATTTTCACATTTTAATCTTTTAAACAAAAGATTCATTCACAGATTTTCCAAATCAATTTCCATTTCAATTTGATTAACTCGTTAAATCTTTAAATCAAAGATTTAACTTATAGCCTTCAAAACAATTCCATTTCAATTTGATTTAAACAAATCATCATTTAAATCTGTTAAAAATAAACAGATTTAATTCATAGCTTTTAAAAAGAATCATCTATAACTTAGGAAAATCCTTTTCTATTCAATCTTGAAATTCCCCTAATTAACTGGAATCTCGGTTCTTATCTAAAAGTGTTTATCATTTGAAAACAACAGTTTTCATTTTGGAAATCTGAT
The DNA here is from genome assembly GCA_030765085.1 of Allium cepa. Lineage (NCBI taxonomy): Eukaryota > Viridiplantae > Streptophyta > Magnoliopsida > Asparagales > Amaryllidaceae > Allium > Allium cepa. The sequence goes on from CM060938.1 coordinate 521,714,755, forward strand.
TCATTTATACGAGTTGAAATCCTTGGGTCAAATTCAAATTCCCAAAACAATACTTTAAAAATGGTTTAACTCATATATAACTAGTATAATATCGTTAATCCCTAGTTTCAAATTTCAGAATTCAATTTCAATATTGAATTTAAATCTAAATCAAATTATTTAAATCCCAAAACTTAATCAAGTAATTTAAAAATAATAAATTTTATTTTGAAATTTCATTCTAAAAGCTTTTCACATTTATTTCGATTCCATTTCCAAAACATTTGAATTTAAAAATTCAAGTTTAACTATTTCGAAAAATCTGCGACTTAATCGATTTCCTCGTGAAATCCATATTTGTGTGTGTATGGTGTAGTCCAGGGGTTATACACAGTAGTGCAACATCATACAATTATCACAGATCAGAATACAGGAATATAATTGATAAGCGATATAAATTATGACGCTTATCATTCATACACAGATTCGCAGATATATATATCACAGATAATAAACTATATCACAGATCACAACACAAATCAGGATAATCATAAAGCATCATATAACAGGGATATCAAACAGTTTACCATCCAATATAATCCAAGCATCCATAGGTAGGGTTAATTCAATTATCTGATTAAGATAATCAGATTTATTTCTATGAATAAATTTGTTGGTTATGGAAAATTAATCATCAATTAATTTAAAAACATTTAGTAAACTATCTTTTAATTAATCATTAATTTATCCCAAATTAATAATTATTCTTAATTAATTTTTTTCTTAATTAATTTATTAATTACTCCTTAATTAATGATTTTTCCTTAATCACTTTCATTAGTTAATTAACCTTTTATAAATTAATTATTCTCAAATAAATTACCTAGGTTAATCTATCACATTACCCTTAAATTTAATTTATTGCTTAATCGCTTGATCAATCAACTTTAATCATCAATTTATATTTAATTAATAATCCCTAATTTACTAATTAATTATTTCTTACTTAATTTAAACTTTAAATTACTTATTTAATTAACCCAAATTTATAAATTATCCATTTTAATTTATTAAATAGTTAATGGATTTTAATTATTAAATCTTCATTAACTTACAGTAGCATTAATTTTTAATATTGATTTACTTATCACTTACAAATATTTTTGAAACCATTTATTTTAAATTTACTTTTGAACTTCATTCTAAATATTCAAGTTTTAAAATAAAAACTAACTTTTAAAACCTTTAAATTTACAAGTTAAAGTAATAATTTATTTACTTCAAAATCTGGGAATTTATTTTAGGTTTAAACTTTAAAGTTTATCTTGCTATAAATTCTTCATCTACAAATTTCAAATCTATTTTTAAATTCGATTTTCTTCAAACATTTAATTGCTTTTGAGTTATTTAAACCAATTTAAACTTTTAAACTTTATTTATGTTCAAACTAAATTTTAATTCAAACTTGAATTATATTTATATTTTGGTTTACAACTCAATTCAAAACCTGGATTTATAAGTTTAAAATTAAATTTTAAAAAAAACTGACCCAGAAAACAAGTTCAGGTTTAAAGACCTGATAACAAAATTTCACGCGTACTTGTTTAAATTTTTGCTCCGAGTAAACTACTCAAATTTCCCGAGTATGCTTCGAGTCAACATACGCGAATCACCCAGCTTCTTCTCTGTTATACCCATTTCCAGAATCTCCAACTCGTGCACTAGTGCACGGTGCACGTGCTCCTCCACCAGAGCCACCTCCGGCCAACGCTGTCCATCCTCCCCCATCAGCTATCTCCCCTCATAGCCATTTCGATCATCAGATCGATGATTACCTCATCTAAACGAAATCGAGCATTCAAGCTCGATTTAGGTTCCAGGAACAAAACCTGGAAACGAAAACCACACCACCATTCCAACCTGTCAACAGCCACCGCTTCCTCCACCGACCACCAGAAACGCTCCGCTTCCGGCCATAGCTTCGTCAATCCACCAACTTCCAACACCCTGAAGCTTGCTGCGCTCGATCGTCTCGTGGTGACGAAATCACCTTGGTTCCAGACCTCATCAAAACCATATCCTAAACCCTACAATTGCTTCGATACAACATCGCTCTCATTAGAAAAATTGTTTATCATTTTTCCTGATATGATTGATTACCAATCTCACTTCATGCAAAGTTTCAACACAAAACAATTTCTCGATTGCTGGAAATTTGTAGAAGAAGCAATTTCTATTTAATTACAACTACTGTTGAGATAATCCATGAAAAATCTCAATTTTTGTTTTAAAAATCATCATTTGCAGTATGTATTCAATATAACATCTTGAATTAATATTTTATGGAATTCGAAATTTCCAGACTTCAGAGTTTTCACTGTAAAACTTGATTTTTTTCCATTATATATTCTTTTGTACTTCATGAAACCATTCTTAGATTATAACTTATTCTTAAATACGACCACTTTGTTTCAAAACCAAAGCCTAATACTAATTTGAAGAGAAGAAATTGAATTTCTTCTTGAATCTGTACTCTGTAAAGCAAGAAGAGCAGATACATACACATATAGACACAGCACTTTCAAATATATATATGTACTCAATTTAATATTTGCTAGTTGATACTTACAGATATACATATATATACATATATATAAGCAACAGTTTTATATTTAAAAAGTATCTAAAAAGAACAAGTTACTCACCTGATTTTCATAAAAAAACAGAGCTTCCTTTTTGAAACTTGTTTTGAATTTTCAGAGCTGAAGTGAAGTCCCCCCCCTTAAATCTTTGGTTTCATTTGTTTAAAGTTTATTCTTGATGTTCGATGCTGAGATGGGTTAAGGGTCTTTCAAGCTTTTACTTCAGTTTTGCATAGTTTAGAATGGATGAGCTTAATGAGGAAGTTGATATATAAGGAAAGAAGTTGAGTACAGTATTATTTGTACAGGGTGAAATATTATTTTATAGAGTTTGTTCATTTGCAGATCTCGGCTGGAAGATCTTATACATGCTAGAGGAAATATCTTGTTCGTACTTTGTGTATTCATGTTTATTTGTTTTTAAGTATTCTTCTTGCCTGCATACTTGCCTACAGGCTACATACTTTGTTTGCCTTGCTTTTGCTTTTACATACTACTTGCCTTACTTCAATCCATACTTACCTGTACCTTCTTTTCTTTAGCTTACTTTAGCTTGCATATTTATATATTTATTTGTTTTGCTATAGTTACTTACTTTATACTTCATGTACACAGGTATGTATAATCTTATTTGTATTATTTTGTATTGTTTACTTTGCTTATTTATTTGTTTGAATGCTTTTATTTGCATTACCAAGTTTGTATTTGTATTTGTTTGCATATAGCTATATGTTACTTTGATTAATTTGTTTTGTTAATATTTGTTTTATACTTATTGTTTTTATTTATTTTATTTCTTTTCTTTTGTTAGCCTACACATTTCTATTTTTATCTTGAGTATTTATTTTATCTTACATACAAATTGTTTTGTATCTTTCTATCTATATTTATTTCAATAGTTTATATTTTAAAAGATATTTTGTTTTGTTTATGTTTGTGTTTTATTACTTTATAGTATGAATAACTTCTGTTTTAACATGTTGTTAAAATTTATTTATGAGTTACTATATATATATATTTTTCTTAATTTATTTTATAACCCAAATATTTATTAAATCATGCATCTAAGATTTAAATTCAAATCAAAATATATATATATATATATACACTCAAGATTTTATAATTTCAAATTGACTCATATATATCCAAATATACATATACATATATATATTCACATATATACATATATATATATATATATAATATTTAAAAATTTCAATGATTTATATAGAATATACTTGAATCCGGGGAAACTCGCTTCACTTAATCAATTAATTTCACAAATTTTATTCAAAATGAAATTACTTAACAATTTCAAATTCAAAAATTCAATTAATTATCAATTTAAATTAAATTAAAATCTAGGGTCGTTACACCCTTGGAGAACGAGTCCTCAATTTATTTCCTCAACTGAACCTTCTCACTGGGTGCCATTCTTCTAGGAGGAAGAACTAGAGGTCCAGCTCTAGGAATAAGATCAAGACGAAAATCGATTTCCCTCTTAGGAAGTAAAGCAGTGACTTCACCAAATACATCAGGATAGAGTTTGACCACATGAGTCGAGTCAAGATCATTAGGAGAAGAGTCAAGAGAATGAATAAAACTACCAGCATAATCCTAAGGCAAACGACACTGAATTACCAAAGAATCACCCTTATCACCAATAAGAGAAATGGTTCTGGTTTTATAAGAGATGACGGCTTCATGATTCTTTAGCCAATCACCTCCAAGCAATAGATCAAAAGCATCAAAACCCAGAATATAGAAATCACCAGAAAAACGAAAACCAGCATAGAAGAGTTTCACCCTTCTACAAATCCTACTAAGTTTCACAGGACCACCAATAAAAATTTTAACACACAAAGGTTCGGCAGCATACTTGAGAGAAAGGAGATGCTCAAACTTATCAAAAAGATCCAAAGAAATAAAGCTATGGGAAGCTCCGGTATCAAATAAAACACGAACAGGAAAATCAAACAGAGAAAAAGTGCCTTGAAGAGTACCTTGAGTATCACTAGGAGCTGATGGAGCAGGTGGAGCAGATGGAGTAGCAGAGGTAATAGCAAAGATACCAGATGGCTTGCCTTTCTGCTGAGTAGGACAATCCTTCCTGAAGTGGCCAGCCTACAGGCAAATATGACAGAGATCACGCCTGTTCAGCTGAGTGGGAGGAGGAACAGCCGCACCAGCAGAAGTTGGACGACTATTGGCATAGTGTCCCTTCTGTTCACACTTGAAGCAAGTGACCGAAGATAGGTCAATAGGCTGCCTTTGAGAAGGAGAAGTTCCTAAGCAAGGAGTCTTATTTCGATTCTTCTTCTGCTGAAAGCTAGGCTTTCTCTTCTTAGGGTTATCAGAGAAAGGCTGAGATGAAGAGACACGAGCAATAGAAGGATCCTTAGAAGTAGGATTCTCATATCTAATAGCCATATCCATCAAACTAATGAAAGGGCTATGCACATGAGAAATGAGACGATCATAAAACTCTGGGTGAACTCCAACTATAAACTTCTCATTCTTCTTAAGAGGGGTGTCAATCAGGCTAGGACCAAACTTGGAAAGTTCATTGAACTTCTGCTCATGCTCAGAAAATGACATGTCTCAAACTTCCTATATAGCTGAGACTTTCCTACTTCGGGCATCCACTTCACCACAAAAGCATCCCTAAAGTACGATATCGAAACAAAAGAAAGGTTCCAAAAGGAGAAAACTGAACCAAATTCGAAATTAGCACAAAAGGATACCTAAACTGCTCCCAAGAAATATCAACCTCAGTAGTCTGAGCAGTAACAGACTCCCACCAATCCCACGCTGCTCCCTTCAACTGCTAAGCTGCCAACTGATGCTTCTGAGCATCAGTGATCTCAAGACCGGAGAAAATCCTCTCTAAACCCTTCAACCAGTGCTGAGCCTCAATAATGCTCTCAGATCCAGTAAACTTGGTACCACCAAGCTCAGTGAATTCCTTATGGAGAGTAGTGAACCTAATGGGTGCAACAGTCTTAAGAACTGGGGCAACACTACGAACCCTACCTCTGGCATTCCTGCGATCCATCCTGAAAAATCAAGAATGAATTTTAGGAAAAAGGTAATTGTGAAACAAAAGACAAAATTCAAAAAGAATAGAAATCCAAATCAAAGAATTTAATTAATAAGGTAGATAACGAAAGGAAGGAGATTTAGGAAAATTAGATTTTAAAACAAGAAAATTTATATCCAAAATAATCTTTTAAAAATCCTTAAAATCATTTTATACTTTAAAATATGTTCTCTCACAAGGAAATGATTCTAAGATTGATTTCACTCATTCTAGGGTATTTCTACCCTATCTCTAATGAGTTTTTGCACCGTAGTCTAAGGTTTGCTTAAAACTAAAGCTCTCATACCAAATGTAACGACCCACTATTTTGGACCATTCAAATCGACAATAAAACCACACCTATCGGACTAGAATAGTTCAAAACAAAAGATTCTTAGTATATTTTGGAGCAAATAAAACCAATCACAGAATCACAGACACAGAATATCAGAATAACTCACAGCGAATATAAATTACCATAATAGTTCATGAAGCTACTACCCACATAGTCTCAAAAACAAATACAACACACTAGAGTCTGGAAGCAAATACGATAGAAATCCATTAATACATAAGCTGAATAGAAACAACTGAAATAGTAATAGATAGGTAACTAGATAGATAGATAGATAATCTCCGGCAAATCCTCTAGCTCCAGAAGATGAAATCCAAAGCTGTGATACTCAAGCTGACGTGAGCATAAAGCAAAACACAAAACACTCAAGTCAGGACATACATACTTATATAATGTAAATCAACTTAAGTGAACTGAAATAAAAATGCACAAGTAACTTAAAAGATGCTTGGGATTGCCCATCCTTTATGGATGCGTTAAACTATCTACTATATAGTAATATACTCTATTATAATAATGTCTAAAGTAAAGTAAACTTAATTAAAAATAGCGTTAAGGCTTTACATTTTCCACCTTAACACATTTATAGTTCCCATAATCTATACAGTACCGTCGTACCTCCAGATCGGGAGCCTACCATAAATACTCCATAGGTATGACACAAATCAAACTCGTAGAAAGCATGATAGGGTAGGTGACATGGCACAACTAGGCAATGCCATGGTAGATATACCAATTGCACTTCCGTACTGGTGGTAACACGTAGCAGCCACTATCGCCCGCCTCGATCCACACTCCCAAAAAAATCAAAGGGTACACCTAATCAATCACAAAGTAATAGAATGGTATCGAAGAAGTGTGTCTGATTAGAGGAGCTACCTCATTAGCCCGTCGATTGCTCCTGTTTTAGCCACCTTATGCCAACTCACGGAAGTTGGGTCCATGTATATACCTCATATAGGATCGTCGCCACCATCCTACTTCATTTTGGAATCTCCACTGCGTACACAGTTGTTAAAGTGGTTTTCGGAGTTGGCAGAGAGTATGACAACTTTCGATCCCGGTCTCTTTAACAACCAATCGTTATTATAACCCATGGTTATTTCAAAATAGTTTATACTTTAAAACCAAAATATCATTGCCATTTCAAACCATGTCAATACGATATCATTTCCATTTCAAAACCAAATACGATATCATTTCCAAAGTTGTAACACTTTCAAAACTATACACTTAGTTATAACATCTTTAAAAATGTAATAAGTCAGAAGCCATAACACTTTGAGACTGTGACCCTTATATAATAGCACTTTGAAAATGTTACTTTTAAGAAATAGTAGCACTTTTAAAACACAACCTAAAGTACCATAGCATTTTAAAAACATAACTTAAAATAGCGTAGCATTTTAGAAATGCTACAAATTTTATTATAACATGTTTAAAACATAATATTTCAATTTTTATCATAGTTTTAAAATCTATTTAACTATACAAAACATATCCATTTCATAAATAAAATATATCACTATCACTTGGTTAGATTTACATTCCATATTAAATTAAATTAAATTAAATTATTAAGTTAAATTTCTATCACAGATAAAATCTTTAAATTTGATTTTAAACAAACATTTATTTAGTTATAAAATCTTAACTTATTTAAAAGTCAATATATATTATTTAATTCGTTTATACCAAAATCTAAATTAAATTCCATATGCTTAAATTTTCAAAATACTTAATAATTTTTATAAAACTATTATTTAAAAACTAACCATGCGTCTGTATAATATTTTCTAACCTAGGTCAAGTGACACGGATATGTATCATTTCAATTCGTAAAATATAAAATTCTGGGTTTTATCATTTCATACCCGTAATCCCAAGTAAAATAAAATAAAAATCACTTGAGCTTATCATTTCAGCTCATAACGATTTTTTCATATTCTAAAGTCCGTTCGGGTATGTATCATTTCAACCCATAGTGATTCTATACTAACAGGGAACTTGCAATGCGAGAAGCAGAATATAAATAATTGAATAACATAGCATATCAAGTCATGTGATAAAACTAACATCATAAAATATCATATCACAGGCATATATGAACTAATATCATGATGGCATATCACTACTACACTTCATATGTCATTGTTTCACTAATATATAAGTACGTATGTCGAGAGTGATAAACTCACCTTCTTAAGCTAGAGAAGACAATTCAAGACACGAGAACAAACTCCGAAAAGCACGACAAAGCACGAACTAGATTTGAGCAGATGAAGAGCCAAGATCCAATTCTTGCAAACAAATGAAATATAACAAATAAATATACATTCAACACAATAGAATATGAATTAAACAATGCAAAAATATGAACAAAAATGAAGTTAAGATGGCTTAACCAAGTCAAGTGGGCTCGGCTAGACTTGACCATCATCAAACAAGGCTCAGCCACCTTGGTTATGCTCGGCCATGGCAACCAATAGGCACGGCTAGGGATATGGACATGAATGGCTATGGGGTAAATGAAGAGATGGCATGGCAAAGGTCATGTGGAAGGCAAAAGGTCAAAGGAGTATGCAACTTCACGTTCGGCCCTAGGCTAACATGGCTCGACATGGTGTTATTTGGCTTGGTCAAGTGGTCAGGTCACCTGAAGTGGTACGGCCTGGAGATCGAAGCGGTCACGGCAAGGCAAGGCAAAGGTGAAGTTGTTGGTGGCCGAAGCATCCAGAGGAGGAGAGGTGATCATGTAGGCTCGGCTTGGGTTTGAAGCTTGGTTTGGTGATGGAGTTTTGATCAAGGAAGTCACAGCATGGGTAGGGGATGGTGATGAGGAGATGATGGTCGTTCATGGTTGATGGATTAGTGGAGGAGATGGTCGGCATAAGGAGAGGAGAAGGCCGAACTTGCTTGAAAACAAAAGAGAAAAGAAAATGAAAAAGAGGACGAAGGAAGACATGGCTTACTGTAAAAAATTTGTCAGGAAAGTGAAAATGAGAAGGAGATGATAAGGGAAAGTATTTTGTACGGCTTGTACAAATGAATGAGCATCTTTTCAACTTGAATAGACAAACACATGTCTATTAGGAAATTCAAGGCCCAAATGCAAAGCCTAGTTTCAAAACAAGATCAACAACCAAAAAAATCAAACCCAACGAAATAGAAAAACAAAAAATAAGATAGAAAATAGAGAATAGAAATACTGAAAATATTTGTGCGTAAAACGCATAAATTTATCATATTTAAAGATTATAAATCAGAATTTAACGAAACGAAAAGCATAAAGAATAATAGCATAAAGTCTAGCTTCAAAGAAAAAGAAAAGAAATTTAAAATTCAAATTTAAAATTTCAACTGAAAGTCAAAGTTCGACCAAAGTTGATCAAAATATAAAGTTTTTAGAAAATCTTTATTTTATTATATTTGGAAAAATAATTCTTAACCAAACCTAAAAATGCATTAGAAAATTCCAAATTTTCAGTTTTTAAATGATTTAAAACCAAAGTTTCAAATTAATTCTATTTTTTTTAGCAAGATGGTTGTGTAGCGTGGCACTACATAGCCGGTTATATAGCATAAAATATGTAAATAATACAATCAACAAGCCTGATCGCTGGCCAAAATGGGAGAAGAATGCACAACAGTCATACAGACAGTCAAATATATAGCAGAGGCACAGATACAAAAAAGCTTAATACATATACCAGTATATATATTAGCTAGGAACTGCAGAATGATCAGCGGTGGTGTCCAGGTTGCCTGCAGGTAGGAGTTGCGGAAGTGCTGCCAGTTGATTCAGATGACGAAGATCTGGATACTGGCAGCCTAAGCCTGAATGGAGCTAAGAAACTGTAGCCTGATAAAGATGAGAAATAGTAAATAATATGCTTGCATGTTCCATCGAAGTGAGATTTGGGCCTACTGAACACCTGTGCATTTCGCTCGGCCCAAATGCAACAACTGAATATAGCCACAAAGGGATCTAAGTGTTTGATGGGGGGGTTATACTGCCAATATTCGAAAATGAAGTGATTGTTGGGACATAGCCGAGTAAGTGAACGGACGTTGCAACCCAAACCCTAAAAGAAAAGTCGCATTCTATGAATAGATGTTGTATACTTTCGGTTGTGTTAGAGCATAAGTCACAGTTTGGGTCCACCGCGATGTTATTACGAATGAATCCGTCTCTGGTGTTAATGCAGCCGTGGATAAGGCACCTTTGGAAGAAAGTCATGCGAGGTTGGAGCCGACAATTCCAAAGTCTAGGGTAGTTGAAGAGGCGACTAGGATAGTTTAGGTGGCCATAGCAGGAGACGACGGAGAAACTAGCCGTGGGATTAGGGGCCCAGAGGAACTTGTCAGGCCAGGGGTGGAATTGGATGGATTGGAGGATGGAGGTAGCTTGGTGAAGCTCGGCTAAGGTGGTAAGGTCAAAGTAGGAGGATGGAAAGAGGTGGTCAGGGCCCAAGCTGAAGGAATCGGATGCGGTTGCATGGATTGTGGCTGAGTGAGAATATAGGTTGGGGAGGGTAGAGGAAAGGGGTAGTTGGCCGAACCAGATATCTAACCAGAAGAGGAAGTTTGCCCTCATTACCCATATTAATCTGGAAGAGTGATTTAACACGGGGGAGGGTAGCGAGGACTCCAGTCCAGAATGGGGATGGTTTAAGGCTGGTGGTGGAGTGAAGGACAAGGTGTGGATTGGAGTGGTGGTGAAGTGTGGTAATCCATGTTTTCCAAAGGAAGGTTCCGGGGGTAAGAAATCGCTAGAGCCATTTCGCGAGAAGCGCGAGATTGAAGTAGTATAAGTTAACAATTCCAAGACCACCGTTGTCATTGTGCATACAGACGGTCCGCCAGTTTACGAGCTTCTTAATTCTTCCCTCGTTCCATAGAAAGGAACTTCTGATCTTGTCAACTCTTTTGATTACCCAGGTTGGAAGCTTGTAAAATGACATCCAATATGAAGGGATGGCCGATAAGACAGACTTAACGAGGACAAGGCGACCAGCTGAAGAAAGGGAATGTGCCTTCCAGGAAAGGAGTCTGTTTTCAATTTTGGAAATGTGGGGGAGCCAGTCTGCTCTGAGAAGTTTGGTTGGGCGGAGGGGAATACCGAGGTATGAAATAGGAAATTTCACGATGTTGCCATTGAGCAGCTTGGAAAATGTAGGCCCAAGGTGATTAAAGTTTCCAAGAATGATGATGGAGCTCTTGTTGAAGTTGATGGAGAGGCCAGATATGAGTTCAAAAGAGTACAGTGCTATTTTAAGGCAGTGGATGTGGTTAACGTTGGGAGATGCAAATATTTGTTAAAAATTATGGGTTGTTATAGTGAATCAAATCCAATGGGAAGCTGGATATTGTCTATGAGCGAAAGTCTTAGTTTTATATATTTTTAATATTTGTATGGTAGAAATTTGGATTTGTTTTATGCCTTGGGGAATTTTGTACACGAAAACCCTAAAATTGAAACCCTAAAATTCCCCCAAACGAAATGCCAATTCTTATGTTTGTTGGAATCTCAATTGTTTTATATTAAAATAGAAGAATTTGTTTTGTTAATATAATTTGAATATTTTATATTGCATTCCAGTTCAATATTTTTTCTATTGTCGTACTAAGGGGTTCTAAAATGAAAATAGGTTAGGAAATGGTGTGTAAGTGTGAATTCTCCTATTCATAGTTTGTACTGCCTATTTCCGCAATATAAATATGAATCCCTTTTTCACTTCAAATTCGTATATATAAAAGCCGAAAAAATATAAAGTATTTAAATTTCAAGTTTTATTAATTAAAATAGTAGTGTTGATTTATCAGTATAAAATAAGTTTGATATTTAATTCTATTTTAGTAATGCAGGCCTGTTGTTTGGCAAAGAATATTAGCCAATATTCAAGTTATTGCATGGAATTAGACTTATACAAATTATAAGTTTTGACATTTTAAATGGTTAGTATATGATGTAGAAATCTTTGAACACTTAGGAATAATTATTTCGCCCAAATTACGAACATATAACTATATTACCATATAAATATAATATTAACATATAATTAATAACGTATTAATGGTATTGTATAGATTAAATAGGTTAGGAAGTAGCATTAAACCCCATAGGAAGGAAGTAAGAATAATTATGGAAATTAATTCATAATTGAAGGCAAAGTAAGGAGTTCTCCTTATATGGCCATAATGAGAAATGCGGTAAGGTATACATATAGTAGTATGTTAAGAGGGTGGAACTATGAAAAAGTTATAGGGATGCGAGGTCGGTCAAAAGTACACAGAAGTCTGCCCGACTAATCAGGCTACAAGCAGTGTAACTTTGAGACTGATGTAACACATCACCTATAATAAGTACCTGTAGTGGACATGAGGTTTGTCCCAATTCTGTACGGAAAGTCTGCCTAGTTAATTTGGCTACCAGCACCTACGAATAGTTGGACAAATATGACACATCACAGTTTAGGTTATTGGTCATAATACGTAGCCCTGCTTCTATGTTAGGAGTATTAAGTGGCTATTGTAGTGTCCGCCACCTTCCCACTTAAATTAAATAGTTGAGATTATCATTTAGGTGCGGTAGGGGAATCTCATAAGGGATCCTCTTGGGAGTCGATGTATTAAATGGCTTTGTAGGGTCCGCCTCTTTCCATAAAGATGCACTAAGTGACCTGATGAGATTCCATGCAATGTCAGTTAAGGAGTACCAAAGAGATGTCTGTCTTGGGTTAGATCTTAAATAATGGGGATATGCCTAGGCTATAGGTATTAAATGGTCAGAGTCTATCCAATTTCCATTAATGAGGTATTAAGTGGCTTTGGTACTTTCTTTCACATTGTTAGAAAATGATTGATGGTAGTCGCGTTGAGTTAAAAATGGCCTTTAGTATACAGTTGAAGGTACGTTATGGAGTTGCAGTGGAAAGGTTTATGGGTTTACAATAGGATATATATTTGGTAGGATATAATGCGTAAGACATATTTCTTATCTAAATGATACTGCCCAAATACTATTATGCTAAGACTTGGGATTTTCATTAACCAGACATTGTTGTTTTGATCCCCTCCTCATTACAACACACTAGTAAGGGCAAACAATGCTGATGGAAAAGATGAAAGCAGAGGCGAAGACTTGTGGAAGTTTATATATCTATTTATGTTTTCGATAAATTTTGATGTACCCAGTTCTAGATAGGTTGATGTTGTATTTGGGATATTGTATTTTGGATATTTGAGGTGATATGTCATATTTCTAAGGTTTGAAATTTTATGAAATGGTTACTTATTTTTGATAGTATACTTTATACTTTCCACTGTGAGATCCTGATAGCAAAGATAGATAGCTCTGTATATTCTTCATTGTATCAACTTTACTAACCAACAGCCAGCTTTGGAATGGGCCTACGGTTCGATGGGTTCTGTTGGGTTAAATACTAGGCCCATTTCTAGGTCGGTTGTTACAGTTCCCGAATTTAGATTTCTCATTCCATAAGGACCACAAAGACCTATTCCTACATGACATTCAAACTGCTACGCAAATTATTATGTGGTGGACTTAGCCCTCCTCCTAAAGAACCGGTTGTCGAGTGGTTAACAACCCTTCTGGAATTAGGGCACCTTTTAGTACTATATTTCCCATCTCGCCTTCCTCCTTTTAGAACATTCAATACTCCCTTTCAAACACTATGAATTAGTTGTGTTATGACTCTTTTGGCTTTTTTAACTATGAACATAATAGTTTTTTTATTGTTTCTTGGTTATTAATTAAAAGTTTTCACTCCTTCATATATTCTCCTTTTTTATTCCATTAAAAGTTAATTACTGTTCGTTTTCTAATAGGGTAAAGAATTACCATTCTCTTTGGATGATCCTAATCTTAACCACGTCTTGAGAACTTTTAGGCTAGACTAACAACAACCTTAAAAGATTGATCTTCCAATTCTCTCGTTGACTTAAATCTATTGATGATACAGAAGCTAATAAATGTTATGTAAATTACCTCTACGTGAGATCATGTTAAAGACTTCTCAAGAGATTGTAGAGGATCTTAAAAAGGAAGCTTCATCAAAGGATGGCGAGATCACGGGACTGACGAAAAGGATCAACTCATGCTGCAATCCCCAACTACAATTGGAATACAATGCAAAAATTGCTTAGTTGAACCAACTGTTTTTGATTTGGAATTGAACGTGATGAAATACAAAAATTGTCAATCGTATGAACTCATATTAACCGAGGGTGAAAAAGGACTACATATTCCCATTTTAATCAAACCTCCTAGGAAGGCATCTTTGCATAGCCTTTCTTCCTTGCCAAGGCACTTGGTGCATGGTTGCATTGTATCCGACCAGTCTTTAATAAGTGAGTCTGGGAACTTGCAAGAAGTGTAATCAAAAAATTAAGGACCACTTAAGCAAGAAGATTATTGAAACTTTCTCAAAACTCAAATTGTAGATTGAGACTCTTGAATGCCAAAGTAACGAGCTTTCGTTAACAATTAAGGTGCTTGAAGATAAAAAAGCAAGTTATCGCTTAAAGTCTCCTAATTTTAAAAATGCTAACAAAACTTATGAGAAAATGCTATTAGTTCAAATCAACTCCATTGATTCCCTCAATATCATGCACCAAAAGGAAAATAGATTAAAGAAATACTTCTCGTTGCTATTCAGCATATCGTTGACCCTCCTACTTTGTTGGAAACATTGATGCATGAGGTAAAAAAAAGCTTAAATATTGATTAGAATTAATGTGGTTTTATTCTGCTAGGGTTTCTCAACTTGATTCTCTTATTGACTATTTAATTGAGGTCGTAGTGGCTTTTGACCTGAAAATTGACTTTAGATTTTTAGGCATGGAAAGAAATAGCAGATTTAGGAAAGCAATTGCCTCTAGCTATCAATGGTTCCTACACTTCTTCTAGTATGGGTGTTTTGATGTCTCAAAGGAGATCGAGGGGCCTTTGATTTTATATAAGGATGCGGCTTCGACCAACGAGCAACATCTCTGCACCTTAGACATTGACAAAAAAGGAAAGGAGCTTGTTTCTCAACATCATCCTTTTCCTCATCCTCCAAAGCCATAAGTTTAGAAGAAAACATTTTGTTATGAGAGAAATTTTTTGTATAACATCATTATGTATTACGAAACATTGGGAAATATCGTATACTAGCATTGCATAGTATAATTGTTTTGTTAAATATAATTTTATGCACGTGACTTTTAACGGTATACTGCTTTGAATTGCTTCCTTTTGCTCACCATCACAGTTTCTGTGCTTTTATAAATACTTAGACCAACTTTGGATGATTGATTATTAAACATGTCTCCTTTTTACAGGCCCGAAGGCTTGCTTTCTTCATCACTTTTAGATAAATACTCTAGCCCAAAGACTTTTCATCCATCATCTATGGATAGGTGCTTTTGTCTAGCTTGATAGCAGGATCAAAGGATTGATTGACCATCACTCTTTGGGTAGGTGCTCCAACTAGGCCTTACGGTGGAGCCGAATGCTTGTCATCCATCTTTCTTGGACGGTGCTTTGGCCAAGCCCAGCATATGGACCAAATGCTTGATTGACCATCACTCTTTGATGGATGTTCAGGCCAGGCCTTGTGGGGGACTGAAGGCTTTTTGACCATCTCCCCTAATGGTTGCTTTAGCCACGCCAGGTGGTAGGACCAAAGGCTTGATTGACCATTCCAAAAAGTCTTGCAATAGGACTAAAGGCTTTTCGTCCATCTCCATTAGACGGGTTCTTTGGCTGAGCTCGGTGGTGGGACCAAATGCTTGATTAACCATTACACTTTGGATGGGTTCTTCGGCCAGTTCTTAGGTGGAACCAAAGGCTTTTCTTCGATTTTCCTTGCATATGTGCTTTGGCTAGGCTCGACGGTAAGCCCAAAGGTTTTTATAGTTTATTAAAGCCCTCTTTTTTCTAAAGAAATGATTTCGATTATGATCATCCTTTTATACATAGCTTTGTTCACTTTTTATTTAGTCACTTGAACATTAAGGCTCAATAAACTCTTGTAGTTCTTCTTTTCTTACATAGCATTCAATACTTCCCAACAAAGCCCGGTGATTGTTAATGCGATGTCCATTAGTTTTATGATAGTGGTAGTATGCACCTCTCTCATGTCTCTCTTCTTTTCATGACATTTTCTTAGGACCTAGTATTTCAACCTTACCATGGTATGAAAATACACTTCTTTTTTAGAAATGACAAGAAGAGTGACAATTTTGCCTTTCGGCACTCTCACAATAGGATTGCCTTTTCATCTCTATTCTTTTTCTAGAATTTTCAACTCTTAAGTCCTTTTCGAGTTTTTCAATTTCTTAATTAATATGTTGTAACATCATGCATTTGAGGCTTGAAACTAAGTGCTGTTAGAAATGCGGATTATGGATCTTAAGGCTAGGGTAAACACTAGAGGGAGGGTGAATAGTGTTTTAAGGAATTAATAAATCTTTTTGAGTTTATGTTAATTTAAACACAAATTTATGCAATATTCAGATACAGATACAATCATATAAACAAACCAAGATGCAGAAATAAAGTAAAAGTAGTAAAGGAAAGACACACAGGATTTTATACTGGTTCGGAGTTACCGCACATCCAGTCCTACACACAAGTATGGATTTCCTTTCAAAAGCAATCTTTACAATTACACCCTCGATTTCCAGGCTATGAGGTACACCCTCCAGATTCACAATCCTCTGGGTAGAGATAATTGATTTCACGGGCAACAAGTTCACCCAATTGATTTCCTAGGCTACAATCACACCTTTACACTTGATTAATTTTCAAGGCTACAATCACACCTTTTCTCACTAAACTGATTACAAAGAAGTCTATAACTCTGAATAGCACAGAGGATCTTGTTGAGATAGTGATAGAGAATCAAATCAGAAATGATCTAGTTAGATTCAATGTTCATTTCGGCAGAGTAATGGTAAGAATATGTGTAAAGAAATGTGGAAGAAGAAGTGGAGTGAAAACCATAAAATATGATTAGAAATTCGTTGAAAAAAAACCCTATTTATAGAAGAACAATAGCCATGTCCATTCATGAAGGGATATAACAAATAGACACTTCTTCAGAAATTCAAATTTTTGAAATCAACTGACACTATGTAGACATGGGTAACTTGGGTATGTCAACATCCCAAAGGAAATTTTGGTGTTTTGTTTTTCTTTGAAAATAACTTTTATCTTATATTAAAACTATTTTAAACTTTTATAAATATACTTAACTATAGTTAAAACACATAAATAAATATAGAGAATAATTTTTTGGTATAAATAAAATTTTACTTATAATTTTATATTTAAATCTAAGTATAAATATTTAAAAGTTAAATATATTATTATTAAAAGATAGTTTAAATCTAAGGATAATTTGATTTTGAATTAAAGATTATTTTGAGGCTAAAAGTATTTAAAACAAAGATAGATGATTTTGATTATTTTAAAAGGAAGGTTTTAAAATCATTTTAAAAACAATATATAATTTTGTAAAAACATTTTTAATAAAAGTTAGTGGATACAAAACAATGTTCCACTAGATTTTCCGTAGGTCCCATCCTACTTAGGGTTCCATCCCTTTAACGGGCTCGAAGTGGATTCCATTCCACGAATAATAGGATTTTAAGATGCCAGTGCTTTTCTAGGAGTTTTAACAAAATTCCTAATTAAAATTACTTATTCTTGAAATCTTGAACTCTTGATATTCTTGATACTCTTGATACTCATGAGTCTTCAATCTTGATATCTTGAATCTCTATACTGTACAGTCTTCATTCTTGGTACATGCATGGTTAAATCCTACATGTACATATATATCTAAACTATAATGTTAGTATTTATATTTTATAATCCTATTCTAAGGTTGTTGTCATCAAAACCATCATCTCAAGGACTAACAATCTCCCCCTTTTTGATGATGACAACCTTTGTTTATAAAATATTACTTCTATCCTAATAACTCCCCCTTAATCTAATAACTCCCCCCTTAATCTATGCCTAACTATCCTATTTTATATTTCTCCCCCTTTGTCATCAACAAAAAATAACTCCAAACTATATAAATCCCCCTTACTCTTAGACAAAAGTACCTGCATTTATAAACTATACAATGGAGTATATATAATAGATAGATTAAGAGATAATTATACTAATAGACATGATAATTAATTGAGGATCATATAAATATCAATGCATATTTATACATGTTTTTCACACCAAATATCAATCCAAATCAAATTAAATCAAATCAAATCAAATCAAACAATTCAAATCAAATCCAATTCAAATCAAATCAAACAATTCAAATCAAATCAAACATTACGAGGAAATTCCACCCATCCTTCTTCTCCAAATGTAGGGTTTGCTTTAATGGCATCCCAATTTTTATTATCATTAGCGAGAGAGACTGGAGGATATGATTCGTTATCATCCTTGTGCAGGGAGGAAATCATCCATCGTATTGCATCGAAATGCCTTTCTTGCTCCTTGGTCGTCTTTTTCTGATTCTGTTTCCTTGAATTCGTCGAAGTCGAGAACCGCTATTAAACACATATTTGAATTATCTATCTTCCGATCATCATCGCTTGGGGATGAGTCTAAGTCATCTAGAGTAGTAGTAAATGCACGTTTTCGTTTCTTTACAGAATCATTGTTTACAGGAAGATTTTTCCTATTTGGATACGGACAGTCTTTTTGATATGGCCTGATTCATCACAATTGAAACATTTGATACTGTTTGGCACTACATTCTAATTTCCAGAGTTATTATAGTTGTTTTTCTTGAGATTGTTCATCTTTCTGTATTTCAGAAATTTTCGAAAATTCCTGGTCATAAAGGCTATCTCTTCATCATTATCGTTGTTTGAGTCTGATCCATCGGTCAATGCATTGAATGCCATTGAATTCTTTTCAGATGCTTTGCTTTTTCTTCTCTCAATCATTTGAACTTCAAACGACATTAGATTTCAATTAATTCTTCTATCTTGAAGGTAAAGTGTCTTTTGATCCCATTCTAGAGTAAGAGAATTTAAGATTTTTATGACTTGATCTTCTTCCAAAAATTCCTTTCCCAAGGATATTAGAGAATGCGCAATATCCTAAAATCTACTATACATATCTAAAATAGACTCATTAGAATTCATTTTAAATAATTGAAACTGATTTGTGAGCATGGAAATTTTGGTTTGTTTAACTTTGCTTGTTCCTTCGTGAGTAACTTGCCAAGTTTTCCAGATTTCATATGCAGACTTACAAACTGACACTCTATTAAATTCATTTCTATCAAGTGAATAAAACAGAATATTCATTGCTTTAGAATTATTTTGTGCAACAATCCTTTGCTCAGCGGTCCACTATGCAAAATCAGTTGTGGGTTCAGAATATTCAGTCTGTGTGATATTCCAAGTGTCTAATCCAACAGATTGTAAATATATTTTCATCCTACATGCCCAATATGCATAATTACTGCCATTAAAAAGTGGTAGTCTGACAGTAGACTGACCTTGCACGAATGAACTAGTGATAGGGATGATAGAACTAGCGTTGGTAGTATTACTAGTACCAGTGTTGGTAGCCATTTTGAAAAATTTTCAAAATTCAGATTATGAAAACTTTGAAAACCTTGCTCTGATACCAAATGTTTGAAATGTGAATTATCGATCTTAAGGCTAGGATAAACACTAGAGGGGGTGAATAGTGTTTTAAGGAATTACTAAATCTTTTTGAGTTTATGTTAATTTAAACACAAATGTATGCAATATTCAGACATAGATACAATCACAGAAACAATCACAGATGCAGAAATAAATTAAAAGCAGTAAAGGAAAGAACACACCAGATTTTATACCGGTTCGAAGTTATCCTACAACCAGTCCCGCACACAAGTACGGATTTCCTTTCAAAAGCAATCTTTACAATTACACCCTCGATTTCAAGGCCACAAGGTACACCCTTCGGATTCATAATCCTCTGGGTAGAGATACGTGATTTCACAGGCAACTAGTTCACCCAATTGATTTCCTAGGCTACAATCACACCTTTACACTTGATTGATTTCCAAGGCTACAATCACACCTTTTCTCACTAAATTGATTACAGAGAAGTCTATAACTCTGAATAGCACTGAGGAACTTGTTGAGATAGTGGTAGAGAATCAAATCAGAAATGATCTAGTTAGATTCAATGTTGATTTCAGCAGAGTAATGGTAAGAATATGTATAAGGAAATATGGAAGAAGAGGAGTGAAAACTAGAAAATATGATTAGAAATTGGTTGAAAAAAGCCCCTATTTATAAAAGAACAACAGCCATGTCCATTCGTGAAGGGATATGACAAATAGACACTTCTTTTGAAATTCAAATTTTTGAAATCAACTGACACTATGTCGACATGGGAAACTTGGGTATGTCGACATCCCAAAGGAAATTTTGGTGTTTTGTTTTTCTTTGAAAATAACTTTTATCTTATATTAAACTATTTTAAACTTTTATAAACATACTTAACTATAGTTAAAATACATAAATAAATATAGAGAATAATATTTTGGTATAAATAAAATTTTACATATAATTTTATATTTAAATCTAAGTATAAATATTTAAAAGTTAAATATATTATTATTAAAAGATATTTTAAAACTAAGGATAATCTGATATTGAAATTAAAGATTGTTTTGAGACTAAAAGTATTTAAAACCAGGATAGATGATTTTGATTTTTTTAAAAGGAAGGTTTTAAAATCATTTTGAAAACAAGATATAATTTTGTAAAAACATTTTGAATAAAAGTTAGTGGATACAAAACAATGTTCCACTAGATTTTTCGTAGGTTCCATCCTACTTAGTGTTCCATCCCTTTAACGGGCTCGAAGTGGATTCCGATCCACGAATAAATTGGATTTTAAGATGCCAGTGCTTTTCTAGGAGTTTTAACAAAATTCCTAATTAAAATTACTTATTCTTGAAATCTTGAACTCTTGATATTCTTGATACTCTTGATACTCATGAGTCTTCAATCTTGATATCTTGAATCTCTATACTTTACAGTCTTCATTCTTGGTACCTGCATGGTTAAATCCTGCATATACATATATATCTAAAATATAATGTTAGTATTTATATTTTATAAATAATTCTAAGGTTGTTGTCATCAAAACCATCATCTCAAGAACAAATAAATTCTACAGAAGCTGCAGTCATCAACGGTTATTAATTTTTGATGACTGAATGTGGCTTAATCATTTTGATAATACCAAAAACACATGAATATAGAAATTCAACATAATTTTTAAAATAAGTTTTCTCATCTCATTTCATAATAAGATTTCATTTCATTACATAATCCTAATTCGCAAACCATGTTCAGAGAAAATATAATTATTACAACATATTCCAAGAGCGACATATAAAGATGCCTCTTGGATGATTAGAGTCAAATATCTAGCATTTGATACAACTTGCCATTACAATAAAAAAGTAGAATCAAAACACAATGAAAAATAGATATATAAATCATATGGCTAGATTTACTGCTGCACATATCCAAAAGCTTATACGTCTAAAGAGAAATTGAAAAGTCCGTACTCTCGATCTACTCAAATGAGCACCTAAGAGTTTAAGGGAAAAGACAAAAACTTCAGGTCACAAAAATTTTGGTGTGAATAATAACCTACCATCTCGGAACAATTAGATATTTAGTGAGATCACGTCGCTAAGTAGAAAGGGGTTTTGTCACACTAGTATCTTAACCATATATTGTGTGCCTGCATTCGCAATGGTTAAGACATAACGTAATATGGAGATATTAAAAATTACAATATGCCTTGGATTTCTCATCCCAATTTATCTGACTATCTATCACATTTTATATTTTCTAGGGTTACTATTAACCTATTATTTTTTATGGACAGACTAATAACATGCTCCAATCTTACAGACTGTAATATCCCAGAATTTTGGACAATATAAATTTAATAATTATGTCTAAAATTAAATTAATTTGATAATTTTTGTTAATAAATTTGAATTGATTCAATAATTTTCTTTAATAAATAATTAATTAGTGGATTTATTTTTAATAAGTTTAAACTATTTTCTATTTATAATATGTATGTATATATATATATTTATATTTATATTTATTTTAAATAGATAAGTTTGGTTTTAAATTTAAATTAGAATAGCATATTTTCTAATTATAATATTTTGAAATTGGGAAATTAGGATTTATTTAATTTAAGCTTCCAAAAGCTATTTAATAAAATAACTGATGATTTTAAATATATAACAAAAATGTTTTATTTGTTTAAAAAATATTTTAACTTAAGTTGGTATATTAAAATAAGTTACAAAAATGTTGTTTTATTTTTTCTAAAATATTTATTAATAAATGTGATTTGTAAAATTAAATATGAGAGCTTAAAATACAACTAAAATATGAAACATTAATTTATTAAATAACAAATAATTTACAACCTCTTTTATAAAATGATTAAAAATATTATTTTCAAATGATTGTTATATATATATTGTTTTTTATTTATAAATATAATGGTTTATTTCTTTAAAAAACATAGCTATACATATAAACAAGTGTTAAAGAAATAATTAATTAAGTTTAAGACTTCATTTACACTTAATTAAAAATACTGATTAATAAAAAGACCATGTGTAAACATTTTAGGTTCTAATATAACAAATGTAATCTAAATATCATTTTAAAATGACAATTGTTAAAATACAAGACAAGTGTCATGGTTTAAATTTTAGTTTTCTTTGATTTTAAAATAAATCATAAGTATGGTTATTTAAACTTGCATCTTCCCACTTTCTTTTTCTTTTTTCATTTTTAATTCTAAATCAAAGAATTCTTTCAGCTGAGAAAAAACATTTTTCATCTCTTCAAAAATTGCATATCAACTCCTATAAACAAATTCCTCAAATCTGTAACATGCAAAATCAAAGAAACATGTTCAAATGCATAGCATAAACCCTGTAATCTTTCCTGCAACTCATTATCAAAAGCAAGGAATCCTGCATTTCAATCACAAGGGAACCTGCATTTTTCTTGTGAACTGGAAGGTAGCAATTACATGCAAGATAAAGACATTTTAAAGCAAGTTAAAAGCATTTAACAACTCAGGTCTTAAGGGCATTCAAGCAAGTTGCAAAAGATGTTCTGCATGTTCAATATAATCATGCTTTGCTCATCAGGATTTTAAAGGTGAGTAACTCAATTTTTAAAAAATAAATTTAATAGGTAAAAGTTGTTTCATGCTTTTAATACGAAATGAATTTATAATATGAATCTGCTGTGGATACATATATGTGAATAGGTTTATGAATGCATGTTTGTTTTCCGATACATGTCTGTTTCCCAAATTCTAAGCTTCTGTTTGATTTTAAATTCTTTTATCTTGGTTTAATCTTTGTTTAGACAAGGCAGAATCAAACTATGTTTTTTTCCATCATAAACTTTGAGTTAAAAATATTACCTATGTTAAAAAATCCTGTATCAACTCTAAAATTACAAACAGAGGAATAAACTTTAAATTGTGGAATTTTGAAATATCTTGATTTAAAGTTTCAGGATTATGAATCAAAATATCATGCAAAATTTTGATTTTTAAAAGTAAAATTACAATTTTTAATATCAAAACCAAAGTGCAGTTCTAGTTTTACTGTAGATTGAGTTTTTGGTCATCTCTGTTGCTACAAGAGGTTCGAGGTGATGAGATTGATCCTGGAGGAGGAGAAGTTATCGGAGATGTTGAGAAAATTACTGAATTGGATTGAAATTCATCTTTGAGGGTGTAATTTTGATTTGAAAATTTAAGCCCTAGTTTTACTGGGTTTGTGAAAATGGATCATTTCGGCAAATGTACTTGATCGAGTGGCTTGGGGTTTTGGTTTCTGGAAGATGGTGGATTGTAGAAGACGTCGCCGGAGTTTCAAAGGTGATGGTGGCCGAAGGGGCATCAACGAGGCGTTGACAGGTTGAAGGGTTGGGTCACTGTGTTGTTACAGGTTTGAGGCCTTTGACTCAATTTTGATTTCGATCATTGATCGATCGAGTTGTTGTTTGGTTGGCCTGAGGGGTTGATCAGTGACTGTGGGAAGGTTGCAGAGTTGGCCAGCGGTGGCCGGAGGTGGTGTACAGGTGCATAAGACAAAGGGTGGACTTGATGGTGGTGTTGTTGGTTACAGGGTTTTGTTGACTCGAGATGGTCACGGGGGATTTGAGTTGCTGCTCGAAGCAGAAAGGTTACTGACTCGAAGTAATATTTGGGGCTGCTCAAGTATATTCCGTGTTTCAGGTTTTAGTAATATAAACAGAAAACCTGTTCTGTTTTAAGTTTTAAAAAGCAAGTTTAAATATAAACTGAAATTTCAACTTAGGATTTAAAACCTGAATTTAAAAATGAGTTCAAATAGTTTGAATTCTGGTTTTTGTAATGATTTGAATTTTTAAAATTCAAGTTTGGTTTAAATAAAATAGAGAACCTGTTTTTTTTAGTTTTAAAAGCAGGTTTTAAAATGTAAACTAAAAGTTTAAACTAAGTTAAACCTGAGTTTGAACCTGTTTTAAAATTAGCATGAATTTGAGTTTTTAAATAATTCAAGTTTGAAATTTAAGTTTGGGTTTTTTTTAAAAACTTTTAAGTATAAAAGGGTATTTAGTTTTGAATTTAAAACTGGAAGTTCTAATTGAAAAATATAAAAATTTAAAGTGAGTTTGAATCTGAGATTTAAAATCTAGAATTAAATTTAAACTTCAGTTTTTAAAATAAAACGAGTTTAAATTTAAATTGTTTAATTACTTTAAATGGTTAAATGATTTGAATTTAAAATGGATTTTAAAATGTAGGTAAGGTTTTTTTAAAGATTTAAGTTTAGATCTGGAATACGATTCAAACTGTATTCCAGTTTTGAAATTAAAGAGTAATTTTTAATTTGAATTTGTTTTTAAAATAACATGGAATGTTAAATGTGTTTTTAAATTGATTTGAATTTAAATTGAATTGGGATTTAAATTCTTTTAAAACTTATTTTATAAAGTAGATGGATCTTTTAAAGGTTTTGAATTGTTTTTAAAACCTTGTTTAAGTTAAAATTTTGTATTCAATCTAAAATCTTAAATTTTAAAATGAAGTTTAAACGGGATTTAAAGTAAATTTAAAAACAATTTTTTTTTAAATGCTTAATTGAGTAAGAAATGTTTATCTAAAAGATAAATGGAATTTGATGAATTGGATTCATTAAATAATTAAGTTAATTTAAAATGGATAATTAATTATTTAATTAATTAATAATATAGATGATTAATTAAGTAATTAATAATTTTTAAGTTAATTAATTAAAGACTTAAGATTAATTAATTAAGGTTAATTAATCTATAATTAAGGATTGTTAATTCAATTTTAATTAATGATTAAGATTTATTAATCAAGTGATTAATGATTAATTATGTTGCAGTT
Source organism: Allium cepa (assembly GCA_030765085.1). Classification (NCBI taxonomy): domain Eukaryota; kingdom Viridiplantae; phylum Streptophyta; class Magnoliopsida; order Asparagales; family Amaryllidaceae; genus Allium; species Allium cepa. The sequence continues at coordinate 521,740,320 of CM060938.1, forward strand.
AACACTAAATTAATTAACAATTAGAGATAAATTAAATTGTAATTAAATATTAATTAATTTGTAATTAATAATGGTAAATCTGAGTTAGCTTCTTAATAATGTAATTAAGAAATGTTAATAAAGATCATTAACTAAGATTATTTAACAGTTAATTAATGGGATTAATTTTGATAATTAATTAGATTAATTAATTAATTAATTATAATCATTTATGTAATTGTTTAAGTTTAATTACTTAATGAAGTAATTAATTAATTAATTACTTAATGTAATTAATTGTGTTAATGTGATTGGTTTAGGTTAATTAATTAAGTTTAATTAATTTAAACATTAAATGATTTGATAATTACTTTATGTAATTAATGGGTTTGTAATTACTTAGGGAAGTAATTAATTGATAATTACTGAATGTAATTAACATGTTTAATGATGGAAGTAATTTAGATTAAATTACTTTGGAATTAATCAAGGGATTAATTGAGATAATTAATTAAGAGTAACTAATTTATGGAATGAGTAATTAAGGGTAGTTAATTACTGGATTGTTATTATTCAAGGGTGATTATTATATGTGGTTTAATTGAAGAAATAATTACTTAATGTAATTAATTTAAATAGAGAGATTGATTAAATATAATTAGAAAATCATTAATTAATAAAAATTAATGATGAATTGATTAATTAAGGAATAATTAATAAATAAAGTAATTAATTAATAAAGTATTAATATAATTAATTTGAGTTAATTAATTACTTAAGTAATTAGAAAGTTAATTATTGTAAGTGTTAAGTATAATTAACTTGTGTAATTAATTTAAAGGCTAATTACTTATTGTAATTAGGGAATTATTAATCAGTAATGATTAATTGAAATAACTAATGAGATGGTGATTATTTAATTGATTTGTAATCAATTAATGGTTAAGTAAGCAGAATTATAATGATGAAGTAATTAATTTAATTTATTTTAAATTAATTAGAGATTAAGTAATTAATTTAATTCAATTTAAATTAATTATAAATGGTGTGATCATTATATCATTGCTTATGTATGAATGATTGATATTGGTTGCCTTATATGGTTTGTAATCTCAGCAATGAGATGAGTAATGTTGTATGATATGGATGCATTAGTTGCATTATGATGATAATATGGATTTTCTGTTTATAATGCTGATATGGATTATCTGTTGATGATAATGTTGATTATCTATTATGTTGTGAATTATCTATCTGTGTGTATATAGATAATGAATTGAAATTGTTTTAAACTCTAAAACAACTTGGCCTTAAAAGACACATTTTGGTTTCAATGAGACCGGGATCGGGTTTCCATATTTGGATATCCGAAACACACATCGATCCAAAGTAACGTTAGGTCGTGAATCTGAAGTGAAGATAAAGATTCAGAGTGCAAGGGTTATCGTCGTTACTTCTAAGGGTGATTCCAAAATGAGTGTAACGAGATAATGCCTTCAGTTTCATTCGAACCCGGAACGAACTTGTATGGATTGAATGCTTTCAGAACATCGTCAAGTGGACGATGAGCATTCTAAGTGATATGTCCTATGAAGGTAATCGTAGCCTCAAGCCTCATTAACCGGGAATGGCTAAAAAAAGGGAGGTGCAGCAAGGCTAAGTGGGTCATGCCCAAGTAGGACGAGATTTACCCCTGTCTAGATGTCCCTTTATTTCGGCTTAGTGGTGCGGTTGCTGATCACAACTGCGGGGTGGTCTTGTCCGGAACTGTTCAGTAAGGAATGGTTCCGGCTTTGTGTTGCTGGGGAGCGGGCGTACTCCTCGGTACGGTGATCTTGGCCACGTACTGTGACGGACGGTACCCCAGTAGCCCTGCCATTGATGGAATCCAAAATCCAATAAGTGCCAACTGTTTTGATTGTATTACCCACTTTTGTGGCTAGTAGCTGGAATTTAATAGATGTAACAATTTCGGCTATTTCATATTTACTTGAAAACCCTAGACCTATTATAATATCATAGGATTTCCTATCAAATGTTTTGGTTAGCGTAAGGTAAAAACTTTTCCATGTTTATGTGTGGAAAGTCTTACGTAATACCTTTTCTTTTCAAAGGTTTTTCAAAAGTTAAGCAACTTTAACCTGTTACTCACACCAGACCCATGTCTGACCCGGAGTTTATTTGTGTTTTTCTTAAACTCTTGGGTACTCAAATTTTTACGAGTAGCCAAGGGATTCAGGTTAGCTTTGACGAATTGTGGAGGAGCAATGGAGCAGGAGGCTTCTGCGAGTAGATATATAGTTTTCCGCTGTGTTGGTATCTCTGAGTTTTTTCTGTTTTGTGTATTGAGTTGTAATAACTAGACAAGTGTTTATAACTGTCTAGTATGTGTTGAATTGTCTGTGTAACTCTGATAATTGTTGTATACTATGCAATACTTATGTTATTAATATAATTTATTCTTTCCGCTGTTGACATTCTATTGTTGTTTCTTCTTTCTCTTCTTTCTTTTCTCTTTTCTATCTCTTTCTTTCTTCAAGATGATGTGATTTTCTGGGAGTAGAAAGTCGGGTCGTCTCACGGACTATCTGTCTGATTTCATAGTTTTCATGGTATCACTAAGAACCTTTTGGATTCTACCAATAACTTTATCCAATCATGGTTTTCATGGCATCTATGAATCTATTAGATTCTCCAATAACAACTCTTAAATCATAGTTTTAATGGGCTAACTATGAACCTATTGATCTCTATCAATAACACATTCCAAACATAGTTTTCATGGAATCATTAAGAACCTATTGGCCCCTGCCAATAGCATTTCTCATAACATAATTTTCATGGGAAAACTAAGAACATGTCTACACAATAATCTTATGATCAGTTTTGGGCATCCTATATTTTGGTCACCTGACTTCCTGGATGCAACTCTGCTCAATCAGCAGACAATTCAGTTTGTATTCACTAATAGGTCAACCTATCTGGTTATTCTACCCTTGATACCCTAAAATATCATAATAGGTCAACAATGAAGTGAATAGGATAACAATAGCATTCATAATGACTGTTCAAATGAATACGATGATATAAATATCCATAGTTTAACTCCTTGTAATCATTTTCTTAATGAGATATGGTTAATACCCTTAACCCCAAAATTAACAAGGAAATCGTCATTTTATATTTTCAAATTTAATGCCGTTTTATAAAACCCTTTTTATATTGCCATATGCATGATGAAAATGATATAATGTTTATCGCTTTTAAAACATTTTAATTTGATCAACATCAACATTATCTCATGTCAACGTCCCTACATAAGGCTCCCTACCTATATTTAAAAGCCTTTAAAATAAAAACATGCGGCATTATGTGCTTCTTAGATAATGACGACATCGATCCTCAACAATGTCGACACCATCTATTACAGTGACGAGGCAGCTTTGCTTTGGTTTAAACAATGCATAGTCCATGTCAATGCTATTATTTAACAGCCATATGGTCTCTCTACATCTACAAAAGAGCGCCAACACAACTAAAGCATCACCGTGAGAAGCATGACAGCACGAATCATGTTGAGGCTATTAAGTATTGATAAGCTCGAAGACCCTTCTCCTCTATATTTTAAAAGTATAGGCGCGACAAAGACACATGCGATACAGATAAGTGTGGCATGACCTCATCGACACCAAAGAGCTGCCTCTACCTCTTGACTTCGACAAGCTTAAAACCACTTTGCACCATTGAAATAGTGCCCCGTGCTTTCCACTCGACGACTTCGAAGGGATGATAAGTGCAGCATCAATATAAGGGAAGTGGCATCATCGTAATTATCACTGCAACTAAATTATTGCCTAACAAAGCATGTTCTTTTCAACAAATCTCTTTTATATGTCAAAACATGATTGGTTACTAAAACAATTTCTACTTAATTTAAGTTATGCTGCCGCACATTATCTCCCTAAGCAAAAGATATAACTTTAAACGTTAATTTACGTAATTATCTAATTAAACACTAATCTTTCTTATATAATCCATATCTCTTCAGATATACTCCATAAAAATCTCAAAAATTCATATAAATCCTAAAATGGTTTTCTTTTCATCATATAAGATTTTCACGCCAAAAAATCATTATTTAACGACTTAATTAAATTAAACTCGAATTAACATGTTTTCCAATTTTAAAAATTTGTAAACTAGTCCTTAGGTTTAGGAAAATTATGAAAATATAAATTCATCTCCAAATTCATCTTTTAAACATCATACTTAAAAATCATAGCATTTGGAGAAATATATCTTCAATTTAAATCATAGAACCGAAATAATCATATTCATAATCTTACTTACCATTTATCAAATATGGTAAAAACAAAACATGGCATATCATCAAATCATCAATACGTACGCAGCACCAAATTCAACCCAAATCAAGATAATCACAAGATAATAAACATGAGATGGTTTGAGCTATTATTCATCTTGTTTAAATAATGGATTTTGAGGTTTGATTATTGCTTAATCTTCCTAGCTTTCATTCTTGAATCTCTACTTGATTTTTGTGATTTAGATGGTAGTTAATGGCCGGCCTTTGCTTGCTATTTCTTTTGATTGTTTTGTTTTTTATGAAAACCTGAATGAGAAGGAATGAAGGTTTAGGGGTTATGAAGTCTTATTTATTCCTATATTACCCTTTCCCTATTCAACTATATACATAAGTTATAAAACAATCTTATGTATTTATTTGATTAAGGCTCTACCTTATTTATGTTCATATCTCAATTCCCTTATCAATCTAATCATCACATAATTCTATTTTATTTATCTAATTAAAACACATGATTAATGTTAATCAAAATTAGAGGTATAACAGGCCCCCGTCCTTAAAGAATTTCGCCATCGAAATTCATTAAGGACTGCAAAATAAGCATAGCAAACACGCAACCAAAACTAGTATATCCTACCATCCATAAAATCTATATACAACAAATATAGAACATACCCTCACAACAACTTGGGATAAGTATCCCTAATCATGTCCTCTTTCTTCCAAGTACAGTCTCTCATTGTCGCTCTACATAACTTTCACGAACTTAATTGTCTTGTTCCTTAACTTCTACTCATCTCTCACTATAACCCGAATAGGTTGCCTAACGAAAGTCAAATCTAGTTCTACTACTAAATCTTCCAATGCAATTGGAGTGATAGTAATTTCCTGATCATGCACATTCTTTCGAAGATGAGAAACATGAAAAACGTTATGGGCGCCTACCAAACTGCTTGGTAATTCTACTCGATATGCGAGATTTCTGATCCTCTCTATAACCGGGAATGGTCCAAAATATCTCGGTGCAAACTTTCCTGTCTAATCGAATCTCATTTCATCGGTGATACCTTAATAAAGACCTTGTCTCTAATTGAGAACTCCAGATCTTTACGTCTTTTATCCATGTAACTTTCTATCTAAACTGAGCTTCTCTCAATATACCTTGGATTAACTCGTATTTCTCTGTTGCTTCTCTCACCGGATCTGGACCCAAAACTAACCCCTCTTCGATTTCCAACCAACATGCTGGTGACATGCATGGCTTTCTATACAAAGCCTAGAAAGGTTCCATTTCTATACTTATCTAATAACTATTATTATAAGAAAACTCAACCAAGCGTAGGTGTCTTCCCTTGATCCACCAAAACCTAGTACACAAGCTCTCAACAAATCCTTGAGTATCTTATTGACTCTCTTTGTTTTTCCATCTGTCTGAGGGTGATAAGCGATACTCGTCTTACCTAACACTGAAGACTCTTCTAGAACTCACTAGTAATTAATTTATCTTTATCACTGACTAAACTACTAGGAATTCCATGCAATTTAACTATGTTCTTCATAAATAACTTAGCCAAAACAGGTGTCATCTTGGTTGACTTAATGGGAACGAAATGGGCGTCTTGGTCAATCTGCCCTCTATGACCCATATACTATCATTTCCCCGATTCAACCTTGGCATTTCATCAATAAACTCCATGGATGTCAGATCCCATTTCCAAACTGATATATCTAAAGACTAAAGCAACCCATTCGGCTTCTGATGTTCGGCTTTTACTTGCTTGCAATTCGAACATCACTTTACCCACAAGCGAACATCCCTCTTTATACCTTCTCGAAAAAACTTCGCTTCATATCCTAAAACAACTTGGTTCCTCGAGGATGAATCATACACTTCGATCGATGACATTTTCTAAGAACTTCATTCATAGGTCTCCAACATTCGGAACACACAACTGTCCATTCTTTTACAACCATACCTTCTGGTCAAGACTAAAATCGTTTAGATCATCAATCTCGGTTCCAACATCTAGCCTTCTAATCATCTTGACCAATACTGGATCCTCTCCCTGCTTAGAAGAAATCCTTTCAATCAATGCCAATCAAACTTCCAAACATGACAACATGGCGGTACTCTGACTAGAACTAGCTGTCGATCTTAACTGCACACTACACGTAGTCAATGCCTCAAGATCCTTCTATTCTACCAACATAGCTAGCACTACATTCTGATGTTTTCTCCTAAGATCATCCATTACCATATTCCTTTTTTCGATGTATACTTCTTACCGAAATCATAAGCTACTAAAAAATCCAACCAATTCTATTGTTTCATATTCAACTCCTTCAAAGAGATTAAATACCTTAAAGACTTATGATCCGTATACAACTCAAATATTTCTCCCAAAAGATAATGCCTCCACACTTTCAATGCGAAGATCACCACTACCAGCTCTAAATCATAGGTGGGATACCTTACTTCATGCAGTTTGAGCCGTCAAGAAGTGTATGCAATTACCTTATCCTTCTACACCAACATAGCTCCTAATCAAGTCCCACATGCATATGTATACACTACGAACCCTTGATTACTGTTTGGCACAACTAATAAGGGCACATTGGTCAGTAATGCTTTAACTTAAGGAATGCTTCCTTGCATCTGTCAGACTAAACAAACTTAATGTCCTTTCTAGTTAGTTTAGTTAGGGGTGCTGCTATTCGTGAAAAATTCATGATAAATCTCCGGTAGTATCCAGGAAATTCAAGAAAACTTCTTATCCTGATTATTGTCTCCGGTCACTTCCAACTATTAACTGCTTCCGTTTTAGTCGGATCAAATAATATCCCTTCTATTGAGACTACATGACCAAGAAACTTTATTTTTCTTTCAGAAATTACACTTCGAAAACTTCGCTTTCAGCTGATGCTGTCTCAGTGTCTCTAATACTATTCTAAGATGAACCTCATGCTCTCTTCCATCCTTAAAATATATCAAAATATCATATATGAACACCAATACGAACCTATCCAAGTGCTTTTGGAAAACCCAGTTAATCAAGTCCACAAAGAAAGAGGGTGCATTAATTAGTCCAAATGGCATTACTAAACATTTGTACGAACCATATCTTGTTCGAAACGCCATCAGTGGAATAATGTTGTGACGCCCCACCTCTATACCCACGCTAGCCAAGGACACTACAAGGTAATGTCGTCAACTAGCACGGAGAATAAGGCTGGTTGGGAGCGACCATCTATAGCCTTGCTCTAATTATCTATTGAATACATCGACAATAGACTACCAAGCAGGTCGACATACTCAATGAATACTTAAAACAAAACCATAGGTGGTTGGATCTATCAGAACAGAATATAATAACTCAAATGAAATATACATCACAGAACAGTAAATCATCATATACACATATACTGCTACATAACAGAGTTTACAAAACAATACAAGTTAGGTGGTATAGCAGACCACAATATACAGACGAGTCAATAGAATACATATTAGAGTTACTACAAAATGGGACTACACAAAAACTATGACAAAAAGAAGCTAGCGAAGTAGTCCATGCGGAAGCAAAATAGGCTAAGTCCAAAAGCACCTAACCTGAAACATCTCGGTCTGACCCAAGTATAAAATACATAGGTCAGTCTATCTAAACAAATCAGTTAGATAAACTGAAGAACAATAAACCTGCAAGGTTACAAAGCATAACAGATATCTCTAAAGGAGATAACACAATCATCTAACAAAAGATGAATAATATGATAACAAGCCTCATATCATCGGCAACAATTAGAAACAATGGATAAGAATATCCCAAATCAAGCCAAAAAGGCAATAACAAATACCAATAAGGTATACAAGTTCCATAAGGTAAACGCTACGCATCATGCGGCTCAAAAAGACCAACACCGAAGGGCAATACCTAGGGAATATACATATGAATGAAACATCAGAAAATTTTGCTCGAGCTCATTACTGTACAAACAAGGATCCATGAGCCCGAAGACTCCAAACCCAATATCACCCATGCGGCTCATAACGACCAACATCGGAAGCGATACTAAAGGGCAACCCAATATCACCCATGCGGCTCATAACGACCAACATCGGAAGCGATACTAAAGGGCAACAAACCCGAAGGCACAAACCCGAAGGCACATACCCGAAGGCAACAAACCGTAGTAGTGAAGGTCAGAGACCCAATACTGGACACCACTAACTGGAGGAATGTGTCATAATTCTCAAAAAGGAATCCGAAAAGTGGTAACGTGAGTCCCATAACCACTCGTTCGCACTAAACGGTTTACTATCCGTTAGTTAATTTCACACTCAAAGCAGTACAAAGTTCACCTCATCTCATCGGTAAACCAGACACAAAGGTCAAAACAATCAATCGAATAGGTCGGGGATTAATCGGCAAGACAAACGCATGGATTCATGGTCCGTGTTTTACCCAACCATTTAATCACCCTTCCACACCGCTCGACGTGCGAAATTGTGTATGTGCGTTTTAAATAGAATTTAAGAATTGGAGAAGGAAACTTTTAATACGATTTAGAGGGATTATTTATGAAAACCCGTGAATGAAGTCAAAATTAAGTTATCAAAGCCAAAGATTTAATGACAACCACTAAAAAGCAACTTGAATCGATAAAATTTGAAAAACAAATCAAAATATGCAAAAATAGGCAAAACAGCAAAATAGGAGCAGGTCGGTCGACCGGTTGCAGGGCTCGGTCGGCTGGCCAGATGCAGGAAATAAAATATGGCTCGGGGTAGCAGGTCGGTCGACCGGCTACAGGGCTCGGTCGGCCGAACCTGATGAATTTGCAATTCCTGCCCTTTCTCAATGAATTGCAATTTCTTCCGAAACGCGATCGTTCGAGCAATGGACCTAAGGAGCTTTAGCCAATAGATACTCCAGCTCCATTAGCTCTCCGATTCGCAACCAAAAACATATTCAAACATCAAAGTTAGGATCTTTACAGAATTGAACCCAAACACTAAAAATTTGGATATTCACCAATTCAATCCAAACCAAAAGCAAGTGCATATGAACAAGGTGTTAGGAATTCATACCCAACATTAATGAAATCAAGAGAAGTAGATGTGAGTTCAAAACTCACCTTTAACCCAAAACAAAGAAGAAGAAGAAGAAGAAGAAGAAGAAGAAGCTCAATAACAAGGAGAAGACCAACTAAACTCTACTTCAACTCAACAAGCTTCAATCTAAGAATAAAACATATATTTCCCAATTTAGGTTTAGGAAATTTTCTGAAATTTGAAGAGGAGAAGAGTTGGAGAAGATGAAGAAGAGCTTACCAATGGATTCTCTTTGATTTTGGAGCAAGAAATCAAGTTGGAAGTTGAAACTAGGGCTTGCAAATTTCTATTTCTCTTTCCCTTCCACCATTTCAGTTTTAGCTTGAGAAATGAAAATGAAAAGGAGATGAATGAAGAGAAGGGGTTGAGTTAGAGGGTTAAGTGGAGATTGGGGCTGAACCCAAACTTAAGCCCAAGTAGGAAAAAGTAGCCAAAATTTCACAAACTCCAAACATATCAAAGATTATACTCAAAAAGATCGCAAACGCCATTTTGGAACCAATGGAGGTAGTTTCGAGCTCCAATTCGGCCGTTTGCAAAAAGTAGCTTTTCGGACCCAAAAATCCGACCAACGACGCTATATTTAAATAAAATATTTAAATATAAAATCGTTAAATATGCAGGTTTTTACAGATCTCCCCTCCTTACAAAATTGCATCCCCGCAATTCCTAGAGACGATATTTGTAACAACTACATACATTCAACATTCAAAAGAAAAGGAAATAAGCTTGAGATGAAAGGACATACTCACCATTCACAAGCTAAGATAGAAAACCCGGATAAGATCGCTCAATAAACTCTCTTGTTTCCCAAGTACAGTCATTGGGATTAGCGGACCATTGAACTTTAATGAGCGGCACGTCCTTGTTTCGAAGGTGTCGCACCTCCGTCTCAAGCACGCGAATAGGTTGCTGTATAATAGATAAGTCCGGTGAGACCTCAAGCTCTTGCAAATCAGGAGAAGTAATAACAGAATCCGACTCCCGAAGACACTTTCGAAGTTGCGAGACGTGAAACACGTCATGAATGCCAGATAGATGAGCTGGAAGTGAAACTCTATAAGCCACAGGGCCAATACGTTCAGTAATAGAAAATGGTCCTATAAAGCGAGGAGCCAATTTCCCAGTCGTACTGAAATGCATAACCCCCTTCAAAGGAGAAACACGAATAAAAACAAGATCACCAACTGAGAATTCGAGAGGCTTTCTACGGCTATCCGCGTAGGATTTCTGGCGACTGTGTGCCTCTTTCATTCTCAACCGGGTAAGATCAATCTTCTCAGAAGAATCACGAAAAAAATCTGGACCAAGAATAAGCTTCTCTCCAGATTCCAACCAACAAGAAGGTGATCGACATGGCCTTCCGTATAAGGCTTCGAAAGGAGCCATACCAATACTAGATTGAAAGTTATTGTTGTAGGAGAATTCTACAAGAGGTAGATGGTCCTCCCAACTTCCACCGAAATCAAAAATACAAATACGGAGAAGATCTTCCAAAATACGATTCACCCATTCAGTCTGTCCGTCAGACTGCGGATGATAAGCTGTAGAAAAATTAAGCTTTGTTCCCAAAGCTTGCTGAAGACTCTTCCAAAAATGACTCGTGAATAAAGGATCACGATCACTCACAATAGAACTAGGTACACCGTGAAGTCTCACGATTTCCTTGACATACAACTTAGCCAAATGCGAAGCAGTTCTATTAGACTTAATAGGGACAAAATGAGCAGACTTAGTGAGGCGATCAACAATAACCCAAATGCTAGAATGGCCTGATCTCGAGCGAAGTAGGCCGTCAATAAAATCCATAGAAATCTGATCCCATTTCCACAATGGAATCTCAAGAGGCTGAAGAAGACCCGAAGGACGCTGATGTTCGGCCTTAAAACGCTGACAAGTTATGCAATTGCTCACATAACTTGCCACATCACACTTCATGCCTTCCCAATAATAAAGACGACGCATATCGGCATACATCTTGCTACTACCAGTACGAATGGTATACTTAGAACGGTGACAATCATCAATAATGTCATGCCTAAGTGCAGAATCAGAAGGCACAAAAAGACGGTTCTTCTTACGAAGACACCCATGAGAATCAATGCTGAAATCTTGCAACGCCTCATCACAAGATCCAGACTCACAAAGCTGAATAAGATGCAACAAATCAAGATCACGCCGTTGGGCATCGGCAATACGATCCAATAAAATAGGTCGAGCTCCCAAACTAAATAATAGAATAGGAGAATTAGAAGATGAACCTCGATCCCGAATTTCACAAAAAGATAGAGTCTCAAGAACATCCCATTCGGCAAGCATCATAGAAACAACCGCCGAATGTTTGCGACTAAGCGCATCTGCAACACGATTACCCTTACCAGGGGTATACTTGATATCAAAGTCATAGGAGGCAAGAAACTCGAGCCAACGCTATTGTCTCATATTGAGTTCCTTCTGAGTGAACAAATACTTCAAAGATTTATGATCGGTATAGAGAATGAAGCGCTCGCCCAACAAATAATGTCGCCAAATCTTCAAGGTAAAGACAATGGTGGCTAACTCAAGATCATGAGTGGCATAGCGGACTTCATTCGGACGCAGTTGCCTAGAAGCATAAGCAACTACCCGATCCTTCTGCATAAGAATAGCACCGAGACCACTACCACAAGCATCGGTGTAGACAACAAGATCATGATTCCCTTCGGGAACCACAAGAATAGGAGCATTAGTGAGAAGTTCCTTCAATGTCAGAAAGGAAGCTTCACACTTGTCGGACCAAATAAAATGAATGCCTTTCCGAGTAAGGCAAGTGAGAGGAAGCACAACACGGGAAAAATCCTTAATGAACCGACGGTAATAACCCGCCAATCCAAGGAAACTACGGATCTCATGAACATTCTCAGGCCTCTTCCAATTCTGGATGGCTTCGATCTTGGAGGGATCGACAGAAATGCCATCGGAAGATACAACATGGCCTAAGAACTTAACCTTATTCTCCCAAAAGTGGCACTTGGAGAATTTGGCTCTAAGCTGATGATGACGGAGAGTACTCAAGACAATTCTCAAGTGATTAGCATGCTCGGCTTCAGACTTAGAATAAATAAGGATATCATCAATGAAGACAAGGACGAACTTATCGGGATATTCCCGGAATACTCGATTCATGAGATCAACGAAGAAAGCAGGAGCGTTCGTCAAACCGAACGGCATAACGAGCCACTCGAAAGAACCATATCGAGTGCAGAAAGCTGTAAGAGGTACGCTATCCTCTGCGACTCGTAATTGATGAAAACCTGTAGCAAGGTCAAGCTGAGAAAAGACCTTAGCACCACTCAATATATCGAACATATCATCGATCCTAGGCAATAGATACCTATTTTTGACGGTTAACTCGTTAAGCTTGCGATAGTCAATGCAAAGCCTAAGAGTTCCATCAGACTTCTTCACGAAGACGACCGCGGATCCCCACGGAGAAAAACTAGATTGAATCAACTGCTTGGACTCAAGCTCTAAAAGCTGCTTCTTGAGTTCCTCATTTTCCTTTGTAGACATCCTCGTAGGAGGACGACTAACTGGCTGCGCGCCTGGAATGAGATCAATGCGGAACTCAATTGCCCGCTTAGGTGGCAAACCCGAAACAGGTTCAAAAACATCAGAAAAGTCACAAGCAATAGGAATATGAGATATATCATCATCATCTCGCGAATCAAGAGAATATAAAGCCATTTCGGAATTATCCACATCCCGAAGAATAAGAGATAGCTGAGTAGGCGAATCCGGATGTCGAAGATATAAAATTCTCTCCGAACAAATAATCCTGGCATCATATCTCACTAGCCAGTCCATACCCAAAATCATATCAAATCCCAGACAAGAAATAACGTGCAGATTCGCACGAAAAGAAAAGCCACATAAAACAATCTCAACATCATCACAAAGCATACTAAGGGTCGTGGATCCCCCAATAGGATTCGCAATCCTTAAAGAACTAACCAAACAAGAAACATCCAAAGATAAATCATCAACGAGCTTCTTCGATACGAAAGAATGTGAAGCACCCGTATCGAAAAGAACTCGAATACTATGATCATGAAATAAAATAGAATTTTCCAAAATAGATGGAGATATACCTTTGGGTTGAGAAGGACCTTTTGAAGCCTTGGTAGCATAAAGATTGCTAGACTTGGCACCAGCCGGAACACTAGGACAAGCTGAAACATGATGACCTTCCTTCTTGCAATAACGGCAGAAGAGAGGCTTAGGACAAGCTCGAATAACATGATCCGGAGAACCACAATTGAAACACTTTCGAACGAAAGGTGTTCCGGAAGACTGAGGCTGAGAACTAGGACCACCAGTCTTCTTCTTCTTAGAAGGAAAAGGCTTCTTCTGAATTGGAAACGGCCTCTTGTTGGGGTTCTTGGAAACCTCAACATCAACATCAACATCACTATCACACTCCTTCTCGACGGTCTCGAGATGAAGCGCAGAATCAACTTACTCCTCAAAAGAAAGTTTAAGTTGGAGCAACAAAGATTTCTTAAGATATTTCTTTAGACCAGAAACAAACTTCAAATTCTTCTTATAAGAAGTACTAATGAATTCAAGACCATACTTAGATAAAGCCTCGAATGATGCAACATACTCAGAAATAGAAGATTTCCCTTGCTTCAACTCAAGGAAGCGACGGGTCAATAAAACTTTTTCAGATTCAGGAACGAACTTGAGTTCAAATCGCTCCCGAAACTGAGTCCAAGAAAGAGTAGACTCATCAATCTCGGCTACAAGAAGCTCATACCAATCAAGAGCACGCTCTTGTAATAAGCTAGAAGTTACAAGAACTCTATCATGGTCAGAAAGATCCATACGAGAGAAGATACGCTTGCATGTGCGAAACCAAGCTTGGACTTCAAGAACGGATTCAGAGCCTTTAAACGGCTTTCCTCCAAAATGAGCAAAATCACTGCACTGACGTGCAAAGGCAGACTTGCGAGGTGGAGACACTCGAGGAGGAACTGGAGGTTGAGTGCTCCTAAACAATTCCAAACACTGATCAGCAGACATATAAACGTCATCTGGATGTGTGCCACTGGATTGCCCAGCATCCGAACGTCGTCCCCTGCCTCTTCCAGCCATACGCTGAGAGTAAGATAAGAGCAAGATTATTCACAAGGTAGATAATACAATATGGGATACTACGGAATAAAAATACATTCCTAGACATATCCCCCAAATTCTATCTAACCTTGATGGAATAAAGAAACACGATGATTCAAAGATTTGTATCACTTGTACACTTTGATGTACCGTAATATGTGCATCTATTCTGTGTTTATCATATTTTGTCCTAAACTCAGCTCTGATACCACGCTGTGACGCCCCACCTCTATACCCACGCTAGCCAAGGACACTACAAGGTAATGCCGTCAACTAACACAGAGAATAAGGCTGGTTAGGAGCGACCATCTATAGCCTTGCTCTAATTATCTATTGAATACATCGACAATAGACTACCAAGCAGGTCGACATACCCAATGAATACTTAAAACAAAACCATAGGTGGTTGGTTTTATCAGAACAGAATATAATAACTCAAATGAAATATACATCACAGAACAGTAAATCATCATATACACATATACTGCTACATAACAGAGTTTACCAAACAATACAAGTCAGGTGGTATAGCAGACCACAATATACAGACGAGTCAATAGAATACATATCAGAGTTACTAGAAAATGGGACTACACAAAAACTATGACAAAACGAAGCTAGCGAAGTAGTCCATGCGGAAGCAAAATAGGCTAAGTCCAAAAGCACCTAACCTGAAACATCTCGGTCTGACCCGAGTATAAAATACACGGGTCAGTCTATCTAAGCAAATCAGTTAGATAAACTGAACAACAATAAACTTGCAAGGTTACAAAGCATAACAGATATCTCTAAAGGAGATAACACAATCATCTAACAAAAGATGAATCATATGATAACAAGCCTCATATCATCGGCAACAATTAGAAACAAAGGATAAGAATATCCCAAATCAAACCAAAAAGGCAATAACAAATACCAATAAGGTATACAAGTTCCATAAGGTAAACGCTACGCATCATGCGGCTCAAAAAGACCAACACCGAAGGGCGATACCTAGGGAATATACATATGAATGAAACATCAGAAAATTTTGCTCGAGCTCAGTACTGTACAAACAAGGATCCATGAGCCCGAAGACTCCAAACCCAATATCACCCATGCGGCTCATAACGACCAACATCGGAAGCGATACTAAAGGGCAACCCAATATCACCCATGCGGCTCATAACGACCAACATCGGAAGCGATACTAAAGGGCAACAAACCCGAAGGCACAAACTTGAAGGCACATACCCGAAGGCAACAAACCGTAATGGTGAAGGTCAGAGACCCAGTACTGGACACCACTAACTGGCGGAATGTGTCATAACTCTAAAAAAGGAATCCGAAAAGTGGTAACGTGAGTCCCATATCGTTTGCACTAAACGGTTTACTATCCGTTAGTTAATTTCACACTCAAAGCAGTACAAAGTTCACCTCATTTCATCGGTAAACCAGACACAAAGGCAAAACAATCAATCGAATAGGCCGGGGATTAATCGGCAAGACAAACGCATGGATTCATGGTCCGTGTTTTACCCAACCATTTAATCACCCTTCCACTCCGCTCGACGTGCGAAATTGTGTATGTGCGTTTTAAATAGAATTTAAGAATTGGAGAAGGAAACTTTTAATACGATTTAGAAGGATTATTTATGAAAACCCGTGAATGAAGTCAAAATTATGTTATCAAAGCCAAAGTTGCAATGACAACCACTAAAAAGCAACTTGAATCAATAAAATTTGGAAAACAAATCAAAATATGCAAAAATAGGCAAAACAGCAAAATAGGAGCAGGTCGGTCGACCGGTTGCAGGGCTCGGTCGGCTGGCCAGATGCAGGAAATAAAATATGGCTCGGGGTAGCAGGTCGGTCGACCGGCTACAGGGCTCGGTCGGCCGAACCTGATGAATTTGCAATTCCTGCCCTTTCTCAATGAATTGCAATTTCTTCCGAAACGCGATCGTTCGAGCAATGGACCTAAGGAGCTTTAGCCAATAGATACCCCAGCTCCATTAGCTCTCCGATTCACAACCAAAAACATATTCAAACATCAAAGTTAGGATCTTTAGAGAATTGAACCCAAACACTAAAAATTTGGATATTCACCAATTCAATCCAAACCAAAAGCAAGTGCATATGAACAAGGTGTTAGGAATTCATACCCAACATTAATGAAATTAAGAGAAGTAGATGTGAGTTCAAAACTCACCTTTAACCCAAAACAAAGAAGAAGAAGAAGAAGAAGTAGAAGAAGAAGAAGAAGAAGAAGAAGAAGCTCAATAACAAGGAGAAGACCAACTAAACTCTATTTCAACTCAACAAGCTTCAATCTAAGAATAAAACATATATTTTCCAATTTAGGTTTAGGAAATTTTCTGAAATTTGAAGAGGAGAAGAGTTGGAGAAGATGCAAAAGAGCTTACCAATGGATTCTCTTTGATTTTGGAGCAAGAAATCAAGTTGGAAGTTGAAACTAGGGCTTGCAAATTTCTATTTCTCTTTCCCTTCCACCATTTCAGTTTTAGCTTGAGAAATGAAAATGAAAAGGAGATGAATGAAGAGAAGGGGTTGAGTTAGAGGGTTAAGTGGAGATTGGGGCGGAACCCAAACTTAAGCCCAAGTAGGAAAAAGTAGCCAAAATTTCACAAACTCCAAACATATCAAAGATTATACTCAAAAAGATCGCAAACGCCATTTTGGAACCAATGGAGGTAGTTTCGATCTCCAATTCGGTCGTTTGCAAAAAGTAGCTTTTCGGACCCAAAAATCCGACTAACGACGCTATATTTAAATAAAATATTTAAATATAAAATCGTTAAATATGCGGGTTGTTACAAATGTCCTCCGCCACCCTTAGTTGATGGAACCCTGCCACCAAATCCAATTGGAAAAACACTTTAGCTCCACTCAACTGTTCGAATAAATCATCGATTCTTGACAAAGGATGCTTACTCTTTATAGTCTTCTCATTCAGCTTACGTAGTCAATATACATCCTCAACGACCCGTCCAGTTTCTTCATGAATATGTCGTTGCTTCCCAAGGAGAACTACTTGGTCTAAAAACCTCTTTCCTTCTAAGCCCACTAGCAGCACCTTTAGCTTCTTTATCTCAGTAGGTGTCATTCTACTAGGTAGTCTACTTACAGTTTATGTTCCTGGCACAAGATTAATTCGAAACTCTATAGCTTCCTTCGATGATAGTCTTATAACTAGTTCAAAAACATCTACACACTCTCTTGCTACTAAAACCTAATTCAAATCTTCTTCTACTTCCATAGCACCCAATAAGGAATAAATATTCAAATCTGATTTCTCTACTGTGTGTGATTTTATGACCATTGGAGTGCCTTAATGATATTTCCATGTCCTAGCATTATATTTATCTAACCAATCCATACCCAATATGATTCCGACGCCAAAGAAATCAAAGACATAAAAACTTCATGCAGACTTATGACCTAACAAATGAAATTCTAACTGGTCATGTCTCATCCCTAGAGTTGCATACCCTCCTATCGGATTCACAACGCTTAACGAAATAATAGGGTATAATTGTTCTAATAAGAGTAATAACTCTCATCCTACAATCTCAACAAAGTGACATCACGGATCCAAGGCGCGACCTTGTAATTAGGACTACTAGGATGGATAGTATCCTATTTGGTGGGTTGTAAGACCCTACTAAAAATGAAAATTTAATAGGTATTGAAATTTGGACACAGAATTTATGCCATTGCATTCATGGTAATTTTTTGATTAATTTTCATATATGAAGTTTTGTAATTGGAGCTCAAACGGAAAAGTTATTGATGTTTGAAGTTTTTGAATTTAGAATAATTCAAATGAAATTCAAATTCAAATTTATAATTAACGTTAAGAATTTGGAATTTAAAAATTAATATTGATTATAAATTTAGTTTAAGAAAACGTTAAAATAAACTGTAACATTAAAAGTTATTAGGGGACTAAATAAAAGTTTAAACAGCAAAAATAAATACGTTTCAAATATGGGCTATTGGTCGACCGCCTTCCTTGGGTCTGTTGACGCTTGAGGAAAGGTGGTCGACAGATGGGTATAGTGGCAGTTAGAGTTTTGTGAGATGCAATATAATGACCTGTATTTTACGTATCGAAGGATCGTAAAATACTATTATTTATTTGTATAAGGTCATATGACTTTATAATTTTATCCAATGACTCTTAGAAACATTTTACACACCTATGTTTTTTTCCAAATTTGTGTGTGACCATTTTGACCCTAAAAATATTTTTTGGGTTATATCTTTTGATAGGAGCCGAACTAGTGTCTCAGAATAGTTTCCTTGCATCAGGATAATTGTTTTTGATTTCATAGAGTGGTCATAATAGGAAAACGGAGTTATGGTTAGGAAGTTATGCCTGTTTTAAATGTAGACAACTATTGGCCAATATTAGTGTGTAATTAATTACGCCCATTAGTCTAATTCGAGATTAGTATAACCAAAGGGATATAGGAGTTAAATTAAAAAAATTCCCTCCTTCTCAAATCAGATCTAAACCGCCATTAATCATATATTCATTCAAAATCACATAAATTACTCTCTAAATCTAGCTAAATCATTATTTGGAGAGAAGATCATTAATTAGAGGGTATAGATCATCATTTTGGTTGATTTGCATGCTTTCGATGACTGTCTACATTGGATCTAGGCGATAAATGGTTGATTTTGGTAATTGGTAAGTGGTTTATGCCTTCTCACTATCCTACGCATGTTTTGTAATGACCCGCTATTTTGGACCATTCAAATCGACAATAAAACCATACATATCCGACTTGAATAATTCAAAATACCGAATTGTTAATCAAAATTTGGCAAAACTTAAAATATACAGTAAATAAATCAATCACACATCACAGAGTAATATAATGCAGCGGAATAGATAAAGAATAGTAGTTTATGAAGCTACTATAAACATCAAAGTTAGAAAAATACAACCGAATAGTTCAAATGCAGTGAAGTCTCCAATGTAACAGATGACTTCTCTGAACCAATCAACTGGAAAGGCTGGAATCTGAACCGATAGTTGGATTTCCAAATGAAGCTCCAAACTCCAAAGGTGAGTCTCAAATGCTATATCACTCAGTCCGACCCGAGCGTAAAGCAAAACACAAAACACTCGAGTCAGGATTAACATTCTTATATCGATAAACCCAACTCAAGTGAAATATCAACTGAAATACAAATAACTTAAAGGATGTTTGGGATAACCATCCTCTAAGGGTCCATGGAACTTTCTACAAGGTAGAAATATACACTATAACACCGTGGTCATTTCAGCTTAATTTATACTTCAAAACCAAATCTCATTTTCACTTCGAATATCTTTATATTTCACAAAATAGTATTTATATATATTAAATAATTTATACAGTACAGTATTTTCAATTTCCTCAACTTAACAAATCGTTCCAACATCAACCCGACCTTCCCATTTAAATTAAATTCAATCTCAATTTATCAATTTAAATTCAACTCAATTTCTAAAATAACCACTTAAATTTTATCGTTCTCAAATTCGGATTTATAATCACAAATACCCCTTTATATTTCCATATATTTCAAAACTTTAAGTATTCAACATTTCATCTAAATTTTCATTCAATTTAGTTTTCTAAATAATAAATTCAAATTTAGTTCAACCTAAATTTTCATTTTAATTCAATTTAGTTGCTAAATAACAAATTCAACTACGTTGATTTCAAATACAGATCTGAATCTCAACATAAACCATTTAAATTCCAATATATTTCAAGGCTTTAATATTTAAATGCTCTATATAACAGTTTCATATAGATCTCGATTTAACCTCATTATTATTTAGTCTTGAAATACTCCCTTATTAGATTCAATATCATTTAAGTAATCTTAAATTACATTTTACTCCATATTTTCTTTAATTTATCTAAACGTGAAATATTCATTAAATCACTTAAATCAAAAATCCAGTTATAAAATCATACCCATTAAATTTCCCATTCAAAAATTTCAAATCGATCTAATTAAATAAATCCTTATTTAAATACCATTTTCATAAACACAACTTTATCTCCCAATCTTAATTATTCAATTTATTACAAGAGAATCTATTTGAAATTTGGATTTACATAAATACTTAACCCTATTATATGTATTAAATCAATCTAATTTAAATCAAATATTACTACTAAATCTATATATACAATTTTCATTTATATAATATCTTAAGAATCAAATTTATTAAACCATATATTTCTTTCCAAAATTATAGAAATTATTTTCAAAATATTTATATGGACCAACGGTGTCTGTATATATTTCCTATCATATAGTCAAGTGCTACGGATATTTATCATTTCAATCTGTATACTAAATATATACGGGTGGATATCATTTCAACCCGTAATCCCAAATTCAATTAAATGAAAATCGCTTGGGTTTATCATTTCAACCCATAACGATTTTCTCCTATTCTAAAGTCTGTTCGGGTATGTATCATTTCAACCCATAGTGAATTTCTAAACTACAGTGAACTTGTAGAGTGATAACAGAAAATACAATAAAATAATAGGCATATATCATCAATAACAATATAATATAAACAACAGGATATGGTGTCATATCCCACAGGTGAACTGTTACAGATAACAGCATATATAACAAATTTAAATAACTACAGCAGCATATTTCAATTGTCGTTTCAATTGAAATCAAATTTAATGAATAAAAAAAAATGTTAATCGTGAGTGATTGCTCACCTTTCGAGGTTAGAGAGATAGACAATGACGTTGAGTTACGAAATGCAAACACGACTTCCAAAGCAAAGTTAAATGGTACGATTTCGATTGAAAAGCTGATAGATAGAAATTGATGAGAACGGATCAAATTAGCTTGATAAAATTGAAACGAAGATTATATGATTAATTTATTACTTTCTTTCAAAATGAACGTTAAATCAAAACACGCATTTTAAAAAATGAAATAACCATATAACTTTAAAACGCTTCCATTTCATATTAATGTTAAATAACAAATATATAATTATTCAAAATGTCACATATATAGTATATTCATTTTATGGTTGTCGTTTCCATGTAATAAATATCCATTTTAAACCAATATTAAAATAATATATATGTATAGATAAAAAATCAATGTTCTAACACAAAACACATATATTAAAGATCAACACACATATATATAATATCTTTTGAAATGAATACTTATGTATATATATAATTATTATAGTTTATTACTTTCCTTTTCAAAATATCCAACAGGAAATCAAACAAACTTATGCACATATATATATATATATAGATAAACAATATTCTTTATAATACATTGTTAACTTACTCCTTTTTTTCTCTTTTTTTTTTTAAAGAGTATATATGCAGTACAGTTTATAAGAAAAAAAAAATTTAATTTTTTTTATAAAACCTTCATATATAACAAAATATATGTATAAAATAAAATATTTGTATATATAACAATCAAAACCTTTCAAACATATATTCAAAAACTAGATCATATGAATAACAATGTATTTAGTTAACGCATAGTATAAAATTCATTTATATAACTCTCTAATATATTCATTATAACTATAATCGAAACGGTTATATATACTTTTATATAAATTAACCAAATATACACGTTACATAACCTATCTGTACCTGATCAATAGCTCTATTATTAAAGCACGCACATCATAACAGTATGACGATATACAATGCTTTAGGCTTATTAAACAATATATTGCAACTTATGTATACTAATATGTGAATATAAACAAGCTTACATACTTATTATATAAAAATCAAAATTAAAAAAAACAATATAACAAAATATATATAAACTCAGAAATTGATATATAAGCTTATACTGTTATATAGAGAAACTTATTTTTTATTAAGTACAGCCATACATATAAATCTTTGGGTACTACAATTTGTATTATTTGCCTTTTATAAAGAAAATTGCAGTTGCACTGAGTTTGTACATATAGCTTACTTTATGTATATAAATAACGTAAGTTGTCATACATATATACACTAAAATATATAAATTTAAGGCAGCATACTACTAGCAAATATATATAATATAATACAATGTATAGACATACCCTGTGTAAACTCGAGTCGATGATGGGTGGGCAAAAGGAATAAATAAGAAACTACAGACAATGGGGAAAATGTTGATGCCACCTATGTGCTGTCAGAAGTTATTACCTCTAGGCTATACACTCAGCTATGATGAGGTTGCCGATGTGGATAGGGATGATGTTGGGTTCGGCTGGAAGGCAGGGTGTTTCTTAAGAGAAGAGGAGGGGAGAAAGAGGGGATAGGCGCTTGGTGGAAAGAAAATTTGCAGAGAGAGGATGAAAAGAATGCAGATGTACTAGGTAAAAGAAAGGAGGAGCAGGCTAGAATAAATAGAATGTACGAAGAGAACAAGGAAGGTTATAAAACAGATTGGAATGAAAGCGTAAAGAAAGAAAGAAATAAATAAAAGAAATCAATGGATGCGAAATAACGTATAGTATTTTATACGTTTCAAACTTTGAAATGGCAACGGTCATGAGTTGATTTAGCTACATTTAAAGCAATAACCTTTTTGTTTGTTTGGATAGTACGTAATAAGTTTGGAAAGGCAATGATATTTAGAATGGAACAAGGAAGGTTATAAATCAGATTGGAATGAAAACGTAAAGAAAGAAAGAAAGAAATAAAAGAAATCAATGAATGCGAAATAACGTATAGTATTTTATACGTTTCAAATTTGAAATGGCAACGGTCATGAGTTGATTTTAGCTACATTTAAAGCAATAACTTTTTTGATTGTTTGGATAGTACGTAATAAGTTTGGAAAGGCAATGATATTTAAAATGGAACAAGGAATGGACAGAGAAATTTAAGCAAAGATAAAATGTATAGAATAAATATAGAGTAACGGGACAGTCACGATAATTCAGTGGATAATTAAAGCAACTTTTAATGCCACCAGTTGCACGTTCAAATCTGAAAAGGCATAGTAACGGACCATATAATAAATTGAAACGATGGATTGATAACAGCTGCAAGTATATATTAAATAGAAAAGAACGGACAGAAAAATTTTGTGAAACGTACTGAAAATAAATATGAAGTACTTATTATATTATACGTTTCTTTTTGAATGTAGAGTCCAAGATTTGAAAGCCAAGTAACGGTCAACCCTTGATTTGGTGAAAATAATTGTAACAATTAATAAAAGAAATAAATAGCAACGGTCGCGTTGCTTTGATTTAGCTGACCCATCAAAGCAAATTATTTATAATTTAACCGGTAGGAAACGTAAAGGAACGTACCACCACAAAAATGAAATTGATAACATCTGTGCATTGATTCTGCAATATTTATTAAAGAAATTAATTCTGCAATATTTATTAAAGCAATTTATTAGCTAGCTTGAATTAAATAGAATTTCACAATTGAATAAACTTTGATAAAATAAATTTAAAATTTAAAATCTGCTATGTTTAATTGGACGTAATCCAAATATTAAATTTTTATTTCAAAATATTATTATATAAAATTTCTCAAAAGTTTCAATTAATTACGTTAAATAAAACCATTTAAAACTATTAAAATCTACGGGTCGTTACACTCTCCCCCACTCAAAACTTTTCGTCCCCGAAAAGGTAGGAGGTAGGAGAATAGAACAACCAGAAATAAAATAGATTGAAAGACAAGATAAATAATTAATTTAAAACTATATAAATTTTATTTGAAATATTTATTTGATAACTTCATTTGAAATTTATTTTTCTTTGATACTTTAATACTTTTCAAACTCCTTTAAAAACAATCATTTACATTATTACTTATATTTACAAAGAAGCTATTGAAATATTAAATCCAAAATTCATAAATTTTTATTTTGTTTCAAGATACCTTCCAAATATTATTATTAGATCACAAATCATTTTAAAAAAATATGTTTTATTTTAGATGAATAACTTCTAAAATATTTATAACACTAAAATTTCTATTAAACCATGTAGTATATAATTAAACAATATTTTAAAGGATATATCCAACAAGGAAGGAAGGTAGATTTGGAAACAGAATCAAGATGAATAACTAAACTGAGCAGGTAAGGTAGATGCATGGAATAGTATCGGGCACGAATAATTAATCTAGAACCATAAGAATTTAAATTTCAAATATTAATTCAACATTTCCTTGTTGGGAAAAATACTTTTATAATAAATACCTTTATAATAATACTATTATAATAAAATACTATTATATCGAAATAAAATTTCCTTTCGAAAATGCTTTTATAACTCGATGTTTCAATAAGTTTATCCTCATTCTTGCAGACTCTGGCCATGCGCTGATCAGGTGCAAAGCTAGAATTCTTCAAGTACTTAGTGGACTTGTTTCAACACCCAATGAAAATACTTGAAAAACCTTTAAAACAGATACGGAAAGTACAATCCAAACAAAACAACCAAATCAAAACCTTTGTCCGACCATGGTTCGCAGATACACAATGGTTACGCCTGGATCCCCCAGGAAACAATCTGTATCCGTAAGCGTTCTCAGCCCTGCGAGTTACGCCATGATGACTAGTAGAGTGCAGGATACACAATGGTTACGCCTGGGTCCCCCAGGAAACAATCCGTACCCCTAGGCTATCTCAGCCACGCAGTTTCGCTACTAATCGCGACCTACACAGATTGCAGGATACACAATGGTTACGCCTGGGTCCCCCCGGAAACAATCTGTACCATAGGCCAGATTCAGCAAGGAAATTGTGCTATGCGGTCGCGAGAGAAAAAAAACCATGGGTTACGCCACGGTGGGAACACTCGAGTATTACATCCGAAAAATCAAAAATCAGATAGAATAATATCGATAGAATGAATCCACGATGTGGCCACAAAGCAGATATCAAGCAGAAGGCACTTTCCATATCTTTACTTCAAAAATATATATCATATAGTACCTTTTCAAATCACTTTCAAATATCGTACTTATATAAAGTCCATATATATAGGATTCCATTTTTCCCAAATCGAATACTTTCCGAATCAATAGTAGATCAAATCATACTTATATAGACTTCGATTATATAAAATCTCTTCCCAAATTGAGTACCTTTCAAATCAATAGATTTCAAATCAACTTCATACTTATACAATCCATTTTATATAAGTTCGACCACTCCCAAATCAAGTGCTTAGTAATCTAAGGTTCTCAATTTCAAATCATTTCAATATCAATTCACTTTCAAAATCATATATGATTTTTCTTCCAAATTAAATATTTAAATTTCAAAGTTCGTAAAATAATAGGTTTAGAAAATTATCCCATTTTCCAAATTAAAATAATTCAAGTCAAACAAATTCATTTCCAAAATCACCATATAAGTACTGGTTTTTAATTCCAATTTAATCTCAAAACCAAATATTTTCCCAAAATCAATTATACTCAAAATGGTTTCCAAATTTATAATTATCCCTTTTTTTTAAACTTTTAAACTATCTATTTCTATGTGAAATATCCAATTTACCTTTCTGAAAACCATTATTCAACTTTTTTTTTCAAAACATTTCAAAACTAAATTTATATTCTTTATCAAACATTTTATACTCTTTGAAATTTCTTAGCTTTGAAAATTTAATCTCGATTTGGAAGTGTTCGAACATTCAAAATAGTTAGGGAAATCAAATTTCCAATTCAAGACTTGAAAATCAACAATAAATAGATAGGATTATACCAAATCAAATCTGAAACTCGAGGATTGAATACCGGTTTCCTTTAAATCATTTTAAATATATATACATATATCTTTCGAATATCGAATTATTCTTCAGAATTTGAAATCAAAATTTGTTTCACAATATCACTCGCATAGCAAAGCTAATAAAGTGGCCTCTCCCCTACTCTGAAACTTGAAAATCAATGTCGATGATGCGTACACTCATCACCGAAATTATTTTCCAGCGACAAAATGAGTTCTGGACTTTTATTTTCTTAAAACTTCCTTGAAATTTCATTGAAATCATTGGAACTCATTTGAGTCATTTGAAACACTTCTTATTCAGAAAATACTTTCAAATCATATTATTATATAATTTCAAACATCTTAAAACCAATTTCAAAATACCGGAATTCAATTCTCGAATTTCAAATTTAACTCTACAGTTGTAAATCATTTTTATATAAATCAATTTCTTATATTTTTTCCAAAATTTCAAATCCTTTCAAAACCCTTTTATATAGAATAACATTTCTTATTTGTTTTATATATAGGTATACAATCCTTATCGAAAACATTTTCACTTTTATATATAGAATAAAATCATAGTTATCAAAATAATAATTTCGATATAAACAATTTCAAAAATACAAACAAAACCCGATTTTCAAAGGATGATTCAAGAATGGATTTCAAAACAAAGATAGCGATTTAATTTAGAGGAACTCCAATCAATAGAATTCTGATTCGAAGATAGACTCGATCGAAGATGCGATAATTAAATTACAAAATAGAAGATGGATATACTTCTATAAATCGTGGGCGACCTTTACCGGTCAACCGTGATTCCAAAATTAGATCGATGTAGAATTCTGAGGCAATTCGACATTCGATCGCCAGAGATATAGAATTCGGCATAACAAGATACGGCAGCATCGTAAACTGAGGATACTGAAATCTTCGGTGGGTCAATGCCAATTGAAAAGGAGTTTTCACCACCTTTACAAATCATTCAGTGGAGTTATGGGATACTCCAGAATCAAATGAATATAAATAGGGAGAGACAGAATGAATTTCGGAACCGAGGGACATTCCAAAATTCAAAGGAAATCGAGTCAGAAAGGAAGAGATTCTACTCGAATGAAAGTGATTCTGTAAATAAATTTACCATATATGCTAAGTTTTTCCTAGAGCCAAAGCTGTGATACCAACTGTAACGACCCGCTATTTTGGACAATTCAAATCGACAATAAAACCATACATATCCAACTTGAATAATTCAAAATACCGAATTTTAATTAAAATTTGACAAAACTTAAAATATACAGTAAATAAATCAATCACATATCACAGAGTAATATAATGCAGCGGAATAGATAAAGAATAGTAGTTCATGAAGCTACTATATACATCAGAGTTAGAAAAATACAACTGAATAGTTCAAATGCAGTGAAGTCTCCAATGCAACAGATGACTTCTCTAAACCAATCAACTAGAAAGGCTGGAATCTGAACCGATAGTTGGATTTCCAAATGAAGCTCCGAACTCCAAAGGTGAGTCTCAAATGTTGTATCATTCATTCTGACCCGAGCGTAAAGCAAAACACAAAACACTCGAGTCAGGATTAACATTCTTATATCAATAAATCCAACTCAAGTGAAATATCAACTAAAATACAAATAACTTAAAGGATGTTTGGGATAACCATCCTCTAAGGGTCCATGGAACTTTCTACAAGGTAGAATTATACACTATAACACCATGGTCATTTCAGCTTAATTTATACTTCAAAACCAAACCTCATTTTCACTTCAAATATCTCTATATATCCCAAAATAGTATTTATATACATTAAATAATTTATACAGTAAAGTATTTTCAATTTCCTCAACTTATCAAATCATTCCAACATCAACCCGACCTTCCCATTCAAATTAAATTCAATCTCAATTTATCAATTTAAATTCAACTCAATTTCTAAAATAACCACTTAAATTTTATCGATCTCAAATTCGGATTTATAATCACAAATACCCCTTTATATTTCCATATATTTGAAAACTTTAAGTATTCAACGTTCATCTAAATTTTCATTCAATTTAGTTTTCTAAATAATAAATTCAAATTTAGTTCAACCTAAATTTTCATTTTAATTCAATGTAGTTGCTAAATAACAAATTCAACTACGTTGATTTCAAATAGAGATCTGAATCTCAACATAAACCATTTAAATTCCAACATAGTTCAAGGCTTTAATATTTAAATGTTCTATATAACAGTTCCATATAGATCTCGATTTAACCTCATTATTATTTAGTCTTGAAATACTCCCTTATTAGATTTAATATCATTTAAGTAACCTCAAATTACATTTTACTCTATATTTTCTTTAATTTATTTAAACGTGAAATATTCATTAAATCACTTAAATCAAAAATCCAGTTATAAATCATACCCACTAAATTTCCCATTCAAAAATTTCAAATCGATTTAATTAAATAAATCCTTATTTAAATACCATTTTTATAAACCCAAATTTACACCCAATCTTAATTATTCAATTAATTACAAGAGAATCTATTTGAAATATAGATTTACATAAATACTGAGCCCTATTATATGTATTAAATCAATCTACTTTAAATCAAATATTACTACTAAATCTATATATACAATTTTCATTTATATAATATCTTAAGAATCAAATTTATTAAACCATATATTTCTTTCCAAAATTATAGAAATTATTTTCAAAATATTTATATGGACCAACGGTGTCTGTATATATTTCCTATCATATAGTCAAGTGCTACGGATATTTATCATTTCAATCCGTATACTAAATATATACGGGTGGATATCATTTCAACCCGTAATCCCAAATTCAATTAAATGAAAATCGCTTGGATTTATCATTTCAACCCATAACGATTTTCTCCTATTCTAAAGTCCGTTCGGGTATGTATCATTTCAACCCATAGTGAATTTCTAAACTACAGGGAACTTGCAGAGTGATAACAGAAAATACAATAAAATAACAGGCATATATCATCAGTAACAATATAATATAAACAACAGGATATGGTGTCATATCCCGCAGGTGAACAGTTACCGATAACAGCAAATATAACAAATTTAAATAACTACAGCAGCATATTACAATTGTCGTTTCAATTGAAATCAAATGTAATGAATAAAAAAAATGTTAATCGTGAGTGATTGCTCACCTTTCGAGGTTAGAGAGATAGACAATGACGTTGAGTTACGAAATGCAAACACGACTTCCAAAGCAAAGTTAAATGGTACGATTTCGATGGAAAAGCTGATAGATAGAAATTGATGAGAACGGATCAAATTAGCTTGATAAAATTGAAACGAAGATTATATGATTAATTTATTACTTTCTTTTAAAATGAACGTTAAATCAAAACACGCATTTTAAAAAATGAAATTACCATATAACTTTAAAACGCTTCCATTTCATATTAATGTTAAATAACAAATATATAATTATTCAAAATGTCACATATATAGTATATTCATTTTATGGTTGTCGTTTCCATGTAATAAATATTCATTTTAAACAATTATTAAAATAATATATATGTATAGTTAAAAATCAATGTTCTAACATAAAACACATATATTAAAGATCAACACACATATATATAATATCTTTTGAAATGAATACTTATGTATATATATAATTATTATAGTTTATTACTTTCCTTTTCAAAATATCCACCAGGAAATCAAACAAACTTATGCACATATATATGCAGATAAACAATATTCTTTATAATACATTGTTAACTTACTCCCTTTTTTATCTTTTTTTTTAAAGAGTATATATGCAGTACAGTTTATAAGAATTTTTTATTTTTAAATTTTTTTTATAAAACCTTCATATA
The DNA here is from genome assembly GCA_030765085.1 of Allium cepa. Classification (NCBI taxonomy): domain Eukaryota; kingdom Viridiplantae; phylum Streptophyta; class Magnoliopsida; order Asparagales; family Amaryllidaceae; genus Allium; species Allium cepa. The sequence goes on from CM060938.1 coordinate 521,770,558, forward strand.
TAACAAAATATATGTATAAAATAAAATATTTGTATATATAACAATCAAAACTTTTCAAATATATATTCAAAAACTGGATCATATAAATAACAATGTATTTAGTTAACGCATAGTATAAAATTCATTTATATAACTCTCTTATATATTCATTATAACTATAATCGAAACGGTTATATATACTTTTATATGAATTAACCAAATATACACGTTACTTAACCTATCTGTACCCGATCAATAGCTCTATTATTAAAGCACGCACATCATAACAGTATGACGATATACAATGCTTTAGGCTTATTAAACAATATATTGCAACTTATGTATACTAATATGTGAATATAAATAAGCTTACATACTTATTATATAAAAATCAAAATTAAAAAAAAAACAATACAACAAAATATATATAAACTTAGAAATTGATATATAAGCTTATACTGTTATATAGAGAAATTTTTTTTTATTAAGTACAGCCATACATATATATCTTTGGGTACTACAATTTGTATTATTTGCCTTTTATAAAGAAAATTGTGGTTGCACTGAGTTTGTACATATGGCTTACTTTATGTATATAAATAACGTAGGTTGTCATACATATATACGCTAAAATATGTAAATTTAAGGCAGTATATTACTAGCAAATATATATATAATATAATACAATGTATAGACATACCCTGTGTAAACTCGAGTCGCTGATGGGTGGGCAAAAGGAATAAATAAGAAACTACAAACAATGAGGAAAATGTTGATGCCACCTATGTGCTGTCAGAAGTTATTACCTCTAGGCTATACACTTGGCTATGATGAGGCTGACGATGTGGATAGGGAAGATGTTGGGTTCGGTTGGAAGGCAGGGTGTTTCTTAAGAGAAGAGGAGGGGAGAAGGAGGGGACAGGCGCTTGGTGGAAAGAAAATTTGCAGAGAGAGGATGAAAAGAATGCAGATGTACTAGGTAAAAGAAAGGAGGAGCAGGCTAGAATAAATAGAATGTTCGAAGAGAACAAGGAAGGTTATAAATCAGATTGGAATGAAAACGTAAAGAAAGAAAGAAAGAAATAAAAAATTCAATGAATGCGAAATAACGTATAGTATTTTATACGTTTCAAAATTTGAAATGGCAACGGTCATGAGTTGATTTAGCTACATTTAGATCAATAACTTTTTTGTTTGTTTGGATAGTATGTAATAAGTTTGGAAAGGCAATGATATTTAAAATGGAACAAGGAAGGTTATAAATTAGATTGGAATGAAAACGTAAAGAAAGAAAGAAATAACTAAAAGAAATCAATGAATGCGAAATAACGTATAGTATTTTACACGCTTCAAACTTTGAAATGGCAATGGGCATGAGTTGATTTTAGCTACATTTAAAGCAATAACTTTTTTGTTTGTTTGGATAGTACGTAATAAGTATGGAAAGGCAATGACATTTAAAATGGAACAAGGAATGGACAGAGAAATTTAAGCAAAGATAAAACGTACAGAATAAATATAGAGTAACGGGACAGTCACGATAATTCAATGGATAATTAAAGCAACTTTTAATGCCACCAGTTGCACGTTCAAATCTGAAAAGGCAGAGTAACGGACCATATAATAAATTGAAACGATGGATTGATAATAGCTGCAAGTATATATTAAATAGAAAAGAATGGACAGAGAAAATTTTGTGAAACGTACTGAAAATAAATATGAAGTACTTATTATATTATACGTTTCTTTTTGAATGCAGAGTCCAAGATTTGAAAGCCAAGTAACGGTCAACCCCTGATTTGGTGAAAATAATTGTAACAATTAATAAAAGAAATAAATAGCAACGGTCACGTTGCTTTGATTTAGCTGACCCATCAAAGCAAATTATTTATAATTTAACCGGTAGGAAACGTAAAGGAACGTACCACCATAAAAATTAAATTGATAGCATCTGTGCATTGATTCTGCAATATTTATTAAAGAAATTGATTCTGCAATATTTATTAAAGCAATTTATTAGCTAGCTTGAATTAAATAGAATTTCACAATGGAATAAACTTTGATAAAATAAATTTAAAATTTAAAATCTGCTATGTTTAATTGGACGTAATCCAAATATTAAATTTTTATTTCAAAATATTATTATATAAAATTTCTCAAAAGTTTCAATTGATTACGTTAAATAAAACCATTTAAAACTATTAAAATCTACGGGTCGTTACATGTTTATATGGTAGAATTGCATATTTTAAACATGATTTTTTGCCTTAAAACCTTTTCTAACTTTAGTTACATGTTATCCTATACTTATGATCTAAATTATGAATCTTTGAAATGGTTTTCAAAATTGATTTAGTAATTCTCCTTATTGATATTCATATGTACATGTAATATGTAGATTTAGATTAGAATTGGTTTTTTTATCGCATTCTTATGTATTGCTTATATGAATGGATGTATATGCATGTTATCCTATGCTGGTATGTTCTACTTTGCTGTTATTTACTAGTGCTTTGGATGTATATTAAGATAGGTTGGAGAAATTGACAAATTGGAAGCAAAGTTGGTCGAAATTGGATGGAACTTGGCGGAGAGGCTCTGGAGCGTGGATGGAACCAGTGGCTCAAATCGCAATGTCTAAATTGACTAAGTGCATAACTCGGTACCGAGTCATTTCTATAGTCGGTTGGGTCGGCGACTTTGAGGATCTCTAGGTGCTAGATAGTGGACATAGACCAAGGCAAGTTTCAGAGGATTGGTTAAGTGTTGGGTGCTATGTCGACTTGCTTCTAGAATTTAGAGTGTAAAGCTTTGGATTGGGGCCAAGTTGTTTTGATGAATGGGTCGAGGTCCAAAGCATTTAAGAAGGAAGTACTAGAGGCAGAGTGATTTACTTAGCTAAAATTGGCTTAGTTAATGACTTGGTGTCGAGTCATTTTGACTTGGTATCGAGTTGTTTTGGTGAATGTGTAGGAGTCAGGCTTGCACAAAAAGGAAGTAGGTAACTCTATATATCATGCTGGAGGTGTTGGCTTATTCGCTTGTGGATTGGATGGCGATATAATGACATGATAAAAGTTTTGTATCTTCGGTTCGTGAATCATGAAGGCAGTAGGTACCCAGGATTGCTACTCGCTAAAGGAGAGATCCATGGAATGTGAAAGGTTTCGAATAATGGAAACTGGATTGAGCAAAGGAAGGGGATAGATCTGAATGGAGCAAAGGAAAGCTCAAATGTATTTATCGAGGAATCATTGATACTCGAAGTATTTTCTGTTGTATTCGAAGTAGGGGTATTATAAGTGGGGACGCCCATGTATCAATGGAGTGGATCTGAATACCCTGGACCAGTGGTTTTGGTTCTAGTGTCTAGCTTTGGGCTAGTAGAAACATATTTAGCTATGGGCTATGTGATATGAGAGTACACTAAAAACTAGGATTTCCATTAGTCCCTAGTAGTAAGGAGGCCATACAAGTTATAAAATGTTTAGAATAGATAAAGTAATGGTGGGGATTGCTTGATTGATGATGTGGTTGCTATGGTTGCTTTCGTTGCTTTCTAGGCAATCACTTAGAGATATCGTTAGGAGTAGGTATTGGAGGTAGGAATATCTAGAGAGCTGATATCCTTATTTTTAGTAGAGTACATTTATATTATATGTAGAGTAACATATAATGATGTCATATGCTAACTCTTTGGTTGTAGGGATAGGTCAGGCATGACTCGTGTACCTCTGTTCCTTACTATTTTTACCTGCAGGGTATTTTGAGATTCATTTACTTGACTATTGTCTGACCTAATGTTTTATGCTTTGTTTCTTACTATTTTGGGTACTCTTACGTGAGTAGACTAGATAACAAGTCTAGGTGACACAGTAGCTGTGTGGAGGACGAGCTGGATGAAGATGTCTTGTATTATATACTTATATGGATTTCTATGCTTATTCTGTTGTGCAGTACTACTAAGCCTTAATTGTGACTGCTTATTTTCTTGTCATGAGACAATTATTGGTTTTATTTCCGTTGTATAAACTCTAGTACATTTGTATATAACTCTATGGATCTGTGTTCTGATGATGTGTTCAAATAGTTATTACTGTCACTCCTGTTACATTCATGATATTATGTTCTATCCATGCATTCTGAGATATTTGTTAGGTTATATGTTGCATACGTTTCATTTTCAAGCTTGATGGTCGTCCTATATCGGCTGAACACGACTAAAGCACACTATTTTGATAATATTGCTGCCAGTGGTATAGAGCGATTATCACATTTGGTACCAGAGCTTTGGTTACACGATTAACCTGAGTTAATACCATGATCTAATAGAGATAAGAAAGGAGTTACGACTTTATACTAGATCTAGAATGTATATTTATAGGAGAGAGTTCGTACTTGTTATATATTTTGATTTTTAAAGCTATATTATAATATATTATATAGTATAAGTCACATGCACACAAGTAGTATAGACATAATTTTTTTGTGAGAGACTGATCATTCTTGTTATAGATTACGAATGAGCCAGCATACAAGAAATACTGTGAGGAATTCTGCTTCGCGAGTTGAGAAAGGAGCAGGATCAGGAGCTGCTAAACTTGAAATTCGAGTGCTATTGAATGCTACAAATGGAAACTACGATAATGATCAGACAACTGCTCTTGTTGTGGCTGTTGGAGGAGGTGCTTCTATGCAAGTGCCTAGGTCTGATTTCGCCAAGCTGAGTAAGGACTATTCTACTATCGGAAAAAATATTCCATGGAACGGAGTCAGCCATAGAAGTGCATGATTGGTTGGATAACTGTGAGCGCATCTTTAATGATGTGGAAGTGGACGATGTTATGAAGAGGAAATTGGCCACTAGACAAATTCAAGGACGAGCTATGAATTGGTGGAACACCATTACCATTGCTATAATAGAAGATCAGTTTACTTAGGACTAGTTCAAAGCAAGATCTGAAGAGATGTTCATTCTGCCTGCTCATAATCAGATATTTTTAGGAAATTTGTTGATCTTAAGCAAGGAGAGATGACATTTTCTGAGTATATTGTAGAGTTTGATGCTTTATCGAAGTATGGGATGTCATTCATTGAAACTCCATTGAGAAAGAATGAGAAATTCATTATTGGTTTGGATGACTATCCTGGAGAGAAGTTAGTAGACCACATTAATGAGCCATCTGAGAAGCCTATTGAGAAAACTCTCTATTATGAGGCTCTGTATCCATAAGATAGAATAGCTATTATTGTTTCTGTTGAGATGGAACAGCCAAAACCGCAGCAAGGCAGTGGAGGCAAGAAAAAGTGGAGTGGAAAAAGGAGTCTCAAGGAAATAAATGGCCAAAGGAAATCTAAGTGAGAACCTACATGCTATGGGTGCAAGGAGAAGGATCGCTTGATTAAGAACTGAAAAGTGAGCGAAAATAAGAAGTGCTACAATTGTGACGGGCCTAGGCATTTGAAGAAGGATTATTTGGAACAGGTGATGGATAAGCAGGTTGTGAAAGCATAAGCTTTAGATGCTGTCCCGACTTCGTCGAGTGCTCCATCGACGAAGGAAAAGAGAAAAGTGAGTCGTTATTCATCGTATGTTTTCCATTAAAGATGTTTCCATTTTTTTTATGATACACTGGCTCCACATTCATTTATGTCTAGTGACCTAATAGATAGATTGGGATTGAGATCTAGGACAGTAGACCAACCCCTGGTTATGATGAACTTAGTTGGAGGCTCTACTAGCCTTTGTATGGTTTCTCGTAGCCTACTATTATCGAGTTATGGATTCTCTTTTGTTTATGATTGCTTTATCTTGAATTTTGTTGGGTTTGGGATTAACTTGGGAATGGATTGGTGCAAGAAGTATTCAACGATAGTGGATTAGGAGAAGCTATTGGTGACAATCAGGGATGTGGAAGGGCGAACGGTAGTGATTGGCTGCCTACTAGAGGATGAGGTGATGTTAGCTTTCTATAATCGCTTGAATTTCCACAAAGGGGGTTCCATCTATGCCTCTTGCTAGAGAGTATCTGTATGTATTTGAGGAAGTGATCGGATTGCCACCGTATAGAGGGATTGAGTTTTAGATAGACTTAGTGAAGGATGCCAGACCTATAGTTATGACTTAGAGGCGTATGGCACCCAGAGAGCAGAAGAAATTAGAAGTGCAAGTGAATGACCTGTCAAGTAGAGAGTTCATTCGAAGGAGTATATCTAATTGGCATGCAATAGTAGTATTCACAACTAAGGCAGTTGGCTCTTTGAGGTTATATGGGGATTATCTTGAGCTGAATAAAGTGACAAAGAAGAACAAGTATCCACTCCCGTGCATTAATGACTTGTTTGATCAGCTTACGGTGCGAAGGTCTTCTCTCAAATGGATTTGGAAACGGGATTTCACCAGTTGACAGTAAATAAGAAGAGTGTGCCTATAAGATTTCATACGCTATCAGGTCATTATGGGTGGTTGGTGATGCCATCGGGTCAACCATTGCTCCGGCTTACTTGTAGATCTCATGAATTAGGTTTTCGGAGGCTAATCGAAAAAATACGTGCTTGTTTCATAGATGATATTTTGACCTATTCTAGAAATGAAGAGGAGCACAAGATGCACTTGAGGGTTGTGCTAGAGGTGTTGAGAAAGCATAAGTTGAGAGCGAAGTTCTCTAAGTCTCATTTCCAGAGAAAAGAAGTAAGGTTCTTAGGTCACGTTGTTTTTGAACAAGGTATAGCGGTGGATCATGCGAAGGTGGCAGTAGCTCAAGATTAGAACCAGCCTAACAATGCTACGGACATAAGGAGTTTCCTAGGATTGGTAGGATACTATAGGAATTTTATCAAGGACTTCTTAAAGATAGCAGCACCATTGATCAATTTGACATAAAAGAATCACTTTTTTGGGACACGAAGTGTAAGGAGAGATAGACGAGTGCATAGATATTGACCATTCCAAGTGGGAAAGATGAGTTGATAGAATATGTAGATGCATGTGGTACTGGATTAGGTGCGGTATTAGTGTAAAAAGGAAAGGTTGTTGCCTATGCTAGTCAAAAGCTAAAACCGCACGACAGGAATTATCCAACTTATGATTTTGAATTGGTCATGATAGTTTTTGCTTTGAAGATGTGGAGGCATTATCTGATAAGAGAAAGATTTAAGCTGTTTATGGACCATAAATGTAACAACCTCTGTCTAGAGGCCCAAAGTTAAGCGCTATAGATGATGTAGTCACCTATAGTATTAACTTCCGACTACTAAATACGGCTATGTTAATGGTATCTATAATATCAGAAGCACTTGAATATGAAGAAAATCACAGATTTCAAAACAGGTATTCCATATTCAGATTACATAATCCCAAACGTTTCCTAGGCAATGATAATATACTTATTACAAAATACGCCAAGAGCGACATATGAAGATGCCCCCATGGATGATCAGAGTCATATAGTCATAATTGATTTAATACATACACAACGGAAATAAACAACAAAACTAGAGATGTAACTCCTAAATAGCTATACGTTAGCCTCCTGCTCTTCTTCGGTAGCCTTATTCGTCATCCTACTAAAACCTGAAAGAACCTCAACCCTCAACCTACTCAAATCGATTTTGAGCACCCACGAGTTTAAGGGGAAAACATAGACTTCAAATCAGACATAAAGCCTGATGTGAATAATACTATACATCCCGGTTATTAATGTGAAGTGAGACCACGCTGCTTAGCCGAACGGGTTTCCCCTCACTAACATTCTTTTAAAACATATCTTTTGCAAACCTTTATCCTACAACCAAAACTGGTTAAAACTGTAAAGCATTATTATGTAAACATACATATTAGGTAACAAATGGACTATCTTTCTAAACATTATAGTTTTGTTTCGCTTACTATTAACCTTTGGCTGACTCGGGCCTCCTGAAAACAAATTTTAGTATTTTGATGATCACAGCTATATGACGATGCTTCTAATTTGTTTGTTAAGTAATTTTAGGTCAAACATCCATGCGATGCATAATCGAGTTCAAATAGATATATTAAAGAATAAAAGAAATATGGAGCACAAGAACATAGTGCAAGGGACACATTCACTTTAAATGCTGGTTAGCAGTTTATATTTTAGCACTGAAATAGAAGAAAACAAAAGGCAGAAAATATGAAAAAATGCTAGAATCCACATCGTAATGCAAGATGAAAATTAAACAGTTGAGGGTGGGAATTGAACCCAGGTCATCAAGGAGAGAGACATGCACCAGTTCCATCACGCCATGCAAGCTTTTTAAATAAAGATAGTTACAAGTTTAAATGAGCGTCATTAATAAATAACTGCAAAAAAAAGGCCACACCAAGTTTCAAACCCAGGATGCTAAAGGCAATAACGCGCATCCATACCCCTACACCAAAGCCGCATTTGTTAAATGGATAGGTAGCAGGTTTTATATTCTCTAGAGAAGAAAAAATAAATTATTAAAAAAGACGGCAGAGGTGGGATTTGAATTTGGGTCTTCAAGGAGAAATGCATGCGCCTTCCATCATGCCACGCCTGCAATTGAATAGACACATACTAATGGTTTTATATAAATATTATAAAATGAATATGCAATGACCTTTTTCCAAGCCTTCTCTTCAACATTCAATGGATGCATCTCTTTCGAACAAAATTTATGATGGATTACAACTTTTATTGGCTTCCGATCACTCCTATATAACTCTTCTATCATCTCCAAATCACAAGCGATCCTATTCTCTTAAATCATTCTCATATTGCTTCAAAACGCTCCAACTTCCATATTCATTCTAAAAGCAAATTTAAACCAGTGCTATTTCACTCCACAACATACAAGTATGGTTCTAATCCACTTTCTAACCTCTGCACACTCATTCTGCATCATTTTTATAGGTTATAGAAGTTGTACTCCAGTTCGACTACTCAATGTATTGAAGACACACTATGTAGTCTAGTTATTTCTTTGTAAAAGAAAATAGTGAAGTCCCGTTCGGCTACTCGGGCAAGTATACTGAAATCATATTCTGCTGCCTAGGTGCCTATTCCTCTGAGCGAAGTGAGGGTGATAGATAAATTCCAGGAGGAGTCTGGAACTGGACGTAGGACTAGAGGTCCGAACTAGTATAAGAATTTTGCTGTGATTGCTTCTTGCTTTACTTTTCTATTTATTTGCGCTGCTATTATATTTATATTACAACTACTGTGATTACACGCGTCAACTCTGTACCTATATATTTAGCTATCATCGATCCAATACATAGCAACCAACAGGGCCCACCGGACAAAGTAACAAAATTTATCTAACAACTGTTAGACTCACCTCTTTTGGATGGTCTGTCCTTAACTATCTGTTAAATACGGTCACTGATCCTAATGGTTTTGCGGGCTTACCAATAACCAATCTGTATTCAAACATATATTGCTTTCCGCGTGTAATCATGATTTTAGTCTTACCTATGACAAAGCCCTACACATTGGAATTTTAGACTAAATTAGCTGGGGTCAATAGCTAAAGTATAGGGCGCAACCCTATACCAGTCCCATCTGGTATTCTAATTTCTGAGTCATTTACTTAGGGATAACTCCCCTTAAATTTTCCTTGAAAAACTCTTTCAAATTGAAATAAATCATTAAATCATACTTACACTAGGAAAATACATATTCTCAATGCTTTACTCAAAATCACCGACCCATGTTATATATATTATATATGTATGTATGTGTGTGTGTATGTGTGTATTTATGTATGTATGTATGTATATGTATGTATGTATGCGTGTAGGAATGTATGTATGTATATTTTACTCAACCCCTTATTGACGAAAACATTTACCCCTTTCAAAACCATTAAACCTTGTCTTTCGAAAACATTGAAAAATCTGTTCCTTTCTTTTTCTTGAAAGCTTCAAAACAATAGACATCCCTCTTTAAAACCTTTAAACATTGCCTTTCAAAAACAGTGAAATAACTCTTCCATTCTTTTCATTAAAAGCTTTGAAAACAAAGGTAAAACCTTCCCCTTCGACCCCTTCGAAACCCTTCATTAAAACTCTTTCGAAAACATTAAAACACTAAACCTTTCGAAAGTCTTTGGATTCAATTTAAAACATGTGGAACTTTTCAAAACTATTCAAAGTTTACTTCTTCGAAACCTTTAAAAACTATCTCAGTTGAAACCTTTTAAATTATGCCTTCAAGTAGAGCAAAAGGATTAGAAGCTCATTGAAGTTGAAAGCACTACTTTCGAAACAATTAAAACTATTTCTTTCGAAACCATTTGGGTTATACTTCAAATATAGAAAAAGGGTCTTTAAAACATTTAAGTTGAAAGCTTCTGTTTCGAAACCATTTCCTAAGTAAAGAAGTGTTGGTATCGAAACAATCCCTCAGAAAGCGTTGGAGAAGTGGCTAATTTTTAAAACTAAGTATACCTTCTGAAACCATTGACTTCGAAAGGTAGAAAGGTGGCAGCTAGAGGTTTCGGCTTAAGCTAACTGAGTCGAAAGTCATTTAGTTGAAAGCAAACAGGTGCATTTTAACTTAAAAAAAAGTGACGCTTCAACCCCTTCGGAACCTTTAGTTTTAACCTCATACCTTTCGCCTTCTATCCACTTCGCTATGTACCAATTTCTTAACATCAAAGGAATTGGTTTCGATGGAGTTATGGGCAGAGGACTTTGTTGAAAGCCAACAAAGGCGGAAGTAGGTGTGAAAGCAATAAAACAGTTAAAAAAGTCTGAAACAAATAGTTCTTTTCACCTAGCCTGTTTATATGTAAAAAAATTATGGTTGCCTCTTTTCTTTACCACTAAAAAGTGTTGCACATTTCAAAGCTAATTAATTAATTTAAATTATTTGCAAACACCCTTCTGCTTAATTAAATATATAAAACATTTAAGTCTCATACCATATATAATTTTGTATATTCATCAAAACACTTATAAAAATTCTATAAATATTCCAAAAAGTCCTTTTCGTTATGTTTTCTAACACGTATAAATTTCGGACCAAAATAATTATTTATTTTGCTGTAAATAATTTATTACCCAATAAATCATTTTCTTCATTAGAAAATTAATATAAAATCCACTATAATTCAAAAAATTATGAAAATTGAAACCAGTCTCTAAAATATCATTTTTGATCTACATTAAAATTTGCAAGGCATTTGGATGTCATTTAATAGGGTTTTCACATCAAACATATCATAAAAACTAATATGAACATGTATCAATGATCAACAAGTATATATAAACTTCCAATCATCAAAACATGGCATTATTATGCAAAATCATTTCAGTTTACCCTTAAATCTGAAAAATAAAAGAAAAATAGGATGTAGTAATCATTGACCTTAGCTTTGTGATTAAAGATATGAGATTTGATGTTGAATAAGTTGATTTACTTCTTCTTCGTGAAATCCTAGCTTTATCTTCTCTTGAGATTGAAAATGGTGGCCGACCTTAGAATATTTTTTCTTGAGAAAAATGAAATGAACGTATGTTTGAATTCCTAATGGTTTTGGGTATAAGTTGTATCATTTTTCTATTTTTCCCTTCCTTATTTCCAAACACTTTTATTCATGTTATCTTGTTTTGATTTACATTTAACATGGCACGGCTACCCTTGGTTAAACCAAAGCCTATTACATTAATTTATTTTATTTAGCTTATTTAATATTCTAAATAATGTTACTAAAAATATGGGGTGTTACAATCTCCCCTCCTTAAAGAATTTCGTCCTTGAAATTACGATAAGGAACACATTAAACAATCAAAGGTAAAACATACCCTCAAAACAAGTTAGGATAAGTGTCTATAGTTTTACTCTTAGTCTCCCAATTACAGTCTCTAGCATCGTCACTCCACCAGACTTTCACCAATCTGACTATCTTGTTCCTCAACTTCTTCTCATCTCTTGTTACTATCCAGATAGGCTTCCTAACTATAGTCATGTCTAGTTCCACTAATAAGTCCTCTAATACGGTCAGTGCTATAGTAATGTCTGGATCCCTAACACATTTCCTTAGATGAGATACATGAAAAACATTATGGACTCCTATTAATCTACTCGGTAACTCTACTCTATACGTGAGTTTCTTCCTTACTATTGTTATATCTATTTCCACTACTAAGTCCTCTAATACAGTCGGTGCTATAGTAGTGTCTGGATCCCTAACACATTTACTTAGATGAGATACATGAAAAACATCGTGGACTCCTATTAATCTACTCGGTAACTCTACTCTATACGTGAGTTTTCAGATCCTTTCTAAAAGAGGAACGGTCCTACAAACCATGATGCTAACTTCCCTGTCTTTTCTAATATGATAACACCTTTCATTGGCGATACTTTGACGAAAACATGATCTCCAATAGAGAACTCCAAATAAGAGCAGGGAGAGATGATTATGTTAGAGTATGCTACAAGATTTGAGGAGTTGGCAAGATATGGTCATGTCATTATAGATACCATGATTAAGAGAAATGAGAAGTTCATTATGGGGTTGAACTTAAATTGTCCAAGGCTATATAACCTCATATCAGGGATCCTTGTGATGTTATAGTAGAGATGGCTCTAAGGCACGATAAAATTATTGCATTTGTGAAGAAGAAAAAGGCGAAAGAGGTCCAAGTAGGGCAGAGTCAGAAAAGGAAGTTTTTTCCTAAGAAGGGAGCCCAAAAAGGTGGAGTCATGAAGAAGGAAAAGTCAGAAGTTGTCTGTTCTAAGTGCGATAAGAAAGGGCACTTTGTGAATGAATGTCATTTCTGGAAGAAGGAAGGAAAGTTTCTTAGCCAGGTAGTTTCTGAGAAAGGGTTATCAGTGGATCCAGCTAAGATCGAGGTCATGAATAGTTGAAAGAGACCAGAAACAATGAATGAGATAAGAAGATTTCTAGGATTGGTTGGTTACTATCGGAGGTTTATTAAGGATTTTTCTTAGATTGTGACACTAATGACTAAGCTAACTTCAAAGGATGTGAAGTTCATTTCGACCGATAAGTGCGAGGAGGCATTCCAGAAGCTGAAACACTTATTAACTAATGCACCTATGTTGGTTATTCCAGAGGGAAATCATGATTTGGTGGTATACACGGATGCATGTGGGACTGGGTTAGGAGTTATGTTAATGCAAAGGGGTAGAGTAATTTCCTATGCTTCTGGACAGCTTAGACCGCACGAAGTTAGATACCCAACCCATGACTTGGAGTTAGCTGCGATAATTTTTATGCTGAATTTGCGGAGAGAAAATATTTGTTCTCTCAGAAGGAGCAGAACATGAGCCAGCGGAGGTGGTTAGATGTAACATCCCCCTACTTGGAGACCCAAAATTAACGGCTATGGATGCTGCAGTCATCCATAGTTATAAATCCTGGGTGACCAATACGACGGTGTTGGATTCATTAATACATAGAAACACATGAATATGGAAAATTTTAAACTTCGAACAGAAACACAGTTCAAAATATTTCCAATTCATTACATAATCCCAAATTCGCAAACCATGTTCAGAGAAAATATATTTATTACAGCATACATCCAAGAGCGACATATGATGATACCTCCATGGACGATCAGAGTATATGCAGACAATATAAAAACTTTTCCATTATAAACAACACAGCGGAATCAAAAAGAAAAGAGGACTCTAAATTGCTATCATGCCTTCTACACGTCTCCGGAAGCTTATTCACCTTAAGAGGTATCTGAAAAGCTCAACTCTCAAACTACTCAAAATTAATTGAGTACCCGAAAGTTTAAGGGAACGTAAACTTTAAGTCAGACATAAAGCTTGGTATCAATAATCTATCATCTCAAATCATTTAGATGTCTAGTGAGACCACGTCACTTAATGGGATGGGTTTTCCCTTTACTAATATCTCAAAACCTTTATAAAACCATATATTGTGCTCCTGCATCTACAATGGTTAAAATAATTCAAAATAATATAATATGATGATATGCAAAACAAATGAATCAATTCTAGATTACCCACCCTCATTCATTTTTAGACCATCTGTCTCAATTATAGTTTCTAGGATTACTATTAACCTATTAGTTTTCATGGGTTGACCAATAACCAGTAAAACATTAAGGACTCCCTGTCAAATTGCATAGTTTTCTTGGGATCACTAAAACCCTATTGGTAACTCCAATATCTTGCTCTTATCCTAGTTTTCATGGGTTGACTAGGAACCTATTGGTAACCCTAATATCCTTTCTTCTTCCCAAGTTTTCTTGGGTTGATTATGAACCTATTGAAATCTGTCAATATTCCAATCCGGATATAGTTTTCATGGGCTAACTATAAACCTACTGGCCCCTACTAGTATCCAATGATAGTTTTCATGGGCTTACTATGAACCTGTCTTTCTAATATCTTCCTTTATACATAGTTTTAATGGGATAACTATGAACATATTGGTCCCTGCTAATATCTTTTTCTATACACAGTTTTCATGGGCTTACTAAGAACCTATTAGCCCCTGCCTATATCTTTCTTTTATATTTTAGCATCCTATATTCTGGTCTTCCTGACCTCTTGGATGCAATTCTACTCATTGAGGAGTTTAATCAATTTATATTCACTACTGGGTTAACCTATCTGATTCTTCTACCCTTTTTACCCCAAAGTGCAGTTATGGGTCCACCATAAAGTGAATATATTCATATTTGAAAACGAAAACATATCAACATAGCAATATCACTCCTGTGGGCTTAATATAAAACATGGTTTATACCTCTAACCTTTTATTTTATCATAGAAAGCTTCTTCTCAAAACCATTATAAAAAATCCTTTAATTTAGCCATTGGTTTTTCCTTTAATAATAGTGTTTTGGCTATAAAACCTTTCGATACCTTCGAAACCTAGCTTTCGACTTCATAGAATGACCTCCTTCGAAAGCACTCAAAAACATTAGGCTCCTACCTTTTAATACTTTAAATTCTACCTTTCTAAACCTTTCGATTATATTAAAGTATTAGCATTTAACTTTAGAAGCATAGCTTCAAAACCAGGTGAAATACCCTTTTCAACACTAATGGAAGTTACCCTTCTGAAATCATTGATAGTCCCCCTTTTGAAAGCACTGGATTCATAGTTAAAACATTATTTGGGTCAAAGTGAATATAGGTGAAAGCAACTCATTCGAAACCATTCTTTATCATTTAAAATATTAGGGAAAACCTGATGGCGTCGGCGCCATCTCTTTCAAAAGCATAAAACATCTGGGTAAAATAGTGGAAGGTTGGCTTCGAAACACCTTTCGAAACCATTGCCATCGAAACCCCTAACCCCTTTCGAAAGCTATAAGAGGTGGCTCTAACTTATAAAACAACGTATCCTTTCGACAGCATTGATGTCTTCAGCACCATTGAAAGGTTAAAGAACGGCAATAGGATTTCGACCAGGTCAGAACACCTTCTTTCAAAACATTCTTTCATTGGTAAGGAACCCAGTCGAAAGCAATCTTAAGTTAATAACCCTTTAAAACCTTTATAAAACCTATTTCAAAACAATATGCTTCAACTCCATCGAAGGCTAAAACAAAACAGAGATAGGCGCTTTTCATCTTAAAAAAACCAATGTTTCGACTGCTTTGAAAACTATACTTTCGACACTTAACCTTTCATCTATCTCCAATCCATTGTGTACCATCATGGTGATAACTTGTGTATTCGTTTTAGCATAATTGTTTTGACAAGGATGAAGGCAGAAGCTTCTGTATCGAAAGGTGCTTTCCAAAGTAGGTGGAGCCTATTTTCTGGGTAAACCTGGGTAAGTTCATTTTAAAGTGAACTTTTCTCTAACTAACCTGCAACGTGTCAACTACAGATTGGTTTCCTTAACTTTTTCAAATTCTTTTTCAAAAGTAACTATCGTCAATTTAGATCTAAACCATGGTTAAGTAAATCAATTATGCCATTCCATTAAGTAAAACCAATTTTGCTAAAATAATTTATTTTGCATAGCAAATCACTTTGCAAAAATCCCCAAAAATTCTAGAAATTCACTTTAATCATGTTTTCTAACGTATCAAAATTCCAGACCCAAATTCTCAATATATTTTCCAAAATAAATTTATAATCCCAAATAACCATATTTTTCCTTTGAAAATTCATTATAATCTTTCCATAGCTTGGAAAATTATCAAACTTGAAACCAAACTCCAAAATCATGTTTCTCATAACATGAAAATTTTCCATAGCATTTAAATATCAATAAATCTTGGTTTTACCTTAAAACCGTACATAATCTCTTTTAAACAATCTTGTTTAAATCATATAAATTATAATTCAAGCATATCATCATCCAACATATCATAAAAATGAATTTATCCCTTAAATCCGAAACATAAGATTTAAACAAAATAGAGATGGAATTATTATTCACCTTAATCTAGATAAAGAGATTAAATATAGATTGATTTCCCATAAGCTTGATTATCTAGCTTTTAATTTGTATTTCTCTTGCTTAATGGCCGGCCGTTCCTTTCTCTTTTGATTTGCGTTTGCAAAAAAATGACATGAATAAGGGATGAAATGGTAGGAACGAAATATATAAGAGTAAAGGTCATTGGGCAGCAAATTCCTAATATATCCTTATGTAATTTAATTAACCCAAAACCATTCTTAAGCCCATTAATTAGTTTATTAGGCATGGTCTTAATTAATTAAATCAAGTCTCAATCCCCTTATCACTTAACATTTACATTATTCTATTTAATTTACCTAATTGAATCTCCTGAACAATTTTATCAAAAATTAAGGGTGTTACATTAGAGTTCATAGTGTTTATGATTTCGGTATTGAGTACACACCAGGGATAGGCAACAAGGTTACAGATGCACATAGCAAAAAACATCAGAATGTTGTGTTAGCGACGATAGCGAGTGGAAAGATTTAGAAGCATTAGCGACTTGAAAAGTACAGTGGAGAACTAAGAGTAGTTCAAGTATAGAAACTACTTTGTTATCATGTTTGGAATGACCGGTTATGATCGAAAAGGTTGCTTCTAAACAGCCAGAGGATCCAGTGTTGGCTCAACGGATCAGAAAGCTGAGAGATGGAACGGAGAGCAATGACTTAAAGGATTTTAGTCTTGACTGGAATGGGTGGTTGAGAAAGAAAGGAAGATTGTGTGTTCCGAATGTGGAAGACATTAGGAAGGAAGTTTTGGAGAAATGCCATCGCTCAAAATTCACTAACCATCCGGGAGGAATTAAGATGTATCAGGACATGAAGAGACGTTTCTTCTGGGAAGGTATGAAGAGGGATGTAGGCTAATGGGTAAAGAAGTGTTTGAATTGCCAATAGGTAAAACTAGAACATCAAAAGCCAAGTGAGTTGCTTCAGCCTTTGGACATTCCAGTATCGAAGTGGGTTTCTAATACTATGGATTTCATTGACGGGTTGCCAAGGTCTAATAGAGGAAATGAAAGCATATGGGTCATTGTAGATAGGTTGACCAAGAGTTCCTTTTTTTCCAATTAAGTCAACCAGAATGGCACCAATTTTAGCAAAGTTGTTTATAAAGAATGTAGTTATACAACATGGGATTCCTAGTAGTATAGTGAGTGATTGAGATTCTTTATTCACTAGCGTTCTGCAAGATTCTACAGGATACCTTAGGTACCAAGCTCAAGGTAAGTACCTATTACCATCCACAAACTAACGGGCAAATAAAGAGAGCTAACAAAGTCTTGGAGGATTTTTTACGAGCTTGTGTGCTAGATTTTTGGGGATCATGGAGAGACCATCTACATCTAGTCGAGTTTTCGTATATTAACAGTTATCAGGCTAGTATAGGGACGGCACCATTTGAAGTTTTCTATGGAAGGCCATGAAAATCTCCATTTTGTTGGTTAGAGACTGGGGGAAGGCTGGCTCATGGTCTGGATTTTGTTAGAGCAGCTGCAAAAACGGTTGAGTTAATTCGAACTTGAATGAAGGAAGCTCAATCTAGGCATAACAGTTATGCGGATAAAAGATGGAAAGACATAATTTTCTGTTGGAGAGCATGTTTTCATTAAGGTATCGTCGATGAAGGGTGCGATTCGATTTGGAAAATCAGGGAAATTAGCAGCGAGGTTCGTTGGACCATTTCCTATCATTAAGAGTATCGAGAAACTCGCATATAGAGTAGAGTTACTGAGCAGTTAGGCAGGAGCCCACGATGTTTTCCATGTTACTCATTTGAGGAAGTGTATTCGAGATCCGGATACTACTGTGTCACCGACTGTGTTCGATGACTTAGTCGTAGAGCTAAATTTGACTATAGTTAGAAAGCAAGTTCGCATAGTCGCAAGAGATGAGAAGAGGCTTAGGAACAAGACAGTCAGATTAGTTAAAGTCCAATGGAGTAACGACGAGAAAGGCTGTATTTGGGAGGCTGAGAATAGGATGATAGTACTTATCCTGATTTATTTGATGGTATATTTTACCTTTGATTGTTTTGATATGTACCTTATCATAATTTTGACGACGAAATTCTTTAAGGAGGGGTGTCTGTAACACCCCATATTTTTAGTAACTTTATTAAGGATATTTAGTTAGATAAATAAAATAAAGTAATGTAAGATGATTAATGGATTGAGATTTGTCATTAAATGAGACGTAGGCATGCCATGTTAAACAAGTGAACTAAAGATTAAAAAGAAAATAAAAGTGTTAGGAAATATGCAAGGGAAAAATAGGAACAAGGCACATCACTATTCCCTAAACCCTTAACCCCTCAACACTCACGTTCATTCTATTTTCACAAAAAAAAAATAGAGCTAAGGTCAGCTACCATTAGGAAGAGCAAGGAAAAAGAATTCAAGAGGAAGAATCAAATCACTTAATCAAGAACAAATCTCACATCCTTAATCAAAAAGCTAAGGTGAAAAATGACTGCATTTCAAGTTTTTAATGGTTTTCGATTTTAGTATGAAATCTGAATTATTTGCAAATGTTTTTGTCATGTTTTGGACGATAAAATGTATATCTATATGTTGTTTACGATTTACGCTAATTCACATAGATTTTGTGACATGTTTTAATATGAAAACCCTATTATATGACATCCAATTGTCTTATGAACTTAAATTTAGATTAGAAACAATAATCTAGAAATGGGTTTCAATTTTTATAATTTTTTGAATTAAGGTGTATTTCATATAAAGTTTCTAGTAAAGAAAATGCTATTTTGGGTTTAAAATTAATCCCGGCCAAATTATATTAGCTTAGGGCCTGAAATTTATGTATGTTAGAAAACATATTAAAAATGATTTTTTGAAAATTTTGTAGAATTTTTCTAAGTGTTTTAATGGATATATATAATTACTTAAGGCATGGGACTTAAATGTTTTATATATTTATAAAAAGGAGAAAGGACATTTTGTAAATAATTCAAATTCTTATACCTGAAAATCGACAGTACATTTAGAAAATAAAATTTTGCAATCAATCATAATTCGACAAACAAGGCAAGTTAGGTATAAAGAAATAGTTTAAAAGGTCAAATCTACATGCTTTTTCCTGTTTCAATGCTTTCGGCACCAAGCTTCCGACTCCTTACCTCTGCCTCCGGCTCCTCGAAACTAATGCACGTGGTATTAGATACCTGATACGTAGTGAATTGGACAAAGGCGGATAGTATTGGGTCAAAACCAGGGGTTCCACAGGGGTCAAAATGCTACTTTTCTTTTGATAAAAATGTGCTTATTTTGCTTTCGACTGAATAGCTTTCTACTTGGTCTGCTTTCGACTGGGTTAATGAATTAAAAAAGAATGTTTTTAAGAAGCCTTTGTTTTTAAGTACCTTCTTTCGACTAGGTCCAAGCCCTTGACTGCGGCTTTTTCTATTTCGATCCAGATTGGTTTCGAAAGGGTTACCTTGTTTTAAAAAAAAAGAACCCAAGCCACTTAAATGTTTTGATGACCCTTTTGCTCTATAAAAGGTAGAACACAAATGGTTTTGAAAGAGATAGTTTTAATGGTTTCAAAAGGTGTTTCCATATGTTATAAATTGAACCCAAATGCTTTCGAAAGGCTTGATGTTTTGATGCTTTCAAAAGGTTTTAAAAAAAGATTTCTAAAAGGAAAGGTTTTCCAATGGTTTTGAAAGGTCTAAAAGGGAAGGTTTTCCAATGGTTTCAAAAGGAAATGTTTGAGTGTTTTAAAGAAGATGTCTAAGGTTTTAAAGCTTTCGAAGGAGATGTTTTCAATGCTTTCGAAAAGGATAAATATGAATGGTTTCGAAAGGTATGATTTCGAAAGGTATGTTTTGGCCTTCGGCCAAAGGATTTCCTTGTATTGAAAGGGATA
Organism: Allium cepa; assembly: GCA_030765085.1. Classification (NCBI taxonomy): domain Eukaryota; kingdom Viridiplantae; phylum Streptophyta; class Magnoliopsida; order Asparagales; family Amaryllidaceae; genus Allium; species Allium cepa. The sequence goes on from CM060938.1 coordinate 521,790,849, forward strand.
CTTTTAAAGGATCCAAAAGGGGTACTTTCGAAAGTTTAAACGATTTTATCAATAAGGTTTTGTGTAAAGAATATGTAACATGTCAAGGTGATTTAAGAAAATCAAAGAGTATATATAAATAATTTCCTTGTATACGTATGATTTAAAGGTTTAAATTATTTTGAAAAGGTTTTCAAGGAAAAGTTTAAAGGGTAGTTAACCCTAAGAAAATGACTCAGATTAGAGGACCAGATGGACCGGTGTAGGGTCGCGCCCTATACTTTTTAGCTATCAGCCCCTAGCTAATTTAGTCCAAAATTCTAGAGTATGGCGCTTTGTCACAAGTAAGACTAAAATTTTGTTACATACAGAAAGGAATCCAAAAAGAAAAGATTGGTTATAGGTTAGCCCACAAAACAATTAGGATCAGTTAGACCTAGTGAAGCAAGTAAGGACAAACCGTCCAGAAGAGTTGTATCTTACAGATGTAAGATTTTTATGTTTTCTGGTAGGCCCAATAAGTAGTTAGCCAAACAAAACTACAGTGTATGGACAGATAGTCCATATGATAACTGATATGTACATATAAATGAAATTTCTTTACTAACCAGTTTTGGTTGTAGGAATATAATTTACAAAAGATATGTTTTAAAAGGATACTAGTGAGGGGAAACCCTTTTAGCTAAGCGGTGTAGTCTCGCTTAATATCAGATAACCGTGATGTATAGTATTATTCACACCAAGCTTTATGTCTAACTAGAAGTTTATTTTTCCTTAAACTCTCGGGTGCTCAAAATTTATTTGAGTAGGCTGAGGGTTGAAGTTTACAGGCTTTAGTAGGTTGGCGAATAAAGCTTCCAGTGATGAGCAGGCGGATGACGGATAGCTAATTAGGAGTTGCTGTTATATTTCGAATTGATTCCGCTTACTTGTATATATATAGTACTCTGGTCAACCAAAAGGGCATCCTCATATATCGCTCTTAGCGTATTTATGTAATAACTACACTTTATCTAAACCTGGGAAATGATTGTGGGATTATGTAATTTGAATATGGAACATACTTTGGAAATGTAATCAGTAAAATGATGTTTTTTGAAATCTGTGACTTTGTTTCATATTCATGTGCTTCTGATATTATGGATACCATTAATATAGCCGTATTTAGTCCCTAGAAGTTAATATTATGGATAATTGCAGCATCTGTAGCGCTTAGCTTTGGGCCTCTAGACAGGAGATGTTACATCCCAATTAAATCTGGACGGAGCCTATTATTAATAAAAGCCAGCGGTTTCTCCAAAATAGAACCACTGGGGAATAATAATAATGTATAAGTAATTGATAGTTATAATATATAGAACGATAAATTATATACATCTAATTAAATTTGAAATTGGAAAATATACTTAATAAACAATATAAGAAATAATAAAATTTGAATGGATGCTTGTTTTTCTGAATAATTGAATATGGTCTGATGATTGTTTTGAATGCAAATGGTTGATAATGGATGTGTATAAATATATAACATCATAAGTTAATATTTTTATATAAGCAGGCAAATGATTGAGAAATTATGAATATTATTTTCTAAAGTGATTGGAAAATGTTAATGGTTTATTCAATGTTAATTTTTCCATTGAGTGGTTTATGAATTTTGGTCGATAAGAGTAGCTAACGTATTGACAGGGATTTCTAAACACTTAAATGAGATAGATGTTTGCACCAAAATTGGGCAACACCCTTTGGGAGTTTTTGAAGAGGTAATAAATGAAAAACTTGAAGTGAAAATAAGGACTATCTAACAAAAACTCCAAGTCACAGAAAAGTAAATTGCACAGAAGACAAGGATTTAGAGTGGTTCGGCTATGCGCCTACATCCACTATGAAGTTTTATCACTTTATTCCTTAATGCTTGAAGATTACAAGTGTTTTTAAGCAAATTACAGCAGTAGATGGACTTAAATTCGAAATTAGCAGCCAAGGAGGTGGTATGGAGTGATTCTGGCAGCGTTTAGGCTTATTCTGCTTCTCTAAATTCTCCAACCCCTTTTCTGAATGACCAGGGGCTCTATTTATAGGTGTGGAAGGCCAAAATCCCGCCTAAAACTCAGGGAGGTTGCCTGGCACGTGAGGGGGGCCCATAAGCCCGCGTTCTCGGAGTCTGTGCCCAGTTTGGGATCGATTCGAAGTGAACTTCGAATTGATCAAAAATGCATTCAATCGAGGCGAAATTTGGTGTGGACATTCTTCAACATGTATGCAAGCTTCTGTGAAAATCTCATGGCATTTAGATCATGGGATTGAGAGATATGATCGATTTAAGATTGCATCTTCGTGTACCCTGTTTGCTTCGACTCCACTTATTGATTCATTCGAATCCATATGGTTCGAATCCATATGGTTCGAATCCATGTTTTTGTATGCGAAGGCAGTGACGTGGTGTACTGTGTGGATGGATTCGAAGCCGATGGATGCGAAGCCGATGGAGTCGAAGTTAATGGGTTCGAAGTATGTACTGGCTGATGGATTCGAGGTTAGGTGAAGTCGTCGATTCGAAGCGTATTCACCTCCGATGGATTCGAAGGGAGGCACGCCCCTGATGGATTCGAAGTAGGGAGTGCTTTAGATGGATTCGAAGTGAAGGCTTGCTTGATGGACTCGAAGCAAATGCACTTCTCATGGGTTCGAGGCGACATGCGTCTTGATGGATTCGAAGGAAGGTCAGGGGATGGTTTTGAATTACGTGGGTTCGAACTCGAATCAACGTGGAGGTGATGGGTTCGAACCAAGCAACATTCCTCTCTTTCAATCTTGAAGCCATCATAACTTGAGCATACGACCTCGGATTGACTTGAAACTTGAAATGCTGGTTCCTATGACTTTGCTCATCATGTCTTGTCGATTTTGGCCAAATCTGGGCTCGGACAATATTCATCGTTATCCATAGCGAAGGGGGGTGCGATCAATCTCTGAGGTGAACTGTCTTCTGTTTTTGACCAGTCTTTTGATATCACGGCTTTGCCAAAAAGCGGGATAACATTTTTTCCCCCAAAGTATGTATTGTGGGAACATGACGTGCTTTGAATAGTCGCCATCTCTTTCTGAAAAACCATTGCTCTCTTTTCGCTGAGGCTCATACGCCGTATTGTTGTAACTTTGCCTTGATATGATTGATTGCTGTATAATTGCGCTTAGTCGTTGGCTGTTGTAGTCGTAACAGGATGAGTGTTTGATCCCTGTAAATGTTTAAAATCGAATGTTAGTTTGATATGTGTGCATATGTATTAGTTTGATCCCTATTAATGTCGTGCGTTCACGAGTTATGTTGGTTCTTGTTTGCTGTTGAATTCCGTATCGATTTTCTCCTGAATCAATTTAAGATTCAAGTCAAAGTATTGCTTTTATGGTTGTCTATGATTATCCTTTTGTATCGATCCTCTCCTGAATCGTTATATGAGGTAGACGAGTAGTTTTTTACATTTGAGGCGATCTCGTCCGTTTTCATCAGTGGCCTTCGATGGATTCGAAGTTATGTTTGCGTAAATAGGTGGATTTCGAATCGATGGCCCGATGGACCTCGTTCTTCGAATCGATTGGACCTTCGATCCAGCCCTTGCTCATGTGCTTCTTCGAATCGATGATGCCTCTTATCGATGCTGCCTTGCTGGATTCGAAGCTTAGGGGGTGGAGTCGGAGCTGTGATTGATTCGAAGCAGTGATGGACTCGAAGCTGTGATGGATTCGAAGCAGTGATGGACTCGAATCTGTGATGGATTCGAAGCAGTGATGGACTCGAATCTTAGAAAGGATTCGAAAGTAGTTGTTCGAATCGATGGGGTTGTGACCTGTGGTAAGCGGTCAATATGACCGAGAGTTGAAGCGCCACTAATCCCCCTTGGAATCCATATAAATACACGAGGCCGACTCCATTTTCTCTTTTTTACCATTGCTTTAGCTGCTTCTTTGAATCGATCTCAGAGCCAAATCAAACGTTCTTTTCCACGAGTCGATCAAATTCCTCCAAGCTTCTATTTGCAATCGAACCAAGCCAGGTAACCAAGGGATTGATTCGAGTTGAAAATGATAACACTGCAATTTTTTGGCATTGATTCAACACTTTCTTCTGGAAATCTTGAAGTGTGATAAGATATGAACAAAGTGGGTCGACTCGATGGAACTGAGGAATGAAAACATTCGAGTCGTATCATTCAGAGTATTGTCTTTCACTGTTTCGCATGGATCCAGGGGTGAGCGATTCAAGTTGGCTTCGAATGTGTGGCTTCGAATCGATGATTGCAGATGAACAAGAAAAAGGCTTGCGGTGATCGATTTGAAACAGCAATATTCCGATCGATTCGAAGCGATGATACGTTGATCGATTCGAAGGAGTTTAACTTCGATCGATTCGAAGTCAGGTGGAGTTCCATGGATTCGAACTGCTCTTGATGGATTCGAAGGAGTTCGACTTCGATCGGTTCGAAGTTAGGTGGGGCTCCATGGGTTCGAACTGCCTCTCTGTTCCCAGGTCTCATCGAGTCGAACTACGTGGCATTGGGGCGCGCCGATTCAAAGTTTATCGATTCGACTCGTGTCGAATCGAGTCGATCGATTCGAACGTTCTCGCTTCTGGAACTTCCACTCCTTTGATTTGTTCCAATATCTGAACTACGACCAACTTTAAATTGAACTCTGACGAACTCACTAAATTTTTTAGCATATTTGATTCCGACGAGCTTCGGCCTTGCATGATCAAAGTTGACCTGACCTGTCTTTTGGAGCTCGTCGATGGCACCTTGACTTAAACACATATAACGAATTCATACTTGAATTGGTCAGTAGCATCTGAGTGACGTGAAAGTGACGGTCAGCGATGACGGTCGTTTTCGTTTTCCAATTCCAATGTTTCGTCGTTCGGACACCGTGTTCCAATCTTGTAAAATTTGCTTTAGTTGTGCACTTGCACTGCACGGCATATTCATATACTTCACACCGGGGAATATACGGGCTTTCCTTGTATTTTAACGCTGCTTTCTCGTGAGTTAGTTAATTATGGAGTCTTCGGGTTCTGAACAACAAGAGTTACAATGCTTGCCTCCTCCAGTGCTAGAAATTCCAGAGATCCTTCCCGAAGTAATAGATCCTGCTCCGGACGAATTGCCGGAGGCCTTACTTATCGAAGATCCCATAGACTCCGTCCGATCCAATATTTCTGGAGCATTATTGGGTCGGATATGTTCGAAACATAACTTATCTCCGGATGACGTTTTGCTACCGGGAATTGATGATAGACCTCACAATCCACCCGAAGGCTACACTGCTTTTTATCGCCATGCCTGTGCGGCTGGAACTCTCCCCCCGTTTAACCAATATATCAGGGAGATGCTATCATTCATTGGAATTGCTCTCGCACAACTTCATCCCAACGGGCACGCGTTGCTGAACAGTGTTTTCATTTTATTCATGGATCGCCTTTTTCGTCCGCCTAGGCCAGCTGAGATTAGACATATATTCAATTTCAAGAGCAGGGGTGATAGTCCGTCTTTCACCTTTCTGGAGGCAGTTAGAAACTGCCAGATTGTGACGGGAGCCTGGACCAGACTTAGTTACTTTAAGAATGAATGGTTTTTTGTCCGATGCCCCCCAGGATTCGCTAGGCGATGGCTGTCCAGACGTGAGTGCCGTAAAACATGTAAGCCTTCTTTAATAGTCGTTGTTGACACTCGAACTGACGTCAGGCGTTTTTCTTACAGCTATCATATCAAGGCCAGACGGTGGTCGATACAGAAACGTCATCCGAAGTTTACAAGAGATCCCGTGTGATTTGCGGAACATTGACTTGGTCTTAACTGATGATAACTTAAGGATGTTGGGTTTAATCGAGACGAACCAGAGAATTGTCATTGAGGGGTTGGCGAAATCGGCTCCGAAGGAAAAGAGGAAAACTGGTGTAGTGATAAGAGAAATAAGCGATGATGAGAGGACGCCTACTGACACCGGGCTAGCGGCTGACCTTCCCCGAGCAGGAAAAAAGCGGAAAGGCAAGGCTGTTGTTCCTAAATTTAAGAGACGGAAGTCTGTAGTCGTGTCTCGCTTGATCCCTGGAATTATTTCTTCTGACTCCGCTCTTTGTCAACCAGGAAACATTTTCATAGGACTGGATGACGTTCCCATCCCGGAATGCGTTTCTCTTTATCACAAGTCCGGGTTGGTTGAGCTCCGGGAAGCGTTAGACATAAGCGAGCTTTTACCTGTTAGTGCAGTCGATACTTCTGGTTGGTCGGGGGCTTTGCGCATTTGCATACACTTTCATAACACTACATGACTGCTTCTCATGCCATATCGATTTTGCCTGGTACTTAACTGAACCGCATCTCTTTTCCAGGTAATATGGCTGGCCGTCAGTCTACATTGGACAAACTCCGGAGTGCATCATCCATCAGCTTATTACGAATCTCGACGTGGAGACTCCGATCGTGATCGCGACCGGAGGCATCATGGCCAGGAGTATCATGCAAAGGATCATCACCGCGGTTACTCTAGCCAGGAACGATCGGACAGAGATCGTAGGCATCGCTCCTCTTCTCGATCTCCACCGCCATCCCGAAGTCATGTCCAGGTATCCGATCCTCTGCGACATCAACCGTCTTCGCAAGTTTCGAGGCTCGAGCCACATCGTCCTCGAACTGAGGTTGCAACGTCCACGTCCGCTGAGGAGACCCTTATTGAGTCTTCTGGCGAAGGGGCTATCAGGCTTGCTCAATTGAGGAAGGATTTTCCAGAGATTTGCTTTGACGCTTGTATTTTTCCTCCCAATCTTAAAAGAATTCCCGAAGATGCTGCGACCACGGCGCTCAGCTATACCCGTGATTTTTATGCTCAGTACAAAGAATGGTACAGGGCGGCTGTTAAGGCTTCCAAAGCTGCCTTCGACCGGGCCCAAACCATCGAGAAGCTGGAAGCGAACTTGGCTCAAAAGAGTCGCATTGTCGACGTACTCCAATCTGAGGCGGAATCTTCCCGCAAGGCCGAGGTCGAGTCGTTAAAAAAGGTTGATGAGACATTAGTTGAGATGGCGAAGATGCAACAGGCACATTGTACTTTAGTTGAAGACTTAGGCCATCGATACAAGAATGTTGAAGCTGAGCGGGATGCGGCAGTCAAGGAACTAGAGGAGTTAAAGGCTAAGTTTGCTGACATGAATAAAGAAAAAGATGATGCGAACATGGCCGCGCAAGAAGCGTGTGAGCAGGCTGTATCTTTTCGAGCTGAGCGTGATGCGGCAATTGCAAGGGTTAAGGAGGTTGAATCGGAGGTGGAGGAGAGAGTCCAAGCAGAGAGGTTCAAGATGGAGGCCGAATTCGACGATCTCTTGGACACATATAATGCCAATGTATTAGAACATAGAAATCTCTCCTGGCTAGGGGATTACTCGATGCCTCTCTACAATGCTTGGAAGAAATTAGTGGAAAATAAGAGGATGTCTTGTCCGGATGGGGTATTAGATGAGTTTGAGCTTGAGTCACGTCTGCTCAGCGAGGATGAGAGGAGAACCCTTCATGAAGCAGTAATTTTTGTTGAAAAAGAAAGACTTGGCGTCCATCAAACGGAGGTCGGCAAAGGTTCAGGTATTATGCATCATAGCGAGAATACTGAAGTCCCTGTTTCGACTTCGTCCGCAGCTGTTGCTGCGGTTGATCCACAAGCCATTCCAGCCTACAATCCGGACCAACCGGAACTGTCTTCGGGCAAGACTCTCGTCCCCGAGCTTGTTCAAGCTCCAAGGCAAGGTAAAGTAGGTATTTTGATTACTCTTCTTACGTCTTAAAACATTGATTTTCGAGGGAACTTCTTGGTCTGATAGCTCTAATTTTTGTTGTTTAGTGACCGAGAGTGTCGCACCCGTGCTCCCTGTTTCTTCAGCTTTATATCCTACGCGTGGAGTTATTGTCACCGAGGCGATTTCAACTGCCGCCATGGTTGGTGATATGGGAGAGGGAGGCTCAATGTCATTCGATGTTCAAATGTTTGAAGAGCTATTTGGTCACCCTCTTGACCCCACTCCCGATCTTCCTTTTGCGACGAGTGGAGCTGCTCCAGTTTCTAGCTCGATTGTGATGACCACTAGCGTATCTAGCGCGGCCCAACTGTCTCGAGAGGAAGAGATTTTAGCCGAGATAAGTGCCGAGATGGCTACGACAGTGACAGTTGGTCCCGGTTGTGACGCTGCTCCCTCAAGCTTATCTTCTCTAATGATGATTTCTCCTGGTGGCACGGTAACCGTCTCGAGTGTTGCTGAACAAGTACATGTTACTGCTCCCATGCTCTCGGCTCACCCCCACAGAAGGATCTCTATCCCTTCCAGTTCTGAGGAAGACGTCGATATTATGCCAGACCCGAAGGATGTTCCCAAGAAAGGCAAAAAGTCTCGCAGGAAGCCAGGCAGTGGGTCTAGCGGCTCGACTCCGAGGAAGAAGCACCGGAGGAAGAAAGAGTGAGCCCTTCGCTTCGTCATGTGATTACGGATAACAATTCTTTTATCTTTTCTCTTGTTCTTTTTGGGCCGTGTATATGTGTGGATTCGACCTCTACTTAATCGAAACATCTTTACTTGCCCTGTAATCAAACCTGTTTTTGTTGGCTGATGAAATGGGAAATTATTCTTTTCTTTTACCTAAATGCCTTGCAGCATTTGTCTTCTATCCGCTTAATATTTTAAATATAGCTTCGTGTCGTGATTTAATGAATGAGTTGGACTCTGATTACATTATCGCTTAGGCCAGTGATTAACACTCAGCTTTTTGCCCCTTAGTAGCGGGGAATAATATTCATATTCTGGCGGCTGATTGCGTTTATTGCAAGTCTTGGGCATATGCCCCCCTTCTGGGGACTTATGACAATTTGAGATCGATAATCTGTCCTGCATTCCAGGAATCTGAGAGTTATCGATGTTTGGAACACGGTTCGCGCTCTGGGAACTTGGAATTGATGTTCATACTCCGCTTCACGCTATGGGAATTGGGAGTTGATGTTGACATCTTGGCCCGTATTTCGGGGACTTCGAATTGTTGTTCTTGCTTTGATTCGCGCTCCGGGAATCTGGACTAGATGTTTATACTCCAATTCACACTCTGGGAAGTTGGAGTCCGTTCGCATTCCAGGAACGAATTATGGAATGTTTATACTCCAATTTACGCTGTGGGAAGTTGGAGTTAGCCGATAGGTGGTCAGTCACACCTATTTGGGCTTTTTAGGAATTCGTTCACACTCTGGGAACGACGGATTTGATGTTTATACTCCAATTTGCACTCTGGGAAGTTGGAGTCCGTTCGCACTCCGGGAACGAATTATGGAATGTTTATACTCCAATTTACGCTGTGGGAAGTTGGAGTTAGCCGATAGGTGGTCAGTCACACCTATTTGGGCTTTTTAGGAATTCGTTCACACTTTGGGAACGACGGATTTGATGTTTATACTCCAATTTATGCTGTGGGAAGTTGGAGTTAGCCGATAGGTGGTCAGTCACTCCTATTTGGGCTTTTTAGGAATTCGTTCACACTCTAGGAACGACGGATTTGATGTTTATACTCCAATTTGCACTCTGGGAAGTTGGAGTCCGTTCGCACTCCGGGAACGAATTATGGAATGTTTATACTCCAATTTACGCTGTGGGAAGTTGGAGTTAGCCGATAGGTGGTCAGTCACACCTATTTGGGCTTTTTAGGAATTCGTTCACACTCTGGGAACGACGGATTTGATGTTTATACTCCAATTTATGCTGTGGGAAGTTGGAGTTAGCCGATAGGTGGTCAGTCACACCTATTTGGGCTTTTTAGGAATTCGTTCACACTCTGGGAACGACGGATTTGATGTTTATACTCCAATTCGCACTCTGGGAAGTTGGAGTCCGTTCGCACTCCGGGAACGAATTATGGAATGTTTATACTTCAATTTATGCTGTGGGAAGTTGGAGTTAGAAAAAGGATTGTCGTGTATCAATCCCTGTGAATGCTGATCTTGTGTTTTGTCCCCGAGCACGGGTTTCATTTAGTGAGCGACTGGTCGTATCACAGTTACTCCTTATTTGGATAAATCCCACCATGCGATGGAATTTAGCTCTTCGTGCAACGTGATATTATTTGTTATTTTCAGTGAATCACAACTTTTGGCTCGAAGAGATGGCATTTTATTGCTGAAATGAAAGAAACATGGCAAAATCAGTTGCCTTATTACAAGTTCAAATTTCAAAATGAAAAAACAAAATGCTAAGGAAGAAATTGATAAAAGATAGATAAATAAAGCCTGTCAGATGTAGTAGCGACGGAGGCTTCCGCTATTCCAGGCTCTTGGTAAAGTGAGACCATCAACGGTTGATAACTTGAATGTGCCATCTCTGAGCTTTTGTGAAATCATATACGGCCCTTCCCAATTTGGGTTTATGTGCGAAGGGACCGGGTAAACTCTCTTGAGTACCAGGTCGCCGGGTTCAAAAGTTTGTGGGCGGACCTTGGCGTTGTATATTCGAGCGACTCGTCCTCGATATGCAGCTGCCCTCACATCGGCTTCTTCACGCTTCTCGTCAAGCAGATCTAGGGATTCAGCAAGTAATATAGCGTTCGTTTTCGGGTTGTAGTATGTCACACGGTGAGAGTGAACTTCCATTTCGACAGGAATAACTACTTCAGAGCCATAGGATAGAGAAAAAGGGGTGTGTCCGGTCGCAGTTTTGTGAGTCGTTCTGTACGCCCACAGAGCCATTGGTAGTTCATCAACCCACTTGCCCCCGGCTTTCTCCAGTCTTTTCTTCAATATAGACCTGATAACCTTATTGACGGCCTCGACCTGACCATTCGCTTGTGGGTGCGCTACTGCTGAGAATCTCTTATGGATGTGAAATCGCTGACAGAAGTCCCTAAATTCAGCACTGTCGAATTGGGCTCCATTGTCGGTGATAATAGTATGCGGGAGACCAAACCGGCAGATGATGTTGCGTACCACGAAGCTGATTACCTTCTTTGTTGTAATTGTTGCAAGAGGCTCAGCCTCAGCCCATTTGGTGAAGTAATCAACCGCAACTATGGCGTACTTTGCACCCCCTTTAGCTAAAGGCAATGCACCGATTATATCCATCCCCCACATTGCAAATGGCCACGGACTGACCATTTGGGTTATTTCAGAAGGCGGGGCTCTAGGGATCCGAGTGTGTCTCTGGCATTTATCACATCTTTTGGCATAATCCATAGCATCGCGGTTAACGGTAGGCCAATAATATCCGTATCGAAGTATTTTCTTGGCAAGTGCTTGCCCCCAGTGTGATCGCCACATTCTCCTTCGTGCACCTCACGCAACACTCGCTTGATTTCGTCATGTGCGATACACTGGAGAAGAGGAACAGAGTATCCCCTCCGATACATAACTCCGTTTTGAATGACAAATCGTGAAACCTTTCGAAGAATCTGTCTTCTTTTACTTTGTCGTTCCGGCAGTGTGCCATGCTCAATGTAGTCTCGGTAGGGGGTCATCCATGATTCCCTCTCGGAGGTAGCTTCAAATATGAGTTCATTCTCCGTTCGATCAATGCTTGGAGAGGATAAAGTCTCGACGGGAACGAGTCCCAAGTGTTGAGTTTCGCCCGTGCTTGCCAACTTTGCCAACGAATCGGCTTTCTGATTGCGCTCTCGTGGTATGTAGAAAATGGTATAATAATCAAACTGACCCAGTATTTCTCGGACCTGGGCTAGATAAGCGGCTAGTCTTCGATCCTTGGCCTGATATTCACCCCGAACTTGGCATACCACCAACTGGGAATCGCAGTAGATCTCCACAGCGATAATTCTCAGGTCACGGGCCAACTTCAACCCGGTGAGTAAGGCTTCGTATTCAGCTTCGTTGTTGGTTGCCCGGAAATCGAACTTTAAGGCGTAGCAGATGGATCGGCCTTCGGGAGTCTCAAGCACTATCCCTGCGCCCGAGCACTGATCGTTGGATGCACCATCAGTGTATAGCTTCCATATATATTCGGGGGAGTTACTAGTTTCAGGTAAGTCTTCAGGAACAGTGAATTCGGCAATTAAATCTGCTAGGACTTGACCGCGTATGGCTCTCCTCGGAACATATGTGATGTCGAATTGACTCAGTTCAATGTTCCACTTTAGTAACCTGCCAGACGTCTCAGGTCGTGCGAGGACCTGTCGTAACGGTTGGTCGGTGTACACAATGATAGGGTGAGCCTGAAAATATGGACGGAGCTTCCTCGAGGCGATGACTAGGCAGTATGCCAATTTTTCTAGCCTTGGATAATTTCTCTCGGCCCCGGTTAATCGTTTACTGACATAATAGACTGGTTTCTGTGTTCGGTCTTCCTCTCGAACTAATGCAGCGCTAATAGCGTTTTCAGATACAGCCAGATAAAGGTATAATTGTTCGTGATCAACAGGTTTTGAAAGAATCGGCGGTGTGGAAAGATGCTGAACTAGCGATTGAAACGCGCCCTCACATTCCGTAGTCCATTCGAAGTTTCTTTTCCCCTTTCGGATCAGATCGAAGAAGGGCATGCATTTATCCGTTGATTTCAAGATGAACCTGCTCAGCGCTGCAACCTTCCCATTGAGACTCTGAACCTGTTTTATGGTCCTTGGGGTTTGAAGATTTCTGATCGCCCAGATCTTCTCGGGGTTGGCCTCTATTCCCCGGGCGTTGACGATAAACCCAAGGAACTTTCCGGAAGCGACCCCGAAATGACATTTTAGCGGATTGAGCTTCATCCCATATCTCCGGAGGACATTGAACATTGACTCTAAGTCTTTGACATGATCAGCGGAGTATCGTGATTTTACCAACATGTCATCCACATAGACCTCCATGGTTTTCCCGATCTGGTTGGCAAACATTCGGTTGACTAAGCGTTGGTAAGTTGCTCCGGCATTCTTTAAACCAAAAGGCATGACCTTGTAGCAGTATAGTCCCAGGTTAGTTACGAAGCTTGTATGTTCTTGATCGGGCACATGCATGGGTATCTGATTGTACCCGGAGTAAGTGTCCATGAAAGATAATAATTCATGTCCGGCCGTCGAATCCACAAGTTGATCGATTCGAGGAAGTGGAAAACTGTCTTTCGGACAAGCCTTATTTAAGTCAGAGTAGTCGATGCACGTTCTCCATTTTCCATTTGGTTTGCGGACAAGTACAGGATTGGATACCCACTCCGGATACAAAGCATCTCGGATAAACTCATTCGTCTTCAACTTATCGACTTCTTCTTTGAGGGCGGCAGATCTCTCTGGATCCATACCGCGTCTCTTTTGCTTGACCGGGATGTACCGCGGGTCAATATTTAAAGTGTGGCTCGCGATGTCCGACGAGATTCCACACATATCGGAGTGCGTCCAGGCGAATACGTCTAGATTCGCTTGGAGAAATTCGACTAATTCCTGTTGTGCTTGCAGGTTTAGCTGAGACCCAATTTTCAATATTTTCGAATCATTACTGTCATCAATTGGAACATCGATCGTCAGCTCGGCTGGGGAAGCTTGACTTTCTTTGGATTCATCATTATCTTCAGTGTCTCGAGGGTCAAGATCCTTCTGGAATTGGTCGGGGTGCCCGGGCAGAGGCCCAGGCGCTAATTGTCAATCATCGGCAAAGCGGACGCAGAGAGATTCCTCTACGCCCTTTCCTTTCTCCCTCCTCTGTGCTTCTCGTAGTTCAGCAACATAACAGGCTCTCCCGGCAGCCTGGTCCCCTCGAATGACCCCAACCCCGTGGTCAGTAGGGAACTTTAGAGTCAAACACCACGGGGCAATTGCTGCCCTAAATTCGGCAAGGGCTGGTCGGCCCAAAAAGGCATTATAGGGTGAATGGATATCCAGGACAACAAATTGTAACATTCGGACTCTGCGGAGTTCTCCGTTTCCCAATTCTACTGGCAATTCTACCATCCCGGTGGGTATATTAGCACTTCCATCGAAGCCATGGATCCTATATTGACAAGGCCTTAGATCTTTAGCTTCCATCTTCATCTGATCATATGCCCTTTTAAACAAGATGTTCACTGAGCTTCCACTGTCTACCAGGATCCTCTTCATCCAAGCAGGACCAACCTGGGCGGATATGACTAGTGGGTCTATAGTCGGGGCTTCGACTTTATCAGCATCTCGATTTCTAAAAACGATATCATCCGCCATCGTCCTCTGTTGCTTAGCCGGAGCCCCTTCATCAAGTGTACTGCAGCTTTCAAAACTCACGTGCCTGATCGAATTGGCGTATGATTCCATTTCCTTCCAACTTCGATTTGCTGGATGGGGGCCACCACTGACTGTATTTATGACCAACCTTCCGCTTGTACGAGTGGGCTCCTCCTGTCTTTCTTGGTTCTGTGCACGATTTTGTTTTGACGGGCCCACACCACCGGCTTGCGGTGCCCGCACAAATTGATCCAACTTCCTTTCTCTGATCAGCTTTTCAATAAGGTCTTGCTAATGCCTGCAGTCATTGGTGTTGTGCCCATAGCTTTCGTGAAATCTACAAAACTTCCCCGTTTGAATCTGTTTCTCCGATGATGGCTTCGGAGTCGGCTTCTTATACTGCATCATATTACAGGTTTGTAGATATACGTTTTCCAGTGTTGTATTCAGCGGTGTATAGCTTTCAAACATTTGCGCCCTACGTCGCGGGCCACGATTCTGATCCTGCTTCTTACTCCTATTATCGCCGTTCCTTGGCTCGGTTTGCTTGTTCTGAATATTCAGCTGCACTCTTCCTGAGCCTTCCCCTGACTGTTTAACCGCCACATTGCTTTGAACCCCTTCATTGCTAGGCCTCGCATCGTCCTGCTTCCTAGATTGTTTCGCATCCTCACGCCTCAAAAATTGGGCGGCTTTGGAATAGAAACGATCCAACGACGCGGGAGGTTTTCCAGCTAGCCAGTTTCCAAAATCAGAGTCGGGGTCAATCCCCTTAGTCAGAGCCATCAAGATTGAATTATCATTGGGGTTAGTGATTTCTGTGCAGGCGGCGTTGAATCTTTCCAGGTATCGCCTGAGTGTCTCCCCGGGGGCTTGAGTGACACTAGATAAAGTATTTACGTCTTTAGGCCTGGCGATGTGCATACGGAATTGTTCAATAAATTTGGTAGCCAATTGGTCAAACGAGGAGATAGACCGTGGTGGTAAACGTGTAAACCACATTGTCGCAATTCCCCCTAAGGAAATAGGAAAGCCACGGCACTTTACCGCATCATCAGCTCTGGCAGCAGTCATTGACCATTCGTATTTCAGAATATGCTGGCTAGGGTCGGAGTTTCCTTCATACATGGGCAAAGCTGGCATCCTGAATCGCCGGGGAGGCTCAGCATATAATATGTCATTAGTGAACGGGGTGTGACTTCGAGAGATCCCCCAATCGTCATTTGTTAAGCCTTGACTTTCGAGAACCATTTGGCGGACCATAGCTGAGAGATCAGGCGTTGCCATATTCGAAGGGTGTCGAGCCAAAGTGTGGTCGGGTTCCACAGTACGAGATGGGATCGGGCGCTGTCGACGATCCGAACCTCGCCTCCTTGGCTCGATGTCTTCTGGGACATTCGGTTCGGGGACACGTTCCTGTTGGCGGTAGTTTGGACTGGAGTGATTTCGGGTGTCAACTCCTGTGTCAACTGCGGTGGCTTGGTTATCCGCAGTGTGCTGTGGAACAGTGCCTCCTCGAGAGGAAAGTCCCGTATGAAAACTAGCAGAGGGGCCAACCCTTATTTGTCCAACAGTTAACGTTTGCCGGAGACCAGAAGCATGCGCATGACTTCCGTCTAACCTGGGGCGCGTAGATCTGCCGTCATAGTCGGATGAGGCAGAGCTTTCCGTGGAAGAATGCGAAGCGTGGTCCCTCTTGAATCTTCTTTGCCCCTGACGGTTTAGTTGGTTAGTCAATTCAGCATTGACACGTAACTGCTCAGTTAACTGTTGTCGGCTTTGAGTTAATTCCTGGAGTAACGTTTGGAACTCCTGTCTTGTAACCGGACCTGACTGATCCGTTTGTCCAGCGGCATCCTGATTGGCTGACTGTAGCTGCGCGGGATTTTGCCTATCACGACCTTCTTGATTACCAACGTTGGAAGTGGTTCTTGTACTAACCATCCTGAAGGTTGGATTCCTGTCCTAGATTTTTAGCAAATCTGAAAAGAATGGAAGGAATCTGAATTTGAGGTCTGAATCCCCCTCTTAGATTTATGCAATCCGGTATTGAAGATAGATCCACGGAGCAGGAGAAAGAGCTGGTTTTTTTTTTTCTTCTCAGTGAAAGCACCAAAATGTTAGCACCAAAATTGGGCAACACCCTTTGGGAGTTTTTGAAGAGGTGATAAATGAAAAACTTGAAGTGAAAATAAGGACTATCTAACAAAAACTCCAAGTCACAGAAAAGTAAATTGCACAGAAGACAAGGATTTAGAGTGGTTCGGCTATGCGCCTACGTCCATATGAAGTTTTATCACTTTATTCCTTAATGCTTGAAGATTACAAGTGTTTTTAAGCAAATTACAGCAGTAGATGGACTTAAATTCGAAATTAGCAGCCAAGGAGGTGGTATGGAGTGATTCTGGCAGCGTTTAGGCTTATTCTTCTTCTCTAAATTCTCCGACCCCTTTTCTAAATGACCAGGGGCTCTATTTATAGGTGTGGAAGGCCAAAATCCCGCCTAAAACTCAGGGAGGTTGCCTGGCACGTGAGGGGGGCCCATAAGCCCGCGTTCTCAGAGTCCGTTCCCAGTTTGGGATCGATTCGAAGTGAACTTCGAATCGATCAAAAATGCATTCAATCGAGGCGAAATTTGGTGTGGACATTCTTCAACATGTATGCAAGCTTCTGTGAAAATCTCATGGCATTTGGATCATGGGATTGAGAGATATGATCGATTTAAGATTGCGTCTTCGTGTACCCTGTTTGCTTCGACTCCACTTATTGATTCATTCGAATCCATATAGTTCGAATCCATATGGTTCGAATCCACAGGTTCGAATCCATATGGTTCGAATCCATGGGTTCGAATCCATATGGTTCGAATCCATGTTTTTGTATGCGAAGGCAGTGACGTGGTGTACTGTGTGGATGGATTCGAAGCCGATGGATGCGAGGCCGATGGAGGCGAAGTTGATGGGTTCGAAGTATGTACTGGCTGATGGATTCGAGGTTAGGTGAAGTCGTCGATTCGAAGCGTATTCACCTCCGATGGATTCGAAGGGAGGCACGCCCCTGATGGATTCGAAGTAGGGAGTGCTTTAGATGGATTCAAAGTGAAGGCTTGCTTGATGGACTCGAAGCAAATGCACTTCTCATGGGTTCGAGGCGACATGCGTCTTGATGGATTCGAAGGAAGGTCAGGGGATGGTTTCGAATTACGTGGGTTCGAACTCGAATCAACGTGGAGGTGATGGGTTCGAACCAAGCAACATTCCTCTCTTTCAATCTTGAAGCCATCATAACTTGAGCATACGACCTCGGATTGACTTGAAACTTGAAATGCTGGTTCCTATGACTTTGCTCATCATGTCTTGTCGATTTTGGCCCAATCTGGGCTCGGACAATATTCATCGTTATCCATAGCGAAGGGGAGTGCGATCAATCTCTGAGGTGAACTGTCTTCTGTTTTTGACCAGTCTTTTGATATCACGGCTTTGCCAAAAAGCGGGATAACAATAGAATCAACACAATATTCTAAAAATTCCATATGCAATGTTTTAGTGTGAGTTTATATTGTTTTATAAAATAATGTGTTAACTTAGAAAAACGAAAACATTGTTTTCTAAATTTAAATATTTTCAAACAACGTATATTTCCACAAATTAGCATGAAGTTGAGAAAATATCGAGGCATTGTTGGCATAAAATTCTCGGTAGTCAATGTTGTAGCCGATTGGCGAGACGAATCGCTAATTACTTATGGCACGACGACATTGTATATTTTATTATAAATTAAGTTTGGGCACTATATATATATATATATATATATATAATGATATGCTTGTTAAAGTTGGATTCATAAATGTTTTCTAATGATATATCTATAGATATAATAGATTGTTCTATATGAAGGAAAGAAATAAAAGTGAAATTGTCTAGTAGCAAAATTATATATATGTAGAAAGAAGAAAAATGCTTTGAAGTATATTTAAAAGGAATAAATACATTGGAAAATATGTAAGTATATGGAAATAGAAAATTTATGTTTGACTTTATAAGTTAAATTTGTTAAAGTTGATTTAAAATTTTGCAATTTCGAGTTTTTGGAAATAGGATTTTAAAAATAGACATATATATATATATATATATATATATAACTTTGTTTATTACTGTAATTGATTATATTATACTCCTGCAATTTTATGAAATAGTGTCATGGATTATATATGAATCATAAATGTATAAGTAATTTTACTCATATATTTTATGTAACGGCCTGGATTTTTCAACGATTTAAATATGAATTTAACGAAGATTTTAAAATAAAATTATTTATATAAACTGATTATTTTATTACGAAAGCTGGATATTTGAGATGTGTCCATTTAAATAAGACCAATAAAATTTGTTTCGTGTCAAAATTCGTCCGAAAGTAGGTCAGAACAATTTTTTCGGGCAAATTATCAAATTTTGAAGTATGAATATTTTTGCATAGAAATGTCCTACAAAAATTTCTGATTAAAACGCCAAATTTCGTTCCGTCCAATTTTGACCTTTGTAGCTCGTTTATCTAGAATTGCAGTTGTTGTTCAATTTCGTAGCGGTAACAGACGAGATTTTGCTACGAACGTCGCAACACAGATTTGACTACATCATTGAAATTGTCTCTTTTCCTGATCACCACGGTATATTTGTTTTCGTGTTTTGGCTTTGGCAAAATACTAAATGGCTGAGATATTTGTCCATAACCGTACCTGCCCGGAGTCATAATTACATGCATTCTTTTCACAGCCAACAGCTTGTTCCTTTTCCTGGCAATTGCAGTCAATAGAATTAATTACTTGCATTTATTGAGCCTTGTTCGTGCATTCTTCTCTATATAGGCCCTCTTCCCTCTCTGCTCATTCATTTTTTTCTCTAAGAAAATTTGAGTATACCAAGTTTACAAATCACGTAACTTCTTTCTTTTACCATCCTCTTCCTGTAGCCATCCACCTCCAACCGAACACACGCCACCGAGCCTCCCCTCGTCCGAACTCCCCTCTGCCCCTGTCCACCTCCCTCTACCGCGACCGAACCTCACTGATTCACGTACCCGCCTAGACCACGCACAACCAGGGCTGGTCCTAGGACTTTTGGTGCCTAAAGCGAAAGCGAAAACAAGGGCCTTATATAGAAAATAAAGCGAAAAGTAATTTATGTTGTTTATAAACAATTGGAAGGGGAAAAATAACTTTATCAGTTATACTAATTCAAGTTATACAACAAAATTAATAATATCATTTATTAACATTTTTCTAGCTTTCTGACTTGCAAAATTACTAATAATATTATCGTATTTAAGTTCATTAACCATATATAACCAACTAACCCAAAATTAGAATGTAGGATTAAAATTGAATTTACATTGTATTGTACAACGTAGATGTTGTTCTTCGTTGAATCATTTTACAAATTACTAAATTAGTTTTAGTAAATAATGTAAATTACAATTACAAATTACTGAATTTGTTGTAGTAAATAATGTAATTTACAATTACAAATTACTGAATTAGTTTTACATATTACCGAATTAGTTATAGTAAATAATGTAAATTACAATACAATAATGTAAATTAGGTTTACAAATTACTGAACTAGTTTAACGAATTACTAATTTAGTACTAGCACATTCAATTCAATCTTCAACTGAATGGACGATGGTCCTGCAGCCTGCCTATGCAGCTGTGACCTTGTTGCCAATTACCAAGATCAAAATGGAGGAGCCGCTATCATACGCATGCCCTAGCTGGCGAGATGAAGCCGACCTGAAGAAGAGATGGAGTCGCCTAGATGGGTCGCCGTCGTCGCCTCACTCCAGCTCATGAATCAAAGATTCACGGTCGCGGTTTTTTTCTCTATCGCGTGTTGAAACTAAATTTGGTGCCCAGTTTGTTTTGGGGCCCTAAGCGGATGCTTCTCCCACTTTAGGGAAGGGCCGGGCCTGTGCACAACCACTGGCCACTCAGACCTACTACCAAAGCCCTGTCCCCACCGCTACCTCACTTATCACTTCCACCGCACCGCCTCCAACAATCTCACCAACCCGGCTGCAATCACCTGCATTCCCTCCACCGAAGCCGGTACCACCCTCCAGCCCAGCCGAAGCCACTTGCATCCTCACACCTCCAACAGCCCTGTCTGCATACCTTGCTCCGAGCAACCGGCCAATCTGATAAAGGTTAATGCTCTATACGAATTCACGGCTAGAGGCTTGTTGTTTTCATACTTGCATGCACGTGCTTCAATTTCCACATAGTCTGGGTTCATGCATATACTTGCTTTTGTATGTTCATTTGCATGCACGTTCATGCCTGTTTCATGCTTCATGCATATTTACATGCATCTTTGACCAAGATGTTGCATGGTTTAGGTCCATGCTATGCTTAGAAATATCTTTTAAGTACACAAATATACATAATGAAAAAAAAAAGCAACGTAACATAAGAAAAAGAGAAAAAAAAAACAAACAAAAGCATAGTTGCGTGAAAGAGAAAAAAGGGGGAAAGGAGTGGCAACGTGGACAAAGAAGCATTGTTGTAGTGAACAAAAAGCAGTAGAAAGCAAAGGCTGTTGTGAACTTTTGGAGGAGAGTGAGTGCACGTGCGTGTAAAAAAATAAAAAATAAAAAAAGAAAGAAAGCAACGAAGAAGTGAGCTTATCTCGTCCGGAGCACTACCATCGCAGCTATTGTCTAGTGTGAGCGTAATCGCTCGTGTTGACGTTTTCTCCGTTTTATTTTCACGTACGGAAAGTGAAAATTTATAAATTCACGGCTAGAAAACGATTGCAAGTAAAACCATAAAAACGAAAAACAAAATTGCTAATTAATATTGACGTTGACATTTGAAATTCACGACTAGTTGATATTGTGTGTGATATGAAAATTATGATGACGTATGTTTGGTTTGGATTTCGATTGCAAGTGAAACTCGTCTCTATTATTAATGTGATTATCAGTATGTTGATTCGTGTTGTATATACCGGTAACCTTGTTATTATATGAATTGATTGAATATTGGAAATTAAACTGAAATATGTTTGAAATGACATATGTTTGCGCAAAAAATGGGCAAACACCCTAAAGTCGTACGATTTGGTTGATTATATGTTGTTCTTAGCGATTTGGGTGATTTATGCAAATATGTAAAAAAACAGGGACTAAACTGTAAAAGACACACAGATTTATAGTGGTTCGGCCAGAACGGGCCTACGTCCACTTTATATGTTATTATCCTTTTTCTTTCGGATTACAAGTACAAAGCTTTCAATACAAGTAACTGAAAGTTGTTTGGAAGTTCCTTCCGTGCTTGAGCTCTCAAACTTGTCTCTCATTGTTGTACCCCTGCCCCTCTATTTATAGAGTGAGGTTGGGGCAGGGGTCTTGGATGTATATAGCTGCTGGTGAGCCTGGGCTGAAGCAATCTAGCCTGGCACATCTGGTTCGGCGGAGCTTGGTTCGGTATCCACTTGGTCCGGTAGTGGTTGGAGTGAGTTGGTTCGGCATGGCTTGGGTGGAGAGTTGGTTCGGTGGGACGTTGGTCCGGCAGTGGCTAAGTGGAGTTTGGTCCGGTGATGGAGGAGAGGGGATCTAGTTCGGTGTGTGTTGGTTCGGTGATGGAGGAGAGGGGATCTGGTTCGGTGTGGGTTGATTCGGTGTGGGCCGGTCCGGTGGTTGTTGAAGGTGAGGCTTGGTTCGGTAGGAGGTGGCCTGGATCGGTAGTTGTTGGAGGTGAGGCTTGGTTCGGTAGTGGTGTGGAGATGGAGTTGGACCGATGGTCTCCTTCTCCTGGATCGGTGGTAGGGATGGAGCTTGGTTCGGCTATGAGTATGTGTACCGGATGAGCTTAGGTACCGAATGGAATGGAACGAATGAAGTGGGCGAACCCAGATGAAACTGATGCTTCTTGGTCTCGAGATATCCTGGGTGAGAATGAACACTTGCACTTGAATCATGAGTGAAATCCCAGACTTATATACGCTTGCTTGCTTCTTCTTGGTTCGGTCGTGGTGGAAACGCACACAACATTGATATTCCAGTTTTGACCAAAAATGGGATAACACTTTGCCCCCCAAAACATGCCTTGCGATAGGAAGACGTGTTTTGTAATGCCATGAGCTGGATGTTCATATCCTGTTGATGTCCTTGCGGTAGGAAGGCGTGTTTTGTAATGCTATGAGCTGGATGTTCATATCCTGTTGACAACCTGTAAAGGGCTTGATATTTTATATGGCCCCAAATGACGACCGTTCGGGATCGAGCTATTTGGGATGAAGCGCGGCCGTTCATGGTCAAGCGCCTAACTTCAAATGACGACCGTTCGCGATCGAGTCATTTGAGGTGAAGTGCGACCATTCGCGGTCAAGCGTCTAAATCCATGCGACGATCGTTCGAGACCGAGTCATTTGCGGTGGAATGTGATCGTTCACGGTCAAGCGCTTTACTTCAAATGACGACCGTTCTGGATCGAGCCATTCGAGGTAAAGTGCGACAGAGCCCGGTCAGAGGGCGGACCTTAAATGGCGACCGTTCGCGATCAAGCCACTTGGGGTGAAATGTGACCGTTCACGGCCGGTGCCATTCGTGGCAAAAGATGAAATGGGACCATTCGCGGTCAAGCGCCTTACTTCGGATGACGATCGTTCGAGATCGAGCCATTCGTGGTAAGGTGCGACTGTTGGCGGTCAGGGGGTGGACCTCAAATAGCGACCTTTCGCGATCGAGTCATTTGTGGCGAGATGAGTTGTGTCGTTCGAGGCGAGTTTGTGACTGTTCGAAGTCGGGTGCCATTCGAGGCGAATTGTGATCGTTCGCGATCGGGTGCCGTTCGAGGCGAATTGTGACTGTTCGAAGTCGGGTGCCGTTCGAGGCGAATTGTGACCGTTCACGATCGGGTGCCGTTCGAGGCGAATTGTGACTGTTCGAAGTCGGGTGCCGTTTGAGGCGAGTTGTGACCGTTCGAGGTCGGGTGCCGTTCGAGGCGAATTATGTGTGCACGGGGGGGACTTAATATTATCAGTGCTGGAGTTATTGTTTGGGGGAGTTTCCGAATCAAAGAATTCGGCAGTTCGCTGCCATGCAAGAGGTGCTCGTGGACCGTTCGCGATCCAACGGGCATACAAGTAAATTTGCAAATATCAAAGCAATAACCATACGAATTCCACAACAGGAATGTTCAAGTCAAGATCAATGCAAGAGCAAGACGAGGATGTCAAAGCGTAAATTCTTACTATGGTGTGGTCAGTAGTCATTCAGAGCATGCCTATGGATCGTGCGCGATCGCTTACATGTGTAAATGATCTAACCGTGCTAGTGAGAGGTTTGCGACTTGTTCATCGCTTTCGACCTGCCCCCCGAGTTCAGGAGGGAATTTTACCTGCCCCCTGGATGAGCGTTCATTCCTTACCAGGTTGCTCAGAGGCCCCTATCTCTCTCTCTGGGATTGGATCAACATGCTCCAAGTGTGGGTGCCCCTAGCTCTGGTGCTACGCCAGATGGTCCTGCTCCATTCTGAACTCCAGTTGCTCCTTGGTTTTGTGCTCCAAGTTGCCCAATTTGCTGAAGCAAGTTCTGGATCATCTCTTCTTGTCTTCTCATCATAGCCTCCATCTCATCCCTGGTGATGAAGGCTGAAGCTTGGTTTGCTCCTGAGGAAGCCTCTTGACTCCCTTCCTGTTGACTCTGCTCTGGCCTTGGCCTTCTGCTTGATTGTCTCGCCATGACTCTTCCAATCTGAATCTCTAAACTCTCAAATTCAACTTCCAAGCGGTAGGTCCTTGAGTTCAATTCTCGGTGAAAGCACCAAAATGTTTGCGCAAAAAATGGGCAAACACCCTAAAGTCGTACGATTTAGTTGATTATATGTTGTTCTTAGCGATTTGGGTGATTTATGCAAATATGTAAAAAAAAGGGACTAAACTGTAAAAGACACACAGATTTATAGTGGTTCGGCCAGAACGGGCCTACGTCCACTTTATATGTTATTATCCTTTTTCTTTCAGATTACAAGTACAAAGCTTTGCATACAAGTAACTGAAAGTTGTTTGAAAGTTCCTTCCGTGCTTGAGCTCTCAAACTTGTCTCTCATTGTTGTACCCCTGCCCCTCTATTTATAAAGTGAGGTTGGGGCAGGGGTCTTGGATGTATATAGCTGCTGGTGGGCCTGGGCTGAAGCAATCTAGCCTGGCACATCTGGTTCGACGGAGCTTGGTTCGGTATCCACTTGGTCCGGTAGTGGTTGGAGTGAGTTGGTTCGGCATGGCTTGGGTGGAGAGTTGGTTCGGTGGGACGTTGGTCCGGCAGTGGCTAAGTGGAGTTTGGTCCGGTGATGGAGGAGAGGGGATCTGGTTCGGTGTGGGTTGGTTCGGTGATGGAGGAGAAGGGATCTGGTTCGGTGTGGGTTGGTTCGGTGTCGGCCGGTCCGGTGGTTGTTGAAGGTGAGGCTTGGTTCGGTAGGAGGTGGCCTGGATCGGTAGTTGTTGGAGGTGAGGCTTGGTTCGGTAGTGGTGTGGAGATGGAGTTGGACCGGTGGTCTCCTTCTCCTGGATCGATGGTAGGGATGGAGCTTGGTTCGGCTATGAGTATGTGTACCGGATGAGCTTAGGTACCGGATGGAATGGAACGAATGAAGTGGGCGAACCCAGATGAAACTGATGCTTCTTGGTCTCGAGATATCCTGGGTGAGAATGAACACTTGCACTTGAATCATGAGTGAAATCCCAGACTTATATACGCTTGCTTACTTCTTCTTGGTTCGGTCGTGGTGGAAACGCAGACAACATTGATATTCCAGTTTTGGCCAAAAATGAGATAACAACATATACCCAAAATTTAAATCACTTAGCCTAGAATAGAAAATTAAATAATAGACACTATTGGTCAATTGGAAATTTGGGTATTTAATATTTAAGTCTGAAATTAAGAAAAAAATTGGAAATTTAACATGAATTTATAATTTAAATTTCACGTTGGAAGTTAGTATTTAAATTTTTAAATCTATTAAGTTAATTTAGATTTTAAAATGAAATATTAATTGAACTATTTTAAATTATAAAATTGAATTAAAATGGCTATGTTAAATACTAATGGGATTTAAACTCATTAAGTTGATTATTTGAAATTAATGAAATTTGTTAATATTATATATGTAATTAAATTTTAAATAAAGATTTGATTTATTCAAAAAGAGAATTTTTAATTGATTTAATCAAATTGATTAAATGGGATGGTTTTAAATTAAAGTTCAGAAAAATGCTAGGTTAAGAAATTAAGTAAATTAATTCCGAAGATAATTAAATTGAATATTTAATAATAAAACTTTTGTATTTAAAGACTTGATTAACTTTGTAAATTTGGATAGTATTGAAATTTCTCAATTTTGTGAAAGCGAAATATTTTTTTAAAAGTTGAATCTTTTGATTTAAATCCCAATTTGTTGAAGCCAAATGGGAAAATGATATTTGAAAATATATTTTATTGATAAAATATCTAATTAGTGTGAAAAATAACGTTGGTTATTAAAGAGACCGGAACCGAAATACTCTCCGCCGACACCGGAACCACTTTAATAACTGTATACGCAGAGTGATGATCCAGAATGAAGTGGTCGGATTTGGTGTACGTTTGTTGGATTTGAAGAAAGAGAACGATGATGGAGAAGCCCAACACTTGTGCCAATTTGAAATGACTAAAACAGAAGTCCTACCGGCCAAGTGGGCCAGCTACCCCGAGTGGACGCACTTCTTCGTTTATTCCACTTGTTACTGATTTATGATCACCCTTCGATTATGGGAGTGTTGGACGCGGTGGGCGATCATAGCTACGATGCATTACCAGCAGCCGGGAAGAGTAAACTGGTAGTATTCTACCTTGGGAATTGCCTCACATGCATTGTCATACGGTTATTCCTAAAAGAGACCCATACAATTTTGGTGTAGTGTTGTCGTATCACGGTGCATCCCTATCCACCGACCGTTTAACTAGTGTTTGATATACAAACTATACAACAATGCTTAAAAACGTGTTAAGGGGGATTAATGTAAAGTCTTAACGCTATTTTGATATTTTATATTATTGATAGACACTACATATATAGCGTATCCTATTGTATATATAAATAGTTTGACGGATCCACAATAGATGGAAAATCCCATAACATCCCTTGAGTTACTTGTACATTTTACTTGAGTAGGACTACTTACATGAGAACTTCTAGTCCTGACTCGAGTGTTTGTTTTCCATTATGCTCGGGTCAGCCAGAGTATTGCAGTTGTAAGCAGTGCTTATTTTGGGAGCTGAAGACTTGGTCGAAGACTCCACTCTATCCAGTATTAGTTATCTATTTCGTTATGGGCATGTATTAGTAAAATTTTATGTATCTCCAGTATTTTATAATTAAGGTTTAAAGCTCTGATGTATTTAGGGTAGTAGCTTCGTGAACTTCTATGTACAATATTTATTTCCGCTGTGAGATTTGGTATTATTCGGTGTGTGATTCTATATCTGATTCTATGTTAAAACCGCAAATTGATAATCTGTCTAATTTGAATGGTTTAAGTTGGACATGTACGGTTTATTGTCTGCTTAAGTTGTTCGAAAAGGCTGGTCATCACATTTGGTATTAGAGCATTGGTTTAGTGAATACCTTAGCTTGAGGGGTAAACTCATTAGGAATAGGGTAATTTATGCTCTATAATGAGTGGAATCATTCTTGAGAGTGCATATTTCAAAAATATAAAAATGTTCTAAAATCCAATGTGTTTTCAAAAAAATTGTCAATTTGAATACATCTTTCCTATTAAGAATTCGCTTTGATTAGGATTTCCTAACTTCGTCCTTTCCTTGTTCTAATCTACCCTTGACTTATCAGGATGAGTAATAGAAGGAATAATCGAGGTCGGGGAAGAGGAATTGGCCCCGTACCAGATGCTGCTGCATCAGCAGCACCGGTTGCACCCATTGCACTAGTTCCACCAGTGAAGTTCACTACGCTTTGCAAGGATTTCAAACAGCTTGGTGGTACTGAATTCTCAGGGTCCAAAGGCATTATTGAAGCTCAACAGTGGCTAAAGTGCTTGGAAAGGAACTTTACCGGACTTGAGATTTCTGATGCCTAGAAGCGTCAGTTGGCCGCTTGATAATTGTAGGATGCTGTTCAAGATTGGTGGGAGTCTGTTACCACCCGCATTAAGGAATCAAACATCTCTTAGGCGCAGTTCAAAGAAGTATTCAAGACCCAGTGGATGCCTAAAGCTGGAAAATCTTAGTTATATCGTAGCTTTATGGATCTTAAGCAGGGAAGCATGTCATTTTTGGAGTATGAAAGGAAATTCAACGAGCTATCCAATTTTGGACCAGATTTGATCGATACTCCACTTAAGAAGAACAAGAAATTCATAGCCGGCGCTTGCCTCGAATACTATGATCAGTTGACTGCCCACGTGCATGGCACCTTCACTAGTCTTATGGATATGGCCCTCGGATATGAAAACTTAAGTTCGAAGGGAGCATCGGTGGTTCACCAACAACTCCTTCAGCAGATACCAACAATTCCAAGAAGAGAAAGCCTAGCTTTGAGCAACAAAAGAAGAATTGGCAAAAAAAGAGTGGAATTTGACATTTTCAGAGGAAGCCCATTGATATCTCTTCTATCACTTGCTTCAAATGCGATCAGAACGTCCACTATGCCAATAGTTGCCCAGTTTCTACAGGAGCAT
Organism: Allium cepa; assembly: GCA_030765085.1. Taxonomy (NCBI): domain Eukaryota; kingdom Viridiplantae; phylum Streptophyta; class Magnoliopsida; order Asparagales; family Amaryllidaceae; genus Allium; species Allium cepa. The sequence continues at coordinate 521,818,750 of CM060938.1, forward strand.
TTGTCCCACCAGTTCAGATGACCAGGCAAGACCTTTGCCACATCTTCTTACAGCTAGGCCATTTCAAGAGAGATTGTCCCACCTAGAAGAAAGGAACACCATCAGGAGTCTTTTAGTGACAGCCTCTACTTCCAAGGCAAAAGACGACAAAAGTACACTTCAGGGTACTTTTACATTGCATGATTTACGTGTTCGTGTTTTATTTGGCATCGGTGCATCTTATAGTTCTATATCCGTTGATTTATGTGAAAAAATTAGAACATATTTTAAAACCCAAGTGTGCATCTGAAGCCTTGTGTGTATCAAATCCTATCGGTGGACCCGCAAATCTCAAAATGATCTGTAAAAGAGTAAGACTTCTTAAGGATGGCGGGCAACATTTCATCGGAGATTTTTATGTCCTAGGATTCCAAGCTTTTGATATATTTTTAGGCAGAGATTGGTTAAGAAAATTCGATGCATTCATTTCCTGTGGAGCTTGAACAGTTTCTCTGTTGAACGATAAAGGTGAACCCCTAGAAATTAAAAATCGATTGCCCCAAGATTTTGCCGAAAGTTTTATATTTTCTCTTGATTCCCATTCAAGCGACCTTAGATCTACTCCTGTCGTCCAACACATTCCCGATGTTTTCGGTGAAGTGAATTCTTTGCTACCTCGACGTGAAATTGAATTTTGCATTGATCTCATTCCTAAAGCGAGGCCAGTCGTACTTACTCCAAGAAGAATGTCGCATAGAGAAAAAATTGAATTAAGAATCCAAATCGAAGATCTTTCCTCCAAAGGTTTGATCCGTGTAGTCACTCGGAATGGGGAGCAGTAGTGGTATTCGCTACTAAATCTGACGGTTCTCTAAGGATGTGCGTAGATTATAGTGAACTGAACAAGCTTATCCACAAGAATATGTACTCGATGCCTCGTATCAACGACATATTTCATCAGCTGCATGGGTCAAAGGTATTTTCTTAGCTTGTTCTTGCTTCTGGTTTCCATCAGCTCAGGATTGCAGAAGATAGTATTCCCAAAACCGCTTTTTGAAAAGAAGACGGTTTTTATGGGTGGTTAGTTATACCTTTCGGCTTAACTAATGCACCGGCTTACTTTGTTGACCACATGAATAGAGTATTCTGGGAATTTCTAAACAAATTCGTTCTTGTTTTTGTTGACGATATTCTTGTCTTTCCTAAGTTCGAGAAGGAGCATGAGGAACACCTTAAATTTGTCCTTGGAACTCTGAGAAGTCATCAATTGAAGGCTAAATTCTTTAAATATCATTTCTGGCGAGAAGAAGTTAGATTTCTTAAGCATGTGGTTTCGAAGAATGGAATTTTGGTTGATCCAGCAAAGATCGCTATAATCAATGATTGGAAAACTCCTAAAACCCCTACATATGTGCGTAGCTTCCTAGGCTTAGCTGGTTATTACAGGAGATTTATTGAGAACTTCGCTCGAATTTCTTCACCACTCATAGCTCAGACTAGGAAAAATGTTAAGTTTTTCTGGAGTGAGAAGTGTAAGGAAGCATTCGAAGAATTGAAGCGTGAGCAAACCACTCCCCTTATTCTCGATGTCCCGGATGGTAGTGAGGGGTTCACTATTTATAGGGATGCTTATAGTAAAGGATTGGGTGCTGTTTTGATGTAGCACAAAAAAGTAATTGCCTATGCTGGTTGACAGTTGAAGACTCATGAGGTCAATTATGCAGCTAATGATTTGGAATTGCTCGCCGTCGTCTCTGGTTTGAAGTTATAGAGACAACACCTTATTGGAAAAAAAATTGAACTCTTTATGGACCACAAATCGCTGAGATATATCATTACTCAGAAGCATCTAAACCACAGACAAGTCAAATGGCTCGAATTCTTACCATCATTTGACCTCGACATCAACTATACGCCCGGAAAGGCTAATGTTATGGCCGATGCTCTGAGTTGAAGCAAAGCCATGTTATATCAGCTTGTTGTTTCTCCAGCTCTTATGGATTGCATAGACGCTAAACAAGATGAGGACCCAAGGCTTAGGCGAATAAAGGAAAATTTTCTGGTTAGGAAGGATAATACCCAAGGCAAATGGGGCACACAAATCGATAGAAATGGAATTCTAAGAATTGATAATAGAATTTATGCTCCGAACGTGGATGGTTTGACACAAGAAGTGCTTAAGTAAAATCACCAATCCAGACTTTCTATTCATCCTAGAGTTACAAAGATGTTTCAGAATATGAAGAAGCTATATTGGTGGAGAAGGATGAAGAGAGATATTTCTATTCACATCAGCAGATGTGCCACTTGCCAACAAATTAAAGCCGATCACCAAAAGTCAACAGGATTATTGCAGCCTCTTGAGGTTTCAAATTGGAGGATTTTATTGATGGACTGCCGAGGACCAGAAGAGGTAATGAGAGTATCTAGGTTATTATTGATAGATTGACAAAGTTTGCTCACTTTATTCCGGTGAAGACTACTCGAACTGCCTCGAGTTTAGCCGAGATTTATATGAAAGAAATTGTTCGCTTTCATCACGTTCCATCCAGCATTGTATGCGACCGGGACCCTATCTTTACTAGTAATTTCCAAAAGGCTTTTCAAGAGACTCTTGGTACTCATTTGAATCTAAGCACGGTTTATTATCCTCAAACGGATGGTCAAACCGAAAGAGCAAATCAGATTTTGGAAGATCTTCTCCGAGCTTGTGTTTTAGACTTTGGAAGATCGTGGGAAGAACATCTTCATCTCGTTGAATTCACCTACAATAATAGCTATCAAGCGAGTATTAAGATGGGCATGGTTCAAAGCTCTTTATAGACGGCCATGTAAATCTCCATCCTTTTGGATTGAATCGAGAAATCGACTTGTTCTTGGCCCCAAAATGATATTGGAAGCTTCTCAGAAATTCGAAGAAATCAGAAGGAAAAGAGTATAGCTTAGGACCGACAGAAGGAATATGTGACAGAAGGAGAAGAGACTTGGAATTTGCCGTTGGGGATCAAGTATTTCTCTAAATTTCACCTTTGAAGAATGTAATCCGGTTCGGAAGGAAAGGAAAGCTCACTCCTAGATTTGTTAGCCCTTTCCGTATTTAAGAAAGAATTGGTACCTTTGCATAAAGAGTTGACTTACCAGAGAAGCTATTGGGGGTACATAATGTGTTTCACGTCTCACATCTCCGCAAATATGTACACGGTCCATCAGCGATTGTCCAGCCTGCTTTGTTCGAAGAAATGGATGTTGAACCATATCTAACCGTTGAGAGAAAACTGCTTCATATAGTAGGCAAAAGCACAAAGCAGCTCAGAAGAAAGGTTGTAAATCTTGTCAAGGTTCAGTGGAGTGAAGATGATCGAGATTGTACTTGGAAAACGGAAGAGAGTATCCGCGCTTTAAATCCTAAATTACTTATAACGGGCATGTAGTCTGTGCCTAAGTTATCTTGATCTTTCTCTTTATCGTTTTGTTCTCCTATTATGTTCTTTTCGAGGATGAAAAGTTTTGAGAGGGGGAGAATGTAACGACCTGGATTTTTCGATGATTTAAATATGAATTTAACGAAGATCTTAAAATAAAATTGTTTGTATAAAATGATTATTTTATTACGAAAGATGGATAATTGAGATGCATCCATTTAAATAAGATCAATAAAATTTGTTTCTTGTCAAAATTCGCACGAACCCCGGCCGGCACAATTTTTCCGGACGAATTATCAAATTTCAAAGTATGAATATTTTTACATAGAAATGTTCTAAATAATTTCTGATTAAAACACAGAAATTCATTCTGTCCAATTCGGACCATTGTAGCTCCATTTATCGAGAATTGCAGTTGTTGTTCAATTTCGTAGCGGTAACAACGGTAATAGATGAGATTTTGCTATGAACGTCCTAGCACAGATTTGATTACATCATTGGAATAGTCTCATCGCGTTGAACACCGCAGTATATTTGTTTTTGTGTTTTGGCTTCCATGAAAAAATGCTAAATGGCTGAGATATTGGTCAGTAACCTTACTCGGGGTCATAATTACATGCATTCTTTTCATAGCCAACAGCTTATTCCCTTCAGCCGATATTATTTCTTTTCAGACTGCATATTCCTTGCATGTGTAGTCAATAAAGTTAATTGCTAGCATTTATTTACCTGATCAGGACTAGAAGTTCTCATGTAACTGAATTATCCAGCCCTGTTTGCTCACCTTGCTCCAAGCAACCGGCCAACCTGAGAAAGGTGAATGCTCTATATGAATTCACGGCTAGAGGCTTGTTTTTTTCAAACTTTCATTAATGTGCTTCAATTTCTGCGTAGTATGGATTCATGCATATACTTGCTTTTGTGTGTGTGTGTGTGTGTGTGTGTGTGTGTGTATTTGCATGCACGTTCATGCCTGTTTTATGCTTCATGCATATTTTCATGTATGTTTGACCAAGATGTTGCATGGGTTAGGTCCATGCTATGCTTAGAAATATCTTTTAAGCATAGTTTTCATAACCCGACCCTGCCGCGGTTGAACCGCGAATAACCCCGAGCCGTAGGGGTCGAAGGCCGGGAACTCAATCAAACCTCCTTCATGCAAGAGCCTTAGTTCGACCTTTGAATTGGCGGTTTAACCCTTCATTTGAACCCGGTTAAACCCTCTCATATGCACAATTTCTTCGTTTCAAAATATATTTTCAAATCTCCGTCCGTTTTATGTTCGTAATTAGTGCAGCTAGTGTAATAAATTTTGTTTAATTTTTCTTATTTGAATTAATGTGTGGATTATGAATTAATATCGTATATATTTATTGATGATGTTGATTTATTGTGTACTTATGGTTGATACGCTGCATCTAAATGTATTAATTTTCAAAAAAGAGTATGTGCGGTTCTTGACGGTTCGACCGGTCGAAACCTCGAACCTTGAGTCCTCACGGTTTGATTCATGGTCCGGTTATGAAAACATTGCTTTCAAGTATACATAAGTATACGATGAAAAAAAAGCAACGTAACATAAGAAAGAGCGAGAAAGAAACAAACAAAAGCATAGTTGCATGAAAGAGAAAAAAAGGGGAAAGGAGTTGGACAAAGAATCATTGTTGTAGTGAACAAAAAGTAGTACAAAACAAAGGCTGTTGTGAACTTTTGGGAGAGAGTGAGTGCACGTGCGTGTAAAAAAAGCAAGGAAGAAGCGAGCTTATCTCATCCGGAGCGTTACCGCCGCAGCCGTTGTCTAGTGTGAGCGTTGTCGCTTGTAACGACCCGCAAATCCGTACCCCTTGAGTCACTCTATTCTACACATAACAACTCAAGTTGTACAGAAATACGAACCATTTTGGTTAAAGAAGAAGAGGTAGAAGAAGAGAAAATAAAAACAACATCAGAATCTTACCATCGCAGCGGAATAAAATATAATATATATTAACAGATCTTTACACAAATCAAAACTATATCTATTTATATATACATTACCCGAGTACATCATCAGAGTACACACAATATCAATAACATACAACTGGATACACAGCTACTCAACACAGCGGAATATATATAAACAAGTACGTAACTACGTATCGTCATCTAGCTCGTCTCCTGAGCTCCATAGCATCATATCCTGTATTCTATAATACTCGGTCTGACCCGAGCATTACAGTTAAATAACACCCGAGTCAGTCTGGAATACCAGCGTGAGAAAATCACACCCAGTTGATTATTAAAGTTTCAAAAATCCCTTCGAAAACAAAAGCATCTCGTAAGACCGCGCCACAAATAAACATGTCGGGTTTTTACCTTACGATAGCTAAAACAATTTTTATAGAAATCCTCTGATATTATAATAGGGTCTATATACAAATACTTATAAAATAGCCAAAACTGTTACATGATTAAATTCCAGCTACTAGCCACAGAGTGGGTAATACAAACAAAACTCGTACAAGGCTCGTAGGGAAAATGGATTTCCAACAATGACTAGGCACTGGGGTACCACCTGTCACAGTACGGGGCCTAGATCACCGTACCGAGGATTACTCCCTTCATCCCCTGCAACACAAGGCCGGAACCATTCCTTACTGAACAGTCCCGAACAAGATAAACCCCGTGGTTGGCGCGACCAACCACCCACTAAGCCGAAATATATAAGGGACATCTAGACAGGGGAATTATCTTGTCCTGCTTGGGCATGACCCACCTAACCTTGCTGCATATCCCCTGATTTTCAGTCATTCCCGGTTGATGAGGCTTGAGGCTAAGCGTTACCTTTTTAGAACGTTTCACTTAGAATGCCCATCGTCCACCTGACGATGTTTCGCAAGCATTCGTCCGTACAAGTCCATCCCGGGTTCGAACGGAACCGAAGGCACTACTCCTACTACATCCATTTTGGAAATATCCTCAGGATTAGTAGCGACTAGCCCTTGCACTTCACTGCTCCATCTTCGACTCCGAACACGTTTCTCGCACGAAACGTACAAACCGGATCGAAGTGGTTTTCGAGAAAATAATCTCGATCCCGGACTCTTCGAAACGATCAACGCATTTGTCCAATATTGATAGTCGGTGATTTAACTATCAATTATATTCACAAAAAAACCATCAACCAATAAATAATTTTCCAAATTATTTATTAATCTCAAAAATATCTTCACAAGATATATTTCTATTTTCAATCCTTTGAAAACAGTTTCGAACCATCTTTCCTTCCAGGATAAACTTTCTCAAATATTTTCTATCTCCACTGAAATCACCAAGCACAAAACTAGATATTTTTTTTTTAAAATAATAATTTAAAACACTTTATTGAAAAATACATTTATAAAAAAAAATACTTTAATACTTAATTTTAAATAATACTAGAAATAATTTAAACAAGGTTACCTTATAACTAAACATTGGTTTTCTTCTTTAATCACAATTCCAAATCATTCTTTAAATAAGTACTGTTATAATAGATTAAAAGAAGATACTTGCTCTAGACTTTAAATATTAGAAATAATAAATTTTACAAAACATACTTTTTGAAACAACTTGTAACAACCCGCATATTTATCGAGTTTACATTTAAATATTTTTATTTAAATATTAAATCGTTAATCGGATTTTGGTCCGAAAAACTACTTTTTGCAAACGGTCAAATTAGGACTCGAGACCACTTCCATTGAGTTCGAAATGTCGTTTACAACTTTTTAAGTATAAACATCGATAGGTTTGGAGTTAGTGAAATTTCACTAACTTTTCCCGCTTTGGACTTTGGGTTAGTTTAGCCTATTAAGCCCAAGTTCCAACCCTCTTCTCCTCACTCTTCATAAATTTCCTAACTAACTCAAGCTTTAGCATTAATGGTGAAGAGAATGGGAAATTAAAACTCCAAGCTCAAATTCAATTGCAACTCCATCATTCAACTCCAAATTCAAGTAGAAGATATTGGATTCAAGCTTTGGATTGCTTCTCCTTGCTTTCAAGCTTCATCTTCATAAATTTTAGTGCAAAGGTGAGATTTTTATCTCACAATTCTAGTCTATAACTATATTGGACTGTTGGGAATGATTCTCTATCACTTTAGCATGCATATTTGCTTTTGGTTTGGATTGGATTGGCGAAAAACTCCGATTTTTGGTGTTTGGGAGAAATTTCTGCATTTAGGTCGTTCTGGCCGTTTTTAGCTCGCTCGGAGTTAGGTCGTGTGGACCTTAGGTCGTAGGTCGCGTACGAGTTAACCCCTAGGTCGTTCTGGCCATTTTCGTGTTTTCGGAGTTAGGTCGCTCAGGACCTTAGGTCGTAGGTCGTATGGCCGTTAGGTCGCTCTGCTTTGGCTCTGGCCATTTTTGCTCACTCGCAGTTAGGTCGCTCACGACCTAGGACTTAGGTCGCTTGGAGTTAGGTCGTAGGTCGGCAGGTCTTCAGCTCGCACGCGTTGAAAAGGCACGTCTGGAGTTAGGTCGTTCGCGAGTTAACGTTAGGTCGTTTGCGAGTTAACGCCCTAGGTCACTCGCGTATAGCTCGTTCGGAGTTAGGTCGTTAGGCCTTAGCTCGTATGGCCTATGCAATTTGGTTAGGTCGTCCAACCTCAACACCTTAGGTCGTAAGACCTTAGGTCGTACCCCTTAGGTCGTTAGACCTTAAGCCTTCACTATTGGAACTCGTTAGGTCGTAGCAACCATAGGTCGTAGGTCGCTCACACGGAGTTAAGTCGTAGGTCGTCTCCGACCTTATATCGCTCAGCCAGGTTTCACTTTAAGTCGTTAGGTCGTTTGGACCATGTTTCCAGTTAGATCGCAAGACCCTTAAACCGTTAGGTCACTAGGTCGCGATGTTTTAGGTCGCTGCACCCTATGCCTCTATAGGTCGTTCGACCTTGCTAACTTTTAGGTCGCGAGTTTTATAAGTCGCTCGCCTCCCTTAGGTCTTCACTAGGTCGCGATGTTTTAGGTCGCTGCACCCTATGCCTCTATAGGTCGTTCGACCTTGCTAACTTTTAGGTCGCGAGTTTTATAGGTCGCTCGACCCTATTCCCCTTAGGTCGTTAGACCTCATTTTGTCTTCACTAGGTCGTACCGTTTTGGTCGGGGCGCTGCCCCCTGGACCCCCGCGACTTGACCGGGCAGGTCGAACCCCGTAAGCGGTGGCGTTGCCCCCGCACCCCCACCTTGGGGGGTTGCCACCCCCCCTGGACCCCCCCTCCGTAGGGGATCTTATCTGAAAAATATTGAGCTGATTTCCTTGGATTTTATTCGCATCTCCGTATGCGATCTTTGTGACTGATTTTTTCTACACTTGCTTATGTGTTTTGTCACTTTATAATATAAAGGTTTCAATACTAGTAGTAAATATCAAAACTCTTTTAACAAACAATTTCAACTCTATTTTTAATAACAAAGCTCTTTTCTTAAATCGTTTTCCAATCTATTAGTATATACAAGCCTTTACCTCACTCGGATGAGAAATCTAATTAAACGACTTAGTAAAACAAGTGGTATGAAACGCTTGCGTTCACTTCGTCGGTTAATTCTTGGACTTGTTCGATTGAACCTCTTGTGACAATTTTATTAGTGAAGATTTACAGTTTGTTCGTAAATATTTAAGTTAAGCAAGTGGTTATGGGACATGAAGCTAAACTTCTATATTTACTAGCTTAGTGTAATTGACACTTCTCGTTGATCTTGATGATCGCTTTATGAATTAGACTAGCAATTGCGCGATGTCTCTTTCATTGCAAGGTTAGACTAGACACCACTTGTGTGATTCCATTCACACATACCTTTCTGCTTTTTGGTTAGTCTTGACCTCATTCTGTGTGATTCCACTCACACATGTGGGGTAGCTCCCCATGGTCTTCGGACCGTCATGTGATAGGCCTCTTTCCCTTTTTATGATTTCTGGATTTCTCGTGTTGATTTCTGGAATTTATGTCATTGACTTGTTATGAGTACAAGTTTAGGGTATGATGCCCCCTTCGAATCTTTGAGAAGATTCTTGTGATATTGATTATCTCTTATTGATTGATCTTCTGTTGATCATTATTTACATACTTATAGTGGTATGTCATTATGGATGTTTATGTTTATGCCATATCTTTTATGTTATATCATGTCATCTGATATTTATAGCTAGACTGATCCGTTTATTATTTTCTTAAATAATACTCGGATCAGACCGAGATGTTACAGGTGCTTCTGCTTGACTTCTCCCCAGGGATTCATCACTCTGACTTTTGGCTAACTGTTTAGATTAGCAGTTTTTGTTGTATACACTTGAGATATAGACTCATAGTTGTATTCTTTTGTATAGCACGTGTTGCTATTCTTTTGTATTATCGTGGATCTTATTGACCACTACTCTGATGTACACTTTCATGTGTTAGTTATATATTCATATCTTCTTCCGCCTTTGTGATATGGATATCTGTGACTGATTTGTGATATGATTATTTCTTTGTTTGTTTCCGAAGATTATTTATAGCCATCGTGTGATAAGCAATTACATGGATGGTCGCTCCTCAACAGCCTTATTCTCCGTGCTAGTTGACAGCACTTCTCCGGAGTGTTCTTGGCTAGCGTGGGTATAGAGGTGGGGCGTCACAGCTTGGTATCAGAGCCAAACTTCGGAACAATGTAGAATAACTTAACAAGGATCATCGTCCTAGGTCTATCTTAGGAGTCATACCATAGGATTAATTTGAGTCTTCGTACCGACTCATCCTATTTCCTTTATGATTCCTTGTTTTATCTATCAAGATTGCTTGATGTTCATTGGTAAATAACCTTCTTCATTCTCTTCTTTCTTTCTTTAAGGAAGAGAATGTCTAGACCAGGCCGTCCCAGAACTGGATCATCTGGTGCTGCTCCTCCGGATGGAGTTTTTATGACTGCTCAACAGCTTCTTGATTTAGTAACTAATGCTCAAGCAGCTGGAGCTAACCCGGAACCTACTCACCCAAAGTCGGGATTTGCACGCTTGTGCAGCGATTACACCAACTTGGGTGGGAAGCCCTTCAAAGGTTCGGAAAATATCATCGAGGTCCAGGCTTGGTTAAAATCATGCGATCGAATCTTTTCTCGCATGAATCTTATCGATCTCCACCGCGTTCAGGTGGCTTCCAGCATGCTCCAAGAGAGAGCATTGGACTGGTACGAACTCCTTATTTCAGAAATTAATGAAGCGGATCTCACCTGGGAGCAATTTCAGGGACGCTTCGAGTTAAAGTTTGTACCAGAAGCTGGGAAAGTAAGCTTGGCTCGACGTTTTATAGACCTTGTTCAAGGTCAATCCTCTGTGACTGATTACGTCGCAGCCTTCGAGTCGCTTTCCAAATATGGGGTTGAATACATCAACACCCCATTGAAGAAGAACCAGAGGTTCGTTTATGGCTTAAATAAGAGTCTTAAGAAGCCACTGCTCCTGAAACTAGAAGTCGCATTTGATCAACTCGTCGATATCGCTCTTCGTCTTGAAGAGGCTAATAGAGAGAGTGATGTTGAAGTGGAAGGCGCTAAACCAAACTTCAACAACAAGAAGAGGCCAAACAAATTCAAGGGTCCTTATCCCAACAAAAAGGGTAAGCAGGCAACCCCTGTGGCAAAGTATCCTTCTCCTAGTGGTGCGAGTTGCTTCAACTGTGGGTCTGGGGATCATTATGCGAATAAGTTCTCTAAGCCCAAATCTTGTCGCTATTGTAAGAGCCCAGATCACTTTATACATCAATGCCTCAAACGTAAAAGCAGGAATGAGGGAAAGTTAAATGTGGCTCAAGCCCCTGGCAACACATCTCGTGGCCAAGGTATTTCTCATTCCATTCTTGATGGTATTATTTTATTTCATGATCAACCTATTAGAGTTCTCTTTGATACGGGTGCATCCCATTCCTTTATATCAAAGGAACTGGTAGACACTTTTTCCTTAAGTGTTACTGCATTGATGACTTCTTTAAAAATTGCGAATCCTGTTGGTGGATCCGCAACTCTTAGTTTGCTTTGTAAAGATGTGGAGATTATTTTATGTGATTTTTCTTTCCTAGCCGATTTGCATGTCATGCGTTACTTAGGCTTTGGAATAATTTTGGGAATGGATTGGCTTAACCGTTATCAAGCCCATATCCTATGTCCTGAGCAGACTATTCATCTCCGACATCCACAATCTGTTAAACATATTTCTGTTAATCTTAAAGATTCAGAATCATGTTTGGTGGCATCTTTATATTCTTTAAATCCTTGTGATAACGATGATGATGATGAAGATGATATTATTTCTTGTATTCATGTTGTTCGTGAATTTTCCGACATATTCGAGCCCGTTTTAGGTTTACCACCTAAACGAGCAATTGAGTTCAGAATTAATCTTGTTTCTGGAGCTCAACCTATTACTCGTCCTCCTTATCGCATGTCCAATAAGGAAAATGAGGAGATGCGTAAACAATTATCTGAGTTGGAGACGAGGTAATTTATTCGCTCTAGTTCCTCGCCTTGGGGAGCTTCGGCTATTTTCGTAAAGAAATCCGATGGTACTCTGAGGCTCTGCGTTGATTATCGCAAGCTTAACGATCTTACTATTAAAAATAAATATCCTTTACCTCGGATTGATGATCTATTCGATCAGCTTAGTGGTGCTAAGGTCTTTTCACAATTGGACTTGGCTACCGGTTTCCATCAGCTTCGTATCGCTGAGGATAGCATTCCGTTGACATCATTCCGTACTCGATATGGATCTTATGAATGGCTTGTTATGCCATTTGGGTTAACGAATGCTCCAGCTTATTTCGTTGACCTCATGAATCGAGTTTTCAAAGGTTTCCTCGATCGGTTTGTTCTCATATTCATTGATGATATTCTTGTGTATTCAAAAACCGAGGAGGAACATGAGAAACATCTTCGGATTATATTGGAAACACTTAGGAGTAATCAATTAAAGGCGAAATTTTCTAAATGCCACTTTTGGCAATCTCGTGTGAAGTTTCTCGGTCATATTATTTCCGAATCCGGGATATCTGTGGATCCTTCAAAGATTGAAGCGATTCAAGATTGGAAGAGACCGGAGAGTGTGACAGAGATTCGTAGTTTTCTCGGATTGGCGGGCTATTACCGTCGTTTTATTAAAGACTTTTCTAAGATTGCCGTGCCTCTTACTGGCTTGACTAAGAAGGGAGTTAAATACATTTGGTCGGACAAATGTGAAGCCTCTTTTCAGAAATTGAAAGAACTCCTTTCCGATGCTCCTATTCTTGTTATTCCCGAGGGGAATCAAGATTTTGTTGTTTATACCGATGCTAGTCACGTTGGTTTGGGTGCCGTTCTTATGCAAAAAGAACGTGTTGTTGCTTATGCTTCTAGGCAATTGAAGCCGGCCGAGACTAGATATGCCACACATGATCTAGAGCTCGCGGCTATTGTTTTCGCCCTTCGAATGTGGCGTCATTATCTATTGGGAGAGAAATTTATTCTTTACACGGATCATAAGTCTTTGAAATATTTATTTTCTCAAAAAGAACTTAATTTACGTCAACAGCGTTGGCTCGAGTTCCTTGCACCTTATGATCTTGATATTCTTTATACCCCCGGTAAGGGTAATCGTGTCGCCGATGCTCTTAGCCGTAAGCAACAAGCAGTTGTTTCTATGATGATATCCGAATGGAACGATCTCGAGATCTTATCCACTTGTGAGATTCGAGAGCGCGTATCCGATTTATGCTCATCGCTTGTTTTATGTAGCCTTGAGGCTCATCCTTCTCTTTTAGACCGCATTCTTGAAGCTCAAGGGCTAGATTCTGAATTGGCTCTTCTTGGCAAAAATGTTAAGGATAAAATTGATATTGAAGGTTTGAAAGACTATGATATTGATTCTCGTGGCGGCATTCGAAAATTTGGTAGACTTATCGTACCAAATATTGGAGATCTTCGTAAAGATATTTTAGAAGATTCCCATTGTTCTAAATTCACCATTCATCCCGGTAGTAGTAAAATGTACGCTGATATGAAGCGACTTTATTATTGGGAGGGAATGAAATCTGATATTGCTAACTTTGTTAAGTGTTGCATGACTTGCCAACTTGTCAAGGCCGAACATCAAAGGCCTGGTGGGTTATTGCAACCTTTAGAAATTCCAATTTGGAAGTGGGATCAAATTTCCATGGACTTTATAGATGGCCTTCCCCGTTCTCGTTCGGGTCATGATAGCTTATGGGTGATTGTTGATAGACTTACTAAATCCGCCCATTTTATTCCGGTTCGGTCTAACCGAACCATTCCTCTTTTGGCCAAACTATTTGTCAAGGAAATTGTAAAATTGCATGGAGTTCCTACTTCTATTGTTAGCGATCGTGATCCATTGTTTACTAGTGGATTTTGGTAGAGTCTTCAAAAAGCTTTAGGAACGAAGCTTAATTTTAGCACCGCTTATCACCCCCAGTCCGATGGACAAACCGAGCGTGTGAATCAAACTCTTGAAGATCTTCTTCGTGCTTGTGTGCTTGATTTTGGTGGAAGTTGGGAAGATCATATTTCACTTGTTGAATTTTCCTATAATAATAGCTTCCAATCTAGTATTGGTATGGCACCTTTCGAGGCACTCTACGGAAGGCCATGCCGATCTCCTTCTTGTTGGCTTGAGGCCGGTGAGAAGCTGGTTTTAGGTCCAGACTTTATTCGTGATTCCACGGAAAAGATTTAACTTATTCGACATAGGATGAAAGAAGCCCAGAGTAGACAAAAATCCTATGCCGATAATCGAAGAAGGAAATTAGAATTTTCTGTTGGGGATCCTGTTTTTATTCGTGTTTCACCTATGAAGGGTGTTGTACGTTTCAGTCGATCGGGGAAGTTAGCGCCTCGATATATTGGGCCATTTCCTATCACTGAACGTATTGGTTCCATGGCTTATCGCCTTGCATTGCCGGCTCAGTTTTCTGCTATACATGATGTATTTCACGTTTCTCAATTACGGAAATGCCTTCGGGATTCCGATTCTATTCTTGAGCCTGCTATTGTGGAAGAAATTGAAGTTTCGCCGAATTTAACTTATGAGCAGCATCCTATTCGAATTATAGCTTCTGAGGTTAAACGACTTCGAAATAAAGATGTTCCACTTGTAAAGGTTCAATGGTCCTCAAATCCTAAGGATTGTTCTTGGGAATCCAGAGAATTCATCGAGCGTACACATCCGGACTTGCTTACTCCTGCCCTTTGAGGTGAACTTCTTATTTCAAATTTCTCTTGTGTTAATATGCTTTTATGGTTGTTACTTTTTATTTCCACCTTATATATATTGCGAGGACGCAATTTCTTTAAGGAGGGGAGTCTGTAACAACCCGCATATTTATCGAGTTTACATTTAAATATTTTTATTTAAATATTAAATCGTTAATCGGATTTTGGTCCGAAAAACTACTTTTTGCAAACGGTCAAATTAGGACTCGAGACCACTTCCATTGAGTTCGAAATGTCGTTTACAACTTTTTAAGTATAAACATCGATAGGTTTGGAGTTAGTGAAATTTCACTAACTTTTCCCGCTTTGGACTTTGGGTTAGTTTAGCCTATTAAGCCCAAGTTCCAACCCTCTTCTCCTCACTCTTCATAAATTTCCTAACTAACTCAAGCTTTAGCATTAATGGTGAAGAGAATGGGAAATTAAAACTCCAAGCTCAAATTCAATTGCAACTCCATCATTCAACTCCAAATTCAAGTAGAAGATATTGGATTCAAGCTTTGGATTGCTTCTCCTTGCTTTCAAGCTTCATCTTCATAAATTTTAGTGCAAAGGTGAGATTTTTATCTCACAATTCTAGTCTATAACTATATTGGACTGTTGGGAATGATTCCCTATCACTTTAGCATGCATATTTGCTTTTGGTTTGGATTGGATTGGCGAAAAACTCCGATTTTTGGTGTTTGGGAGAAATTTCTGCATTTAGGTCGTTCTGGCCGTTTTTAGCTCGCTCGGAGTTAGGTCGTGTGGACCTTAGGTCGTAGGTCGCGTACGAGTTAACCCCTAGGTCGTTCTGGCCATTTTCGTGTTTTCGGAGTTAGGTCGCTCAGGACCTTAGGTCGTAGGTCGTATGGCCGTTAGGTCGCTCTGCTTTGGCTCTGGCCATTTTTGCTCACTCGCAGTTAGGTCGCTCAAGACCTAGGACTTAGGTCGCTTGGAGTTAGGTCGTAGGTCGGCAGGTCTTCAGCTCGCACGCGTTGAAAAGGCACGTTTGGAGTTAGGTCGTTCGCGAGTTAACGTTAGGTCGTTTGCGAGTTAACGCCCTAGGTCACTCGCGTATAGCTCGTTCGGAGTTAGGTCGTTAGGCCTTAGCTCGTATGGCCTATGCAATTTGGTTAGGTCGTCCAACCTCAACACCTTAGGTCGTAAGACCTTAGGTCGTACCCCTTAGGTCGTTAGACCTTAAGCCTTCACTATTGGAACTCGTTAGGTCGTAGCAACCATAGGTCGTAGGTCGCTCACACGGAGTTAAGTCGTAGGTCGTCTCCGACCTTATATCGCTCAGCCAGGTTTCACTTTAAGTCGTTAGGTCGTTTGGACCATGTTTCCAGTTAGGTCGCAAGACCCTTAAACCGTTAGGTCACTAGGTCGCGATGTTTTAGGTCGCTGCACCCTATGCCTCTATAGGTCGTTCGACCTTGCTAACTTTTAGGTCGCGAGTTTTATAAGTCGCTCGCCTCCCTTAGGTCTTCACTAGGTCGCGATGTTTTAGGTCGCTGCACCCTATGCCTCTATAGGTCGTTCGACCTTGCTAACTTTTAGGTCGCGAGTTTTATAGGTCGCTCGACCCTATTCCCCTTAGGTCGTTAGACCTCATTTTGTCTTCACTAGGTCGTACCGTTTTGGTCGGGGCGCTGCCCCCTGGACCCCCGCGACCTGACCGGGCAGGTCGAACCCCGTAAGCGGTGGCGTTGCCCCCGCACCCCCACCTTGGGGGGTTGCCACCCCCCCTGGACCCCCCCTCCATAGGGGATCTTATCTGAAAAATATTGAGCTGATTTCCTTGGATTTTATTCGCATCTCCGTATGCGATCTTTGTGACTGATTTTTTCTACACTTGCTTATGTGTTTTGTCACTTTATAATATAAAGGTTTCAATACTAGTAGTAAATATCAAAACTCTTTTAACAAACAATTTCAACTCTATTTTTAATAACAAAGCTCTTTTCTTAAACCGTTTTCCAATCTATTAGTATATACAAGCCTTTACCTCACTCGGATGAGAAATCTAATTAAACGACTTAGTAAAACAAGTGGTATGAAACGCTTGCGTTCACTTCGTCGGTTAATTCTTGGACTTGTTCGATTGAACCTCTTGTGACAATTTTATTAGTGAAGATTTACAGTTTGTTCGTAAATATTTAAGTTAAGCAAGTGGTTATGGGACATGAAGCTAAACTTCTATATTTACTAGCTTAGTGTAATTGACACTTCTCGTTGATCTTGATGATCGCTTTATGAATTAGACTAGCAATTGCGCGATGTCTCTTTCATTGCAAGGTTAGACTAGACACCACTTGTGTGATTCCATTCACACATACCTTTCTGCTTTTTGGTTAGTCTTGACCTCATTCTGTGTGATTCCACTCACACATGTGGGGTAGCTCCCCATGGTCTTCGGACCGTCATGTGATAGGCCTCTTTCCCTTTTTATGATTTCTGGATTTCTCGTGTTGATTTCTGGAATTTATGTCATTGACTTGTTATGAGTACAAGTTTAGGGTATGATGCCCCCTTCGAATCTTTGAGAAGATTCTTGTGATATTGATTATCTCTTATTGATTGATCTTCTGTTGATCATTATTTACATACTTATAGTGGTATGTCGTTATGGATGTTTATGTTTATGCCATATCTTTTATGTTATATCATGTCATCTGATATTTATAGCTAGACTGATCCGTTTATTATTTTCTTAAATAATACTCAGATCAGACCGAGATGTTACAGGTGCTTCTGCTTGACTTCTCCCTAGGGATTCATCACTCTGACTTTTGGCTAACTGTTTAGATTAGCAGTTTTTGTTGTATACACTTGAGATATAGACTCATAGTTGTATTCTTTTGTATAGAACGTGTTGCTATTCTTTTGTATTATCGTGGATCTTATTGACCACTACTCTGATGTACACTTTCATGTGTTAGTTATATATTCATATCTTCTTCCGCCTTTGTGATATGGATATCTGTGACTGATTTGTGATATGATTATTTCTATGTTTGTTTCCGAAGATTATTTATAGCCACCGTGTGATAAGCAATTACATGGATGGTCGCTCCTCAACAGCCTTATTCTCCGTGCTAGTTGACAGCACTTCTCCGGAGTGTTCTTGGCTAGCGTGGGTATAGAGGTGGGGCGTCACACAACTTCAAAATCTTTTAACTTATATTTAAAAATTTACTTTGAAACGTACTTGGTTATCCAGGGAGAATTTCAAATCTCAATCTCTTAAATCAATTTTCCAAATTGATTTCCAATTTATTTTATTTGAAATAAATTCTTTTACTTATCAGTTCATTTCCAAAGTCAGTAGTTATGGACTTTATTATTATTATTATTATTATTATTTTATTTCTTATTTCCCCTTTCAATAATCCAAATCTTAAATTCTAAATAAATGTTTGTTCTTTTAAATTAATAATACTGCATTTTTAAAATTCATTAACTTTCTGTCTATTCAAATTTTCCTTTCCATTCTCAAGATTCATTTACTAGAATTTTAAGTCACTTTATTTCCTCTCCAAGTTATTCTTAAATTTATTCTATAATTATTTTACTTGCAATTTCACTTCTTTTATTTTCATTTTAAAAATCAATTTTTTAATTTCGGTAATTCATTATACCCAAATATCCAATCAACCATAACATTCAATATACCAATATAACTCATCATAAGATATCAAATAATCACAACAGAGAATATGGAATAATTTAAATAAATGTGAGGGGTCCAGTTGGATCCCTCCAACCTGTTTCCCTGCATCCACAAATGTTAGTACAATATAATATGTCAATTCTAAAATATCATACTAAATCACATCACTCAATTCATCCATCTAAACAATTATTTAAATTTAAACATTTAAATTTAAATTAACTGAGTGAGATTAACTCACCTTTGACCAAAGATTTGTCATCCTATCCATCTCGACTTGTTTTCATGACCTTGAACAAATATCAGATTATTTTATTAATATTCGAACTAATCAAACAATTATTTACCGTTTTAAATAAATTTTTAATTAACCGATAATTAAATTAAACTAATTTAAAATTTTCTTTTTCATTTTGAGACCACCTATATATTTTATAAAAACAAAATTATAGATTTTCAAAGATCTAGCTTTTACATAAATCCCCTTTTATTAATTTATTTATTTTTGAAAACTCTATATCTAAACCTTGTATAACAATTTTCGATTTATTAATATTTGAAACGAACCGAATAATTTATTTCCATCTTATAAATTTACTTTCATTAAACTTATTTTATTTTTATTTTAACTAACGATTTTTTTTTAAACGAATAATTATATTTTCACTCATTCATTTTAAACTAATAATATAAATTTAGACTCTGCAACTTTAAAACTGGGCAGCAACCATTTTTTTTTACTGTAAACATATATATATATATATATACTAATTTGTCAAATAAATACACCGATTACTTAAAAGTTGAATGATTTCTGTATACTAAATTAAGTTTTACTGAAGAAGATCGAGAATACCTCACTGCTCCTCTGCTCGAACCCCAATAAACCGAGCACTGGCCAACTCGAACCGCCCTATTCCCGGCCTCGCTCCAAGTCCCTGTGCCACGTGACCCAACGTCATCTCCACTGCCCTCCACTCGTCTTCAAAATCGACTGCGAGCCTCCATTGTTGCGACGCAAACCCTAACACGAGGTCGGCTGCGCCTTCAGCGCACGCCTCAACCAGAATCGAACTGCCCCCTCCACACGCACAACCCTAGATGCTGAGGAAAAACCCAAATCGTGATTCAATTGAAGCGAATTCGACTTCGAATTCGAAGATTGAGGAGGGTTCGGCCCCTTTTATTTTAAATTTATTCTCGAATGAAATAAAAAGAATGGGAGAGGGGGACGAAACGTAAGTGAAGAATCGTGATTTCAATTCGAAAGGGTTCTGCCATTTTATTCTGAGCTGAGGTATATAATTTTGCTTTATATTTATTTTTATTTTTATTTTTAGAGAAGAGGATCTCGTTGAAAAGAATGAGGGTTGGATTCAGATAGAAGGACAGAGGCGTACGAGAAGATAAGGGTAAACGTTGGCGTATGCAAGAAGCTTTATCAATTAAATTTAAATTTCATTAAATTATTAAAAATTTAAATTTTCCACGCGTTTATAAATATCGTACACTCACACACTAGCTCCAATTGACATGAAATTTGAAATCCTATAATAATTCAATATTACGGACTCAATGGAACTAGTCTCGTTAAATTCCGAGACTGCGCCTCAGAAGGCTATTTTTAAATTCAATTGAAACAATATAAAATTTTAAAACTAAACAAACCACTGTTAAATTCAATTATAAAACTTCTATTATCTTCAGTGTTATCAATATAAATTTTATAAGCCTTCAAATTATTTTTAACAGGCTTAAAATTCCAGATTCAACAATTCACCCAACTTTACTTATTTAATTTAATAATTCAATTATCAAATAAATTGTGATATTCGTAATTCAAGTTCAAATTACTCTATTGAATATCCAAAATCAATTAAATATTCCAATTTTAATTGCTTGAAAATTCCGGGTCGTCACATTCCTTCCCCCTTAAAAGAATTTCGTCCCCGAAATTAATAGTTAGGAAGAATGATCCAATACCCGTTTACTTTTCCTCAAAACCAACAATTTCAACATCTCTCCAACTATCTTCGTATAAAAGAATCATTATTATTCTTATTAACTTTCCAAACCTTTCCAAAACCTTCTATACTTTTCAAATAATTACTTGTACCACTATTTAAATTATAATTCAAAACTAAATTTTGAATTATCAAAATTTTTCTAACTCCCTAAATTTTCGAAAAATTTCGCCAGCGTCCCCTTTGCGCGGCTGACTCGGTACAACTACAAAATGGCTCTACGGCCTCCCTAATCCAAAAAGAAAACAAAAGGCCAAGTGGCTCAATCCAAATCCAAATCCCAATCAAATTTCATACCAAATTTAAATACATACCTTTTTGTCGGGCAATTCAATTTATCATCTTGAATCAAAAACCAGTTCTCTATCCCCTTTTTATAATACCTGCATATCCTGCTTAACGCTAATATCCAATCACAACATTCCAAAAACATTTTATCGACTTTCTTACAAAATGTCCATTATTTACTTATTTAAATATCAACTTGGAATATATTTGTAATATCAATCTCCAAATTAAGAATTGACCATTCCTCTAAAGTTTAGTTTAAGCATTTTATATGCTCCTTATATTTATTTTCATCTTCCCCTTTAGTTTATCTATTTCTATTTAACTTGATTCTTTCATTTTCATACGAATTCAATTTCATTTTATTTTTCATTTATAACTAATTCATATCATTACTTTAAGTTGGTTTCCTTTACTAATTTAGTTTAGTTTCCAATTTGAATTTGTTAGTCGTTAACACAATTTTCCAAAATTTTCTAAAATTTTTCTAACTCCCAAAATTTCTGAAAATTTTTGGCAAAGTCTCCTTTGTACGGAGGAGCTTTTGCAATTTGACAAAAGATATAATATATATACATCGACCCACTCGGTCGGAAAAATCAAAAACAGTTCATATTTCCTATTTTTATTGCGTAGGCGTACCTTATTTAGCATTTTAAGCAAGCGGCTTATTATTTTTAGCATATAGCACAACCCAATCCAGCCTCACGGCTTCCAGGTACCTGTACTTACTCAGTTTAAACTTGTAAGTGCCAAATATAAGAAGTTTAACACATTTCACTTACTTACAATAGTTAAAACATATGAATTATAAAAGAAATTCACACCAAACATTTTTCCATAAGCAACTTCTACAATTTCCATGTTAATTCAACTGTTCCAATTTATTTATAAACCATTTTTATTCAATTCGGATGGTTTTCGATTCATTCGTATACAACTCCATCAATTTGAATGGTTTAGAACTCATTTGCTTATTTTTAATTTATTCTTAGGCAGACTGAACTCATATTTAATTCCATTGTTTTCAACATCAATTTACTTTACTTCTATCAACTCATAAAATTTTAATTACTTCCATTTACATCAAATGACAATTTATTCTATGCAATTTGACAAGATTTATGTGAATAAATAAGTATTTATGTTTATAACCAATTTAAATTGATTTCAGCTCAATTTACTCAATTCTATTCCATTTAAATTTATTCACACTCTGTATATTCTCATATTCATTGCATTTCAAGTTTAAATCCATTCACTTCATTATTCAAACAGGTTCCATTAAAACCATTAACACCTTAGGTTCATCTTTATTACCAATAAAAAAAAATTTAAATTCATTCACAATTATTTAATTAGCTCGACACATTCCATTTAAATTTCATTCACAATCCATTTATTTACATTTCATTCCATATTTGTTTATTCCAAACTATTTTATTTAGCTCGAAGACAATCCAGGCTATTTCATTCAATAACCATTTCTCAACTTATTTAAATCACATTTCATTTGATACTTATTTATTCCATCCATTTATATTTATTCAATAAAATTAATTTATCCACATTCGCTTAAACCATACTTCATTTAATTCTTAAATTTTATTTACAACCCACCAAATTTTATTCCGATCCAAATTTATTTTTACTTGGTTTAAAACCAATCCAATATTATTAAACTTTGTTTTAAGTTGAATTCAATTCAACTCCTTTCCATCTTTTAGCTTAAGTTTATTCACTCCAATTTTATACTTAAGCCCATTTTATTTTCAAGTAAATTCTCTTTTTTTTTTAAACTCACTTCCTTTTGCAAATAAATTTCTCTTTTTAATTTAATTTGAGTTTATCTCAATCCAATCTCATTTCAAGCTACAAATTTATTTGATTAGTTATTATAAAATTTAACTTTCCAGATTTAACTTATTCAATTTATTACAAGGCCGTTTCCAATTTACTTACACTTATATGGATTTTATTTGTAATTCATTCCATCACTATTTTAATCCATTTCATTTTTATTCTATACTTCCCTAATTATATTTACTTTGTTTACACTTCAAGTCTAATTTTAATTAATAACTCAAGTTCTGATTCTATTATTCACTTTTAATTTACCATCCAATTTACTAACTCACAATTCAACCTCATTCTCAATTACTTTCACTTCATCAACAATTTGAATCAATTTTAATTTATAACTTGAGTTTATTTTCAACTTCATCATAAACTTACAATTCAATTCCATTAACTAATTTATTATCCAATTAGTTCTCCCCTGATTCATAATCCAACACTTGAAATTTTATTCAAATTTCTTTTCATTATCCAAAACATCAAACAATATTTATTTTGGATTTTCTATTCCACTTTCAAAATTTATAAGCCACAACTTATTATTTACACAATTCCATCCATTATAGGCTTGAATATATTCATCCTTTATTTTTAACTCAAGCCTTCTATTTATTTATATCCCAAGCATATTTTATTTCTATGGATTTTTAATTCTCTTACAAGTTATTCTAATTTATTTATTTCAATTCCAATCCTTATTCAATTTATTTCCCATATATTCAGGTAAGAATTTAATTTCATTAATTAATTCAATTGAATTCTCATCCCAACTCAATTTTACTTTTAACTCGGATTTATTTAACTCAATTCGATTTCAACTCAATTCGAATACAACTGGATATTCTTTCAGCTTATTCAATTAATTTCAATCCAGTCAAATTTTTATTTTCAAATCCAAGTTAATTTCATTTTCAACTTTTCTCTTTAAATTTTAATTCCAACATTCAAAGCCTATATTTCCTTCCTGATTTAAAACTCAACTCAATTTTATAAGCTTACAATTTATCTCATCAGGATTTTTAAACTTCTGGCTTTGGCTTCAAATCATTTTGAAATCTCCAATATCTCAAATCACATTTCTCAAAAAATTTAATCCAATTCTGGCTTTTATTTGCAACAAATTTCCTTTGAAATTTTCAAAAACATCTGCTTTCCTAAACAAATCAATTTGGTAGCAATTCTTCACTCAGAAATTCGAAAATGAATACTGATGATGCGGCCGTCATCATCAGAATTATTTTCCAATAATCCAAGTGATTTCAATGCTATATTACTTCCAAAATCCATTTATAACAATTCCCTTTCAGAAATATGTCTAAAA
This sequence comes from Allium cepa, assembly GCA_030765085.1. Taxonomy (NCBI): domain Eukaryota; kingdom Viridiplantae; phylum Streptophyta; class Magnoliopsida; order Asparagales; family Amaryllidaceae; genus Allium; species Allium cepa. The sequence goes on from CM060938.1 coordinate 521,842,554, forward strand.
CAATGCTATCATTTATCTTCAAAACACTTCCAAATTTTCGGGATTTAAATTTCCAAATCCTGCTTAAATCAATTTTTTTTTTTTATAATTCATTTGCATATCTTATGTTCATACAAATTCTCATTTGATTATATTCCAATTTATAATTTACATTTATAATTCACATTTATAAATTTCATTTCATAATTGAATTTATCTTCTCAATCTTTGATTATATTTACAATTTCTATTTAAATTTTCACCTAAAAATGATAATACCTTAATATTATCATTCCTAACATCCAAGCAACCATATATTAGCTAAATAGTTTTCAAAAGCTATTCTTTATATCAAAATATGTTTTTGGGTAAAATTATTTCATTTACCCATATTTAAAACAATACCGTGTCGATGTTCTATTCAAGTGTTTAGAAACCCTTTCGATACAGTTGCGCAGACTGTGTCGACGAAGGTTCATATGCCACTCAATAAATCAATCAACACAATATTAAAACAATTTATATACACTAACAAATACGCGCTCATATCTATTAATACGCTCAAACTCATTCTAGAGTACTTCGGACTCTATTTGAGTAATTCCCACCAGAGCCAAGGTTATCTCCAACCTAAGCTCTGATACCAAGTGTAACGACCCGCAAATCCGTACCCCTTGAGTCACTCTATTCTACACATAACAACTCAAGTTGTACAGAAATACGAACCATTTTGGTTAAAGAAGAAGAGGTAGAAGAAGAGAAAATAAAAACAACATCAGAATCTTACCATCGCAGCGGAATAAAATATAATATATATTAACAGATATTTACACAAATCAAAACTATATCTGTTTATATATACATTACCCAAGTACATCATCAGAGTACACACAATATCAATAACATACAACTGGATACACAGCTACTCAACACAGCGGAATATATATAAACAAGTACGTAACTACGTATCGTCATCCAGCTCGTATCCTGAGCTCCACAGCATCATATCCTGTATTCTATAATACTCGGTCTGACCCGAGCATTACAGTTAAATAACACCCTAGTCAGTCTGGAATACCAGCGTGAGAAAATCACACCCAGTTGATTATTAAAGTCTCAAAAATCCCTTCGAAAACAAAAGCATCTCGTAAGACCGCGCCACAAATAAACATGTCGGGTTTTTACCTTACGATAGCTAAAACAATTTTTATAGAAATCCTCTGATATTATAATAGGGTCTATATACAAATACTTATAAAATAGCCGAAATTGTTACATGATTAAATTCCAGCTACTAGCCACAGAGTGGGTAATACAAACAAAACTCGTACAAGGCTCGTAGGGAAAATGGATTTCCAACAATGACTAGGCACTGGGGTACCACCTGTCACAGTACGGGGCCTAGATCACCGTACCGAGGATTACTCCCTTCATCCCCTGCAACACAAGGCCGGAACCATTCCTTACTGAACAGTCCCGAACAAGATAAACCCCGTGGTTGGCGCGACCAACCACCCACTAAGCCGAAATATATAAGGGACATCTAGACAGGGGAATTATCCTGTCCTGCTTGGGCATGACCCACCTAACCTTGCTGCATATCCCCTGATTTTCAGTCATTCCCGGTTGATGAGGCTTGAGGCTAAGCGTTACCTTTTTAGAACGTTTCACTTAGAATGCCCATCGTCCACCTGACGATGTTTCGCAAGCATTCGTCCGTACAAGTCCGTCCCGGGTTCGAACGGAACCGAAGGCACTACTCCTACTACATCCATTTTGGAAATATCCTCAGGATTAGTAGCGACTAGCCCTTGCACTTCACTGCTCCATCTTCGACTCCGAACACGTTTTTCGCACGAAACGTACAAACCGGATCGAAGTAGTTTTCGAGAAAATAATCTCGATCCCGGACTCTTCGAAACGATCAACGCATTTGTCCAATATTGATAGTCGGTGATTTAACTATCAATTATATTCACAAAACAACCATCAACCAATAAATAATTTTCCAAATTATTTATTAATCTCAAAAATATCTTCACAAGATATATTTCTATTTTCAATCCTTCGAAAACAGTTTCGAACCATCTTTCCTTCCAGGATAAACTTTCTCAAATATTTTCTATCTCCACTGAAATCACCAAGCACAAAACTAGATTTTTTTTTTAAAAAAAAAATAATAATTTAAAACACTTTATTGAAAAATACATTTATAAAATAAATACTTTAATACTTAATTTTAAATAATACTAGAAATAATTTAAACAAGGTTACCTTATAACTAAACATTGGTTTTCTTCTTTAATCACAATTCCAAATCATTCTTTAAATAAGTACTGTTATAATAGATTAAAAGAAGATACTTGCTCTAGACTTTAAATATTAGAAATAATAAATTTTACAAAACATACTTTTTGAAACAACTTCAAAATCTTTTAACTTATATTTAAAAATTTACTTTGAAACGTACTTGGTTATCCAGGGAGAATTTCAAATCTCAATCTCTTAAATCAATTTTCCAAATTGATTTCCAATTTATTTTATTTGAAATAAATTCTTTTACTTATCAGTTCATTTCCAAAGTCAGTAGTTATGGACTTTATTATTATTATTATTATTATTATTATTATTATTATTATTATTTTATTTCTTATTTACTCTTTCAATAATCCAAATCTTAAATTCTAAATAAATGTTTGTTCTTTTAAATTAATAATACTGCATTTTTAAAATTCATTAACTTTCTGTCTATTCAAATTTTCCTTTCCATTCTCAAGATTCATTTACTAGAATTTTAAGTCACTTTATTTCCTCTCCAAGTTATTCTTAAATTTATTCTATAATTATTTTACTTGCAATTTCACTTCTTTTATTTTCATTTTAAAAATCAATTTTATAATTTCGGTAATTCATTATACCCAAATATCCAATCAACCATAACATTCAATATACCAATATAACTCATCATAAGATATCAAATAATCACAACAGAGAATATGGAATAATTTAAATAAATGTGAGGGGTCCAGTTGGATCCCTCCAACCTGTTTCCCTGCATCCACAGATATTAGTACAATATAATATGCCAATTCTAAAATATCATACTAAATCACATCACTCAATTCATCCATCTAAACAATTATTTAAATTTAAACATTTAAATTTAAATTAACTGAGTGAGATTAACTCACCTTTGACCAAAGATTTGTCATCCTATCCATCTCGACTTGTTTTCATGACCTTGAACAAACATCAGATTATTTTATTAATATTCGAACTAATCAAACAATTATTTACCGTTTTAAATAAATTTTTAATTAACCGATAATTAAATTAAACTAATTTAAAATTTTCTTTTTCATTTTGAGACCACCTATATATTTTATAAAAACAAAATTATAGATTTTCAAAGATCTAGCTTTTACATAAATCCCCTTTTATTAATTTATTTATTTTTGAAAACTCTATATCTAAACCTTGTATAACAATTTTCGATTTATTAATATTTGAAACGAACCGAACAATTTATTTCCATCTTATAAATTTACTTTCATTAAACTTATTTTATTTTTATTTTAACTAACGATTTTTTTTTTAACGAATAATTATATTTTCACTCATTCATTTTAAACTAATAATATAAATTTTGACTCTGCAACTTTAAAACTGGACAGCAACCATTTTTTTTACTATAAACATATATATATATATATATATATATATATATATACACTAATTTCTCAAATAAATACACCGATTACTTAAAAGTTGAATGATTTCTATATACTAAATTAAGTTTTACTGAAGAAGATCGAGAATACCTCACTGCTCCTCTGCTCGAACCCCAATAAACCGAGCACTGGCCAACTCGAACCGCCCTATTCCCGGCCTCGCTCCAAGTCCCTGTGCCACGTGACCCAACGTCATCTCCACTGCCCTCCACTCGTCTTCAAAATCGACCGCGAGCCTCCATTGTTGCGACGCAAACCCTAACACGAGGTCGGCTGCGCCTTCCAGCGCATGCCTCAACCAGAATCGAACTCCCCCCTCCACACGCACAACCCTAGATGCTGAGGAAAAACCCAAATCGTGATTCAATTGAAGCGAATTCGACTTCGAATTCGAAGATTGAGGAGGGTTCGGCCTCTTTTATTTTAAATTTATTCTCGAATGAAATAAAAAGAATGGGAGAGGGGGACGAAACGTAAGTGAAGAATCGTGATTTCAATTCGAAAGGGTTCTGCCATTTTATTCTGAGCTGAGGTATATAATTTTGCTTTATATTTATTTTTATTTTTATTTTTATTTTTATTTTTAGAGAAGAGGATCTCGTTGAAAAGAATGAGGGTTGGATTCAGATAGAAGGACAGAGGCGTACGAGAAGATAAGGGTAAACGTTGGCGTATGCAAGAAGCTTTATCAATTAAATTTAAATTTCATTAAATTATTAAAAATTTAAATTTTCCACGCGTTGATAAATATCGTACACTCACACACTAGCTCCAATTGACATGAAATTTGAAATCCTATAATAATTCAATATTACAGACTCAATGGAACTAGTCTCGTTAAATTCCGAGACTGCACCTCAGAAGGCTATTTTTAAATTCAATTGAAACAATATAAAATTTTAAAACTAAACAAACCACTGTTAAATTCAATTACAAAACTTCTATTATCTTCAGTGTTATCAATATAAATTTTATAAGCCTTCAAATTATTTTTAACAGGCTTAAAATTCTAGATTCAACAATTCACCCAACTTTACTTATTTAATTTAATAATTCAATTATCAAATAAATTGTGATATTCGTAATTCAAGTTCAAATTACTCTATTGAATATCCAAAATCAATTAAATATTCCAATTTTAATTGCTTGAAAATTCTGGGTCGTCACATTCCTTCCCCCTTAAAAGAATTTCGTCCCCGAAATTAATAGTTAGGAAGAATGATCCAATACCCGTTTACTTTTCCTCAAAACCAACAATTTCAACATCTCTCCAACTATCTTCGTATAAAAGACTCATTATTATTCTTATTAACTTTCCAAACCTTTCCAAAACCTTCTATACTTTTCAAATAATTACTTGTACCACTATTTAAATTATAATTCAAAACTAAATTTTGAATTATCAAAATTTTTCTAACTCCCTAAATTTTCGAAAAATTTCGCCAGCGTCCCCTTTGCGCGGCTGACTCGGTACAACTACAAAATGGCTCTACGGCCTCCCTAATCCAAAAAGAAAACAAAAGGCCAAGTGGCTCAATCCAAATCCAAATCCCAATCAAATTCCATACCAAATTTAAATACATACCTTTTTGTCGGGCAATTCAATTTATCATCTTGAATCAAAAATCAGTTCTCTATCCCCTTTTTATAATACCTGCATATCCTGCTTAACGCTAATATCCAATCACAACATTCCAAAAACATTTTATCGACTTTCTTACAAAATGTCCATTATTTACTTATTTAAATATCAACTTGGAATATATTTGTAATATCGATCTCCAAATTAAGAATTGACCATTCCTCTAAAGTTTAGTTTAAGCATTTTATATGCTCCTTATATTTATTTTCATCTTCCCCTTTAGTTTATCTATTTCTATTTAACTTGATTCTTTCATTTTCATACGAATTCAATTTCATTTTATTTTTCATTTATAACTAATTCATATCATTACTTTAAGTTGGTTTCCTTTACTAATTTAGTTTAGTTTCCAATTTGAATTTGTTAGTCGTTAACACAATTTTCCAAAATTTTCTAAAATTTTTCTAACTCCCAAAATTTCTGAAAATTTTTGGCAAAGTCTCCTTTGTACGGAGGAGCTTTTGCAATTTGACAAAAGATATAATATATATACATCGACCCACTCGGTCGGAAAAATCAAAAACAGTTCATATTTCCTATTTTTATTGCGTAGGCGTACCTTATTTAGCATTTTAAGCAAGCGGCTTATTATTTTTAGCATATAGCACAACCCAATCCAGCCTCACGGCTTCCAGGTACCTATACTTACTCAGTTTAAACTTGTAAGTGCCAAATATAAGAAGTTTAACACATTTCACTTACTTACAATAGTTAAAACATATGAATTATAAAAGAAATTCACACCAAACATTTTTCCATAAGCAACTTCTACAATTTCCATGTTAATTCAACTGTTCCAATTTATTTATAAACCATTTTTATTCAATTCGGATGGTTTTCGATTCATTCATATACAACTCCATCAATTTGAATGGTTTAGAACTCATTTGCTTATTTTTAATTTATTCTTAGGCAGACTGAACTCATATTTAATTCCATTGTTTTCAACATCAATTTACTTTACTTCTATCAACTCATAAAATTTTAATTACTTCCATTTACATCAAATGACAATTTATTCTATGCAATTTGACAAGATTTATGTGAATAAATAAGTATTTATGTTTATAACCAATTTAAATTGATTTCAGCTCAATTTACTCAATTCTATTCCGTTTAAATTTATTCACACTCCGTATATTCTCATATTCATTGCATTTCAAGCTTAAATCCATTCACTTCATTATTCAAACAGGTTCCATTAAAACCATTAACACCTTAGGTTCATCTTTATTACCAATAAAAAAAATTTAAAATTCATTCACAATTATTTAATTAGCTCGACACATTCCATTTAAATTTCATTCACAATCCATTTATTTACATTTCATTCCATATTTGTTTATTCCAAACTATTTTATTTAGCTCGAAGACAATCCAGGCTATTTCATTCAATAACCATTTCTCAACTTATTTAAATCACATTTCATTTGATACTTATTTATTCCATCCATTTATATTTATTCAATAAAATTAATTTATCCACATTCACTTAAACCATACTTCATTTAATTCTTAAATTTTATTTACAACCCACCAAATTTTATTCCGATCCAAATTTATTTTTACTTGGTTTAAAACCAATCCAATATTATTAAACTTTGTTTTAAGTTGAATTCAATTCAACTCCTTTCCATCTTTTAGCTTAAGTTTATTCACTCCAATTTTATACTTAAGCCCATTTTATTTTCAAGTAAATTCTCTTTTTTTTTTTTAAACTCACTTCCTTTTGCAAATAAATTTCTCTTTTCAATTTAATTTGAGTTTATCTCAATCCAATCTTATTTCAAGCTACAAATTTATTTGATTAGTTATTATAAAATTTAACTTTCCAGATTTAACTTATTCAATTTATTACAAGGCCGTTTCCAATTTACTTACACTTATATGGATTTTATTTGTAATTCATTCCATCACTATTTTAATCCATTTCATTTTTATTCTATACTTCCCTAATTATATTTACTTTGTTTACACTTCAAGTCTAATTTTAATTAATAACTCAAGTTCTGATTCTATTATTCACTTTTAATTTACCATCCAATTTACTAACTCACAATTCAACCTCATTCTCAATTACTTTCACTTCATCAACAATTTGAATCAATTTTAATTTATAACTTGAGTTTATTTTCAACTTCATCATAAACTTACAATTCAATTCCATTAACTAATTTATTATCCAATTAGTTCTCCCCTGATTCATAATCCAACACTTGAAATTTTATTCAAATTTCTTTTCATTATCCAAAACATCAAACAATATTTATTTTGGATTTTCTATTCCACTTTCAAAATTTATAAGCCACAACTTATTATTTACACAATTCCATCCATTATAGGCTTGAATATATTCATCCTTTATTTTTAACTCAAGCCTTCTATTTATTTATATCCCAAGCATATTTTATTTCTATGGATTTTTAATTCTCTTACAAGTTATTCTAATTTATTTATTTCAATTCCAATCCTTATTCAATTTATTTCCCATATATTCAGGTAAGAATTTAATTTCATTAATTAATTCAATTGAATTCTCATCCCAACTCAATTTTACTTTTAACTCGGATTTATTTAACTCAATTCGATTTCAACTCAATTCGAATACAACTGGATATTCTTTCAGCTTATTCAATTAATTTCAATCCAGTCAAATTTTTATTTTCAAATCCAAGTTAATTTCATTTTCAACTTTTCTCTTTAAATTTTAATTCCAACATTCAAAGCCTATATTTCCTTCCTGATTTAAAACTCAACTCAATTTTATAAGCTTACAATTTATCTCATCAGGATTTTTAAACTTCTGGCTTTGGCTTCAAATCATTTTGAAATCTCCAATATCTCAAATCACATTTCTCAAAAAATTTAATCCAATTCTGGCTTTTATTTGCAACAAATTTCCTTTGAAATTTTCAAAAACATCTGCTTTCCTAAACAAATCAATTTGGTAGCAATTCTTCACTCAGAAATTCGAAAATGAATACTGATGATGCGGCCGTCATCATCAGAATTATTTTCCAATAATCCAAGTGATTTCAATGCTATATTACTTCCAAAATCCATTTATAACAATTCCCTTTCAGAAATATGTCTAAAACAATGCTATCATTTATCTTCAAAACACTTCCAAATTTTCGGGATTTAAATTTCCAAATCCTGCTTAAATCAATTTTTTTTTTTTATAATTCATTTGCATATCTTATGTTCATACAAATTCTCATTTGATTATATTCCAATTTATAATTTACATTTATAATTCACATTTATAAATTTCATTTCATAATTGAATTTATCTTCTCAATCTTTGATTATATTTACAATTTCTATTTAAATTTTCACCTAAAAATGATAATACCTTAATATTATCATTCCTAACATCCAAGCAACCATATATTAGCTAAATAGTTTTCAAAAGCTATTCTTTATATCAAAATATGTTTTTGGGTAAAATTATTTCATTTACCCATATTTAAAACAATACCGTGTCGATGTTCTATTCAAGTGTTTAGAAACCCTTTCGATACAGTTGTGCAGACTGTGTCGACGAAGGTTCATATGCCACTCAATAAATCAATCAACACAATATTAAAACAATTTATATGCACTAACAAATACGCGCTCATATCTATTAATACGCTCAAACTCATTCTAGAGTACTTCGGACTCTATTTGAGTAATTCCCACCAGAGCCAAGGTTATCTCCAACCTAAGCTCTGATACCAAGTGTAACGAGCCGCAAATCCGTACCCCTTGAGTCACTCTATTCTACACATAACAACTCAAGTTGTACAGAAATACGAACCATTTTGGTTAAAGAAGAATAGGTAGAAGAAGAGAAAATAAAAACAACATCAGAATCTTACCATCGCAGCGGAATAAAATATAATATATATTAACAGATCTTTACACAAATCAAAACTATATCTGTTTATATATACATTACCCAAGTACATCATCAGAGTACACACAATATCAATAACATACAACTGGATACACAGCTACTCAACACAGCGGAATATATATAAACAAGTACGTAACTACGTATCGTCATCCAGCTCGTCTCCTGAGCTCCACAGCATCATATCCTGTATTCTATAATACTCGGTCTGACCCGAGCATTACAGTTAAATAACACCCTAGTCAGTCTGGAATACCAGCATGAGAAAATCACACCCAGTTGATTATTAAAGTTTCAAAAATCCCTTCGAAAACAAAAGCATCTCGTAAGACCGCGCCACAAATAAACATGTCGGGTTTTTACCTTACGATAGCTAAAACAATTTTTATAGAAATCCTCTGATAATATAATAGGGTCTATATACAAATACTTATAAAATAGCCGAAATTGTTACATGATTAAATTCTAGCTACTAGCCACAGAGTGGGTAATACAAACAAAACTCGTACAAGGCTCGTAGGGAAAATGGATTTCCAACAATGACTAGGCACTGGGGTACCACCTGTCACAGTACGGGGCCTAGATCACCGTACCGAGGATTACTCCCTTCATCCCCTGCAACACAAGGCCGGAACCATTCCTTACTGAACAGTTCCGAACAAGATAAACCCCGTGGTTGGCGCGACCAACCACCCACTAAGCCGAAATATATAAGGGACATCTAGACAGGGGAATTATCTTGTCCTGCTTGGGCATGACCCACCTAATCTTGTTGCATATCCCCTGATTTTCAGTCATTCCCGGTTGATGAGGCTTGAGGCTAAGCGTTACCTTTTTAGAACGTTTCACTTAGAATGCCCATCGTCCACCTGACGATGTTTCGCAAGCATGACCCACCTAACCTGACGATGAGGCTTGAAAATTTCGAGTCGTCACATCGCTCGTGTTGACGTTTTCACCGTTTTAGTTTCGCGTACGGAAAGTGAATATTTATAAATTCACGACTAGAAATCGATTGCAAGTAAACCATAAAAACGATAAACAAAATTGCTAATTGATATTGATATTGACATTTGAAATTCACGACTAGTTGATATTGTTTGTGATATGAAAATTATGATGGCATATGTTTAGTTTGGATTTCGATTGCAAGTGAAACTCATATCTATTATTATTGTGACTATCAGTATGTTAATTCATGTTGTATATACCCTGAACCTTGTTATTATATGAATGATTGAATATTGGAAATTGAACCGGAATATGGGTTGAAATGATATATACCCAAAATTTAAATCACTTGGTCTAGGATAGAAAATTAAATAATAGACACCGATTGGTCAATTGAAAATTTGGATATTTAATATTTAAGTTTGAAATTAAGAAATAATTTGGAAATTTAACATGAATTTATAATTTAAATTTAATGTTGGAAGTTAATATTTAAAATTTGAAATATATTAAGTTAATTTAGATTTTAAAATGAAATATCAATTGAACTATTTTAAATTATGAAATTGAATTAAAATGGTTATGTTAAATACTAATTGGATTTAAACTCGTTAAGTTGATTATTTGAAATTAATGAAATTTATTAATATTGTATATGTAATTAAATTTTGAATAATGATTTGGTTTAATTAAAAAGAGAATTTTTAACTGATTTAATTGAATTAAAATATAATGATTAAATGGAATGGTTTTAAATTAAAGTTCAAAAAAAATGCTAAGTTAAGATATTAAGTAAAGTAATTACACAGATAATTAAATTGAATATTTAATAATAAAATTTTTGTATTTAAATACTTAATTAAATTTCTAAATTTGGATAGTAATCAAATTTGTCAATTTTAAGAAAGCGAAATATTTGTTTAAAAGTTGAATCTTTTGATTTAAATCCAAATTTGTTGAAGCCAAATGGGGAAACGATATTTGAAAATAAGAGATATTTAATTTGATAAAATATCTAATTAGTGTGAAAAATAACGTTGGTTATTAAAGAGACCGGAGCCGGATATGGGCATACTCTCTGTCGATGCCGGAACCACTTTAATAACTGTATACGCGGAGTGATGATCCATAATGAAGTGGTTGGATTTAGTGTATGTTTGTTGGGTTTGAGGAAAGAGAACGATGTTGGAGTAGCATGGCACTTGCGCCAATTTGAAATGACTAAAACAGGATCCGTATCGGCCAAGTGGGCTGGCTACCCCGAGTATTGCAGTTGTAAGCAGTGCTTATTTTGGGAGCTGAAGATTTGGTCAAAGACTCCACTCTATCCAGTATTACTTATCTATTTCATTTTTGGCATGTATTAGTAAACTTTTATGTATCTCCAGTATTGTATAATTAAGGTCTAAAACTCTTATGTAATTATTGTAGTAGCTTAATGAACTACTATGTATATTATTTATTTCCCGCTGTGAGATTTGGTATAATTGTGTGTGATTATATATCTGATTCTATATTAAAACCCCAAATTGATATTATTGTGTGTGATTCTATATCAGATTCTATATAAAACCCCAAATTGATAATCTGTCTAATTTGAATGGTTTTCGTTGAACATATATGGTTTATTGTCTGCTTAAGTTTTTCGAAAAGGCCGGTTGTCACATTTTAACTTATAGAGCAAGATAGATATAACATTTAGCAATTTAGAGTATATAATCAAATTCAACCAAACTGTAGTACACTCATTAGACCTCTCCACTAGGATCACTCCTATTGTTAATAAAACTTCTAAATGAAATGAAAATAAGTAACACAACCTTTTTGTAATTACAATAATGCATGGCATGTACAAGATAGATTAGGAAGAACTACATTCTTGTTCTTAGTTAAGTATTTATATGTTTGTGGCATTGAATATCTCAACACATAAGTTAGAGATTATCTTACTTTATGTTGTTAAATTATTGAGTTCATACGTTCTAAAATATATTTTATTACGTTGCAATCAGTTTTGAGCCTTTTGATAGTTAGTGTGTCACGAGTTAAAGCATGCTTTGATGAGCTTTATCTTCATAAAAACTAGTGCATGACTTCATGGGACTATCTTCATAAAGACTCAATCTCTATTGCAAATTAATAGTTTGTATTTCAAACACAATTTCGAAAGTATTTTATTAAGATAAATGACAAATTGAATATTTAAGAACGCAAACAAGATAAATTTATTCTTGTTGCATTTATATGGTGTGATGTGTTTCTAATGATCCTAGATAAATTTTAACCACTGAAATGACTAAATTTGTAAGAATATCATACTATTGTCTTATTAAACACCAATCAAATCTACGTTCGGAACATAGTCTGGCTTATACTTTCGGCATTTTTTCATGAAGTTCAAATAAGTTGGAATTTTTTTTCATATATGATCATAAAATTGATGTTTTTATGCTCTTAGAATTCTAATATGAAGATTATTTTATTGTACAACACCATCTACAAAGTAGTAACACTCCAGTTGTTTAGATAATCAATCATTCGTACATAGTGATCAAATTTTAAAGGAAATAATGATAGGGAAAAAAGGAGATTAAAGTGTCATATATTAGTTACGTTTGTGTTTATACATGAAAACTTATTTTATGCTTTGTTATATTATAATTTTGCATTATAATGGTGTTGTTATGGAGGTGATACCTAACTTATTGAGAAATTTGTAATGACCTATCCCCTTCTATATTTTAGATAGATTAGCATATATACTATATTATTTTTTGTGGTTTGTTCTTGGGGATTTTTATGATGCTCTATGTTTTGTTGTTAACACAATATTTTTTAAGGCTATTATTAAATTAGCTTCTTCTGTTATTAAGATTATATTAACAACTTAATGATGTTACATTGCTTTGTTGTATTTGCTATTTACATGAATATATTTGATTGAATAAGGTCATTAATATTTTATTATCATTAAATTTGGAATTTGTTATTGTAAGCATGCTTAGAATAAAAGAGAGTTTGGTAATTTTGCACTTTAAAAAGTGTTGTATACATATGACCATAACTTTTGATTTTATTAGCCGATTTTGATGAATATTTTTCCGTTTATGAGATATTTTAATATAGGAAAGCTTTCATATTAATCACTTTGCAAAAATTTGAAGTTTGTGATGCTAAGACCAATTTTAAAATTTGATCCAATCGCTTTCCATAAATACAACTTTACAAAACAACACTGATTTGTTTTATCACAAACCATTTGATCGATTTCGACGATTTTGCCCTTTTCGTAAAGGTTATAACATAAGCAACAACTTTGATTTCAAGGGTTTAACAAAATTTTGTCATTTTCTAGCCTAAATATCCATAATTGAGAAGTGGGACTGAGTATATTTTGCAAAATATGCAGTGCATACATTTAGAAAAAAAATCTTATATAACTTGAGTTGTGGTTGACATTTTTTCAATCCGAAAGTTGTTTCGAAAAGTTAATATATTATGTAACAATTAACTTTCAGAAAACATAACCTGATTTGGTTGCTTTGACCTTTAAAAGTTTATCTCTAGTGGCTTAAATTAAACATCAAGTTATTTCTATATATTAAGTGGATGTATACTCATTCCATCTCTTTTCATATGTAACTAATGTTTGTATTAAGATGAGAATAGACATTCAAGAGGCTATTTGGATTTGTGGGTGGCGGTAGCTCGCTTATGCACGCTTAATAGCTAAGTAAGTTGCTATAAGTGCTAAAATAATGGTAAACTTTTGGATTAAAGTATAGAAGTGTTCGAAATATTAATCTACATTGTGTTTTCGACTATGTGGTCGATGTATATCATATATATCATATTTGTAAACCTGCAAATGATTTTCCGTACAAAGGAGACTCTATCGAAAATTTTGATACTCAGAAATTTTTTGAAAATTTTAATATGTTTCAAAACTAAAGAAATTTTTGAAAAGAACTAATGAAAATAATACGTATATTGATCGCTATATTTATAACATCGTATGTTTTATTTGAAAGAAATAAGATTTCATCAAAGTGTCGATCGAAAAAGCGCAGAATGAATGGTATGTATATAATATTTTGTAACTAATGTTATGGATAAAAATCGATTATAGAATTCTCTAGTAAATTATGAGGACGCACTTCCTATAAGGAGGAGTTTCTAACAACCTTAGTCGAGATTGAAATAAAATAGACATATTGAAATTAATTTTAAAAATTTTATTTGGATTTCTAATATCGTCTAGAAAAAAGAGGTAAAATGATCCAAAATTTCAATTTAGCATTTTAATTCTGTTTGTAACTCAAAAGTCATTTAAATCTACATTAGTGAAATAAATAACACTTGGGAATTTTTGGATTATTCTGAGAAATAAACGATAACTATTAGACTGTGAATAATTTTTATACTATTGAAATAGTTAAACAAAATAATATCTATTTCATAATTTTATCATTTGTAAAAATAAATGTGTATAGAATTAAATTAAAATATCCAGATATCGAAATAAAATTTGTTAAGCAGAGTCTAAATTAATTTAAATTAGGTAAACAAATTTACAAATAGATACAAATGATTATTTACAAGGAAATTATAGGAAAGAAACAAAATAAACTAAAAACAGGCCAAAAAGTTAATTCAAGCCCGTTTTAAAACTCAATTCCCATTCCATTTTCCTGGAAAGAAACATTAATGGACCCTCCATACTCTCATCCATTTAGCCCTAGCTCGTTCCCAGCTATCCAATACCTAGCCTCTTGAAAAAAATGAGAACGACGATCAATTGAAAGAAGCACGACCTAGCCGACGTTGGCAGTAAGCGTAACTTCGAGGTGGCATATGTTCCTGGAGGCGCGACTTCGATGGTGGCAGGCAAGCTGGTGATGCTCGAGTAGGTGATGAGGTCATATGGACCTAGGCGCAAAGGTGACTGTGGATTGGCTATCTAGGTTGTGGAGGCGACTACGACTTCGAGCATGATGACGAACTAACATCCCCTATCTAGAGGCCCAAAGCTGAGCGCTACAAATATTGCAGTCATCTATAGTACTAACTTCGGGCGACTAAATACGGCTATGTTAATGGTATCTATAATATCAGAATCACTTTAATATAAAACAAATCAAAGATTTCAAAACAACTTTTTTCCATTACGTTTCAAAACACATGTTCCATATTCATATTACACAATCCCAAAACGTTTCCCAAGCAAAGATCAAATATAACTATTACAAAATGCGCCAAGAGCAACATATGAAGATGCCTCCTTGAATGATCAGAGTCATATAGTCATAATTGACTTCATACATATATAGCGGTAATAAATAACAAAACAAAGAACTGCAACTCCTAATAGCTATCAGTTAGCCTCATGCTCGCCTCCGGCAGCCTTATTCATCATCTTACTAAAAATCTGAAAGAACATCAAACCTCGGCCTACTCAAATCAATTTTGAGCAACCGTGAGTCTAAAGGGAAAACATAAACTTTGAGTCGGGCATAAAGCCCGGTGTGAATAATACTATACATCCTAGTTATTAACGTTAAGTAAGATGACGCCGCTTAGCGGAACGAGTTTCCTTTAACTAACATCCCATTTAAAACATATCTTTTGCAAATCTTTTCCTGCAACAAAAATTGGTTAAATATTGTAAAGCATCATTATGTAAACATACATATCAGGTGATAAAAGAACTATCTGTTCAAACACTTTATTTTTGTTTGACTGACTATTAACCTTTGGCTGACTCGAGCTTACTATACAATATAAGCAAAATTTATCTAACATCTGTTAGACACTCAACTTCTGGACGGTCTGTCCTTAACTATCTATTAATACTTGTCTTTTGGACGATCTATCCCTAATTTAACATCTCTCAAGGTCACTTGATCCTAATGGTTTTGCGGCCGCACCAATAACCTATCTGTAAAACATATATTGCCTTCAATGTGTAATCGTAATTTTAGTCTTACCTATGACAAATCACTACACACTGGAATTTTGGACTAAATTAGCCGAGGCCAATAGCTAATGTATAGGAAGCGACCCTATACCAGTCGCATCTAGTATTCTAATATCTGAGTCATTTTACTTAGGGATACCCTCCTAAATTTTCCTTGAAAACCTTTTCATCTGAAATTGATTTAAAACCTTTTAAACCAAACTTAAACAAGGAAAATATATCTCACATCTATGCTTTACTCAAAATCACCTTGCCATGCCATATATGTACGTTACTCAAATCTTTGTTGATGAAAATATTTAAACATTTGGAATTACTCCTTTCGATCCTATTGAAAGTACCCCTTTCAACCATGTAAAACCCTTTCCTCTATCTAGGCCGAAGGCCACATTTTCCTTTCGAAACCATTCATATAAACCCTTCGAAACCATTGAAATTTCTTTTCCATCGAAAGCTAAAAACCTTAGACATCCCTTTTTAAAACCAATAAACATTGCCTTTCAAAACCATAGGAAAGACCTTTCCTTTAAACTTATCCAAAACCATTGGAAAAACCTTTCCTTTCGACCTTTCGAAAATGTAGGGAAACCATCCCTTCAAAACATTCTTTAAAACCTTTCGAAGGTATTAAAACCTCAAACCCTTCGAAAGAATTTGGGTTTAATTTAAAACATGTGGAGAAATACCTTTCGAAATCATTCAATACTAACTAGTCAAAAACTTTAGGTTATTCTTTAAAAATCACTAAGGGTCACAAGCAACAGTGTCGAAAGCTTGCTCTTTGGAAAGTTATAACTAAGTAGAGAAGTGATGGTGTCGAAACCACCCCTTTTGAAAGCACAAGAGAAGCAGCGAGGTTTTTGTAAAACGAAACAACCCCTTCAAAGGCTCTGTTTCGAAAGGTAGAAGGTGGCAGTAAAGGCTTCGACATAGTCAGAAGCTATTATTTAAAACAAAGGCACAACCTTTAAACCTTTCTTTAAACCAATTGACTTAGTCGAAAGCTACATGGGTGAAAGCAAGCAGGCGCTCTTTTCTTTTAAAACAAAATGGTACTTCTACCGTTTCGGAACCCCTTAGTTTCGAATCTTACCATCCCCCTTTGTCCAATTCATGGTGTACCAAGATGTTGATATTATGTGCATTGGTTTGTGGAAGGAGGCGGAGGGTCTTAGTTTAAAGCTACCTAAGCGAAACCAAAATAGGCGAAACATGCTTTTGGTATGAATTTTTGATTTTAAACCTTTTAAAGTAAATTTTTAGCTAACCTGCCTTGTTTGTTAAACTCTTATTGGTTTCTAATTTTTCTTTTCTATAAGTAATGCCATAATTTTAGATTTAATTAATTTAAATCGTTTGCAAAACACCCCTTCTTCTTAATTAAATATATAAAACATTTAAGTGTTATACCCTAAATAATTTTATATATTCATCAAATCTCTTTGGAAAATTCTAAAAAAATTCTAAAATATCCTTTTTTATATGTTTTCTAACATATAAAAATTTCAGACCCAAATTAGTTATAACATAACCGTAAATTATTTATAACCCGATAAATCATTTTCTTAACTAGAAAATTAATATAAAATTCACATTAATTTTGAAAATTATGAAAATTGAAACCCACCTCTAAAATAACATTTCTGGTCTATATCTAAAATCACAAGGCATTTGGATGTCATTAAGTAGGGTTTTCACATCAGAACATATCATAAAATCTATATGAACAAGCATAAATCATCAACATGTATACATTTACAAAACATGAGATGTAGAAATTATTCACCCTAGCTTTGTGATTAAAGATTTGAGATTTGAAGTAAACTTGATGTTTATTAAGCTTCCCCTATTACTGTCTTCTTCTTACTCTTGAAAA
Source organism: Allium cepa (assembly GCA_030765085.1). Lineage (NCBI taxonomy): Eukaryota > Viridiplantae > Streptophyta > Magnoliopsida > Asparagales > Amaryllidaceae > Allium > Allium cepa. Next base: position 521,860,608 of record CM060938.1, read on the forward strand.
TGGTGGTCGGCCACTCTTTACTTTTACTTTTTGTAAATGAATGCAAGTGAGAACTCACGGCTAAGGGTTTAGGGTATTAGAGAGCCCTTCTTCCTATTTTACAACTTATTTATTTCCTGACATATCTTATTCATGCTATCTCATTTTGATTTACATACTAACAAGGCACGGCTACCCTTAATTATATTCAAATCTTAATCTATTAATCATTTTACATTAGTTTATTTAATCTACCGTTAAATATCCTGAATAATATTACTAAAAATATGGAGTGTTACATGGACTATGGTTCCAAAGCAACGGTTGAAGGTTGGAGGTCGTTGGTATGCGAGTAGTCGAGGTTAAGGCAAAGATTGATGTTGTGCTAGCTTTTGGATTGAGGTGATTAATCTAATTAACTCACACATCTATATTTAAAAATGATTGTATCTCTTTTTCATGCATTATTCGATAAGGATTTCGATAATATTTGGTATGAATTATTAAAACGCTTGAAGTAAAATTGCTTGTTATGGTTTCAATTGGTTTGATGGATGAATTTATTGAATTGTGTGTTAAGGTGTAGAATTTGATTTGATTGTCGATTATTGAAAGTTACAAGTAATCAAAAATTCATTGATCGTATAATGCTTTGGGTGATGGATGATAGTGCATTCATTGTTTGTGTGATCGGAGTTGTCGAAAAGTAACTCAGGTCGCTAAATAATTCTATAATATGGAATTATATATTTTATATAGAGTGATGTTGACTCTAGATGTAGAATTTTTGATATTGTTTTAATTATTCAAATGTTCTTAAAAAGGTTCTCAAAATGAGATTTTATCTATTTTGATCCTTATTGGAATTTAGTTTGTAGAATATGTCTAAATTATATCAAAATCTTAACTTATTTCTTATTTCAAAATTTTTATTCAAAGTTTTTAAAAATGAGTAATATTTAATTATAAAAAAAAATTACTATTTTAATTATATGATTTTTGGAAATGTTTTAGAGGCAAAACATAAAATATAGTATTATTTTGTAAATGCAATTATGAAGGTAATAACTTTAATTTCAAGTGATTTTGTTATATGTAACGACCCGTAATTTTTGATAATTAAAAATTGTTAATTTAATAAAGTTTTGTAATTTAATGTTGGAAGAAATAAAAATTTGTGATTTAATAATAAGAATATAACTGAAATAAAGTGAAATAGTATTAATTCAAGGTAACTGATAACTTCTTTAAATGTAATTCCAAATAACTAAAAGGGTTAAAGAGTTATAATTGATATAGATTATAAATAAATCATAGTAATGTATGTATTAATGGATAATTGGATTAAAAGCGAAATTGATAATTTAAATGTTGTATTAATTAAAGAAATAAGGTGTGATTAATTGTAATTGATAAAATGAGTGTAATGAGAGTTGTTATAACATTTGCTTGTAAATAATAAACTTACAAATGTTAATAAATGTAGAATTAGTGACAATTGTTATTTGTCACCAATTTATTTAATCAATTACAAATAAATGCAAACAAATGTTACATTAATATGAGTTAAGACAATAACGGCAAATTGGGAATGTAATAAAATGTATAGAAGTACCAATTATATTCACAGGGAAATAATTGATTTAATAATAAAAATGAAACCAAGATAAATGAAGTTATTGGGATTTTAAATTATAATTAATATCAAAATCGACAAAGGTTCAATATTATTGGAATACTGCAACTAGTATGGTAAAAGATGATAATTGTAGAATATTTGTGTAATAAGGTATAAATAAATGTTAATTATGTTTATAGAGTAATAATGGATTTAATAAAAAGATTGAAATTAAATCAAATCAATATACTGGGATTAATTAAAAATAATTGGATTTAATTGCAATTGAAATTGAACACTGTAATTTGTGAAATAATTAGCATTGAATTTGATGTGTAAATTTGCTTTAAGTTATTATAAATGTCAAGTAATAAAAAATGATGAAATTTATAGTTTATAAACACTGAATTAAAAAGTGATTAATTAATTTAATATTAATTTATTTAAATAACGTGAAAATAGCCATTTTGGCCACTGTCTTGGATTTTGACAAAACCAGTTTCATCGGATCCATAACAGTGAATTATTGTAAGTTCCAAGTTTCGTAGCAATCGGACTTGTCGTTTGATCGTACGGACTCGAAACGTGTAAAAATCAATTTAATTAAATTCAATTGAAAACAATTTGAAATAAGCTGATTTTAAAGCAACTTCTTCATACGATGGAATTAGGACCTAAAACTTGTTCCATTGAATTTAAAAATATCGAAAACATCTATTTTGATATATGGGATGACCCGATTTCGTTCCTGAAGCAGAATAGGCTTTTCGGGTCATATTTGTCGTTTCATATCAATTCGGGTATTGTTTATATTTCGTATCGGGATTCGTTAGTATATATAGTTCTGTCCAAACCCCGATAGCCTTTTTATTCCTTATTACTGTACGCACAATTTCTTCTATCTGCTTCTCCTTTCCATTGGTAGAATCATATTTCAATTTCAAACCCTAAATCCAATTTCAAAATCAACTTCAATCCTCCAAACTATATCAAATTATATACCAATTCGAAGCTCTCGATGAGCGCAACCAAATTTGTGATTTGTTTTCCGATTTGCATCATAGTTAGCCAGAATTGACCAAAACATTCATGGTCGTTCGCATGTGGTTGTGGGATTTAACGGTGGATCTTCGACGATGGTTCGATTAGAGGGTATAGACGCGTAGAGGGAGTCGAGTCATGTTCATCCATAAAGTTGCTTAGGGCTAGAAGTGCTTGGATTCGCGATAATTGAAGGTCAAAAGGGGACGGCACCGTTTGCTTTCTAGCAAACTAGGTGACTGCAACTGTCGTGGCGGTGGCCAGTAGGACATCGGGGGATGGCGATCTACAGGCGGTGTCGGATCTGATCCTTGGCGTTGGTCATGGCGTGCATTCGAACATGAAAAGGCGGTAGTTTGTAGGGTTTTTTGATCGATGCAGGGGCGCGCTTGGGTAGCTGAGAGACGAATAGCCTGGTGACGTGTATTTCATTGTTATTATTTTATTAATCCTAAATTTAATCGTATAACTTATAAACGATATAAATTTTGCATACGAGGTCTAATTCACGCATGGTTTTTTCTGCTTGGATCATATCGAAATTCCAATTTTAACGCTGGTTTGGTCGAATTCTAGGACAGTTAAATTTTGGGACTTATTTTGGATTTCAAATCAATTTGAATCCAAAGGTGAGTGTTTTAACCCACTCATAATTACTAAACTATCTTATGTTAGTTAAATTAAATTTTAGGTGTAATTTGAAACATCCGCCTTTTTGTACGCTTTAAATCGACGATAAACCACACACGTCAGACTTAAACCATACAGAAGGGTGGATTGTTATAGGGTAAATAAGAAAAAGCAGAAAAAGAAAAAACAAAATAGAATCTTGCAGTAGAACGATAAAATATAATAATCAAATAAACAGTTCATGAAGCTGTTTACAAAACATTTGACTATACTTATACAATACATATCAAAGTTACACATACCAGAGAATAATAAAATGCAGTGGAGTGAATTATAATAATAAATAGTAGTACAAAAATCTTCGTCTTCGTCCTCCAGAAATAGGGCCTTCAAACCCTGAAATGCTCAGACTGACCCGAGCGAATTGAAAAGACTAAACATTCGAGTTAGAAATAAAAAGATCTTATGTAAGTTAAGTCAACTGAAGTAAATATGAGTGTAACGGCATTAGAGATGTTTACGGGATTTGACATCTCCTATGCAGTGTCAAACGTGAGTGCAGTAACTTAAGAGATGCTCGGGATTCACATCTCCTAAGGGTCCGTTAAACGATTTACTATGTAGTAATATTTCGCTATTATAATAATGTCTATTAGTAAAATAAACTTACTTTAAAATAGCGTTAAGGGGTTACCCATATAGCCTTAACATGTAATAGTGCAAATAGTCTATACAGTACATGCATATCTCCTGATCGGGATACAACGAGAAGATACTCCATAGGTACGACACAAATCAAACTCGTATAAGGCTCGGGAGGGTAGGTGACACGGCACACAAGGCATTGCCAGGGTAGATATATGAATTACACACATGGGCTGGTGGTGACGCATAGCGCGCAGCTACCGCGCACTTCGAGCCACACCCCCAAAAATCAAAGGGTCCAATCAATCACAGAGTAATAGAACGGTATCAAAGGAGTGTGTCCGATAAGAGGGGCTACCTCACTGGCCCGAGATCGCTCCTGTTTTAGCCACCTTAAGCAAACTCACGGGAGTCGGGTCCACATTCATACCTCAAAGGAACGCCGCCGCCATCCTACTTCATTTTGGAATCTCCACCGCGTACACGGTTGTTAAAGTGGTTTTCAGAGTTGGCAGAGAGTATGACAACTTTCGATCCCGGTCTCTTTAACAACCAAATGTTATTACAACACCGCGGTCATTAAAAATAATTATACTTCAAAACCAGAATATAATATCCATTTCAAAATATATAAATACGATATCTTTTCCATTTCAAAAACCAATCAATATGACATAGTTCTGTTAAAACCCAAATCAATATAATATCATTATTATTTCGAATATATCCTTTCCAAAATCATAGCACTTTCAATGTTATAATGTTTCGAAACCAAACGGTTGAAATTATAACACTTTTAAAATATAATACTTTGAAATTCATAACTTCGAAACATTTCTATTTCGATAAAACATTTCAATTTTGATATATTTCAAGGCTTTAAATATTCCAAAATTTCAAAACTAAATTTGATAATTTCGATTCAACAATTAAATTTTCTATTATTTAGTTTTGAGACATTTTTACATAATAAATCCCCTATCGTTTAAATAAAACTCAAATTACGAATAACTAAATATTTCCTTCAATTCATTTATACTTGAAATAATTCTTTAATTCACCTTGACCCTAAAATCAAGTTATAATAATTATACCTTTTAAATTTCCAATTTAATAAATTTCACATCAACCTTTTTGAGTTTAATTCTTAAATAAATTTAATTTCAAATAAATTTCTGATTTATCTCCCAACCTTAATTTATTTAAATCATTATACACTCTATATTAAAATAAAATTTAAATACTTACTCACGTTTATTCTAATAAAAATCAAACTCTATTATTAGATTTTATTTTTTACTTAACAAACTTATACATAGCTTAAATTCAAGCTTTAACTATATATATAAACAAAATATTTATATAATATCAAAAATCAATGTATTTTAAGCCATATATTTCTTTCCAAAACCATAGAAATCATTTTCAAAATATTTATATATAGACCATGGTGTCTGTATATAATTTTCTATCCTACAGTCAAGTGATACGGATATTTATCATTTCAATCCGTAATTTAAATTAAAAATACGGTTATATATCATTTCAAACCGAAATCTCGAATGAAATAACAATCCATACAACTTGCAGTTTATAACAATATAACACGCTACATCCATTCATCCAATATCAATCCTCAACCATTTATCACAATAATCATCCAATTAAATCAATGACATCCATATAGAACATATAATAAATGAAAAGTATTTACTGGCAGTTCATATTAAAAAATAAATTAAATAACAATTTAACTGATAGTTAATATACAATAATAAATTAAATAACAATTTAATCCAATAAATTCAATTTAAGTAGAATGATGATAAAATATACCAAACAGCTATAAATAAATTTCTAATCACATCGGAATTTAATTTAACATGCATAAGAAATTGTAGAAGTTATGAGTGGGTTAAAACACTCACCTTTTGAATTTAAATTGAACTTAAATCCAATTTAAACCCAAAAATTGAACAGCCTCAGAATTTGTCCAAACATATGTCAAAATGTCCGAAATTTCAATACGATCCCAGCGCAAGAAACCGCGCTTGAATTGGACCTCGTATGTGAAATTATAGAGATTAGAAAATTTGAAAACTTTAAATTTAAATAAAATATAAACAACAATGTTCTTACACGTCATCACGCGAACATCTCCAACCCTAACCCCTTCATTATACGCGTGTAAAGAGACCCAGCCGCCATGAACTTTGATCGAGAAAATTGCACTGCCACCGATCACACGAGCGATGCCGACCAACACTGAAGGCCATGATTCCCCTTGCCGCACTAACCTAACCCCACGCCATCGCTTCCAGTCGCCATCTCCAACCTAGCGCCATCGATTTTTATTAACCCTAGTCGAATTAAATACGGTGATTTGGCCGTTAATTTGCCAAACAAATCTTGCTGATGCAATCCACTCGCAAATCTCTACGCGACCATATAATCGATTTGATGATCCGTCGCAGTTGATCACCATGCACGGATGGTCGGATAAACGAGCCAATTCCAGCTACACAGAAATCCGGATCAAAAAACGAATCACAGAGTTGAGATGCGCTCTTCGAGAGCTTTACGACGATATAAAACATGATATAGTTTAAAAAGTTTGAATTTTTGGCTTTGAATTTGATTTGAAATTGCATTTAGGGATTTAGGGTCCTGGAAATTTGTCTTCCACTGAGGAAGAGGAGGAACAGAATGAATTGTACGTATAGACAAATGACAATGAGGAAAAATTAGGGTTTATAAAGAGGTATGTATATGCAAGACTGAAATTAGAATGGACCAGATTGATTTGGATTGAAAGCTGAACGACAAATGGACCGAAAAGACCATTCTGACTCCTGAACGGAATTGGGTCAGCCCATATATCAAAACAGATGTTTTTAAGTATTTTAAATCAATGGAACAGGTATCAAGTCATAATTCTACCGTATGAAGAAGTTATGCTAAAATCAAGTTATTTCAAATTGATTTTAATTAAATTGATTTCTAGGCGTTTCGAGCCTGTACGATCAAGCGACAAGTCTGATCGTTACGAAACTTGAAATCCTACAATAATTCACCATTACGGATCGGATGAAACTAGTTTCATCGAAATCCGAGTCAGTAGCCAAAATGGCTATTTTCTAGTTAATTAAATAAATTAAAAATTGATTAATTAAATCAAGTTTTCAGTTTCAACTCTGTAATTAACAAATTTCGTCACTTTTGATTTATTTAGCCATTTATATCAATTTAAAACAAACTTTCATGTTGATTCAATGTTAATAATTTCAATAATTACTATCTTTTCTTTCATTTTCAATAATCCAGAAATTACAAATTTTATTTTCAATAATTCCATTTAATTGACTTTTCATTCTATTATTCAATTCATCGTTTTCAAATGGATGCATTTAACATTGGATTCATGATCTATTACCTTAATATTCTCATATTTCATCTAAATCTCCATTAACGTAATAATTAAATGTTTAATTTCATTTATTTGCAATTAATCCAATTATTGAATTTAACATTTCAATTAAATTAATAGATCTTGATTTCCATTCTTCAAATTAACCAATTGTCATACTATAAATAGAATTAACATTATTTCCAATTATTTCCTTGATTTATACTAATATAACATTAAATTGAGATTCATTGCAATTGATTACAAATTTGATTTAATGGACTAATAAATGATTACTTTATAATAATTGTTGCCACTAACCCTTAATCGTATTTATATAAGTTATAATTTCCAAACAATTACATACAGAACATTGGTTTTATTCAATTACTATTTATTATTATTAATTCATTGATTAATTCAATATTTACATTTGGTTTTCTTATATTAAATTTATTACCAAATATTCCTATTTACAATCAATTATAACCCAAATAATTGTTTCAATCAATTGGGATTGCATTGAATTAATTATTTATTAGCTTACATCAACATTCTTACGTTTCATTCCCGTTATAAATTCATTAACGAATTACAAATTATTATTTCTTCCAATATTAACTAAAAAAATTAAATTAAATTAAAATTTAAATTATCGAAAATTTACGGGACGTTACACTCTCCCCCACTCAAAACTTTTTGTCCCCGAAAAGGAAAAAAAAGGAAAAGATAGGATTTAGTATTCAATATATCTTATTCAAAATGTTAACTTTATAAACAAATAAATTAATAAAATAAAATAACATAAATAAAATATACCAATTTGTAGCCATTACATCATTTTATACTTAAATTAATAAAGTTTGGAAGACATTTTCAAAAAAAATTATGTCCAAAATTTATGGAAATTTCGACAGAGTCTCCTTTGTACGGAGAGGCTCGGGAGAAAATACAACATCAAATATAACAAAATGTCACATATAATTTCCAAAATAATATTATCCCAACAGGGGAAAAACAATATAATAGCGCTATAAAACCGTAATCCGAAAATGTACCTAATTGTAGGGCAATTTACGCTTATTTTATGAAACCAAAAGCAGTAGCAATTGCTTTCATAACCTGCATTTCACTTATATAATATAATAGAGTTAATGCTTATATAAAATGGAATATTTAAAGTTGTTTCAATCAATCAATAGAAAACAATTCAATATAAACAACTATCACTTGCAACAAAGCATACAACCATCACAAAAATTCAACATACATCATTTATCCATCCATATCAAACAAAACAAATAGTTGTTCGGGTTTAAAACTTTAAATTGTACAGAACGAAAAATAAATTAATAAGTGCACCATTTGCTCAACAGTCTTAGATGAACTAGATAGATTATTCATGCATCTAAACAATTTTAAAGTATCCTTGCCCAAACTACCATAACCAACAAACAACAATTTCAAACAGTAAATTAAGTTTATCTTTTTATTAATTTCATCTTATAACATTTATTATTTCATTCCCTTTTTATTTATATAATGATTCATCCCTTAAATTTTCATTTACTTCTTACAAACTTTTACTTTTATTCATTGATTCAATGTTTATTTCCTTTATTTTCATTTATTACTTGCAAATATTCGTTTTCATTTATTAATGTCATGTCAGTTTCCTCTTTATCGCATTATTTTTATTCATTCATTCATTATTACATAATTCCGTTTATTAACAATCATTTATTTATAGTATTCAAATTTTACTTGTAACATTTCCCGTTACATTTTCTTTTAACGTTTTAACTTTTTATAGTTGGTAAGTTATATATGTTAAAGAATGCAATTGAAAATTATACAAGTTTATCCTATCTCTTTTAAATTAATTTAATGTTCAATAATCCTATCTTTTGTTTTTATAGGTTACAAATTTCAACTTCATGAAATTTTATTTATAACCTAGCATTTAATCTCTTACTTAAATAAGAGGTTCCAATTATTAATTAGTTGCATTCAATTTCACTACAATAATTGAAACTATTAATTAACGGAAACTAAAGAATTAAATACCAGGTTAAATTTCAAATCATTTTAAAATAATAGATAGATATATATACTTACAACTTATATCCAATCATATTTAAAACAATTTAAAATTTAATGTTTGTTTATCAAAATAAATTTACAGTAAAACTAGTACAGTGGCCTTCACGCTTTGAAACTCGAAAATGAATGTCGATGATGCGTGCACTCATCACCAAAATTATTTTCCAATGACAGAGAGAAGAGTACAGGACTTATTTCTTCCCAAAATTTCTTTAAAACAATTCTTTCAAATCTTATTGGAATATTTGTATCAAAAAATACTTCTAAATAATATTATTATAATATTCTAAAATCATTCAAAAGAAATTTTTTTCAAAAGTCCCGGAACTCAAGTTCTAAATTTCCGATCTTTCATTCATTTTATTTCAATCTTATTTTCAATTAATATCTAAAAAAATTCACTACCTAACAACCAATATATTACAACTAAATATAACCTTTATAAAATTTATTGCTTTATATATAGAAAATATAATAGGCAAAATTATTTAATTCACCTATATTCAAAACAAATATTGTGTCGGTCTATCCTATTAAGTGTTTAGGAATCCCTATTGATGTCATAGCGTCCTATGCACCAATCAGAATTTATAAATACAAGACGGAACAAATTAACACAATATTAAAACCTTTTTTTAACACTAACAAGTACACTCTCTCATATATATATACACCCAACGACTCATCATAGTGTATTACTACCCTATTAATAAAGAGTCGGACCCCACAAAGCTAAGGCTTATCGCTAAACCAAAGCTCTGATACCAGATGTAACTTCCGCCTTTTTATACGCTTTAAATCGACGATAAACCACACACGTCAGACTTAAACCATACAGAAGGGCAGATTGTTATGGGGTAAGTAAGAAAAAGCAGAGAAAGAAAAACTAAAATAGAATCTTGCAGCGGAACGATAAAATATAATAATCAAATAAACAGTTCATGAAGTTGTTTACAAAACATTTGATTATACTTATACAATACATATCAGAGCTACATATACCAGAGAATAATAAAATGCAGTGGAGTACATGATGCAGTGAATTATAATAACAAATAGTAGTACAAAAATCTTCATCTTCGTCCTCCAGAAATAGGGCCTTCAAACCCTGAAATGCTCAGACTGAACCGAGCGAATTTAAAAGACAAAACACTCGAGTCAGAACTAAAAGATCTTATGTAAGTTAAATCAACTGAAGTAAATATGAGTGTAACGGCGTCAGAGATGTTTACGGGATTTGACATCTCCTATCCATTGTCAAACGTGAGTGCAGTAACTTAAGAGATGCTCGGGATTCACATCTCCTAAGGGTCCGTTAAACTATTTACTATGTAGTAATATTTCGCTATTGTAATAATGTCTATTAGTAAAATAAACTTACTATAAAATAGCGTTAAGGGGTTACCCATATAGCCCATAACACGTAATAGTGCCAGTAGTCTATACAGTACCTTCATATCTCCTGATCGGGAGACTAAGAGAAGATACTCCATAGGTACGACACAAATCAAACTCGTACAAGGCTCGCTAGGATAGGTGACATGGCACAATAGGCAATGTCAGGATAGATATACCAATTACGCACACAGGCTGGTGGTGACGCACAGCGCGCAGCTACCGCCCACCTCGAGCCACACCCCCAAAAATCAAAGGGCCCAATCAATCACAGAGTAATAGAATGGTATCGAAGGAGTGTGTCCGTTAAAGAGGCTACCTCACTGACCCGAGATCGCTCCTGTTTTAGCCACCTTAAGCCAACTCACGGACGTCGGGTCCACGTTCATACCTCAAAGGAACGCCGCCGCCATCCTACTTCATTTTGGAATATCCACCGCGTACACGGTTGTTAAAGTGGTTTTCAGAGTTGGCACAGAGTATGACAACTTCCAATCCCGGTCTCTTTAAGAACCAAACGTTATTATAACACCGCGGTCATTAAAAATAATTATACTTCAAAACCAGAATATAATATCAATTTCAAAATCATATAAATACGATATCATTTCCATTTCAAAAACCAATCAATATGATATCGTTCTATTAAAACCCAAATCAATATAGTATCATTTTTATTTTGAATATATCCTTTCCAAAATCATAGCACTATCAATGTTATAATGTTTCGAAACCAAACGCTTGAAATTATAACACTTTTAAAACATAATACTTTGAAATTCATAACTTCAAACATTTCAATTTCGATAAACATTTCAATTTTGATATATTTCAAGGCTTTAAATATTCCAAAATTTCAAAACTAAATTTGATAATTTCGATTCAACAATTAAATTTTCTATTATTTAGTTTTGAAATATTTTTACATAATAAATCCCTTATTATTTAGATAAAACTCAAATTACCAACAACTAAATATTTCCTTCAATTCATTTATACTTGAAATAATCATTTAATTCACCTTGACCCCAAAATCAAGTTATAATAATTATACCTTTTAAATTTCCAATTTAATAAATTTCACATCAACTTTTTTGAGTTTAATTCTTAAATAAATTTAATTTCAAAGAAATCTCTGATTTATCTCCCGACCTTAATTCATTTAAATCATTACACACTCTATATTAAAATAAAATTTAAATACTTACTCACATTTATTCTAATAAAAATCAAACTCCATTATTAGATTTAATTTTTTATTTAACAAACTTATACATAGCTTAAATTCAAGCATTTAACTATATATATAAAAAAAATTATATAATATCAAAAATCAATATATTTTAAGCCATGTATTTATTTCCAAAACCATAGAAATCATTTTCAAAATATTTATATATATATATATATATATATAGACCGCGGTGTCTGTATATAATTTTTATCCTATGGTCAAGTGATATGGATATTTATCATTTCAATCCGTAATTTAAAATAAAAATACGGCTATACATCATTTCAAACCGCAATCCCAAATGAAATAAAAACTCATACAACTTGCAGTTTATAACAATATAACATGCCATATCCATTCATCCAATATCAATCCTCAACCATTTATCATAATCATCATCCAATTAAATCAATAACCTCCATATAGAACAGATAATAAATAACAGGTATTTACTGGTAGTTTATATTCAGAAGTAAATTAAATAACAATTTATCTGATAGTTAATATACAATAATAAATTAAATAACAATTTAATTCGATAAATTCAATTTAACTGGAATGATGATAAAAATATACTAAACAGCTATAAATAAATTTATAATCAGATCAGAAAATGATTTGACATGTATAAGAAATTTTAGAAGTTGTGAGCGGGTTAAAACACTCACCTTTCGAATTTAAATTGAATTTAAATCTAATTTAAATCCAACAATTGGACAGTTTCAGAATTCATCCAAACAAGAGTCAAAATGTCCGAAATTTCAATACGATCCTAGCGCAAGAAACCGCGCGTGAATGTGGACCTCGTATGTGAAAATTATAGCGATTAGAACATTTGAAAACTTTAAATTTAAATAAAATATAAAAAACAATGTTCTTACACGTCATCACGCAAACGTCTCCAACCCTAACCCCTTCACTGTACGTGCAAAAAGAGACCCAACCGCCACGAACTTTGACCGAGAAAATCGCACCGCCACTGGTCGCACCAGCGACGCTGACCACTACTGAAGGTCGTGATTCCCCTTGCCGCACTCACCTAACCCCACGCCATCGCTTCCGGTCGCCATCTCCAGCCTAGCACCACCAGTTCATGTAAACCTTGTCGAATTAAATATGGAGATCTGACCGTCAATTTGCCAAACAAATCTTGCTGATGCAATCCACTCGCAAATCTCTACGCGACCATATAATCGATTTGATGATCCGTCGCATTTGATCACGATGCAACAGACGGTCGAGGATAAACGAGCCAATTCTGGCTACACAGAAATCCAGATCGAAAAGCGAATCAAAGAATTTAGATGCGCTCTTCGAGAGCTTTCCGACGATATAAAATATGATATAGTTTGAAAAGTTTGAATTTTTGGCTTTGAATTTGATTTGAAATTGCATTTAGGGATTTAGGGTTCTGGGAATTTGTCTGCCATTGAGGAAGATGAGGAACAGAATGAATTGTACGTACAGACAAATGACAATGAGGAATAATTAGGCTTTATAACGAGGGGTGTGTGTGTGTATGCAAGGCTGAAATTAGAATGGACCGGATTGATTTGGATTGAAAGCTGAACGATAAATGGCCCGAAAAGCCCGTACTGACTTCGGAACGGAATTGGGTCAACCCATATACAAAATAGATGTTTTTGAATATTTTAAAATCAATGGAACAGGTTTTAGGTCCAAATTCCATCGTACGAAGATGTTATGCTAAAATCAAGTTATTTCAAATTGATTTCAATTGATTTCAATTAAATTGATTTCTAAGCGTTTCGAGCCCGTACGATCAAACGACAAGTCCGATCATTAGGAACTTGAAATCCTACAATAATTCACCATTACAGATCCTATGAAACTGATTTCATCGAAATCTGAGTCAGTGGCCAAAATGGCTATTTTCTTGTTAATTAAATAAATTAAAAATTGATTAATTAAATCAAGTTTTCAATTTTAACTCTGTAGTTAACAAATTTCATCACTTTTGATTTATTTAGCCATTTATACCAATTTGAAACAAATTTTCATATTGATTCAATGTTAATTATTTCAATAATTACTACCTTTGCTTTCATTTTCAATAATCCAGAAATTACAAATTTTATTTTCAATAATTCCATTTAATTGATTTTTCATTCTATTATTCAATTCATCCTTTTTAAATGGATGCATTTAACATTGGATTCATGATCTATTACCTTAATATTCTCATGTTTCATCTAAATCTCCATTAACGTAATAATTAAATGTTTAATTTCATTTATTTGCAATTAATCCAATTATTGAATTTTACATTTTAATTAAATTAATAAATCTTGATTTTCATTCTTTAAATCAACAAATTGTCATACTATAAATAGAATTAACATTATTTCCAATTATATCCTTAATTTATACTAATATAACATTGAATTGAGATTTATTGCAATTAATTACAAATTTGATTTAATGGATTAAATAAATGATTACTTTATAATAATTGTTGCCACTAACCCTTAATCGTATTTATATAAGTTATCATTTCCAAACATTTACATACATAACATTGGTTTTATTCAAGTACTGTTTATTATTATAAATTCATTGATTAATTCAATATTTGCATTTGTTTTTGTTGTATTAAATTTATTACCAAATATTCCTATTTACAATCAATTATAATCCAAATAATTGTTTCAATCAATTGGGATTGCACTGAATTAATTATTTATTAGCTTACATCAATATTCTTACATTTCATTCCCGTTATAAATTCATTAACACATTACAAATTTTTATTTCTTCCAATAATAAATAAAAAAATTTAATTAAATTAAAATTTAAATTATCGGAAATTTACGGGTCGTTACATAATTAGATATATATTACTCGATGTTTGGTATATTTAATTGTCATTCTAGTTAAATTTGACTTTTATTGCATTTAATCAACGTTTAATTTAATATTGAATTTAATTTTTTCAATATAATATCTCTTATTAATGATCATTTATCTATTGATGTTTATTGAAATATTTGGATGATGATTGTGATGGATGTTTGATTGTTGATATTGAATGAGTGGATGTTGTATTTTATATGGTTATAACACTGCAAGTTCCCTATGGGTTGAAATAGTACATACCCGAATGATCTTTAGTTAGAAAAAAATCGTTATGGGTTGAAATGATAGACTCGAGCGATTTATGGATTTTATTTGATTCGGAATTGCAATTTGAAATGATATATAACCATAAAATTTTAAATTACGGATTGAAATGATAAATATCTGTATCACTTGACCCTAGGGTAGAAAATTATATAGGGACACCGGATTGGTCAAATTAATTGATTTTTGAATCATTAGAATTTTGGGTTTGACTATTACACTATGTGGCAGGGTCTATTTGGGTTTTAGACTGATTTTAGTCTATTTGGTTTTTAGACTCTGTGTCACTATTTTTATACTGATAGTTGACTACCACTATTATTTCATTAGTGGAGATTATTTCTTCAGAGATTTGGGATGGATATTTAGTACCTTTTTGGCTCTAGATAATTTTTAATTATTATCGCCATATTTTTTATGATAGTCCATTTGAGTTTTGATATGGATTTATGAAATGGTGATTTGGTTTGATATGCCTTATTTTGGTTATTTGGTTTTAGGCATATTTTGAGATGACTTATTTTATGGTTAAGTCATAAGTGGAATTATGAAATGGTGATTTTTTTAATATGCCTTATTATAGATCATTTGTTGTGACATATTTTTATTATGGCTTATTTATTGTTATGTCGTATGTTTATGATATCAGCATTATCTCACTTTTATATTAGATATTGTCTGACTCGTTTATTTTTAATGCTCGGGTTAGGCCGAGACTCTGTAGGTATAGGGACTCGTTGACCTTTGGATTTTATGCTAAACTGGAGTAGACTATTTTGACTATTTTAGTTTACTTCATTATTGTATATGTTGACAGTTAGGATGATATGTAATGTATAATATTCAGTAACTGTAACGACCCGCTATTTTGGACCATTCAAATCGACAATAAAACCGTACATGTCCGACTTGAATAATTCAAAATACCGAATTGTTAATAAAATTTGTCAAAACTTAAAATACACAGTAAATAAATCAATCATAGATCACTTACACAGAGTAATACAATGCAGCGGAATAGATAAAGAATAGTAGTTCATGAAGCTACTATATACCTCAGAGTTAGAAATAAAATACAACCGAATAGTTCAAATGCCATGAAGTCTCCAATGCAACAGATGGCTTCTCTGAACCAATCAACTGGATGACTGAAGGGATAGATAGCTGGATCTTCAAGCAAAGCTCCAACTTCGAAGATGAGTCTCAAATGCTGTATCTCTCAGTCTGACCCGAGCGTAAAGCAAAACACAAAACACTCGAGTCAGGATTAACATTCTTATATCTATAAATCTAACTCAACTGAAATATCAACTGAAATATAATTAACTTAGAGGATGTTTGGGATAACCATCCTCTAAGGGTCCATGGAACTATCTAAAAGATAGAAATATACACTATAACACCGTAGTCTTTTCAACTTAATTTATACTTCAAAACCAAATATCATTTTCACTTCAAATATCTCTATACTTCCCAAATAGTATTTTTATATATTAAATAATTTGTACAGTAAAGAAATTTCAATTCCTCAACTTAACAAATCGTTTAACATCAACCCGACCACCCCATTTAAATCTATTTCAATCTCAATTTATTAACTTAAATTCAACTCAATTTCTAAAATAACCACTTCAATTTTATCGATCTCAAATTCGGAATTGAAATCACAAAATACCCTTTATGTTCAATATATTTCAAAACTTTAAGTATTCAACGTTTCAAACTAACCTTTTAATCAATTTAGTTTCTAAATAATAAATTCAACTATACTGATTTCAAATACATATCCGAATCTCAAAATAAACCATTTAAATCCTAATATAGTTCAAAGCATTAATATTTAATTAAATGTTCAATTTAATAGTTCCATATAGATCTCGATTTAACCTCATTATTATCTAGTCTTAAAATAATCCCTCATTAGATACAATATCATTTAAGTAACCTTAAATTACATTTTACTCAATATTTTCTTTAATTTATTTAAACGTGAAATATTCATTAAATCACTTAAATAAAAATCCAGTTACAAAATCATACCCTTAAATTTCCCATTCAAAAATTTCAAATTGATTTAATTGAGTAAATCCTTATTTAAATACCATTTAGATAAACCCACATTTATCTCCCAATCTTAGTAAATTGCAGAATACTTTTGGAATAAAATTTACATAAATATTTAGCATAATTTATGTATTAAATCAAATTTTGACTAAATTAAATATTATTAAATCTATATATCATTACCCTTTATATATAAAAAAATTTAAGGATTAACATTTAATAAGACCATATATTTCTTTCCAAAACAATGAATTAAATTTCAAAATATTTATATATATGGACCAACGATGTCTGTATATATTTCTTATCATATAGTCAAGTGTTACGGATATTTATCATTTCAATCCGTACACTAAATGTATACGGGTGGATAGCATTTCAACCCGTAATCCCAATTCAATTAAATGAAAATCGCTTGGGTTTATCATTTCAACCCATAACGATTTTCTCCTATTCTAAAGTCTGTTCGGGTATGTATCATTTCAACCCATAGTGATTTCTATACTAACAGGGAACTTGCAGAGTGATAACAGATATGTAAATAATAATAACAACAGGCATATATCATCAAAATAAATATATAAACAATAGGATATGGTGTCATATCCCATAAGTGAATAGTTACAGATAATAGCATATATAACAATTTAAATAACTACAGCCTCATATTTCAATTGTCGTCTCAATTGAAATCAAATTTAGTAAATAAAAGAATGTTAATCGTGAGTGATTTCTCACCTTTCGAGGCCAGAGAAAAAGAAGTGAGTTATGAAATCCAGATCCGAATTCCAAAACAAAGCCAGATGGACACGGTTCAATGATCAAAGCTGATAATAGGAATAGACGAATTCAAATCAGAATTGGATCAAGGAAGATAAATAGGATAAGCGAGCTTATATACAACTAGCCAACATATGCAGACACAGTTTATAAAATATGCAACAAAATATGCATGCCTCGGTTAATATATATACATAGGTGTGCAGACCGACTATATTAATATAACCATATATATACTATATAACATTTCCTCTACCAATTTGTATATGACTATACATATGACTATACTTGAAATCAAAATACACATCCCTTAAAAATAAAATCCAACGTATATCAGTCAGTGCAAACAACCTTAAGGCTGACATGAAATAAACTTTTGAAAGCATATACTGTTGAAATTATAAAATATTGATATAACTTATACTGTAAAACTACCATAGAAAATTTATATATATACCTACATTTAAATATAACTTATGTAAATTGTTGAAAATAAAATAAAATATAGTACGGTAGACTCTAAAATACTAAAACAATCATAAAAATATATATTATAAATTGACCTATCAAACTTGTACCCACCAATTTTATATAATAT
The DNA here is from genome assembly GCA_030765085.1 of Allium cepa. NCBI lineage: Eukaryota > Viridiplantae > Streptophyta > Magnoliopsida > Asparagales > Amaryllidaceae > Allium > Allium cepa. The sequence goes on from CM060938.1 coordinate 521,879,242, forward strand.
ATATACCAAAACAGTAACGAAAATTGAAATACTATATTTTATATATCTAACATATGAAAGCTAATAAAATAACATATTTTATTATAGTTGAAACTGTTATAACCAAATATATAAAACATATAAAAATACGTATATTAATAGAAGGCTGCCAAACTTATACCATATATACCGTAAGCTATCAATAGTAAAATAAAACGCGTATATATATATATATAACTTATCAACTAGTTAGTAAAACATACGTATCTAAAAGCCGTACGATAACTATATGCTAACAAAAGTCAAAAACTATATACCGTAAAATCTTAAAATAATATACATAATATAGTATAAATATATACTAACCTTTATATATGAACAGAAGTTAAATATTTATATACACGTGTATAAATATAACAATTATCATATATATACTATTATGAAATATATTATTATTTTTAAAGTTCAACTGTTAGGGAATTCAAAATCCCCATAGTTGCAGTAAACATATAAAACAAAACTTATGCACAATCTATACTGTTCTTAATATATAAAATAGACTTATATCAAATAAAATGCGTACTTACTTTTAAAAACCAGAGAGGAAATGTTTTGCCAACTAATGCATGCGGCCATGGGGAGGAGGCAGGCTAAGGAAAAGAGAGAGCTCATGCTCAGGTTTGGAAGAAATAAGAAAAGATGGAGGGGAGATGAGAACAGGCGATTTTTAAAGGAAGAATGCATGCGTGATTCAAGCAACATGACATGGCGGAGGGCATTCTTCAGGCAACAGAGAAAATGCTAGTTTCTTAAATATAAAGGTAGGTCTGCATCTGATATGTGAACGTGCTATATGACTTTATATAATATTTACAAAGCTCTCTCCTCTTTTAATATTAATTTGAGGGCAACGAATAGCCTACAGAGAGAAAAGAAGATGCAATCTATGCTATATTATACTATATATATGTGTATATATATATATATTCCTAGAAACACGGAAACGAAGAGGTAAAAGAGGGAAGAGAAAGAGGCGTATAAATGAATGGTAAATAAATTTAGATTTCAAATGAAATAAATGGAACAGCAGAGATTAAAGTATGGATGTAAATCCTAGAATAATAAAAAGCAACGGTTATATGTTGATTAAGAAAAATAATTAAAACAATTAATGGCTTAAATGGGGCAGCATGTTTCAAATTTTTGAAATGCAAAAGAAACGTACACTATAAATATAAAGTTTTCAAAAGCAAAAGAAACGTAAAGCTGTCCATTAATTCATCAAAACGTTATTTAAGTAATAAATTGAAATGAAAAAAAAATGTAAAGGTCAATAGTTGATTTAGCTATACATTTAAAGCAATAAATTTTTGTTTGTTTGTACAACACATAATGAGTTTTGAAAGTCAAGGATATAAAAATGGATAAAAGGAAAGAAATCAGGAAATTTTTGTGAGCAATAGCTTTCCATGGAAAGGTAGGCTTACATTATATATACATGCTGAGATGATTAGGCACGTTCAAAAATTTTGAAGCAATGAAGGAATTGGAAATAAATATAAAATGAAAGAAATTTGAAAAGTCCGTAGCTATGATTTAGCCAAAATTTATTAAAGCCATTTACTAGGAAGGTTGGAACCGAAATAATAGGGAGAGGAAGGCACATTAAATTTGATGACAAAGTTGTGTTCGGATCTATAAGCAAGTGGTTTATATATTATAGGCCTTATGAAAGTGAGGGAAGGAACGGATGCTACTAGCTTGATGATTTGAGATTCTTTCAAGCGTTAAAAAGAAAAATAAAGAGAGATCAGAATAAACGCACCACCATAAATATAAATATACGCTTCAATTGCAAAAGAAACGTATAGAGAAAATTATGGGTAGTGGGAAAGATAAAGTCAGTGCACGAAACTACAAGGAATAATAAAAGCAAGGTCGATGATCTCAAATTTACTAATGGTTACGAATGGAAAAGTCTACCTGGATTGGAAAAGTATTAAGCAATAGAAATCTTTAACGGTAGTAAAAAGAAACCGTTACGCACTGATTCAGAAATCAATTAAAGCAATTATAGCTTGAATTGGACAGCACGTTTTCTCAATTAAATAAACTTCCATAAAATTATTTGAAAATTTACAATCTGCTATATTTAAATATACGTATTCTAAATATATAAACATTTTATTTAAAAATCAATTATTATAAGATTTCACAAATATTCAATTAAATACGTTATAGAATCAATTAAAATTGTTAAAATTTTCCGGGTCTTTACACTCTCCCCCACTCAAAACTTTTCGTCCCCGAAAAGGAAGGAGGTAGGAGAATAAAACAACCAGAAAAAAAAAATAGATTGAAAGCCAAGATAAACAATAAATTTTAAAACTATATAAATTTTATTTAAAATATTTATTTGAAAATTTCATTTGAAATTAAATTTTCTTTAATATTTAATACTTCTCAAACTCCTTTGCAAACAATTATTTACATTATTACTTCTATTTACAAAGACTATTGAAAATATTAAATCCAAAATTTATGAAATTTTTAATTTATCTCAAGATACCTTTCAAATATTATCAATAAATTAATAATCATTTTCTTTAAAGATGTTTTATTTAATTTATAACTTCAAAAATATTTATAACACTAAAATTTTATATAAAACAATGTAGTATACAAATAAGCAATATTTAAAAGACTTATTCAAAAAGGAAAGAAGGTAGATTCCAAAAACGGAATATAGGTGAAAAATGAAGCTGAGCAGATGAGGTAGATTCAAAAGAATAGAATCGGGCACGAATAATTTATTTCAAACCATAAGAATTTTAATTTCAAATATTAATACAAAAATTTTTTGTTAGGAAAAATACTTTTATAATAAATACCTTTATAATAATACGTTTATATCGAAATAAATCTGTCTTTCGAAAATATTTTTATAACTCGATGTTTTAACAAGTTTATCCTCGTTCTTGCAGACTCTGGCCATGCGTTGATCAGGCGCAAAGCTAAAATTCTTCAAGTACTTAGTAGACCTGTTTCAACACCCAGTGAAAATACTTGAAAAACCTTTTTAAAAACAGATATGGAAAGTACAATCCAAACAAACAACCAAATCAAAACCTTTGTCCGACCATGGTTCGCAGATACACAATGGTTACGCCTGGGTCTCCCAGGAAACAATCCATATCCGTAAGCTTTCTCAGCCCTGCGAGTTACGCCATGATGACTAGTAGAGTGCGGGATACACAATGGTTACGCCTGGATCCCCCAGGAAACAATCCGTACCCCTAGGCAAGACTCAGCCAGGCACTTGCGCTACTATTCGCGACCTACACAGATTGCAGGATACACAATGGTTACGCCTGGATCCCCCAGGAAACAATCCGTACCCCTAGGCAAGACTCAGCCAGGCAGTTGCGCTATGCAGTCATGAGAGAAAAAAAACCATGGGTTACGCCACGGTGGGAAACACTCGAGTATTACATCCGGAAAACCGAAAATCATAAAGAATAATATCGATAGAATGAATCCACGATGTGGCCACAAAGCGGATATCAAGCAGAAGGCACTTTCCATATCTTTACTTCGAAAATATATATCATATAGTACCTTTTCAAATACTTTCAAATATCATACTTATATAAAATCCATATATATATATAAGATTCCATTTTCAAATCGAATACTTTCCAAATCAATAGTATATCAAATCATACTTATATAGACTTCGATTTATAAAAAAAATTCTCTTTCCAAATTGAGTACCTTTCAAGTCAATAGATTTCAAATCACTTCATACTTATACAAATCCATTTTATATAAGTTCGACCACTCCCAAATCAAGTGCTTAACAATATAAGGTTCTCAATTTCAAATCATTTCAATATCAATTCAGTTTCAAAATCATATAGGATTTCACCAAATTTTCTTCCAAATTAAGTATCTAAATTTCAAAGTTCCCAAAATAATAGGTTTAGAAAATTATCCCAGTTTCCAAATTAAAATAATTCAAGTCAAACAAATTCATTTCTAAAATCACCATATAAGTACTGGTTTTTAATTTCAATTTAATTTCAAAACCAAATATTTTCTCAAAATCAATTATACTCAAAATGGTTTCCAAATTTATAATCATCACTTTAAAACTTTTAAACTATCTATTTCTATTAGAAATATCCAATTTACCTTTCTGAAAACCATTATTTGAAATTAAATTTTTTTTTTTCAAAACATTTCAAAACTAAATTCCATATTAGTATAATTAAAAATAGTCATATTCACTTACTTAGCAAAAGGTTTCAAACTTACTTAAGTCATACTCTTCAAAACTAAACTTATATGCTTTATCAAAAAATTTATACTTTTCGAAATTTCTTAGTTTAAAACTTTTAAACCTTGATTTGGAAGTGCTCGAACCTTCAAAATGGTCGATGAAATCAAATTTCAAATCTAAGAGTTGGAAATCAATTTATATATATATATATAGAGAGTTATTACTAGTCAAATTGAAAACTCGAGGACTGAACACCGGTCTCACTTTAAATTGTTTCAAATATATACATATATCTTTCGAAAATATCAAATTATACTTCGGAATTTGAAATCAAAAACAGTTTTACAAAATCACTCGGATAGCGAAGCTATTAAAGTGGCCTCTCCCCCACTCTGAAACTCGAAAATCAATGTCGATGATGCGTGCACTCATTACCGAAATTATTCTCCAACGACATAAGTGAGTTCTGGACTTCTATTTTCTTGAAAACTTCTTTGAAATTTCTTCAAAATTATTGGAATTCATTTGAACCCATTTGAAACATTTCTTATTCGGAAAAATACTTTTAAATCGTATTATTTTTATATATTTTCCCAAAATCTTAAAACCAATTTCAAAATATCGGAGTTCAATTCTCGAATTTCAAATTTAACCCTTCAGTTATAAATCCTTTTTATATAAATCACTTTCTTATAAATTTTCAAAATTTCCAATCCTTTCAAAAATTTTATATATAGAATAACATTTCTTATTCGTTTTATATATAGGTATATAATCCTTATCGAAAAAAAATTCACTTTTATATATAGAATAAAATCATAGTTATCAAAATAATAATTTCGTATAAAACAATTTTAAAATACAACAAACCCGATTTTCAAAGGATGATTCAAGAATGGATTTCAAAACAAAGATAGAGATTTAATTTAGAGGAACTCTAATCAATAGAATCCTGATTCGAAGATAGGCTCAAACAAGGTTGAGAAAATCAAATTACAAAATAGAAGATGGATATACTTCTATAAATCTCGGGCGACCTTAACCGGGTCAGCCGTGACTTCAGGAATATAATTGATGCGGAATTCTAAAGCAAATCGACATTCGAATGCCAGAGATAGAATTCGGCATACCAAGATATAGCAGCATCGTAAACCGAGGATACAGAAATCTCCGGTGAATCAATGCCAATTGTAAAGGAGTTTTCACCCCCTTTACAATTCATTCCGTGGAGTTATGGGATACTCCAGAATCAAACGAATATAAATAGGGAGAGACAAGAATGAATTTCGGAACCGAGGGACATTCCAAAATTCAAAGAAAATCAAGTCAAAAAGAAGGGATTCAACTCGAACGAAAGTGATTCTGTAAATGAATTTACCATATATGCTAGGTTTTGCCTAGAGCCAAAGCTCTGATACCAACTGTAACGACCCGCTATTTTGGACCATTCAAATCGACAATAAAACCGTACATGTCCGACTTGAATAATTCAAAATACCGAATTGTTAATAAAATTTGGCAAAACTTAAAATATACAGTAAATAAATCAAGCATAGATCACTTACACAGAGTAATACAATGCAGTGGAATAGATAAAGAATAGTAGTTCATGAAGCTACTATATACCTCAGAGTTAGAAATAAAATACAACCGAATAGTTCAAATGCCATGAAGTCTCCAATGCAACAGATGGCTTCTCTGAACCAATCAACTGGATGACTGAAGGGATAGATAGCTGGATCTTCAAGCAAAGCTCCAACTTCGAAGATGAGTCTCAAATGTTGTATCTCTCAGTCTGACCCGAGCGTAAAGCAAAACACAAAACACTCGAGTCAGGATTAACATTCTTATATCTATAAATATAACTCAAGTGAAATATCAACTGAAATATAATTAACTTAGAGGATGTTTGGGATAACCATCCTCTAAGGGTCCATGGAACTATCTAAAAGATAGAAATATACACTATAACACCGTAGTCTTTTCAACTTAATTTATACTTCAAAACCAAATATCATTTTCACTTCAAATATCTCTATACTTCCCAAATAGTATTTTTATATATTAAATAATTTTTACAGTAAAGAAATTTCAATTCCCTCAACTTAACGAATCGTTTAACATCAACCCGACCACCCCATTTAAATCTATTTCAATCTCAATTTATTAATTTAAATTCAACTCAATTTCTAAAATAACCACTTCAATTTTATCGATCTCAAATTCGGATTTGAAATCACAAAATACCCTTTATGTTCAATATATTTCAAAACTTTAAGTATTCAACGTTTCAAACTAACTTTTTAATCAATTTAGTTTCTAAATAATAAATTCAACTATACTGATTTCAAATACATATCCGAATATCAAAATAAACCATTTAAATCCCAATATAGTTCAAAGCTTTAATATTTAATTAAATGTTCAATTTAATAGTTCCATATAGATCTCGATTTAACCTCATTATTATCTAGTCTTAAAATAATCCCTCATTAGATACAATATCATTTAAGTAACCTTAAATTACATTTTACTCAATATTTTCTTTAATTTATTTAAACGTGAAATATTCATTAAATCACTTAAATAAAAATCCAGTTACAAAATCATACCCTTAAATTTCCCATTCAAATATTTCAAATTGATTTAATTGAATAAATCCTTATTTAAATACCATTTAGATAAACCCACATTTATCTCCCAATCTTAGTAAATTGCAGAGTACTTTTGGAATAAAATTTACATAAATATTTAGCATAATTTATGTACTAAATCAAATTTTGACTAAATTAAATATTATTAAATCTATATATCATTACCCTTTATATATATAAAAATTTAAGGATTAACATTTAATAAGACCATATATTTCTTTCCAAAACAATGAATTAAATTTCAAAATATTTATATATATGGACCAACGATGTCTGTATATATTTCTTATCATATGGTCAAGTGTTACGGATATTTATCATTTCAATCCGTACACTAAATGTATATGGGTGGATAGCATTTCAACCCGTAATCCCAATTCAATTAAATGAAAATCGCTTGGGTTTATCATTTCAACCCATAACGATTTTCTCCTATTCTAAAGTCTGTTCGGGTATGTATCATTTCAACCCATAGTGATTTCTATACTAACAGGGAACTTGCAGAGTGATAACAGATATGTAAATAATAATAACAACAGGCATATATAATCAAAATAAATATATAAACAATAGGATATGGTGTCATATCCCATAAGTGAATAGTTACAGATAATAGCATATATAATAATTTAAATAACTACAGCCTCATATTTCAATTGTCGTATCAATTGAAATCAAATTTAGTAAATAAAAGAATGTTAATCGTGAGTGATTTCTCACCTTTCGAGGCCAGAGAAAAAGAAGTGAGTTATGAAATCCAGATCCGAATTCCAAAACAAAGCTAGATGGACACGGTTCAATGATCAAAGCTGATAATAGGAATAGACGAATTCAAATCAGAATTGGATCAAGGAAGATAAATAGGATAAGTGAGCTTATATACAACTAGCCAACATATGCAGACACAGTTTATAAAATATGCATACCTCGGTTAATATATATACATAGGTGTGCAGACCGACTATATTAATATAACCATATATATACTATATAACATTTCCTCTACCAATTTGTATATGACTATACATATGACTATACTTGAAATCAAAATACACATCCCTTAAAAAAAACCCAACGTATATCAGTCAGTGCAAACAACCTTAAGGCTGACATGAAATAAACTTTTGAAAGCATATACTGTTGAAATTATAAAATATTGATATAACTTATACTGTAAAACTACCATAGAAAATTTATATATATACCTACATTTAAATATAACTTATGTAAATTGTTGAAAATAAAATAAAATATAGTACGGTAGACTCTAAAATACTCTAACAATCATAAAAATATATATTATAAATTGACCTATCAAACTTGTACCCACCAATTTTATATAATATATATACCAAAACAGTAATGAAAATTGAAATACTATATTTTATATATCTAACATATGAAAGCTAATAAAATAACATATTTTATTATAGTTGAAACTGTTATAACCAAATATATAAAACATATAAAAATACGTATATTAATAGAAGGCTGCCAAACTTATACCATATATACCGTAAGCTATCAATAGTAAAATAAAACGCGTATATATATATATATATATATATATATATATATATATTTAACCTATCAACTAGTTAGTAAAACATACGTATCTAAAAGCCGTACGATAACTATATGCTAACAAAAGTCAAAAACTATATACCGTAAAATCTTAAAATAATATACATAATATAGTATAAATATATACTAACCTTTATATATGAACAGAAGTTAAATATTTATATACACGTGTATAAATATAACAATTATCATATATATACTATTATGAAATATATTATTATTTTTAAAGTTCAACTGTTAGGGAATTCAAAATCCCCATAGTTGCAGTAAACATATAAAACAAAACTTATGCACAATCTATACTGTTCTTAATATATAAAATAGACTTATATCAAATAAAATGCGTACTTACTTTTAAAAACCAGAGAGGAAATGTTTTGCCAGCTAATGCATGCGGCCATGGGGAGGAGGCAGGCCAAGGAAAAGAGAGAGCTCATGCTCAGGTTTGGAAGAAATAAGAAAAGATGGAGGGGAGATGAGAACAGGCGATTTTTAAAGGAAGAATGCATGCGTGATTCAAGCAACATGACATGGCGAAGGGCATTCTTCAGGCAATAGAGAAAATGCTAGTTTCTTAAATATAAAGGTAGGTCTGCATCTGATATGTGAACGTGCTATATGACTTTATATAATATTTACAAAGCTCTCTCCTCTTTTAATATTAATTTGAGGGCAACAAATAGCCTACAGAGAGAAAAGAAGATGCAATCTATGCTATATATATATATATATATATATATATTCCTAGAAACACGGAAATGAAGAGGTAAAAGAGGGAAGAGAAAGAGGCGTATAAATGAATGGTAAATAAATTTAGATTTCAAATGAAATAAATGGAACAGCAGAGATTAAAGTATGGATGTAAATCCTAGAATAATAAAAAGCAACGGTTATATGTTGATTAAGAAAAATAATTAAAACAATTAATGGCTTAAATGGGGCAGCATGTTTCAAATTTTTGAAATGCAAAAGAAACGTACACTATAAATATAAAGTTTTCAAAAGCAAAAGAAACGTAAAGCTGTCCATTAATTCATCAAAACGTTATTTAAGTAATAAATTGAAATGGAAAAAAAAAATGTAACGGTCAATAGTTGATTTAACTATACATTTAAAGCAATAAATTTTTGTTTGTTTGTACAACACATAATGAGTTTTGAAAGTCAAGGATATAAAAATGGATAAAAGGAAAGAAATCAGGAAATTTTTGTGAGCAATAGCTTTCCAAGGAAAGGTAGGCTTACATTATATATACATGCTGAGATGATTAGGCACGTTCAAAAATTTTGAAGCAATGAAGGTATTGGAAATAAATATAAAATGAAAGAAATTTGAAAAGTCCGTAGCTATGATTTAGCCAAAATTTATTAAAGCCATTTACTAGGAAGGTTGGAACCGAAATAATAGGGAGAGGAACGCACATTAAATTTGATGACAAAGTTGTGTTCGGATCTATAAGCAAGTGGTTTATATATTATAGGCCTTATGAAAGCGAGGGAAGGAAAGGATGCTACTAGCTTGATGATTTGAGATTCTTTCAAGAGTTAAAAACAAAAATAAAGAGAGACCAGAATAAACGCACCACTATAAATATAAATATACGCTTCAATTGCAAAAGAAACGTATAGAGAAAATTATGGGTAGTGGGAAAGGTAAAGTCAGTGCACGAAACTACAAGGAATAATAAAAGCAAGGTCGATGATCTCAAATTTATTAATGGTTACGAATGAAAAAGTCTACCTGGATTGGAAAAGTATTAAGCAATAGAAATCTTTAACGGTAGTAAAAAGAAACCGTTACGCACTGATTCAGAAATCAATTAAAGTAATTAATAGCTTGAATTGGACAGCACGTTTTCTCAATTAAATAAACTTCCATAAAATTATTTGAAAATTTACAATCTGCTATATTTAAATATACATATTCTAAATATATAAACATTTTATTTAAAAATTCAATTATTATAAGATTTCACAAATATTCAATTAAATACGTTATAGAATCAATTAAAATTGTTAAAATTTTCCGGGTCGTTACAGTAATCATTGTGTACCTTTTACAGCATTTTACATCTTATTATGATGTATGATGTATATTATTCTGCTACGATCTATGGCTCTGATTCTAATTTATCTATATTATATATTGCTTTCAATATTTTTAATTGACGTGTTTATTACTTTGTATTAATACCAGGAACATCAAAAAATTTAGTTCAGATCCCTAAAAGGTAATAGAGACACGTTAGTGTTGGTACAAAGATATATTTACATTCGATCACCCTCAACCCATTGTATTCTCCGTGTTATTAGACGACATTACTTGTAATGTTCTTAATAATATGGATATACCAGTAGGGATGTTCGATGACCATTCTAGGTTGACAATACATCTTGAAGGTAACAAGATGTATCGGGATATGAAATAGACCTATTATTGGGAAGGTATGAAGAAGGATATTGGGACATTCATATCGAAGTGTATGAATTGCCAATTGGTAAAGGCAGGGCAAAAAAACCAGTGGATTGCTGCAACTGTTAGAAGTTTTTGAGTAAAAATCGAGGCAAGTATCTATGGATTTTATTAGTGGACTGCCAAGGACTTGAGCAGGGTACGATAGCAGTTGGGTCATGGTTGATCGGTTGACCAAGAGCACTATATTTATACCCATCAAGTCAAGTAGAACGGCATCCAAGCTAGCAGAGTTGTATTTAAAGTGGATAGTGTGGTTTCACAGTGTGCCAAAGTGCATTGTAAGCGACCGAGACCCGTTGTTCACCAGTGGATTTTGGAAGAGTTTACAAGTGGAGCTAGGAGTCGAGCTACATCTTAATACGACTTATCATCGATAAACGAATAGGCAAATAAAAATCGTAAATCATATGCTGGAAGATCTTTGCAAGCATGCTGTGACGACCCGAAATTTTTAAGCATTTGAAATTGGAATATTTAACTGATTTTAAATATTTAAAAGTTAATTTTTAACTTGAATTCAAATATCACAATTTATTTGATAATTAAACTATTTAATTAAATAATTGGAGGTTGAGCTAAATGTTGAATTTGAAGTTTTAAGCCTGTTAAAAATAATTTGAAGGCTTGTAAAATTTATATCGATCACACTGAAGATAGTAGAAGTTGTAAAATTGAATTTAACACTGATTTGTTTAGTTTTGAAATTTTATCGTTTAAATTGAATTTAAAACTAGCCTTCCGAGGCATAGTCTCGGAATTCAACAAAACCAGTTTTATTGGATCCGTAATATTGTATTATTATCAAATTTCAATTTTCGTAGTGTTTGGAGTTGTTGTGTGAGCATACGATACACAAACGCACTTAAATCTATATCGATAATTTAACATAATAACTGGTCTAAAACGCTATCTTCTCCATACGATCGAATTAGGACTCGAAAGCTTTTCCATTGCATTCGGGATTGGGATATAACATTAGGAACGCCTAGCGGCACGCCTCAATAGGAGTTCAAGTTTTTAGGTTGCTTTTATCGGGACGTTTGGAATCAAAATAAAAATACTTCTTAATAAACATACTACAGCCGCAATTATTTCACATCTGTCGCTTCTTTTCATCAGCTATGAGCCATCCTAGCATCTGTTTCCGTCGCGCTAGTTGTCTCCCCCTCTTCGTTAAATCACGCATCTTCCTTCCATCCTCATCAGTTCAAATCGAGACTAAAAATTGAATTTCATGGCCGAGCTACCTTCTCGTTTAAATGGCAGTGCCCTAAAACCAAATTCCATTCCACTTTTCATTTCCCTTTCAAACCCGATTACCCTCCCTCATCCTCTCAGTAAATATACGAAATCAAAGAGCTCCTCCCTCTCTAAAAATCAACGACCATGGCCGCTCTTCCTTTTCCCTAATCGAATCGTGTCGAACATTTTAAATCAAACAAATCACGACCGAGGTAGGGATGCATCAGATCGAAAGATCGAAGAGAGTGGAGTGTTCTCGTGTCGCGAGATTTAGGCCATTGAAGGCGCAATTGCTTGTTGGCTCGATCATTTTGTGAATGGGGCAAGTGCTCTCGAGCGCACGCGAGTATGTGGTGGGAGCGGTTTCAAGTAGAAGAGCTCGACTAGGGTTTGGTCTCGCATCTGGTTAAGGGAAGGAGGGTCGTTCTGGATGTGGCCGAGGTTGCTGTCAAGGCTGTCAGGTTGTGAATCTGGTGCAACGAGCGAGGCGAAGGTCGCGGCAGGTTCATGGTTCGCGATGGTGTCGCGAGTGGCAGGCGCGTTCTTCAATGATCGCGGTCGAGCTCGAGGGATTGTTTCGAAGGTGGACAGTGAGGTATCGCTTTGTTTTAATTTAATTAAATAAGTAATGTTTACACATACAGAAAGAAAGATGGAAGTGAATCTGTAGTTTGATTTTAAAGGGAGATAAACTTGTATAAAAGAAATAGAAGAAATATACATGTTTTAATTTACTAGATTTATTTTAAGAAAATAATGGAGTAGGTGATTAATTTGTTTAATTTACTTATCTAATTATTCTAGACATAAAAAAATATTTTATTACAAGAAGATTAGTTCAAAATTTAATTGAATTATAAAATGGTAATTAAAGGTCGATTTATATTTCGAATATTAATAAATCATATAAATTATTTTTCAAGGTCCACATCTGAAAAGAAGCAAGCTGGATTGCAAATGGATGCTAATAAAATAAAAAGGTGAGTTAATCTCACTCGGTTGAATTTTGAATTTAAATTTAAATGGCCAAATTTAAATAATTGGTTGAATGGTTGAATTAATTGATGTGCTATATTATAGTATATAATATATCTTGGAATGATTGACTTCCCGCATTATAAAGCGGATGAGACCCTATGCGCCGCATAATAGCGGATGATTTTATATAAATCCCATATACCGCGGTATTCCACCTCGAAGTGGAATTGGTATTATATATTGTGCTAACGTCTGTGGATGCAGGGAAACAGGTTGGAGGGATCCAACAGGATTCCTCAAAATTATTTAGAATAGTTTGATATATTGTATTATGGATATTGGATATTCAATGATGAATATTATTGTTAATTGGAAATATTGATTTCTATGGTTTGCATGTATATATTTCGGTACGCTGGGTTATCAAAATATATATAGAATTTGATTTTTATGAAAAGAAAATAAAAGAGTGAATTTTTAAGTAAAATAATCATAGAAGATTTGAATAAATTAAAGAATGAATTGGATAAGAATAAAAGTGATTTTTAAAATTTTTAATAAATAACACCGAGTAGGAAAAAGGGGATTTTGAATAAACAGAATTTAATGATTTGCAAACTTAAGTGATATCAATTAAAGGAATAAAGAATTATTTTAAAATTCAAAGTTTAAATTTATTTAAAAGAATAAAGAAGTAATTTGAGAAATCTAAAATTGGTATTTTCAGTTAAAAGTATTTCAAATCATAATTAAGGAATAAAATCTGAAATTTATGGGCTTTGGAATAAAAGGGAGTAAATTGGAAATCAATTCGGAAATTGATTCAAGTGTTTGAAAATTTAAAGGAAAATGTGACTGTTGAATTTATAAACTGAGTTTATAAAAGCAAAGTAAAATATATCAGAGGATATTTGGGAAGAATAAGTTCAAGGTGGAAATTTATTAAAGGAATGAGAAAATTTGTTTAAAAATAAATAGTGATTTATTTTTAAAAGGATGTGAAGAAAAGTATATTTCCCTGGATAGCCAAGTACGTTTTCAACGTAAATTTTAAAATATAAGACAAAAGTTTAATGTTGTTTTAAAATGCAGGTTTTAGAAAATTTATTATTTCTGAATGTTTAAAATTCTTGAGTAAATATTTTTCAAATCTATTATCGTAATAATTATTTAAAGGTGACTTAGTGTTTTGTTTTAAAAAGTGGAAACCTAGTTTTATATTTATAAAATAACTTTATTTTCAAATATTCGTATAGTATGCGTTTTTAATATATTATTGAAGTAGTTTTTAACTTAAATATTTTAAAGTATATTTCAAAGCAAAGCGGTTTAAAGTATTTTAAAATCTAAAGTTTTATGCTTGGTGATTTCAGTGGAAATAGAAAATACTTGCAATTTATTCTGAGAAAGGAAGGTAGTTTGAAACTGTTTTCAAAAGGGTTTTGAAAGTGGAAATATATCTTGTGAAGATATTTTTGGGATTAATAAATAATTTGGGAAATTATTTATTGGTTGATGGTTGTTTGTGAATATTAATTGATAGCTAAATCACCGACTATCAATATTGGCCAAATGCGCTGATCGTTTCGAAGAGATCGGGATCGAGATTAATTTCTCGAAAACCACTTCGATCCGGTTTGTACGTTTCGTGGGAAACGAGTTTGGGTTCAAAGATGGAGCAGTGAAGTGCAAGGGCTAGTCGCTACTAATCCTGAGGATATTTCTGAAATGGATGTAGTAGGAATAGTGCCTTCGGTTCCGTTCGAACCTGGGACGGACTTGTATGGATGAATGCTTTCGGAACATCGTCAGGTGGACGATGGGCATTCTAAGGGATATGTTCTAAAAAAGTAATGGTTAGCCTCAAGCCTCAAGCCTCAAGCCTCATCAAATGGGAATGACTGAAAATCAGGGGTTATGCAGCAAGGCTAGGTGGGTAGCACCCAAGCAGGGTGAGGTCATCCCTATCTAGATGTCCCTTTATATTTCGGCTTAGTGGTGCGGTTGCTGATCCCAACAGCGAGGTGATATCACTCGGGATTATCCAGTAAGGGGTAGTCCCGGTCTTGTGTTGCAAGGGAGCGGGCGTACTCCTCGGTACTGTGATCTAGGCCACGTACTGTGATAGGTGGTACCCCTGTGCCTAGTCATTAGTTGGAAATCCAATCTCCCTACGAGCCTTGTATGAATTTTGTTTGTATTACCCACTCTGTGGCTAGTAGCTGGAATTTAATAATGTAACAATTTCGGCTATTTTATAAGTATTTGTATATAGACCCTATTATAATATCAGAGAATTTCTATAAAAATTATTTTAGCTATCGCAAGGTAAAAACTCGACATGTTTATTTATGGCGTGGTCTTACGAGATGCTTTTGTTTTCAAAGATTTTTTAACTTTAATAATCAATTTTGTGTGTGATTTCTCACGCTGGTATTCAAGACTGACTCGGGTGTTATTTAACTATAATGCTCGGGTCAAACCGAGTATTATAGGATACAGGATATAATGTTGGGAAGCTCAGGAGACGAGCTAGATGGTGATACGTACTTTCGTATTTGGTTATTATTCTGCCGTGTATACAGTTGTATGTTATTGATGTTGTTGAACTCTGATGATGTACCCTGATGATGTATGTATAAACAGATATAATATTTGTTTTGGTGTAAAGATCTATGATTACTTATTATATTTTATTCCACTGCGTTGGTTAGATTCTGTTGTTGTTTCTATTTTCTCCTTCTACCTCTTCTTCTTTAATCAAAATGGTTCGTATTTCTGGACATCTTGAGTTGATTGATGTAAAATAGTGTTAACTCAAGGGGTTCGGATTTGCGGGTCGTTACAGTTGGTATCAGAGCTTAGGTTAGCGATAACCTTGGCTCTGGTGGGAATTACCCATTAAATAGAGTCAATAGTACTCTAGACTGAGTTTGAGTGTATTAATAGATATGAGCGTGTATTTGTTAGTGAATATAAAATGATTTTATATTGTGTTGATTGGTTTATTGAGTAGTTTATGGATTCTGGTCAATACGAGTAATTAACGTTATTGATATGGATCTCTAAACACTTGAATAGAACAATTTGATACGGTATTGTTTTAAAAATAGGGTGAATGAAATAATTTTATCCAAATCATTTTTGTATATAAAAGATATAATTTTTGTAAAGTATTATAGTATTTGGATGCTTTATTGTTAAGGAATGATAATATTAAATTATTAACACTATTGTGTAGAAATTGAATAAGAAATTGAAAATTTATAACCAAAGTTGAAAGAATAAATTTATATAACAAAATGGAATTTGAAAATATAGATTATAAATGTAATTCATAAATTGAAATAAACTTCATTTACAAATGAGATTTGTAAATGTAAACTGTAAAGGTGATTATAATTTTGAAATAGAATTCCAGAGAAACATTTGAAATTGAAATGAGATAAGATTCCAGAGAATGTTTGAATATAGATTTAAAGGGATTGCAATTTGGAATTTTTGGGAAAACTTAAATCCCTTTGGATTTGAAAGTGGTTTTCAAAGGTTTTAGAGAAATAATAGTATTATTTCAAAAATATTTTTGTGTTGAATTTGAAATATGGGAGATTTGAAATTAAAAATATTTAAAATGTTGTTAAAGAGATAAA
This sequence comes from Allium cepa, assembly GCA_030765085.1. Lineage (NCBI taxonomy): Eukaryota > Viridiplantae > Streptophyta > Magnoliopsida > Asparagales > Amaryllidaceae > Allium > Allium cepa. The sequence goes on from CM060938.1 coordinate 521,896,086, forward strand.
AGAACTAAACTCTTTCGGTCGCTGGAACATAATTCCGATGATGATCGCGACATCATCGGTGTTCATTTTCGAGTTTCCAAAAGAGGGCTTGCTACCTGGATGTTTTGGGTCGGTGTTTGTTTGAAAAAGCTGGGGTTGATTTTAGAAATGCAAAGTATTTTGAGATGTAGTTGATTTCAAAAGTGATTTTGAACTTTTGGGAAATTGTTTAAACTCTGGAATTTTATTCTAAATGTTTATCGAATAATAAAAATATATTGGTTAAATAAAATGTATAATTCCGAGTTAAAGATAAAATGTGAATGGAATTGATTATAAATGGATAAAAGAATGGATATAAATAAGTTTGTGACTCATAAAATTTAGAAGTGGAATAAATAAGCCAAAATAAATTTGTTTTGTATTTTAGGAAATGAATAAAATCCAAAACTTAAATTATAAAGTAGAATGAACTCCAGTAAAATAGTTAAAGTGATTTTTGAAATAAAAATCAAATATTAGGTATAAAATTGGAATAAACCAATAGATAATTAATTAGTTAATGCAATTGGAAATGGACTCGAGTATAAATGAATTCAGCTTGGATTGTTGGTGAATTAAATGTAACTGGAAGTGTAGTTGAATAAAATAGAATTGGATTATAACAATGATGGATTGAATTGGTGGATAAAAATCCTATTAGACATAAATTTAAAATTTTCCTTGTTATTGATAGGAATAAATCCAGAATGAATTAAGTATAGAAGTTTGAAGTTAAAGAAATGACTGAATAAACTAATTTAATTAAGTTAGTAAATGAGATTGGTTTGATAATTGAAAATCAAATTAAGGATTTAAATTGGGAAGTGTTTATAAAAGCAAAATATAACTTGAGTTTTGAAGTTGAAATATCTTGAAGGAAATAAATAACTGAAGTAATATTTGGATAAAAGGTTTGACTTAGGCAAAATTGTAAAATGATTGTGTCGAGTTTAATGAAATGATCTTAAATAAAACTCGTTTAGTTAATGAAATGAAATGCCAGTTGAATACCAATTAGATGTGACAGATGTTTGGCTTGTAAATATATTATGTAATGAGTTCGTTTGGATTAAATTAATTGAATGTAAGAAATGGAGTGTAAGCCATTTAAATGGAACGAAATAAGAATGAATTAAGTGAGATGGTGGGTGGATGGGTTGAAAGCATTTAAATTTGTGTCGAAACCTTATAAATTTACTTAGGGGCAGCGTTTAGTGTATATTGCTTGTGTTATACACGTGTTTAGCTGTTGAAATTAATTGAAATGTTAATAAACTTTGTATGTTCGTCACTTACATGTTTAATTAAGTAAGTACAGGAATAGGAAAGCCGCTGGCTGGATTTGGTTGCGCTAATTGCTAAAATAAATAAGCCGTTTGCTTAAAATGCTAAATAAGGTACGCTTATGCAATACAAATAGGAAATATGAACTGTTTTTCTGTTTTTCGACCGTGTGGGTCGATGTATATATATTTATATCTCTTGTCAAATTGCAAAAGCTCCTCCGTACAAAGAAGACTCTGCCAAAAAATTTCGAAAATTTTGGGAGTTAGAAATTTATTTTTTAAATATTTTCACTAACAATATATGATTTAAAATTGTTAAGCAATTAGATTTGAAACTGACTATTGAAATCTAATTCAACATTTTGTAAGGTAAAAGAGAAGAAATGTTTGAAGAAATTAAAGAAATAAAAGTTTGCAAACAACTTTTAGTCGAGATATAAAAACAAAATTAGTAAGTGAAATTAATTTAAGGAATGATTAATCGGATATCGTTTGAAATGAAATGAATTGAACTCAATATTTTGAATTGGAAGGTGAATTAAACTCAAGTAAAATTGAAAATGAAATTTGGATAAAAGATGAGAATAAAAGTACTGAGGTTTGAAATTAATTCGCAAATTGAAGCAAATTGAATTTATTTGGAATTGGAATACAAAAAGATTAAAACTGAAGTTGTGGCAATGGAAAGTGTGAATAAGTGAATAACAATCAAAATAAATGAGAATAAATAGAAAATTGATATAGTTGATAATTAATTGGGGAAAATACGTAGGATGTACGTATATTATTTTATTCACATAGCTATTTGATCCAGATTCGAGCACAGAATTTCGAGATAATTTTATCGATCCGAGTAAGGATTTTTTACTCGATTTTCGACGGCGAACCCTCGATATGGATTTTGATTGATTCTGGAAATTCTTTATCATAGTTATGACTATGCAAGGAGAATGACGGTTTCTGATCAAGAAACCAGATCTGAGTCCGCACTAGGAAGTCGGATGGACGATACTAGTTCGAAAGTGAAATTGTGATCGAGTAGGCAATCGGATTCGGTATTGCGCATGAATGATATAGGTACATCGTTCGGGCTTAAATGGAATGAATATTGAAATTTTGAAAAGGGGTCAAATAAATGATTTTGAATGTTGTGATTGGATATTATTGCTAAACAGGATATGCAGGTATGAAAAAGGGAAAGGAAAATTGGTTTTGATTTTAGATAATAAATTAGAATTGCCCGATCAAAAAGGTATGTGTTTAAATTTCCATATGGAATTTGATTGGGTTTTTGATCTAGCCGCTTGGCTTTTGGTTTTCTTTTGAAATTCGGGGGCCCGTAGAGGCATTTTGTAGTTGTACCGAGCTAGCCATGCAAAGGAGACGTTGGCGAAATTTTTCAGAAATTTAGGAAGTTAGAAAACTTTTGAGAAATTTTGGAAAATTGAAGCTTGGTTTTGAATTATAATGTGAATGGTTGAATAAGTAAAGTTATTGGGAAACTATGAAAGGTTTTGGAAAGTTGGTTGAAATTAATAATGGGTCTTTAATAAAAGATATGTTATGGCAGGTTAATAAAACTATTTGGTTTTGGAAAAAGTAAACGGGTATTGGACCATTCTTCCTAACTAGTAATTTCGGGGACGAAATTCTTTTAAAGGGGGAGGAATGTGATGACCCGAAATTTTTGAGCATTTGAAATTGGAATATTTAATTGATTTTAAATATTTAAAAGTTAATTTTTAACTTGAATTCAAATATCACAATTTAATTAAATAATTGGAGGTTGAGCTAAATGTTGAATTTGAAGTTTTAAGCCTGTTAAAAATAATTTAAAGGCTTGTAAAATTTATACTGATAACACTGAAGAAAATAGAAGTTGTAAAATTGAATTTAACACTGATTTTTTTATAGTTTTTAAATTAACGTTTAAAGTGAATTTAAAACTAGCCTTCCGAGGCACAGTCTCGGAATTCGACGAAACCAGTTCTATTGGATCCGTAATGTTGTATTATTATCGGATTTCAATTTTCGTAGTGCTTGGAGTTATTGTGTGAGCATACGATATACAAACGCGCTTAAATCTATATCGAAAATTTAATATAATAACTGGTCCAAAATGCTATCTTCTCCATACGATCGAATTAGGACTCGAAACCTTTACCATTGCGTTCGGGATAGGGATATAACATTAGGAACGCCTAGCGGCACGCGTCAATAGGAGTTCAAATTTTTAGGTTGCTTTTATCGGGACGTTGAGAATCAAAATAAAAATATTTCTTAATAAACATACTACAGCCGCAATTATTTCACATCTGTCGCTTCTTTTCATCAGCTATGAGCCACCCTAGCATCTGTTTCCGTCGCCTTAGTTGTCTCCCCCTCTTCGTTAAATCACCCATCTTCCTTCAATCCTCATCAGTTCAAATCGAGACCAAAACTCGAATTTCATGGCCGAGCTACCTTCTCGTTTAAATTGCAGTGCCCTAAAACCAAATTCCATTCCTCTTTTCATTTCCCTTTCAAACCCGATTACCCTCCCTCATCCTCTCAGTAAATATACGAAATCAAAGAGCTCCTCCCTCTCTAAAAATCAACGACCATGGCCGCTCTTCCTTTTCCCTAATCGAATCGTGTCGAACGTTTTAAATCAAACAGGGCAAATGCTCTCGAGCGCACGCGAGTATGTGGTGAAAGCGGTTCCAGGTAAAAGAGCTCGACTAGGGTTTGGTCACGCATCTGGTTAAGGGAAGGAGGGTCATTTTGGATGTGGTCGAGGTTGCTGTCGAGGTTGTCAGGTTGTGAATCTGGTGCAACGAGCAAGGCGAAGGTCGCGGCGGGTTCATGGTTCGCGATGGTGACGCGAGTGGCAGGCGCGTTTTTCGATTATCGCGGTCGAGCTCGAGGGATTGTTTCGAAGGTTGGCAGTGAGGTATCATTTTGTTTTAATTTAATTTAATAAGTAATGTACACATACAGAAAGAAAGATGGAAGCGAATTTGTAGTTTGATTTTAAAGGGAGATAAACTTGTATAAAAGAAATAGAAGAAATATACATGTTTTAATTTACTAGATTTATTTTAAGAAAATAATGGAGTAGGTGATTAATTTGTTTAATTTACTTATCTAATTATTCTAGACATAAAAAATTATTTTATTACAAGAAGATTAGTTCAAAATTTAATTGAATTATAAAATGGTAGTTAAAGGTCGATTTATATTTCGAATATTAATAAATCATATAAATTATTTTTCAAGGCCCACATCTGAAAAAAAGCAAGCTGGATTGCAAATGGATGCTAATAAAATAAAAAGGTGAGTTAATCTCACGCGGTTGAATTTTGAATTTAAATTTAAATGGCTAAATTTAAATAATTGATTGAATGGTTGAATTGATTGATGTGCTATATTATAGTATATAATATATCTTGGAATGATTGACTTCCCGCATTATATAGTGGATGAGACCCTATGCGCCGCATAATAGCGGATGATTTTATATAAATCCCATATACCGCGATATTCCACCTCGAAGTGGAATTGGTATTATATATTGTGCTAACTTCTGTGGATGCAGGGAAACAGGTTGGATGGATCCAATAGGATTCCTTAAAATTATTTGGAATAGTTTGATATTCTGTATTATGGATACTGGATATTCTATGATGAATATTATTGTTAATTGGAAATATTGATTTCTATGGTTTGCCTGTATATATTTCGGTACGCTGAGTTATCAAAATATATATATAGAATTGGATTTTTTTGAAAAGAAAATAAAAGTGTGAATTTTTAAGTAAAATAATCATAGAAGATTTGAATAAATTAAAGAATGAATTAGATAAGAATAAAAGTGATTTTTAAAGTTTTTAATAAATAACTCCGAGTAGGAAAAAGGGGATTTTGAATAAACAGAATTTAATGATTTGCAAACTTAAGTGATATCAATTAAAGGAATAAAGAATTATTTTAAAATTCAAAGTTTAAATTTATTTAAAAGAATAAAGAAGTAATTTAAGAAATCTAAAATTGGTATTTTCAGTTAAAAGTATTTCAAATCATAATTAAGGAATAAAATCTGAAATTTATGGATTTTGGAATAAAAGGGAGTAAAGTGGAAATCAATTTGGAAATTGATTCAAGTGTTTGAAAATTTAAAGGAGAATGTGACTGTAGAATTTATAAACTGAGTTTATTAAAGCAAAGTAAAACATATCAGAGGATATTTGGGAAGAATAAGTTCAAGGTGGAAATTTATTAAAGGATTGAGAAAATTTGTTTAAAAATGAATAGTGATTTATTTTTAAAAGGATATGAAGAAAAGTATATTTCCCTGGATAGCCAAGTACGTTTTCAAAGTAAATTTAAAATATAAGATAAAAGTTTAATGTTGTTTTAAAAAGCAGGTTTTAGAAAATTTATTATTTCTAAATATTTGAAATTCTTAAGTAAATATTTTTCAAAACTATCATTGTAATAAATATTTAAAGGTGACTTAGTGTTTTGTTTTAAAAAGTGGAGACCTAGTTTTATATTTATAAAATAACTTTATTTTCAAATATTCGTATAGTATGTGTTTTTAATAAATTATTGAAGTAGTTTTTAACTTAAATATTTTAAAGTATATTTCAAAGCAAAGCGGTTTAAAGTATTTTAAAATATAAAGTTTTATGCTTGGTGATTTTAGTGGAAATAGAAAATATTTGGAATTTATTCTGAGAAAGGAAGGTAGTTTGAAACTGCTTTCAAAAGGGTTTTGAAAGTGGAAATATATCTTATGAAGATATTTTTGGGATTAATAAATAATTTGGGAAATTATTTATTGGTTGATGGTTATTTGTGAATATTAATTGATAGTTAAATCACCGACTATCAATATTGGTCAAATGTGCTGATCGTTTCGAAGAGACCAGGATCAAGAGTAATTTCTCAAAAACCACTTCGAACTGGTTTGTACGTTTCGTGGGAAACGAGTTTGGGTTCGAAGATGGAGATGTGAAGTGCAAGGGCTAGTCGCTACTAATCCTGAGGATATTTCCGAAATGGATGTAGTAGGAATAGTACCTTCGAATTCCGTTCGAACCCGGGATGGACTTGTATGGATGAATGCTTTCGGAACATCGTCATGTGGACGATGGGCATTCTAAGGGATATGTTTTAAAAAGGTAACGGTTAGCCTCAAGCCTCATCAAATGGGAATGACTGAAAATCAGGGGTTATGCAGCAAGGCTAGGTGGGTAGCACCCAAGCAGGGTGAGGTCATCCCTGTCTAGATGTCCCTTTTTATTTCGGCATAGTGGTGCGGTTGCTGATCCCAACCGCGAGGTGATCTCACTCGGGATTATCCAGTAAGGGGTAGTCCCGGTCTTGTGTTGCAAGGGAGCGGGCGTACTCCTCCGTACTGTGATGTAGGCCACGTACTGTGACAGGTGGTACCCCAGTGCCAAGTCATTAGTTGGAAATCCAATCTCCCTACGAGCCTTGTACGAGTTTTGTTTGTATTACCCACTCTGTGGCTAGTAGCTGGAATTTAATCATGTAACAATTTCGGCTATTTTATAAGTATTTGTATATAGACCCTGTTATAATATCAGAGAAATTCTATAAAAATTGTTTTAGCTATCGTAAGGTAAAAACCCGACATGTTTATTTATGGCGTGATCTTACGAGATGCTTTTGTTTTCAAAGATTTTTGAACTTTAATAGTCAATTTTGTATGTGAATTCTCACGCTGGTATTCTAGACTGACTCGGGTGTTATTTAACTATAATGCTTGGGTCAGACCGAGTATTATCGGATACAGGATATAATGTTGGGAAGCTCAGGAGACGAGCTGGATGGTGATACGTACTTCCGTATTTGGTTATTATTCTGTTTTGTATACAGTTGTATGTTATTGATGTTGTTGAACTCTGATGATGTACCCTGATGATGTATGTATAAACAGATATAGTATTTGTTTTGGTGTAAAGATCTATGATTACTTATTATATTTTATTCCACTGCGTTGGTTAGATTCCGTTGTTGTTTCTATTTTCTCCTTCCACGTCTTCTTCTTTAATCAAAATGGTTCATATTTCTGGACATCTTGAGTTGATTGATGTAGAATAGTGTTAACTCAGGGGGTTCGGATTTGCGGGTCGTTACACATGCATTACAGATTTTGGAGGATAATGGGATGACCATCTATATTTGGTGGATTTTGCATATAAAAATAATTATCAATCGAGTATTAGTATGGCTCCTTATGAAGCATTGTATGGCCGATGCTCCTTCCTATTGGTGGGAAGCTGGCGCGAAACTGAAACTTAGGCCAGATATGATTAGAGAAACTTCAGAAAAGATTGGGATCATTCGATAATGAATGAAAGCCGCTTAAGATTAACAGAAGAGCCACGCCGATAAAAGAGTAGAGATTTGGAATTTTCTATTGGGAATATGGTTTTTGTGAAGGATGGCACTAAGAATGTTGTTCGATTCAATATCTACTTCCAGTAATAAGGGGAAGTTGGCACTAAGATTCATAATTCTTTTCCCAATAGTAGAGAGGATAATAAAGTTAGTGTATAGGGTTGACTTACCTCAGAAGATGCGAGCATGCACAATGTATTTCATATCTCCTATCTATGGAAATTTATGCATGACTCAAGCATGATAATTACACCAGATCAACTTGAAGATGTTGAGGTAGAACCAGAAGTTTCAATATCTCATAAGCCGGTTCGTATTATTGGACATGATATGAAATAGCATAGGAGAAAGTCCGTAAGGTTAGTAAAGGTACAATGGAGCAGAAGTGATGACGATTGTACATGGGAAACTGAAGAGAGCATGAGGACTACATGTCCAGAACTCTTTGGATGGTAAGATACATCGTTTATTATATCTACTTGCGCCATTGTATATCGCATTTGATAATTTAGTATTCTGCATGCTAGGGTAGGTTCACTATTGATTGCATGATTGCTTCTTTGATACAGTTGTTGGATGCGTATAGTTGTTAGGCATACGGAGTAACTATTTTGCTTATTTCTTGACTTGCTTATGGATTTCACGGGAGAAATTCATAAATAGAGGGAGAATATAATGACTAGTATTTTACATAGCGAAGGATCATAAAATATTTTTAATTTATTTATATGAGGTCGTATTATTCTATAATTTTGAAATATGACTCTTAGGGATATTTTACACACCTATGATTTTTTTTTTAAATTTCTATGTGACCATTTTGACCCTAGAAATCATGTTTGTGATATAAATTTTTATAGGTGTCGAATTAGGGTTAAAAACTAGTTCGAGTGCTTTAGGATGATGGTCCACCATACCATAAAGTGGTCATAATTGAAAAACGGTCTTACTCTTAGGGAATTATGTCAGTTTTAAGTCTAGACAGCTATTGGCCAGTACTAGTGTGTAATTAATTAAGCCCATAAGTAAGCTCATTAGTCTAATTCGTGATTAGTATAAATAGGGGGCTGTAAGAAGTCAATTTAAACTTTTGCATCCTTTCCAAATCAGATCTAAACCCCTATTGATTGTAGATTCATCCAAAATCACATAAACTACTCTCAACATCTAGCTAAATCATTAATTGGAGAGAAAATCATTAATTAGGGGATATAGATCATCCTTTTGGTTTATTTGCATTGCTTTCCATTGATGTCCACATTGGATCTAGGAGAGAATTGGTTGATTTTGGTAATTGGTGAGTAGTTTATACCTACTCAATATCCTATGCATGTTATATGGTAGAATTACACGTTTTAAACATGATTTTTAGCCTGAAAACCTTTTCTAACTTTAATTACATGTAACATCTCCTATTTGGAGGCCCAAAGCTGAGCGCTGCAGATGCTGTAGTCATTCATATTATTAATTTCCAGTAACCAAACATGGTAATGTTAATGGTATCCATAATACCAAAAGCATATGAATATGAAACAAAATCACATAGTTCACAAAAACAACTTTTTCGATTACATTTCACAAAACATGTTTCATATTCCATTACATGATCCCAATCACTTCCTAGGTTCGGATCAAATATAGTTATTACAAAATACGCCAAGAGCGATATATGAAGATGCCCCCTTGGATGACTAGAGTACTAAATAGTCATATTGACATAAAGCAACACAGCATAATCAAACAAAATAAAACGGCAACTCCTGAATAGTTATTCATCAGCCACCTGCTTGTCTCCGAAAGCTTCATTCGCCAACCTACTAAAACCTGTAAACCTCAACCCTCAGCCTGCTCAATCAATTTTGGGCACCCTAGAGTTTAAAGGAAAAACATAAACTTTGAGTCAGACCTAAAGCTTGGTGTGAATAATACTATACATCTTGGTTATTTGGTATTAAATGAGACTACGCCACTTAGCGGAACGGGTTTCCCAACACTAATATCCTTTTAAAACATATCTTTTGCAAATCATAATCCTGCAACCAAAATTGGTTAAAACAGCAAAGCATTATCATGTAAACATACATATTAGGTAACAAATGAACTATCTGTCTGAAAACTATAGTTTTGCTTAGCTAACTACTAACCTTTGGCTGACTCGGGCCTACCAAACGTTATAAAATAATGATCAAACACCTGTTAGATACTCCTCGTTTGGACGGTCTGTCCCTAACTTACTTTCTCCAGGTCAATTGATCCTAATGGTTTTGCAGGCTCGCCAATAACCTACCTCCGTACATGTATATATCTTTTGTACGTAACATTATTTTTGTCTTACATGTGACTGTAACATTCCTAGTTTTTAGCTAGATTTAGATTTGATAATTAATATAAATTTTTGAAATTAAATAGTAAATTTAACTGTAAATTAATTAGAGAGTTCTAGAATAAATAAATAATTTAGAAATAAAATTGGATTTAAAAGCTTTATACTTTAAGAAACAAATATATATATATATATATACGATTATTTATTAAATTGTGATTTAGTTTCAAAACATTTTTCCTTAAGGATGTATAAGTATAAATAAAGATAGTTTAAATATAAACATTTAAAACATAACACACATATATAAGTAATCCATACATAAATAAAAGAAAATAATAAAATAATTGTTTTCACATTTGTAAAATTATAAGTTACTTAACAACATAAGAAAATAAAATTTAATAAAGGGTTTAACATAAATTTGATACTTTTAACATTTGTAAAACAAGGAGAACATACATATAACAAGTGTTAACAAAATTAACAAGTGGCAAGGTGTATTTGTTTTTCTTTTTAAATTTATTAAGTAAATAAACATCAAGGTTTAGAAACCAAGTTATTTTCTATTTCTCAATTCTTCTCTCATCTTCAAACCTAAAACTGAAATGAAAATCAAAAAGAAATCAAGTTGCAACCAGATTCAAAATGCAATTCAATTCAAAACAACTTCAGTTTCAAAATCTGTAAGCTAAAAAGAAAAATCAATTCAAGCTTCAACCTAAATTAAACAAAAGCATCAAAATCAACTTAGGGAAGTTCAAAATCAGTTTTCTACCTGGAAATCAAAAATCAGATCAAACTGCATCTCCAACCTAAAAAAACAAAAGCAAAATCATTAAACAACAAGTAGATTCAAAGAAAACAATAGTCAGGATAAAGAAAATCAGATTTAATATCAGCCAAAGCATATTCAAATCAAAATATTCAATTCCAGGTCCTCTATCTTTCATTTCCAGGTGAGCCAACTCACTTGAACCCATCTATATGTTTTGATATCTAAATTGATACTTCAAGTACATTGTGAAAAGTGATTATTTAGTTGTTAATTATGTCTGCATGCTTGCATATATATGTGCAAATATATGTGTGCATATGGAAAACATGCTTCTGTTCTAAGCTCAACGGGTTTTAAACAAACCAAAAATTCAAATTCTCTTTGCTCGATCTATTTTAGGCTTAGATCCCTAAAGGAGAAATGATTATAACAATGTAACATTATTTTTAAAAATAATTTACAGTAAAAGTATTTAGTAATTATTTCAAAAACTAGAAATTACAGTAAAATCTTTTCAAACTAGAAAAACCAAATATTTGGATTTCAAGTTCTGATTATAGTAATGAATTCATATTGCAAAACGATGATTTTTGATAATCATTTCAAAAAATTTAAGCTTATATTTGAAGAGAAATTTCAAATGGATTAGAATTGGCTTTATCATCAACTCTCGACGATCGGTGAAGTAATAATCGTCGCGGTTGTTGCTGGAGGAAGGGGGAAGAATAAGGATCGATGGAAAAATAGTAGGTGATATTATAATGTGTCGTGGTGGCCGATTGTCGACGATTTAGGGTTTTTGTGAGCAATTTGGTCGCCGTCGTATATCGAGCTCGTGCTACGTCCATGGTGGATCAGAATCAATGAGACCAGGGGGATCGATGCGTTAGGGTGTGATGTAGCTCTGGGTCGACTGGTGTGGTCCTAGATGGTTGGGGTCATCGGCGAAGGGAGATTGTGTCGATCGGGTTTTGGTACCAGGTAGTGTTGGGTATACAAAATTTTGGTTCCATATGAGTTCTACGTTTCTGGGTGCTCGAGTCGATGGTCGGAGTCATCGGTGATCTTTGGAGGATCTCAGCGATGATCGAAAGGGGTCCAGTTGTTCGTACACATGCACGAGTATCCTTGATGTCTGGTGTTGTTGAAATTTGAGGAAGATGATGTTATTCTCGGGTTCGATCCGAAGTCATTGCAAGGTTATCTCGAAGTAAAACGAGTTCGTGAGTTTCTCGGGTAATTTACGAATTTGGCTCGGGTTTAACTCGAAGTTATCTTGGGTTTAATATTGTTGCAGTTTTAAATTTTTAAAATTAAACAAGTTTTGACAGTTAAACAATTTCTTACTTAATTCTTTTACATAATGAATGTTTAATTAAGTTTGGGATGTATTAAAAGGTTTAAAAATAAATTATTTTGAGTTTAAAGTGTTTTTAACATATATATATAACCATTGTTTTAAAAGTTTTATTTTAATAAACTTACTATTGTAACTAGTTAAGTAATTAAGAAAATGAAATATTTTCTAATCATTAAGCCAACTCAAAGGTCTTAAGTTAATTAATGTGTTAATAATTTTATTTCCAAAGGTTATTAAATAAGATCTTAAATGATTTTTGTATGATAACAATTTCAAGTATTTATTTAAAAATGTAATTAGGTAATTATTACTTTGTGTGATTAAATTTAAAGCTAATTACGTTATGTAATTAAAAGCTAATCACTTTGTGTAATTAAATTAAAGCTATTTACTTTGTGTAATTATTTTCAGGCTAATTAATTATTGTTATTAAATTAAAAGAATAGTTAATGTAATTAATTAAAGAAAAATTAATTAAAGGATAATTGATTAATGTGATTAATTAATTAAGGTAATTAATTTGAGGATAATTAATTAAAGGTTAATTTAATGAAATTGATTAGTGATAATCACTTATTGTAATTAATTAAGGATAATCAATTAAATGGTAATTAATTATGGGTTAATTAATTAATTAAGGAAAATTAATTAAAAGAATAATTAAAGGTTAATTTTAAGGATTAAGGTTTGATTTATTTATTAATTAAGGTTGATTATTAATTAAAGGTTAATTAATTTATCATTAAAGTTTAATTAATAAGTGATTAAAGGATAATTAATCAAAATGGTTTGTAATTAATTAAGGTTAATTAACCAGTATTAGTAATTTATTCATAAGTAATTAATCTGGTTTAAATAAATCAGATGATTAACCAATCTTACTTATGGATGTTTGGATCGTATTGAATGCTTTGAATTATTTGATATTCCTAACGTGTGATGTGTTGTGATATGATTGAGCTGTGTGTAAATTATTTATATTTATTGAATTTTCATATTTTATCTGTGAATCTGTGAAAGAAGATAAGCGCTATAGGATTATACCGTTTGTCGATATTGATGTGCTTGGATTTGTGATGATTGATGATATTGTATCGTTGTGTGTAAAACCCCTGGACTACACCACACACATACAAATATGGATTTCATGAGGAAATTGGTTAAGTCATAGATATTTTGAAATCTAAATATTATTTTGTTTAAAAGTTGAATTTTGAATCCTAATGATTTTGGAAATGGAATTGGATTGAATATGAAAAGCTTTTGAAAAGGAAGTTTTGAAATTTGAAAATTAGTTTGAATATAATATATCATGTTCAAATTTTGAAACTATTTTGGAAAGTAGGGTTTGAAAGGGTTATACAAGTTATACAATGTACACATATAGATTTTAAACCATTTTGAAGTGTATCAAATAAATTATTTTGGGAATTTGAATTTAATTCAAATAGAACTTGTCGAGTATACGGCAGTTCGCTGATTTTCCAGTTTATAATTTTAAAGGCTATAACTTGTGTATATTTGATCGGATTTTTTTCGAAACGAAAACATTTGTTTTCAAATGATATCTGCTTACAAAAAGAAAGAATTTTCAGTTTTTGTTGAAAAGATTTCAAATTTAAAATCGAAATAGTTTTGAAAGCTATGAATGAATCTTCGTTAAAGATTTGGTGAACTTTATTTTCAAACAAAAGAGGATCTCAAAGATGGATCTTTTGTTTAAATATTATAAATGAATCTTTGTGGAAGATTTGGCAAACTTTGTTTTTAAATTGAGAGGATCTTAAAGGTGTTTCTGTTATTTAAAAGATTAAAAGTGGAAAATTGTTTTAACCATTCAAAAGGAAAGGTTTTGAAACAACTGTTGAGAGTTATGACTTAACTAAGATCCCACTATATCCATATGCTTTTTAAATTAAGCGCTCATTATTCGATTTAGCCGGGAGAGGACTTTGTATCATATAACCCATTTCGAATAATGATACGATGAAATAGATAGCATTTGAAGACCAGTGGTGAAGACCGGGTATTTTCGAGAACGAAAGGATTACCTGTCGAGTGACTCTGCACTGAGTTGCTCCGGTATAGAGATCTCCATATGTGATGGGGAGTCGATCGGGATTGTGAATACTCGAATTTGCAAGGACTTCTTTGGAAGTGCCTTCAGTTCCATTCGAACCCGTAACGGACTTGTATGGTTGTATGTCTAACATTACACTTTGAGATATAAAGCTGATTTCTATCAAATACATTTATGTTGGTGGCAGAGAATTTATTCTCTTAGCTTAACACCCTTCTCTGAGACATACGAGCTCAGAGGCTATGTAGTTGATGGTTATTAGTGATATACTCCCAATTTGGTAGTGTGCCATGGTAAGTGCTTCTGATCATTTGTTGATCAAAACATGGCTTTTGTGAAAAGCACAGCTTTATGAAAGAGACCTCATCAGGACCTCACAACCCGAAAATGATTGAAACAGGAAGAATGCAGCAAGGTTATGAGGGCCGCGCCCTTTAGCGTATGTCCATTTCCTTCTGCATAAAAGTGGTATCATCGTATGGAGCCCAGATACTTAACTTATGTGGTTGCTGCAAATTTATTACTTTGTGGTTGTTGGTGTAGAGGTACCTCTGATAAAGGTCGGTGACGACCGAGGGATGGCATACTCTTGTCAGTAGTTACGCTAGTTAAAGAGTAATCCGGCCTTGTGTTGGCAAAGAGCTGGTTAAGTTCTCGGGGCGTCCCTCCAAAGGCGTTCCCATGCAGTGAGGAAGTTCCTTTTCCTGACCATTTGTTGGAAATCCAATCAAGCGATACGAGCCCTTTACGATTGCAGTTGTATAACCTGCCACATCAGGTGGTAGCTATAGTAGGCATAATATAATGGTAACTATGCTGCTTAAGATTAATATTATACTTTCGAAAATGATTTCTGCACTATGCACTAATAATAATATCAAAAGGATTTTGCGTATCAAGCATGTTTGACTATCATAAGGAGAAATCTCCTCCCAGTGTGTGATTGCATTGTGTGTGCCGGGAGGCCTTATGGTAGTTTCATTCTCCAAAAGCATTGTGGATTTCTTTTTCCTTCTTTGTAGTTTATTTGTATTCAAATAAATCTGTTTTTGTTTGCTCACACCAGTCACATGACTGACCTGGAGTTTATTGTTCCCTTTCTAAACTCTGGGTGCCCATAATTTTCCACATGGGCAGCCTAGAGTCAGATTTTCAGATAATTAGCTAGTAGATATAGATTCGGTAGCCTTCAGCTTTCTGTTTGGAATTCTTTGGAGTATTTGGATTTTGGTAACCGCGTTCATGACCAACCTTGCTACAATACAGCATGATGGGGGGTTTGACCTCTCTTTGGAATTGGAGGTGCAGATGCAGTTGTTGAGTTCTTTCTTTTGGATGAGGTTATTGTTCCGCTATGGTGTTCCGCTGTTGTATATATTGTGCTCGGATATTCTTGGTATCATTTTTGTATTGAGATAATGTAATTCATTGGGATATATGTGATATATTCATTTTCTTCAGCTGCGTTGTTGTACTTAATGTGTTATAAGCTTCGGTGAACCAGATTTGACGGTTGAATCTGCGGCATTCAAATACGAGTGATGTATTTGGGTTTCGATTTTCGAAAGTCGAGTCAGGTTCGTTACAAAAGCCCTACACATTGGAATTTTGGACTAAATTAGCTGGGGATAATAGCTAATGTATAGGGCGCGGCCCTATATAAATCCCATCTGGTATATAAATATCTGAATCATTTTACTTAGGGTAATCTTCCTTTAAATTTTTCTTGAAAACCTCTTCATCTCAAATTGATTTAAACCATTAAATCAGATATAAACAAGGAAAATATATGCTCTATGCTTTACTCAAAATCACCTTGCCATGTTATATATACTTTACATAAATCTTTGTTGATGAAAACATTTAAACCTTTGAAAGTACCCCTTTCGAATCAATTGAAAATACCTCTTTCGGAACCATGTAAACCCCTTTACTTCACCTAGGACGAAAGGCCAAAACATTCCTTTTGAAACCATTCATGTAAACCTTTCAAAACCATTGAAAAACCTTCCCTTTGAAAGCTTTAAAACCTAAGACATCCTATCTTTAAAACACTTAAACATTGCCTTTCGAAAACGTTGGAAAATCTTTCCTTTCAAACCTTTTGAAACCTTCCATTTAAACCTTTCGAAACCATTGTGGAACCACCTCTTCGAAACCTTCATTAAAACATGTCGAAAGCATTAAAACATCAAATCGTTCGAAAGCCTTTAGGTTCAAGTAAAACATGTGGAATAACCTTTTGAAACCTTTTAAAACCATCTTCTTCGAGACCTTTGGGTTCTACCTTCAACAGGGAAAAAAGGATCATAAAAAATTTAAGTTGAAAGCACTATTTCGAAAGCATTTCCTAAGTAAAAATGTGATGGTGTCGAAACCAACCTTCCGAAAGCATTAGAGAAGCGGTTTGGATATTAAAACAAAGTATACCTTCCGAAACAATTTGCTTCGAATGGTAGAAAAGCAGCAGCTAGAGGTTTTGACCCCATTCAAAAGTATTTACTTCAAAAAAGGCGCACCCCATTCGAAACCTTTCCTTTAAAACATTTGACTCGGCTGAAAGCCAAGCAAGTCGAAATCATATTCTTTGAAAGCAAAGCAGGCGCATTTTTAATTAAAAGCAAATTTATGTTTCGACCTCATTGGAACTTTGGTCTCGACCCTGTACCTTTCGCCTTAGTCCAATTCACAATTACCAAGTTATTGATATTGTATGTATTAGTTTCGATGGCAATGGAGGCAGAGCTACTGGGTCGGAATCCCTGGTGCCGAAAGTGGCGAAATATGCTAAAAGCATGTAAAAGCTGATTTTAACTTTAAAATGAAATCCTTTTCAACTAACATGTCTTGCTTTTCAAAATATTGTTGGTTGCTGATTTTCTTTTTGAAAAGAACTGCCAAAATTTAAGAATTAAACAATTTAAATAATTTATACAATACCCCTTCTCATAAATGTATAAAACATTTAGGTCTCATACCTTAAATAATTTTATATATCTATTAAAACACTTAGGAAAATTATAAAAAAATTCCAGAAAATCATTTTTAATATGTCTTCCAACATATATTAATTTCAAATTTAGCCATAAATTATTTTAAATAAATTATTTTAAACCCAAATAATCATTTTCTTTACTAGAAAATTAACATAAAATCCAGATTTGTTCATAAAATTACTAAAATTGAAACCCATCTCTAAAATATTATTTCTGATCTAAATCTTAAACCGCAAAGCATTTGAATGTCATTAAATAGGGTTTTTACAATAAAACATATCACAAAACCTATATGAATGAGCATAAATCATTAACAAGCATATATAAACATTTAATCATTCAAAAACATGGCATAACCTTGCAAATAATTCGATTTTAACCTTAAAACCGGGAATAATAGAAAATATGAGATGTAGTCATTATTCACCTTATCTTTGTAATTAGGGAGTTGAGATTTGATCTTAAGTTAATTGCTTAAGCTTCTTCCTTCGATTGCTTTCTCTTTCTCTAGCTTGTCTAATGGTGATTGGCCTCAAATACTTTTTAGATTTTGAAATGAACATATGAATGAATTCCTAAGAGTTTAGGGTATTAGAATATTTTTATTCCAACTTTTCCTTTTACCTATTTCCTTCACCCATTTTATTTTGGTTCACTTTAGTTTATTTATTCTCTTAGGCACGACTACTCCGTAGTTTAATCACAAATCTCAATCCCCTAATCACATTACATTATTTCATTTAAATTACCTAGTTAAATGCTCCTAAAAATATTACTAAAAATATGGGATGTTACAGTCTCCCATCCTTAAAGAATTTTATTTTTCAAAATTATGATAAGGTGCCCAACAAATCAACCAAAAATATAAAACATACCATCAAGCAAATCAAGATAAGCATCTCTAACTTTCTCTCAGTCTCCCAAGTATACCTCTCATCGTCGCTCCACTGGACTTTAACTAATCTGACTGTCTTGTTCCTCAACTTCTTCTCATCCTTTGTGATTATACGAACTAGCTTTCTAACCATAGTCAAGTTTGGTTCTACAACCAAGTCTTCTAACACATTCAGTGCTATAGTAGACTCTGGATCTCTAATACACTTTCTTAGATGAGAAACGTGAAAAACATCATAGACTTTTGCCAAACTATTCGAAAACTCTGCCATATATGCGAGTTTTTCGATCCTTTCTATAATAGGAAATGGTCCTACGAATCTTGGTGCCAATTTCCCTGATTTCCCAAATCTAATCACACCCTTCATTGGTGATACCTTTATGAAAACATGATCTCTAATAAAGAACTCTAAGTCTTCCTGTCTTCTATCTGCCTAACTCTTCTGCCTAGACCAAGATTTCTTCATCCTAGCTAGAACCAACTCGATCTTCTTTGTAGCTTATCTAACCAAATCTGGACCAAGAACCAACCTATCCTCGATCTCTAGCCAACAAACTGGTGATGACCTTACATACAAAGCTTCAAACAGTGCCATCCCTATACTAGTCTGATAACTGTTGTTATACGAAAATTCGACTAAGTGTAGATGGACTTCCCATAATCCCCCAAAATCTAACACATAAGCTCTTAATAAATCCTCGGATACTTTGCTAACTCTTTCCCTTTGCCCATCAGTCTGTGGATGGTAAGCGGTACTCATCTTGAGCTTGGTTCCTAAAATCTCATTAGACTCTTTCAGAACTCACTAGTGAACAATGAATCTCTGTCACTTACTATACTACTAGAAATTCTGTACAGTCTAACTACATTCTTTATAAATAACTTAGCCATAACAGGTGTCGTCCTAGTTGACTTAACTGAAATGAAATGGACACTCTTGGTCAATATGTCCACTATGACCCATATACTTACGTTTCCTCGACTAGATCTCGGCAATCCGTCTATAAAATCCATAGAAATATAATCCCACTTCCATACTGGAATATCTAATGGTTGAAGCAACCCACTTAGCTTCTGATGTTCGACTTTTACCTTTTGGCAATTCAGACACAACTTCACCCATAAGCCTACTTCCTTCTTCATACCTTCCCAGAAGAAACTTCGCTTCATGTCCGGATACATCTTGGTTCCTCCCGATGAATAGTGAACTTCGAACGATGGCATTCCTCCAAAACTTTCTTCCTTATGTCTCCCATATTCGAAACACATAACCTACATTTCTTTCTCAACCACCCATCTGATCAAGACTAAAATCCTTCAAGCCGTCGCTTTCCATTCCATCCCTTAACTTCTTGATCCGTTCAACCAATACTGGATCCTCCTCCTATTTAGAAGCAATCTTTTCAATTATCACCCGTCGAACCTCTAAACAAGACAATATAACAGATCCTCCACCAGACCCAGCTTTAGATCTCCACTGTACTCTGCAATTCGACAACGCTTCCAAATCTTTCCACTCTGCTATCATTGCCAACACTGGATTTCGATGCTTTCTGCTAAGTGCATCTACAACCTTATTACCTTTCCCCATTGTGTATTCAATTCCAAAATCATAAGCGGCTAAAAACTCTAACCACCTCTGTTGTCTCATGTTTAGCTCCTTCTGAAAGAATAAATACTTCAATGACTAATGATCCATATAAAGCTCAAACCTTTCTCCCAAAAGGTAATGTCTCCACAACTCAATGCATAAATCACCGCAGCCAATTCCCATTCATGGGGTGGATATCTAACCTCATGCAGTCTAAGCTGTCGAGAAGCATAGGCAATGACTTTACCACTCTGCATTAACATAGCTCCTAATCATGTTCCATATGCATCTTTAGAAACTACCAAATCTTGTTTCCCCTTCGGAACAACTAATACAGGTATGGGTCAATAAGTGTTTCAAGTTCTGGAATGCTTCCTCACACTTATCAGTCCAAACAAACTTCACATCCTTTTGCGTTAGCTTGGTCATCGGTGCGGCTATCCATGAAAAATCCTTAATGAACCTCCTATAATACCAACTAATCCGAGAAAACTCTTTATCTCGGTCACCGTCTCCGGTCTCTTCCAATTATTAATAGCTTCGATCTTACCTGGATCGATTGAAAACCCCTTCTCGATAACCATGTGACTAAGAAACTTCACTTCCTTCTTTCAAAAATGGAACTTTGAAAACTTCGCCTTCAACTGATGCTGCCACAACGTCTCAAGCACTACTCTAAGATGAACTTCATTCTCTCTTTCATCCTTAGAGTATACCAAAATATCATCTATGAAAACCAACACGAACCTATCCAAGTGCTCTCAAAAAATTCGGTACATCAAATCCACAAAGAATGTCGGCACATTAGTTAGTCCGAACGTATCACTAACCATTCATACGATCCATATCTAGTTCTAAATGGCGTCAAAGGAATACTATCCTCTATTACTCTAAGCTGATGGAAACCTTTTACTAAATCCAACTGAGAAAATACCTTGACTCCACTCAACTGATCGAACAAATCATCAATTCTAGGTAATGAATATCGATTCTTTATCGTCTTCTCATTCAACTTACGATAATTGATACATAACCTCAATGATCCATCCGGCTTCTTAGCAAACACTATGGTTGCCCCCCAAGGTGAACTACTCAGTCTAATAAAATTCTTGCCTTCTATATCCACCAACTACACCTTCAACTCCCTCATCTCGGTAGGTGTCATCCAGCTTGGCAGCCTACTTACTGCTTATGCTTCGGGCACCAAACTTTTTGTTCGAAACTCAATGATTCGTTTAGGATCAAAAACATCTACGAATTCTCTAACCATGAAAACTCTATTCAACTCATCATCTAACTCCACAATACCCAACAAAGCATTCACTTTGCAACTAGGGCTTTCTACGGTATATACAATCCAATCACTACAGATTGGGTGTCTAAGTGATAATTTCCTATCATGGCAAAATATCCTAGCATCATACTTACTTAACCAATCCATAGCCAATATAATTTCAAACCCTACAAATTCAAACATATGCAAACTGCAAACAAAGGTATGACCTAACAAGTCAAACTCTAAGTGGTCATACTTCATCCCAAGTGTCACATACCCTCCTATAGAATTTGCATCCCTTAAGGAAGTAACTAAATATGAGGGCTCTAGGTTAAGACTATCCACCAAAAAATAAGATATAAAAGAATGTGACGCACCAGTATCAAACAGAATGCTAATAAACATACCATGAATCTAAAGCATACCTCCCAACACTGCCTTCCCTTTGTTCTGCACCATTGGTCCTGATGTAGCTGGCTCCAATGCAAAAAAATTTCCCTTCCCTTCCTTAGTAGGCTCTTTGCATTGATTCTTATAATGACCAATCTAATCGCAGTTAAAACATATAATATTCTTCTTCCGAATCACTTCCTTCGCCTTTCCAGTACGACAGTCATTTGCAAAATGCTCTTTCTTAACGCACTTAAAGAAAACAACCTTCGACTTTCCTTTCTTAGCGGCTCCACCTTTCTGAGCACCCTTTATATGAAAGAACTTTATTTTCCGACTCTTCCCCACCTGGACCTCCTTTGCCTTATCTTCTTCAGAGAAGGAAGCATCTCCTCATGTCTTAAAGCCATCTCCACTGCAACATTATAAGGATCCCTAAGATGAGGTAATGTAGCCCTTGCCAGCTCATGTTTCAACCCGCTTATGAACTTCTCATTTCTCTTCATCACATTATACATAGTGGGATATCTATACCTAGCTAACTCCTCGAACCTTCTAGAATATTCCAACACCGACATCTCCCCTATCTAACCCAGCAAGCTTTCTGAGCAAAGCAAACTGCGCCATCACAGACATGAATCTCTCCTGGAACCTTCTCTTAAACTCAGCCCATGTCATCATCTCTTCATTCATTCCAGCTGTCACAGTATTTCCCCAAAATAAAGCTACTCCCTGAAGCTGTCTCGAAGCAAGCCTTCTCTTCTGCTCATCATTGATCCCCAAGTTAGCAAAGATTCTCTCACAATGCGACAACCAGCTCGCCACCTCAATAGCATCTTCAGTTTCGATAAATGGCTTCCCTCCAAACCTAACATAATTTCTGCTTAAGATAGCATAATTATTGACCACCAGAGCTTCCTGAACTCCTACTCCAGTACTTCCCCCAACCACTTTAGCAGCAATTCCAACTTGCATCATGTTCATGGAAAACTGATACATAGCTCCCATATCCACTTGTGGGACTCCAGCACCAACATTCCCCGCTTATGCCTGACCTTGGTTCCTTCTAGTATTCGGTTTGACATTTCCATTTGTGATGGTACTTCCTCCAAGATCCACCCTTCCACTTCTAGTGTCTATATCTGTATTCAAGCCACATAAGATGCAGAAGAATAGCCAAAGAGGGATAGGAGAATAGAGATATGGCGTGCACTTATATATAGCAAATACAAGTACTTAACTATAGCGTTATCCCATACCCAAATCTTATCTCCAATTCCTTAAGACTATGTTTTCAAAAAACATTTTAGTTTAAAGTTTTTTCATAAACCTATGCTCTGATACCAAGTTGCAACATCCTCTATCTGGAGGTCCAAAGCTAAGCGCTACAGATGTTGCAGTCATCCATAGTATTAACTTCCGTTGACCAAATACGGTAATATTAATGGTATCCATAATATCAGAAGCACATGAATACAAAATAAATCAAAGATTTCATAAAAATAACTTTTCTGATTACTTTTAACAAAACATGTTTAATATTTCACCACATAAGCCAATCGTTTCCTAGGTTCAGATCATATATAATTATACAAAATATGCCAAGAGTGACATATGAAGATTCCCCCTTGGATGAGTAGAGTAGTGAATAGTCGTACTGACATAATACAACATAGCGGAATCAAATAAAATAAAATAGCAATTCCTAAAAGCTATCGGTCAGCCACCTGCTCGTCTTCGAAAGCTTTATTCGCCAACCTACTAAAACCTGTAAACCTCAACCCTCAGGTTACTCAAATTAATTTTGAGCACCTGAGAGTTTAAGGGAAAAAATATAAACTTAGTCATACATAAATCCTGGCATAAATAATACTATACATCTCGGTTATTTGATATTAAGTGAGACCATACCATTTAGCGGAATGGGTTTCCCCTCACTAATATCCTTTTAAAACAAATCTTTTGCAAATCATAATCCTGCAACCAAAACTAGTGAAAACTATAAAGCATTATCATGTAAATATACATATCAGGTAACAAATGAACTATCTGTCTGAACACTATAGTTTTGTTTGGTTAACTACTAACCTTTAGCTGACTCGGGCCTACCAGACGATATAAACAAATAATATAATTCTATTGGATACTCCTCTTTTGGGCGGTCTGTCTCTAACTTATTTTCTCCAGGTCAACTAATGCTATTACGGGCTCACCAATAACCTACCTCTGTACAAATATATTCCTTTCTATGTGTAACATCATTTTAGTCTTACCTGTGACAAATCCTACACAGTTGAATTTTGGACTAAATTAATTGGGGGCTAATAGCTAATGTATAAGGCGTGACCCTATACCAATCCCATCTGGTATACAAATATCCAAGTCATTTTACTTAGGGTAATCTTCCCTTAAATTTTCCTTGAAAACCTTTTCATCTCAAATTGATTTAAACTTTCAAATCCAACTTAAACAAGGAAAATAAATACTCTATGCTTTACTCAAAATCACCTTGCCATGTTATATATACTTTACACAAATCTTAGTTGATGAAAACATTTAAACCTTTGAAATTACCCCTTTCAAATCTGTTAAAAGAACCCCTTTCAAAATCAAGTAAACCCCTTTATTTCACCTAGGCCGAATGGCCAAAACATTCCTTTCAAAACCATTCATATAAACCTTTTGAAACCATTGAAAAATGTTCCCTTTGAAAGCTTTAAAACCTTAAACATCCTATCTTTAAAACACTTAAACATTGCCTTTCGAAAACATTAGAAAAACCTTCCTTTCAAACCTTTCGAAACCTTCCATTTAAACCTTTCGAAACCATTAGGGAACCATCCCTTCAAAACATTCATTAAAGCCTTTAACATCAAACCTTTCGAAAGTCATTGGGTTCAAGTAAAACATGTAGAATAACCTTTCGAAACCTTTTAAAACCATCTTCTTTGAGACCTTTGGGTTCTACCTTCAACAAGAAAAAAGGGTCATAAAATATTTAAGTTGAAAGCACTCTTTAAAAAGCATTTCCTAAGTAAAGAAGTGCTGATGTCGAAACTAACCTTTCGAAAGCATTAGAGAAGCAGCTTAGGCTTTAAAACAAAGTATACCTTTCGAAACCATTTGCTTTGAAAGTTATAAAAGTAGGAGCTAGAGATTTCGACCCTCTTCGAACACATTTACTTAAAAAAAGTGCAACCCATTCAAAACCTTTCCTTTAAAACAATTGACTCAGTTGAAAGCCAACCAAATTGAAAGCATATCCTTTGAAAGCTAAGCAGGCGCATTTTTAATTGAAAACAAAGTCATCCTTCGACCCCACCAAAACCTTTGATCTTGACCCAGTACCTTTCGCCTTAGTCTAATTCACTATGTACTAAGTTATTGATACTGTATGCATTAGTTTTGATGGCAATGGAGGTGGAACTACTAGGTCGGAACCCTTGGTGCCGAAAGTGGCGAAACATGCTAAAAGCATGTAAAAACCTATTTTAACTTTAAAAAGAAATCATTTTCAACTAACCTGCCTTGTTTGTCAAAATATTATTAGTTGCTAATTTTCCTAAAAGAACTACCAAAATTTCAGAATTAAATAATTTAAATAATTTACATAATACTCCTCATAAATATATAAATCATTTAAGTCTCATACCTTAAATAATTTTGTATATCTATTAAAATACTTAGAAAAATTCTACAAAAATTTCAGAAAATCATTTTTAATATGTCTTCCAACATATATTAATTTCAGACTCAAAATATAAATAATTTAGCTGTAAATTGTTTTAAATCCGAATAATCATTTTCTTTACTAGAAAATTAATATAAAATCCACATTAATTCTGAAAATTATGAAAATTGAAACGCATAACTAAAATATCATTTTTGATCTAAATTTTAAACCGCAAGGCATTTGGATATAACTAAATAGGTTTTTCACATTAAAACATTTCATAAGAAGAACCTATATGAATAAGCATAAATTATCAACAAGCATATGTATAAACATTTAATCTTTCAAAAACAAGGCATAACCTTGCAAATAATTCGGGTTTAACCTTAAAACTGAGAACAATAGAAATTATAAGATGTAGTCATTATTCACCTTAGCTTTGTAATTAAAGATTTGAGATTTGATCCTGAATTAATTGCTTAAGATTCTTCCTTCGATTGCTTTCTCTTTCTCTAACTTGTCTAATGGTGGGTGGCCTAAAATGTTGCTTAGATTTTGAAATGAACGTATGAATGAATTCCTAAGGGTCTAGGTTATTAGAATATTCTTATTCCAACTTTGCCCCCGCTATTTTCTTTACCCATTTTATTTTACTTCACTTTAGTTCATTTATTCTCTTAGACACGACTATCCCTTAGTTTAATCACAAATCTCAATCCCCTGATCACATTACATTATTTCATTTAATTTACTGTGACGACCCAAATTTTCACATTCGAAAATCGACATCCATACTTCACTCGTATTCGAATGTCGCAGATTCAAACGTTCAAATCCGATTTGTCGAAGCTTATAACACATTAAGTATAACAACACAACGGAAGAAAATGAATATATCATTGATATACAACAGTTGATTACAACGGTAATACAATGAATATCATATATTAGAGATACATGACAGCGGAAAGATATAACAACGGAAAAGATAACTCTAACATATTCTTCAAGAGAGAATGAATCCATAAACTACATCCCAAAACCAAAGCTCCAAAACTCCAAATTGAAAGCTCGAACCACCATCAAGTGACTTAAGCAAATGCTATCCCAAAAATCCAAAGACTCCAACGATTTCCAAAAACTACAAAACCAAAGGCTGGTGGCTATCGAATCTACATCTACTATCTTTTTATCTGAAAATCTAACTCTAGACTGCCCGTGTGT
The DNA here is from genome assembly GCA_030765085.1 of Allium cepa. NCBI lineage: Eukaryota > Viridiplantae > Streptophyta > Magnoliopsida > Asparagales > Amaryllidaceae > Allium > Allium cepa. The sequence goes on from CM060938.1 coordinate 521,922,390, forward strand.
AAAATTATGGGCACTCAAAGTTTAGATAGGGAACAATAAATTCCAGGTCAGTCATGGGACTGGTATAAGCAAACGAAAACAGTTTATCTTTAAAAAGGAATAAAAAGAAATCCGTAATGCTTTTTGGAAAATGAAACTACCATAAGGCCTTCTAGCACACACACAATGCAACCACACGCTTGGGGAGGAATTTCTCCTTATGATAGTCAAACATGCTTGATACGCAAAATCCTTTTTTGATATTATTATTAGTGCATAGTGTAGAAAATCTTTCAAAAGTATAATATTAATCTTAGCCAGCATCCATACCATTATATTATGCCTGCTATAACTACTATTTAAGAATGGCAAGTTATACAACTAAAACTGTACAAGGCGCGTATTGGAAGATTGGATTTCCAACAATGGTCAAGCTAAGGAACTTCCTCATCAAATGGAACGCCTCTGGAGGGACGCTCCCAAGAACTAAATCGGATCTCTGCCGACACAAGGTCGGGTTACCTCTGTAACTAGGTAACACCTACAAGTAAGCCATCACCGGCCGTTACCGACCTTTATCTCGAGATTCACCAACATATAGCAACAACCACATAGTTAAATATCTGGGTTCCATACCATGATACCACCTCTATCCAAAAGGAAATGGACATACCCTAGGGGCGCGACCCCTAAAAACCTTGCCGCAACATTCCTGATTCGACCATTTCCGGGTTGCGAGGCTCGACGAAGTCTCATCCACAAAGCTACGATTTTCGCAAGAGCCATGCTTCAATCAACACATGATCAGCAGCACTTCGTATGCCACATTACCAAATTGGGAATGTATCACTAGTAACCATCAATTACATAACCTCTGAGCTCGTACGTCTCAGATAAGGCTGTTAAGCTAAGAGAAAAAATTCTTCGCCACCAAACAGAAATGTATTTGATAGAAACCAGCTTTACATCTCATAGTGTAACGTCACACATAAATCCATACAAGTCTGTTCTGGGTTTGAACAGAACCGAAGGCACTTCACAAAGAAGCCCTTGCAAATCCGGATAATCCCTAATCACGTTTGGACTCCTCATCACAAAGGGTGATCAAATCTCTATACCGGGGCCATTCGGTGTAGAGACATTCGACGAGTTATCCTTTCGCTTTCAAAAATATCTGGTCTTCACCACCGGTCTTCAAATGCTATCCATATCGTCGTATCATTATTCGGAATGGGTTATATGACACAAGGTCCTCTCCTGGCTAAACCGAATAATGAACGCTTATTTCAAAAACATATGGATATTGGGATCTTAGTTAAGTCACAATTTTAAAACCCAAAACCTTTCTTCAAAATGGTTTAAACAAATTACCATTTCTAATCTTTTAAACGGAAAGATTCATTTCAAAAAGTTCACCAATCTTTCCCAAAGATTCATCAATACCTTTCAAAACACTTTCCCTTTCAAATTGGATTAACTCATCCAATCTTTAAATCAAAGACTCAATTCATAGCTTTCAAAACCATTTCCAAAGATTCATAGCTTTCAAAAACAATTCCATTTCAAATCTTTTATATAAAAGATACACCTTTAAGATCCTCTTCAATTTCAAAACAAGGTTTAACCATCTTTCACAAAGATTCATTCATAGCTTTCAAAACTATTTCAATTCCATTTCAAACTTGAAATCTTTCAAAACAAATTGGAAATCCTTTGTTTATATGAAAGCTATTATTATTTGAAAATAAATAGTTTTCATTTCGGAAAAATCCGATTACATCTGCACAAGTTAAAGCCCTTCAAGTATAAAACTTGGATTAAATTCAAATTCCCAAAACAATACTTTTAAAATGGTTTAAAACCTATATAAACGCATTTGTAACTTGTATAACCTTTTTAAACCATAATTTTCAAACATCGAATTTAATTTCAAATCTTGAAATCAAATTTAAATCAAATTATTTAAATTTCAAAACTTTATCAAGTTATTCAAAATAACTTTTATCTTCAAAACCCCATTTCAAAAGCTTTTCAAATTTAACCCAATTCCATTTCTAAAACCATTTGGATTCAAAATTCAATCTTTAAAACCATTTAAAAAATCTGTGACTTAACCAATTTCCTCATGCAATCCATATTTGTGTGTGTATGGTGGAGTCCAGGGGTTTTACACAATAGTGCAACATCATCAATCATCATAGATTCAAGCACAATAATATCGATAAGCGATATAATCCATAAAGCTTATCTTCATTCGTAGATTCACAAATAAATAATATAAATTTATCACAGATAAATAAATTACACTCATTACAGATAAATAAATTACATTCATCACAGCTCAAATCAAAATAGAGCATCACACATCAGGAATATCAAATAATTCACAGCATTCCATACAATCCAAACATCCATAAGTAAGATCAATTAATTATCTGATTAATTAAAATCAGATTAATCACTTATGAATGAATTACTAATCATGGTTAATTAATATTAATTAATTACAAACCATTTTAATTAATTAATCTTTAATCATTTATTGATTATCCTTTAATAATAAATTAATCAACTTTTAATTATTAATTAATCTTTAATTAATAAATAATCAACCTTTAATCATTAAATAATTAACCTTTAATTATTTAATTATCCTCTAATTAATTACCCTTAATTAATTAATAAATTAATTAACCCTTAATTAATTACCATTTAATCAATTATCCTTAATTAATTACAGTAATTAATTAACCATTAATTAACTACTATTTAATTAATTAATGAGCGATTATCCTAATCGCTCATAATAATAAATCACAAATTAATTACATCAAGTAATTATCCTTTAATTACTTGATTAATCAAATCATTAATTAATTACCTTTTTAATCAAGTAATTATCTTTAAGTAATTAACTACCCTTTAATCATCAATTAAGAAATTGATTAATTATTCTTTAATTACTATCATTTGACAATTATCCTTAAATTATTTTCATTAAGTAATTATCCTTTCTTATATTAAAAAATCACCTTAATTAATGACATTAAGTAATTAATCCTTAATTATTATTTAAATCTTTATTTAATAACCTTTGAAAATAAATTATCGTTTATATATAAATTAACTTAATACCTTTAAGCTAATTACTAATCAAAATAATATCTTTAAGATAAACCATTTAGCTTCTTAATTAAGTTATAAAATTTAATTTCAAAATAGACCTAAGAAAACAAAGCTTAATTAATTTTAAGTTAAAATAACTATAGAATTTTATCAACCGAAAAATTAAATAAACTATTAATATATAAAAGAAATTTGTTTTAAGAATAAAACTCTAAAACTTGTTTTACTTTAAAATTTAAAACTCGGACTTCTTTACTTTTAAAATCTGTGCCAAGTTACTTTTAAATTTTTAACATGAAAACATGTTTCCTTTAAAATTTGAAAACCTGATATTAGTTTCTAACAGACCCGAGCCTAAGCAATATTTTCCCCGAGCTCAATGTCGTCTTTTCTTTACATCCCTCATCTTCGAGTCAAACACGATTTATTTTCAGCTAAAACCCGAGAAAATTATTTCTTCTCATAACAACAGCCACCAGATATTCGAAAATGTGCGCGTGCACATGTACAAGTGATCGTAGCGACTCCGATCATCGTTACCGGCACCCACGGTCAACATTGACCTCGACAATAAACTTGACTACCCAGGTCACTCAATCACGCCGTAGATCGACATCGAGCTTTTCAACTCGAAACTAGAACCAGCCCCTCCGATAAAAACGCCTCACCCACGACAATCTAGGCCACCATCAAAAATGTCGACCACACCATAGACTTGTCTCCTCCTCCATCTCCTATTCCACTTGGACTGGCCTCAACCGATTCCACGACGACGACAAATTTCCACTTCCAACCCCGTCGAGCAAAACTGTGCCTAAAACCCTACAAATCCATAGTGCCGCCACCACGTGCCACTATAAATGCTTCGAACATTTTTCCGATGCTTCCCCGACCTTCAACCTCCTCCAGTGAAAATCCCGAGGTTAAATGATTACGCGATCATCAGAATATCGTTAAAACCCAATTTATGTTCAACTAACAAGTTCTCATGATTCACTAAATTAAAAATCGTGGTTTTTCTTTTAAAAATCATGATTTCCTAAGTAAAACATATCATATAAGTGAATCAATAATTTATGATACTTGAATTTCGACATTAATTTGAGTTTTACTGTATATTCTTTTTCCCAGTAAAAGTTATCTTCAAATTTAACCTACAACTATTTTTAGAAGTTAGATTCTGATTATATGAACATAGTTTGTTTAGATCTTGATGCTTAGAATGGATCAGAGAAAGAAGTACTGATTTTTAGATAGGTTTTAATCCTTATAAACCTGGAACAGAGATGTCTGCCTATACAACAGACATGCACAAACCTATCTACACACACATATTATACACACACACACATATACATACATACATACAAGCACATTTTCACCCATGCTACTTTATTTCACAGAAACAAGCATAACACAGATTTAAGCTCTTAAATAGCTTAGTTTGCTCACCTGGGTTTTTAAAAGACATAGAACCTGGAGATGTTATTTGAAAATTGAATTGATCTTTGATTTGGACTTTTGATGTTGAACTGATTTGCTTCTGGTTTGTTTTCATTTTGATTGTTGATTTTTTAGTCCTTGCTTGCATTTATCTTCAGGTTTTGAATTTGAACCTGATCTATTTGGGTTGATTTGAATTTCCTTCCTCAAGTTGAAGAAATTGAATTTGTTTTTATTTCTCTTTTGATCTTTGAACTTGATTCATGTTGAAGCTTGAATCCATTTTCATTTGCCTTAGGTTGAGATACTGATTGATTCTTTAAATGCTTTGCTCAGGTTTTGTTTTCTTCAGATTTGTTTTATTTAGATTTGAGATTTTGTTGTTACAGGTTTTTGGTTTGCATCTTTGTATTCTCCGGTTTTGAAACATGTGAAAGAAAATTTCGAGAAAATAAGTATAGCCTGGTTTGTTATTGTTAATGGAAATTAATTTTAAAAGAACATATTTTGCCACTTGTTAACTATAGATTATTAAAACCTTACACTTGTAATTATATGTAATCCCATCCTTACAAATGTTTACGCAAGTTGTTATATTTTTACAAATGTCAAAATGTAAATAATTTATGTAACTCCTCACTTAATTTAATTTACAATTTATGTTTTTAACCCTTGTTCTAATTAAGTATTTATGTTTTATATATTTATAAATTATATTTTTAAAAGAAAATGTTCTAATCTTTATAGCCAACACTATTTTTAAACTTATTTTATTATACTTTTAAATGTGTGTGTATATACATACAAATTACATGTAGTTATGTATAAATTTAAAATTAAACTTAAGTTATTATACTTAAATTTATATAAATAATACTAGTGTTGAAAATGTTCAAATTTAATCTTTTAGAAAATTATTATATTAATTTCAAATATAACTTTTTAAAGAAAATGTCTTAAACTTAATTTCTATAATAAATCCAATTTATTTATAAATATTTACATTTTGAATTTTCCAAAATTAAATTTTTATTTGCAAATTAACTTTCAATCTATATATATTCATAAATATATTTATTCAAAATATTTTTTCTAAATTTCCAATTAGAAATTCTATTTAAATTAAAATCCATTTATATACGTTTATATAAATAATCAATACATATCTTTATTTTATTTGGAAAAATTTAAATAAATTCACAATTTAGTTCAAAAATTTATTTAAATTACCAAATTAAATTCGACTCAAAAACGGGATCATTACGTTTACCTAATTAAATGTTCTTAATAATATTACTAAAATTATAGGGTGTTACAGTACATGTTATCATATGCTTATGATCTAAATTGCGAATCTTTGAAATGGTTTTCAAAAATGATTTAGTAATTCTTTGTATTTACATTCATATGTGTATATAATATGTAGATTCAGATTAGAATTGGTTTGTTTATCACATTCATGCGTACTACTTGTATGAATGGATGTATATGCATGTTATTCTATGCTTGTATGTTATGCTTTGATGTTGTTTGCTAATGTTTTGGATGCTTAGGAAGATAGGTTGGAAAATTTAGCAAATTGGAAGCAAAATTGGTTGGAATTATATGAAACTTGGAGGAGAGGCTTTGGAGCATGGAGCAAACTAATAACATAAATCACAAGTCCAAATTGACTAACTGCACAACTCAGCATCGAGTCATTTAACTTAGTACCAAGTCATTTCTATAGCTCGGTTGGGTTGGCGACTTTGAAAATCTCTAGGCGTTGGCTAGTGGAGATGGACCAAGGCAAGTTTCAGAGGATTGCTAAGAGTTGGCTGTTATGCCAAGTTGTTTCTAGAACTTGGAGTTGAATGCTTTGGATTGGGAGGCGAGTTGTTCTGATGAATGAGTCGGGGTCCAAAGCACTTGAGAAGGAAGTACTAGAGTCGGAGTGATTTTGTAACAACCCGGGATTTTGAAGGTTACTGTTAATATTTAATTATAATGAAAATTATAATTTAATATTTTGTTTAAAAACGAATTGGATAATAAAATGAGTGATTATATTGTTCATTTTATATAAGCAATATCTTAATGAATATAATTTGGGATTTGAAATTTAAATAAGCCATATTCATCAAGATATTGCTTATATAAAATAAACAATATAATCACTCATTTTATTATCCAATTCGTTTTTAAACAAAATATTAAATTATAATTTTCATTATAATTAAATATTAACAGTAACCTTCAAAATCCTGGGTTGTTACAGATTTACTTAGCCAAAATTGGCTAAGTAAATGACTCGGACCGAGTCATTTTGACTCGGTACTGAGTTGTTTTCATGAATGTGTAGGGGTCGGGCTTGTACAAGAACGAAGTAGGGGACTCTATATATCATTTTGAAGGTGTTTTCTCATTCGCTTATGGATTAGATAGCGATGTAATAGCATGAAAAAAGCTTTCTATCATCGGTTGGTGACTCGTGAAGGGAGTAGGTATCGAAGATAGCAGCTCGATAAAGGAGGGAGCCATGGATGGGTAATGTGAAGGGTTTCGAATAATGGAAACTGGATTGAGCAAAGGAAGGGCTCGGACCCGAATGGAGTAAAGGAGGGCTCAAATGTGCGTGCTAAGGAATCATTGATACACAAAGTGTTTTCTATTATACTTGAAGTAGGGGTATTATAAGTGGGGATGTACATGGATCAATGGAGTGGATTTGAATACCCTGGACCAATGGCTTTGGTCTAGTGTCTAGCTTTGGGCTACAAGACACATATTTAGCTATATGCTATATAATACGAGAGTATACTGAAAACTGAGATTTCCATTAGCCTGGTAGTAAGGAGTCCATACAAATTATCATATATTCAGAGCACATGAAGTGATAGTGGAGATTGCTTGATGGATGCTATAGTTGCTATGGTTGCTTTATTTGCTTTCTAAGCTATCACTTGGAGATATCATTGGCAGTGGGTATTGGAGATAGGAATACTTGGAGAGCTAATATGTTTTTTTTTGAGTAGAGTACCTTTACGTTACTTGTATTAGCATATTATGATGTTATGTGCTAACTCTTTGGTTGTAGGGATAGGTCATGTATGAATCGTGTACCTCTATCCTTACCATATTTACCTGCATAATATTTTGAGATTCATTTACCACTCACACCAGACTGTTATCTGATCCAAGGTTTTATTCTTTGTTTCTTATTATCTTGGATACTCTTAAATGAGTAGATTATATAGTAGGTTTAGGTGATGCAGTAGTTATGAGGAGGACGAACTGGATGGAGCTATCTTGTATTATATACTTATGTGGATTTCTACACTTACTCCATTTTGCAGTACTAGGTAGCCTTAGTAGCGACTGGTTATTTTCTTATTATGAGACAGTTGTTGGGTTTATTTCCATTGTATAAACTCTACTACAATTTTATGTAACTCCGTGGATCTGTGTTTTGATGATTTGTTCAAATGGTTATTACCGTCTCTCCTGTTGTGTCTGTGATATTGCATTTTATCCATGCGCTATCACATATTCGATAGGTTATATGTTGTATTGGTTTCATTTGCAACCTTGATGATCATCCTATAAAGACCAGGCATAACTGCAGTGCATTATTTTAATGTTATTGGTGTCGGGGGTAAAGGGCGATCGTCACAAGTGAGCTTAGATTTTATTATTTTAAATCAACTTTAATTCGACGATTCTAGTGCCTTCTAACCACTATAAATAAGAGCCTAGCCCCCTCACTTTTATTCACAAATTATTTAGAACAACAATGAAGCTCTGTCAATTTCTTTCCTATAATTCAAAAGATTTTTATGTTAGAGATTTTAGATATTCAATTCGTAATTCTATTCTCCCCTAATCCCAAAAATTCTGAATCTAATTCACATACAATCCAATTGTTATATATTTCTAAACGAAGAGGTGTGAAAAGAGATTAAAAAGAAGGCATAAATAAATCCAAGAGGAGAAACTGAGAATCATCTATGAGTGGAAACCTTAGTATTTCTCATTTTTAGCATTTCTCATTTGTGAGTGGAATCATCTTTGATAGTATTCACCAACCCCAATTCTTATCTCGATGACTACCCCCAAGCTCTTCCAATCATTCACTCGACTTTTGAAGTATCTACTGCCAATCCCTCCTTCTAGATCACATTGTTTAAGAACTTCACTTTTGATTTCCAAAAATGACATTTAGAAAAATTCATCTTTAACTTGTGATGTCCCAAGGTCTATAAAACCAATCTAAGATGAACTTCATGATCTTGCTCATCCTTAAAATACACCAAAATATCTATAAGAATTAACATAAATCTATATAATCGATCATGAAAGGCTCGATTCATTAGTCCTACGAAGAAAGCCAAAGCATTAGCTAGCCTAAAGCGTATGACCAACCACTCAAATGAGCCATACCTCGTCCTACATGCGGTTAAACGAATGCTCTCCTCGGTAACTTTTAGAGGATGGAACCCAATGGCCAAATCTAACTGTGAGAATACTTTGGCTCTACTCAACTAATTAAACAATTCGTCTATTCTTGGTAATGGGTAACGATTCTTCATTGTCAACTCATGTAACTTCCTATAGTTGATACACATCTAAAGTGATCCATCCAACTTCTTTACAATATTTTCGAAGATCCCCATGGTGAATTACTCAATTTAAAACTTTAATTCTCAAGTTCCACTAACTGCTTTTTCAATTCCTTCATCTCCTTAAGCGTCACTCTACTAAGTGGTCCACTAATAGGTTGTGCCTCAAGAACCAAATCGATGCTAACAAACCAATCACAAGCTCAAGGACATTAACAAATTCCCAAACCACTGAAAGTTTATCCACTTCCTCTTCTAGATGTCTAGCAAGTATGAATGAAACCCCAAACCATCTCTTTATCCCATCCAAAGATTCTAGAACTCTACCTCCTCCTTTGGGTTCCAAAGAGTGATGATTCTCTTGGTGCAAAAGATTATGGCATCATTCTGCATTAACCAATCCATACCCGAAATGACTCCATACCCTTAGAAGTCAAATACAAAAGGGTCAAAGAAAAACAAGTGGTCAAAAAAGTAAACTCTAACTCATTGCACCTTCACTCAAGAGTGGCATACCCACCAATCAGATTAACTATGCGAAAGAGGAAACTAAGTAGGTAACATCCAACCCCACTCTATAAATCATATTCTTAGAAATAAAAGAATGTGTATCCAGTACCATAGAGAAGTGTAACTGAAAAATCAAAAATGGAAATCATACCTTCCAACGTAACATTCTTGCCTTTCCATTAGATAGTAAATCCTGCTCTCGGTCCATCTAGGGTTAATAGCCTTATCTACTTCAGTTCCAAACAATCCTTCTTCTTTTGGTCCGGTCGATCAGAATTGAATCAGTTGACCCTGGCTACAATAGTTGGTTATGGACACTTTGATGCATAGTCTCTTCTACCTACAGTCGTAGCAAACAATCTCTGAGCTATTCTTCTGGCCACCCACTTCTGAAACTTTCCCCTTTTGTTACCATCTCTTCTTCCATTTCCGGTAGGGAAAACCACTACTTCTGTTGTCCTTTTGGCTTTGACATGGCCCTTCTCTCCTCTGGGTGCGTACTATCATACCTTCAGGCTATGTCCACTACAAACTCATAAGGGGATGCAAGATGGGCCATCACCTTATGGTTCAACCCTTCCTTTATCCCCGAACGATATCTCATTCTTCTCCATTGGGTTGTTGATTAATTCCCAACCGCACTTTGACAATGTATTAAACTTCTGAATAAAATCTTCAACATAAATACTTTCTTGCTTGAGATCAATGGGCTCTCTTAACAAGACACTCTTCTGAGGCTTGGAGACGAATGGAGCCTCAAACCTCCCCCGCAACTACTCCCAAGTGATCTCCTCTTTAGAAGTTTATGCATTCATGGTTTCCCACCAATCTAAAGCCTCTTCAAATAGTTGTCTAGAAGCCATCCACCTTTACAATGCATCATTCAACACTAAGTCCTTGAAAATACGCTTTCTAGCTTTCAAGCAATCTAATACTTCCATATCCAGTTCCTTTACTCAGAGAATTCTGCCCCCAACGCTCCTTCAATCCTGACTTAACTTAGAGAAATCCACTTTAGCTTCTAATCTCGGCTGCTTCCGGCATAGCCTATTTCATTATCAGCGTCATGAACTTCTAGAACAAAACATTCACATCCATCCCTACTATAGGCGGGACAACCTCATTCACCGCTGTCGGAGGCAATTTATCTCTATTGCCTTCAACAGTTTGAGTATTATCATTCTCTCTCCTAACATTGCTCCTCGAGCAGTAATTCTTCCACTTCTCATATCCATTTTGTGTTAAGAAATTATTAGTCAGAAATGGAAGAAAGAACGTGACTTAGCAATAGAAAATTTCTACTACGCTCATCTATATCTCCATATAGTAGAAATACAAGTATGCCATTGTTATCCCTGTAAATTTCAAAGGATATAAACCAAGGAATTAATGTCGAGACTACGAGGTTGATTCAAAATTTAAAGCTCCAGACGATAAGATAATGTTAAGGATTAATGTTGACGTCAAAATCCTCATCAACGTCGAAGACCATAAGATCATGTTGAAGAAACAATGCTACTCCTTAATCATTGTTAGTATTCCTCCATGTCACACATCCTCTATGATGTTGATTTTGTCACTCAAGCATCACCTCATATGACAAAGGTTAATGTTAAAGTACGCTTAGCCATTGCTGCCCCCTTATCAACTTCGAAGATATAAAAGAGGAAATATGAACATGACATTACCTTTCATGGTGAACGAACGCTCTTTGTTCACAGTGACTGCCAGTCAACACTCTCGAGGACGTATGATCAACGATACTCTAAAACATAAAGATAAATGAGTGTTGAAGACATGTATACAACATTTCCAGTAATCAAAGAAGAAACAATGTCGAACCTAGTCATTCTCCTCTTTGTCGCACTCAAAGACATATGACTATTGTGCATGTAAAGATGGATTAACGTCGAGGAAATAGGAATTGGAAATCAAATAATTGCATAGCTTATAGACTATGATTTATGACTAATATTTTTGTCTCTGATTATAATTGATGCTTTGACTTGAATTTTAACTCAAACAAGCATACCGTGTCAACCTTTTTCAAGTTTGAGACTCTCATATCCAACTTTGACTACAATCTGACTTTGACCACAATCTGACTTTGACCCTGATCTTGTACAACATACTTGGACTTACATATTGAATATGCATGTTGACATTGATCATATATGGCTTCAGCTTTCATGATTGAATAAAGAATCGTAAATGTACTTTAAATTATGCACATCTTAGCCTATGACTTCGATAACTTTGACCATCTTCGAAGAGGCTACTCTTTGATTAACCCATTAGTTATTCACTTTTGGGAGTTAATGAATTTAATTGTTAACATTTTTTGTGCTAGAAGGAGGGCCTTGAACCTTCAATTCCTTATACTTCTCTCTATAAACTAATCCTTTAGAATTCTGTTGTTTTAGAGAATATAGCAAGACCTAGGGAAATAATAAGATCTCGAACTCCAATTTAGAGAATATGGAGATTGTGCAACCTTCAACTTTAACAAGACTTGCAAGCAGTGAGACCAGAATTCAAGATTTAACATAATGTTAATAGTTTTACAAAAGCTCCTTGAGCAAGCCTTTTCTCAAAGATCTTCTAATATGTTAACACTTATAAAAGAAGAAAATGCGGCAGAATCTTCGAGCAAAAACTAAGATGAAGCGAATTCTCCAAAATCATAAGAAAAAGAAAGCAGTAAAGCCAAATGAGTCAATAAAATGATAACCAAGAAGGCTAAGAAGGAAGGCCACTTGAATAATTAGATAGCCCAATCTCATGTAAAGAGCATAGGCCCAATAAAAGAAATTACTATGATGATGAAACCAACCTGTTTGCGCAAAAAATGGGCAAACACCCCAAAGTCGTACGATTTAGTTGATTATATGTTGTTCTTAGCGATTTGGGTGATTTATGCAAATATGTAAAAAACAGGGACTAAACTGTAAAAGACACACGGATTTATAATGGTTCGGCCAGAATGTGCCTACGTCCACTTTATATGTTATTCCCCTTTTCTCTCCAGATTACAAGTACAAAGCTTTGTATACAAGTATATGAAAGTTGTTTGAAAGGTCCTTCCGTGCTTGAGCTCTCAAACTTGTCTGCCATTGTTGTACCCTGTCCCTCTATTTATAGAGTGAGGCTGGGGGCAGGGGTCTTGGATGTTTATAGCTGCTGATGGGCCTGGGCTGATGCAATCTGGACTGGCACATCTGATTCGGCGGAGCTTGGTTCGGTCGTGCTTGGAGAGAGGGATGGAGAAGCCTTGGTTTGGTGGTACTGGCAGTGAGGTGGTTCGGTGGTAGGAGTGTGGATGTGGGTTCTGGTCCGGCTATGCAGGGTGTGGTGTTGGACCGGTGGAGTTTGGATCGGCGATGGACGGTTCGGTGGAGGTGATTCGGTGGAACTCGTTCGGTAGAGGTGATTCGGTGGAGGTGATTCGATGGAGGTGAGGTTGGTTCGGCTATGAGGGGAAAGATGTTGTGGACCGGCATTACTTGGAGATGGTGTGGTTCGGTGTGGGTACTACCGAATGGGCCTTCATGAATGCCGAATGCCGAATGAGCCTTCATGAATACCGAATGCCGAATGAGCCTTCATGAATACCGAATGCCGAATGAGCCTTAATATCTGAGAATGCCGAATGAACCATGGGGAGTTCGAATATTGAACGAACTCATACGCTTGAACTCCCAGATGAAACCGAGGTGTTTTAAATACCGGATGACACTTATTACTAGATGAACTCGGGGAGTGTAGTGTCGAACGAACTCTTGCCTTGCTTTACTGAATGAACCTTTGCACTTGAATCATGAGTGAAATCCCAGACTTATATATGCTTGCTTGCTTCTTCTTGTTCCGGTCGTGGTGGAAACGCACACAACATTGATATTCCAGTTTTGTCCAAAAAATGGGATAACACTTTGCCCCCCAAAATATGCTTTGCGGTAGGAAGGCGTGTTTTGTAATGTCATGAGCTGGATGTTCATATCCTGTTGACAACCTGTAAAGAGCTTGATGTTTTATATGGCCCCAAATGACGACCGTTCGAGATCGAGCTATTTGGGATGAAGCGCGGTCGTTCATGGTCAAGCGCCTAACTTCAAATGACGACCGTTCGCGATCGAGTCATTTGAGGTGAAGTGCGACCGTTCGCGGTCAATCGTCTAAATCCATGCAACGATTGTTCGAGATCGAGTCATTTGCGGTGGAATGTGATCGTTCACGGTCAAGCGCTTTACTTCAAATGACGACCGTTCGGGATCGAGCCATTCGAGGTAAAGTGCGACCGAGCCCGGTCAGAGGGCCGACCTCAAATGGCGACCGTTTGCGATCAAGCCACATGGGGTGAAATGTGACCGTTCACGGCCGGTGCCGTTCGCGGCAAAAGATGGAATGGGACCGTTCGCGGTCAAGCGCCTTACTTCGGATGACGACCGTTCGAGATCGAGCCATTCGTGGTAAGGTGCAACTGTTGGCGGTCAGGGGGTGGACCTCAAATAGCGACCTTTCGCGATCGAGCCATTTGTGGCGAGATAGTTGTACCGTTCGAGGCGAGTTTGTGACTATTCGAAGTCGGGTGCCGTTCGAGGCGAATTGTGACCGTTCGAGGTCGGGTGCCGTTCGAGGCGAGTTGTGACCGTTCGCGATCGGGTGCCGTTCGAGGCGAATTGTGACTGTTCGAAGTCGGGTGCCGTTCGAGGCGAATTGTGACTGTTCGAAGTCGGGTGTCATTCGAGGCGAATTAGTGTGCCCGTGGGGGACTTAATAATATCAGTGTTGGAGTTATTGTTTGGGGGAGTTTCCGAATCAAATACTTCGGCAGTTCGCTGCCATGCAAGAAGTGCTCGTGGACCATTCGCGATCCACGGGCATACAAGTAAATTTTTCCATAGAATTGTAAATGTTAAAGCAATAATCATATGAATCTTACAGCAGAAATGTCCAAACGGGAAGAATTTAAATGTTAAAATCAAAATCAAAGCAAAAAGCAGAATGAAGATGTCAAAGCGTAAACTCTTACTGTAACGCGGCTGGTAGTCATTCAGAGCATGCCTATGGATCGTGCGTGATCGCTCACATGTGTAAATTATTTAACCGTGTTAGCGAGAGGTTTACAACTTGTTCATCGTTATTTTAATCAAGCAATCAATGGATAATCAAACGGTGCCCCGATCCAGGGTCACCTCTAGCCGATGTAGACGGTGGTCGCTCTGGCTCCACTGCTGGAGTTCGCCTCCTCACGTACTGAAGGAGCATACCGTTCCTGATATGCCCTTCCACCTTGTCCTTCAAATGCCTACAATCATTAGTGTTATGACCGTATAATTCATGGAATACACAAAACTTATCTGATTTTCTTTCGTCAGAGGTTGGATCCTTCGCATTGGTCTACGATATGGAACCTGCCCCTTGGTATCCTGATAGATTCGTTCCAGACTCTCATTCAGCTCAGTGTGAGTGATGAATCGCGGCTTCCTCCTTTGCCGCTTTGACCTGTCATCATTATCCTCATCCTTTCTCTTCCTTTGCTAGTCTCCGCACCCTTTCCAGGTGGGTTTCCGCTCTTGATTGCGTAAACGTCATCTTCTTCCTCTCTTTCTGCACTAGCATCTTCCAAACGCAGAAACTTTTCAGCCTCATGATAGAACTCTCCCAGATTCATAGGCGGGTCCTTGGTTAATGAATTCTTGAACTCCGTGCTATCAACTATTCCAGATACAGCCGCCATCATGACCATAGATGGATCTGGTCGATCCATTGATGCTGCCGCCGTATTAGATCACGTTAGAAATCTCCTCAAAGTCTCTCCAGTTTTCTGCTTCAAGGTTGCCAAAGTCATCACATTCTTGGTTCTCGCAATATGAACCCTGAATTGCCTCATGAATCTCTCAGTTAAATCTGCCCACGTTCCTATAGAGCCGCTCTCCAGTTGCCTAAACCATAACGCTGCAATGTCCGTCAAATACAGTGGAAAGCACCGGGCCATGACCTCCTGTGATGCCCCCAGCACTTCCATGTGCCTCATATACTTAGTAAGATGGACCGCGGGGTCTATCCTCCCATCGTACATCTCTACTGATGGTAGCTTGAATTCTGGTGGGTTCCTAGCCATCCTAATCGCAGAAGAAAAGGGACTCCTGTTTACATCTTCCAAGTCTCTGTTTACTAAACCGCCTCTCATAGCTCTTCTAACCATCTCTGCTAATCTGTCATTGTCTCCAAGCTGTAATCCTCGTTCACTGCCTTCGACCTGCCCCCCGAGTCCGCGGGAGTTTTCATGTGTATGCCACCCTGGCTGAACGTTCATTCCTCTATTGCTACCAGGTGGCTCGGATGCCCCCATCTCTCTTCCCGGGGTCGGATCAACATGCTCTGCATGAGTGCCCCCTAGCTCTGGTGCTTCGCCAGATGGTCCTGCTCCGTTCTGAACTCCAGTTGCTCCTTGGTTTTGTGCTCCAAGTTGCCCAATTTGCTGGAGCAAGTTCTGGATCATCTCTTCTTGTCTTCTCATCATAGCCTCCATCTCATCCCTGGTGACAAAGGCTGAAGCTTGGTTTGCTCCTGAGGAAGCCTCTTGACTCCCTTCCTGTTGACTCTGCTCTGGCCTTGGCCTTCTTCTTCATTGTCTCGCCATGACTCTTCCAATCTGAATCTCTAAACTCTCAAATTCAACTTCAAAGTGGTAGGTCCTTGAGTTCAATTCTCAGTGAAAGCACCAAAATGTTTGCGCAAAAAATGGGCAAACACCCCAAAGTCGTACGATTTAGTTGATTATATGTTGTTCTTAGCGATTTGGATGATTTATGCAAATATGCAAAAAACAGGGACTAAACTGTAAAAGACACACGGATTTATAGTGGTTCGGCCAGAATGTGCCTACGTCCACTTTATATGTTATTCCCCTTTTCTCTCCAGATTACAAGTACAAAGCTTTGTATACAAGTATATGAAAGTTGTTTGAAAGGTCCTTCCGTGCTTGAGCTCTCAAACTTGTCTGCCATTGTTGTACCCCTGCCCCTCTATTTATAGAGTGAGGCTGGGGGCAGGGGTCTTGGATGTTTATAGCTGCTGATGGGCCTGGGATGATGCAATCTGGACTGGCACATCTGGTTCGGCGGAGCTTGGTTCGGTCGTTCTTGGAGAGAGGGATGGAGAAGCCTTGGTTTGGTGGTACTGGCAGTGAGGTGGTTCGGTGGTAGGAGTGTGGATGTGGGTTCTGGTCCGGCTATGCAGGGTGTGGTGTTGGACCGGTGGAGTTTGGACCGACGATGGATGGTTCAGTGGAGGTGATTCGGTGGAACTCGTTCGGTAGAGGTGATTCGGTGGAGGTGATTCGATGGAGGTGAGGTTGGTTCGGCTATGTGGGGAAAGATGTTATGGACCGGCATTACTTGGAGATGGTGTGGTTCGGTGTGGGTACTACCGAATGAGCCTTCATGAATGCCGAATGCCGAATGAGCCTTCATGAATACCGAATGCCGAATGAGCCTTCATGAATACCGAATGCCGAATGAGCCTTAATATCTGAGAATGCCGAATGAACCATGGGGAGTTCGAATACTGAACGAACTCATACGCTTGAACTCCCAGATGAAACCGAGGTGTTTTAAATACCGGATGACACTTATTACTGGATGAACTCGGAGAGTGTAGTTTCGAACGAACTCTTGCCTTGCTTTACTGAATGAACCTTTGCACTTGAATCATGAGTGAAATCCCAGACTTATATATGCTTGCTTGCTTCTTCTTGTTCCGGTCGTGGTGGAAACGCACACAACATTGATATTCCAGTTTTGTCCAAAAAATGGGATAACACAACCCAAAGGACATTCTTAGCCAAAACGAATGGTGTGACTAAGAAGGAAAGAGTCCCTACCTAGACGAAAATAGTATGTTTCAAAAAACTCCTTTTTCAAAAGAAATAATGGATATTAGAGTTCCAACTCACATCAAGGTTCCTCCACTAAAGTATGATGGAACTACTGATCTAGATGATCACTATGTTGCTTTTGAAAATCGAATGGATTTGTATAACACTTCAGGTGCAATTCGTTCAAAGCTCTTTCTAGTAAATTTTCATGGACCAGCTATCAAATGATATAAGAATTACCAAGGAAAGACCACCTATTCTTAGCAGCAATTTTCCTATGAATTCTTGACACGGTTTTAAATATACAAAGACATAACCATGGATTCTAGCATGTTAGCCAATATTAAGCAAAGGTCGGAAGAAATTTCTTAATGAATACCTAAAGAGATTTAATACAGAAGCACTAAAAGTAGAAGATGTGACCGATAGAGAAAAGCTGATGACAGTTCATTCAGGGTTAATCGAGCAAACTCGTATTTAGGAAGAACTTTATCTTCATGGATGTAACGATCTACGACACTTCTATTTCCAGACCAAAAAGTTTATTCAAATGGACAAGATAAACCATGCCATGAAGAAATCTCAATAAAACCAAAAAAAGGGAAGGTTCGACTGAGAGCATCCTAGTAAAAGGCAAAAAGGAATTAGAGTAGATGAAGGAGTCAAAGGGAGATTTTTAAATCCAATTATGTAGCTTTAAACAACCCCTTTCCCACATTTCCACCATGACAAAAACGATGAAAATTTCTCCGCCTCCTACAAAACATCGAGCCATCTTGAACCGAATAAAGGAAAGATTATTGCGATTGTCATAAAGTAAATAGGCATAAAAATTGACAAATGTCACACATTGCAAAAAATAATTCAAAATATGATCAAGTCAAGATTCCTAAAGGAATTCATTAAGGAAACTTAAAAGATTTCCTACTTAAAAAAGGGTGATCCAAGCACCTAAAACCCAAGAAGAAAAGCAACTTTGCAACTCCAAATTCAGATTGCTGTCAGACCATAAAGTTTTGTAGTAGATGCCCACTACAGATTATCTTTACTTATAAAAATTAAATTTTATTTGTACTTAAAGTTAATCATGTATTAACATGAAATATGAGTATCTTTATGGGTTAAAACAAAACTAATCCACTTTACACGGAAGGATCTGAGTATCCTTGCTGAAGCGTAACCAATCTCTAAGCTCCTTTAAAGGAAAGATAGATCAAATATCCAAGGTGAAATGGCTCTCTATATCAAAGCATGAATCAATGCATTACCAATAATCTTCCACCGTAGGCTAGTTTCTAAGGAAAGGTAAATATTCAAAATCTTTCCAAAAGAAAGGGTTTTAGAAAAAGCATGCTTTTATCCATAAATGTCTATTAGTTTATGAATCGTGACTTTTTAGACTCGTAAAAAGACCTTCCTTTTTGCTAAGTAAAACCTGAGGAGTTACAGTTATATATATAAAAGTGGGAGTAAAGACACCAACCATATCTCCAACAAAGTCATTTTATTGCCAGAAAGGAATTTTCTAAAAATCTCTTCAAGAAAAATTACTTTCAAAAATCAAGAAGGATCATTACCCTACATATCAGAGAAGATAAATGTTTAGCTATTTCAAGAAAGATTTATAAAATCTTTGAAAAAATATTACTTAGCATTAGTAAATGTACACAAAAGACATTGGTTGAACATGTCTTGACAAAAGCATTTTCAAAGCTTTTCGAAATTTTTGGGAAAGAAAGACCTATACGCATTTTTCAAAGAAAAATTTCTTGAACTACCAAGACTCATTAGCACCGCAAAGAAGAGCCTATTTTCGATTAAAGACTATTGGTTCATGAATTATGACCACTTGGTCTCTTATTTGAGATTCGTGTTTCTATTGTGATAATGATTTAAAAGCATGTTATCAAAGAGTTCAAATATCCAAAATCTTTTCGAAAAAATAATTCCTCGATTTGTTAAAGAGATCCTTTTATAGAAAATTCTTTCTTCCAAAAAGAAGTTTCATCACAGAAAAGTTGATGTTTAAAAGGGTTTTCACAAATAGTTCAATTGGCCAAAAATCATTTTCACAAACAAATCTTTCAAAAGAAAAACTTCTTTAAAGCCTCCGGTGTCCACTCCAGAGCACCAAAAAGTGTCTGATGTCCACTTCGAAGCACCAAAAAAACCTTCGAGTCCACTTCGAAGCACCAAAAAAGCCTTCGATGTCCACTCCGAAGCATCTCCTAGAGAAAGAGACAAAAGTCTTCGGCTAGTCCGAAGTGCCTCTTAGAGGGATAAGGGTCCAGTATCCAGCAAAGCCTTTGATAAATTCCCAAAGCGCTTTCAAAACCAAAAGGGACAGAGATGTCCACAGCCCAAATCAAAGGCAAGGCCTAAGAAGGGGCAAAAGATAAAAGGATAAAGATGTCCAAAACCATAAACAGAATGGACGAAGGTGTCCACAACTCAAAAAAAGACAAAGCCCAAGAAGGGACACAAAAAATAAATGGACAAAGAAATCTATAGCTCAATGCAAAGATAAAACCCAAAAAGATAAAATACATGAAGGAATCCAAAGATCAATGAAGAAGCAAAGGAGTTATGTAAAGATAAAATTCTTATTAAGAATAGGTCCATTCAAGGAAATTGGTTAAATATATTTTCAATAGATCTAGTCTTACACCTAGGAATTAGGAAACCTTTAAAGGAAGGTCTATATATAATAAGTATCAATAAACTAATTGGGCCAGCTGAACAACTAAATGGCCGAATGGAACTACCTGTTGAACGGCTAAACAATCGAACGGAACTACCCGCTGAATGGCCAAACAACTGAATGGAACTACATGTTGAATGGATAAATGGCTGAAAAGCTGCACGGCTAAATGGAATTACCTGCTGAACGGTTGAATGGTTGAACGAAACTACGTGCTGAACGGTTGAATAGCTAAACGGGACTACTTTGCTGAATGACTGAATGGTGAACGGAACTACTTGGCTCCAATATAATGATAATAATAACAATAATAAATCACAAACACGTTAACGACTACATATCTATTAACAAGAAGCTTTTCTTTAAACGATGAGGATTTCTATTGCTATTCAAAATACCAGTCCATGGTAAAGGCTTACGATATAGCATTGTAGATAAGGCTATAAAACTAATGTTAGATGAAATTGCGAATCTATTACTCAAGTTTACTCGAATTACAATTAGTAGATGATTTTCTGATGAGTTTGTGAACTTCTTATTATTTGATAAAATTTTGACAAGCTTTTGATTGAGTTTCTTGATTAAATTAAGATTTTTCAATGATTGAATTCCTGGTTTTCTTGGTGGCTTTCTCGATGATTTTTGGATTTCCTATTAAATTTATGGTTTTCTTAGGGGATTCAAGTTTTCGTATTATTATTGGATTGGATTTCTGGCCTTCTATTATTAATAAACAGGGATCTTTGTTTTCTATTATTGTTGCCAGATTCATATTTTCGATATTCTTCCATTGTTATTACCAGATTTTGATTTCTGGTCTTCTTCTGTTATTGCTAGATATGAATTTCCGGTCTTCTATTATTATTACCAGATGTGGGTTTTTGGTCTCCTACTATTGCTTGGTTTGGATTCCTGGCTTCTATTATCCTCAAATGAGGATTTATGGACTCTTATTATCAGATGATTTTCTTGTCTTTCTATTATCGGAGAGGATTTTGGATTTCTTTATCAATTGATATATGGGATTTCCAGCTTCCTTATTATCAAAGGGTTTTCTAACCTTATTCTTCAAATTTAGCACATGTTATCTTTCTAATTTTTTGACAAATGAACTTTTAATTTTCTAAAATCACTAACATATTAACAAAGCAGATCAGTTTGTAGGATAGAAATTACCATAACAAGACAAGAATCAAAAGTTGGACAATAAAGGAGTCTGATCTAAGATTTTACAAGCAACTCAATATTGAAGGCCAATCTCCGACAATTAAGGGAGAATTATCTCAGGAAGAAAAGCTTCGGAGACTTATACTAATCCTCTTAAAGTATTTCTTGCTTTGCCCTCCATCCGTTTACCAGGTGATATTATTCCAAATTTAAGTACTCACTTTAAGAGCATGTAGGAAAATTTACATGACATCTAAACAATACAAGCTTTAAAGCCTAAAATAAACTTTACAACGAGTCAATGACCATTGAATAACTAATATAGAGTCCGTAAGAAAAACTTAAACTTTTGTGTTGGCTAGAAGAACACAAATAAATGCTAAATCTATGATAAGAAAATAGATCCATGAATATGAACCGAAAACTTTAATAGTAATTAACATAGAGCATCTTAAATGTAATGTTATTCTAGTAAAACTATGTCGAGTGAATAGATTGACACCAAATGTCATATAAGTTACACTATGAAGAAATAATATGTCAGTACGAAATCATGTATTAGTATAACCCGGATGTATGAAATTTAAGGTTTTAAATGATTTCGATAATTTGAAAACTTTCTCTGTTTGAGTTTAAATTACAGGAGAAAGAATAATACCATCAGATTGAATGGATTTGAAAGGCTAAGAAAAGCACGAAAAATTCATGGTTTTACCATAAAGAGTAAAAGGCTTCTTTTATACAAGGAGGGAGGAAAATATTATCCCTATAATTTTCATAGGATATAAACTAAGGAATCAATCTCGAGACTAAAGATTTGAGTCAAAGTTTAAAGCTCTAGATGATAAGATAGTGTTAAGGATAAATGTCAACATCAAAGTCCTCAGCAACGTCAAAGACAATATGATCATGTTGAAGAAACAATGTCACTCCTTAATCATTATCAGTATTCTTTTATGTTACACATCATCGATGGTATCGACGTCATCACTCACGCAACACTACATATGATCAAGGTTAATGTTGATGTATGCTTAGCCAATGCCGCATCTTGTCGACTTCGAATGTATGAAAGAAGAGATATGAACATGCCATCGCCTTTCATGGAGAATAAATGCTCTTTTTTCATGATGACTATCAATCAACACACTTGAAGACGTATGATCAACAATACTCTAAAACATAAAACTGGATGAGTGTACAAGACATGTATACTATATCGCCAGTAAGCAAAGAAGCAATGACGTCAAACCTAGTCATTATCCTCTTCGTCGCAGTTGAAGATATATGACTATGGAGCATGTAAAGTGGATTAACTTCGAGGAAATAGGATATCGTTCTTCGTGGGAAAAGTAATACAACACTATCGAGTGCAAGCAACCAATCATGATAAGCTATTAATGAGTGTCAATATAGCCTATGACGCATTTTATTGATGCTGAATCTTGTCGACATTGCTACTCGTCTATTGAAGCAAGCTCATCGTCGACAATCTCAAAGGTAGTCAATAAAAGTGGCATGCACTTCACAAGCACTTCGAAGACATTGCTCTACGATGGCGCCACGGGTCATCGATACCAAAGAAATATAAAGTAACGCCACTTTTTATTATACTTAGTGTTGCACTTCGTCTCTCATTCAGCATGCTTAGTCAGCATTAGGAGGAGGCCGCTATTCATCTACATCGCCACTACTTAACCATTGTCTCTAAAAGTCAAAAAGTCGTCGACTTCGATGCAATACCATATGAAGACGTTCATTCATGACAACATTCAGTAACGATGATGCTCTTCTTCAAAAATGTTTGCTGCTACCTTTCTATTGACGCCGAAGTCAACCTAGCCAAAGTCATCTAAGGAGGAGTAGAGCCGCTTTTCCCCTACAAATATGGATCTAGGGGGTACCATTTTAGGGAATCGAATTTTCTCTCCTCGCTTCTTATATGTTTTTAATTTTATAAATCCTAAATCAATTTGGGGATTTTGCCAATTGTAATACTTGAGTCTTGCACATATAAGGAATTGGAAATCAAATAATTCCATAGCATATGGACAATGAGTTATGACTAGCATATTCGTCACTGATTATAATTGATACTTTGACTTGACTTCAAACTCGAACAAGCATACCACGTCAAAATTATTCAAATTTGAGACTCGCATATCCAATTTTGACTACAACCAGACTTCGACGCTGATCTTGCATAACATATTCGAACTGACATATTGAACCTGCACATTGACTTCGACCATATATGATTTCGGCTTTGATGATTGAACAAAGAATTGTAATGGACATTGAATTAGGCATATTTCAGCCTATGACTTCGATGACTTTCACCATCTTCGAAGTGGCTACTCTTTGATTAACCCATATATTATTCACTTTTAGGTGTTAACGAATTTATTCATTAAGAGCCATATAGTAGCGTAAACTCTTTCGAAGGTGTTTGTCATCTATTTCCTAAAGTTACTTAACTCTGTTTAACTTACGTGTCCCTAAAGTTACTTAACTCTGTTTAACTTACGTGTCCCTAACCTAAGCTTTGATCCCAACCGTAATATCCTTTATTCTGAAACTCAAAGATGGGACCTAATGTGCTGCAATCACCTTTTAGTGATAGCAATGAGATTAATTAAATTGTACAGTCTTAAGTAAATAGAGCAGATATACAAAATGAAACACCTCTTTAGAGATTTAGCATAATAATTGCTTTTGCATCCCAAAGTCATGCCTGCGCAGAGTCAAAAATAAAGTACATCATAACTATTAGTGTCCAACATATGATGCTATGGGAAAGAGCACTAGATACATCAGAAATAAATATAAATATAACTCCCAATCCTCTTGCATCGTCTTTGGCTACCATTATTCAACCATCCTAAAAGAGACATGTTTAAGCCCATAAACTCAGTCTACACGAATGAGTACCCATGCGTTTATAAAAAAAGAATAAAACATGAGTTAGTCATAAAGCTTGATATGAGTAACATATTACCCTAGACAAGAAAGAAATATACTACTCTACGAATATATGGGATGGGTTTCCCTTAAACAATACCGAAGCAATAAATTATTCGATTTATAAATGAATCGAAGGTACAAGTTTATTTAATTCAATAAGAAAGCAAAATCTTGATGCCATGACCGAAAGCTATCTCTTGGTTTGTCTCATATAAATATCCTGACATTTCAATATAACCGAAATACCTTACGCTCGACAACTCCTATGGTTTTACGTACTTTTGCGACAGATATATACATCACTAACGTTCTACCTTTCGATGCTAAGGCCTTATGCCAATATATTACATACATTCACATGTTACTCTTGGCTGCCGCTAAAGCCTTACACCTCATTGTTCTTGGTTACCACTCAGGCCTTACACCAAGGCTTTCACACTTCCATTGCCAGACATGCCTTATACCTACTTCGCTTTCAATTTCAGTTGTCACACGATCCTTACACCTTCGCTTTTGGTTTCTAGACTACCATCTTATGTCATGATCCATCCACTATTCCCTTGGTTGCCATTTTAGGTCTTAGACCAATTGCTTTTATAGCCCGAACGCTTACATCTTAAGGCTTTACACCAACGCTTTCGTGTCTCGGATACCACATAGGCCTTACTTCTTCGCTTTTGGTTCATTGACTGCCACAATAGCCTTAAGTCAACTACCGAACCTACTATCCAACCATCCATTATTAGGTTTTCCAATTAGCTAATAGTTAAGCTAACGTTTCAAATAATCATTTTTCGATGATTAATATTGGTTGTCATATTGTCAACAAAATCTTGGGTATCGATCTCGACCATCTTATGCCTTATCATACTTTATTGCCTCTGAAAGTTACTAATTCCTATTTACGCATTCGTGCGACAGTTATACTACTCTCGAAAATCAATGTTCTCGGCCTCGTCTAGGGAAGCATAGTATAATTTAATTTCGCTGATTTATGAAATTAAATCTTTAAAATTTTGAAATCCCTTCCTCTTCCCAAAGTTCCTCCTCAACCTTCGACTGCCTTCGGCCCTCGGTTCATAACTTTGGTTTATCAAACCTTAGCTTTACCCTTTGCATTTCCTTAGCTTTATACATACGATTTCAATTCACTAATGTTTCTGTTCGGCTCCCTTCCTTCTGCACTACCCTTCAATATTGGAAGTTGTCCCTAACACCTGCCACTAGCTTTGCATGTGTCGACTTTTGATTCTTTTGACTTAGTCATTCCGACTGTTAATAAGTACTTCGCTGACATGTTCAGCGCAAAACATGAATTTTGTCTCTTGACCCAATATTTAATACTTGTTTGTATTGTTATACCATCCGGTAGTAATTATTTGCCTTTTGGCCTTCT
Source organism: Allium cepa (assembly GCA_030765085.1). Classification (NCBI taxonomy): domain Eukaryota; kingdom Viridiplantae; phylum Streptophyta; class Magnoliopsida; order Asparagales; family Amaryllidaceae; genus Allium; species Allium cepa. The sequence goes on from CM060938.1 coordinate 521,948,153, forward strand.
ATAATAACCTTTTGGCCGTGCTTATTTTCTTTTCGAAACTACTAAATATGTTCTAGAATTTCTATAGTAACTAATCATGTATAATACTCTTCATAACTAACAGTTTTTCCAATATATGGATCCTAATTAATTGATAACAATTTATCTACTCTAAGATAAATCCTATTAATCTAAACCATTTTCTAACATGATGTTCTTATTTCCTCATTCAATTCCCATACCAATTAAACAAACAAAAATAGAAGAAATGATCAAATTATCATACAGCTCTGAGGACTACGTAGAAGGAAAACAGATGAAAGAAATATATTAAACACATATACACTTAAGTTGGTGGAGTTTCTAGTTCTCTTAGCTTTAACCTTTTCTTCTTCTTCTTGTTAGACCGCAAACTCCATTAAAGAGCTCAAGAGTTTTTTATTATTATTCTAAGTTCTAAGAGCAATCTTATAAAAATAGGGAGATTGTTATCTTATCTTCAAAAGAATAACTGGACGAACGACCTACTATTCCATTTCCTTATGAATTAGTTATCTCTAACGGTTGCATTTAAATTTCATTAACTTAGATTTTCAACAGGATTTTTCTAGTATCACTTGATTCATCCATGCATAAGGAGTACGAGCATCACATCAATGTTCACCCTTGTCCATTAGTTTAAGTTTTCTTTATTCTCAAAATTAACTACTTATTTATTTATTTATTAGTTTATGGGTCGTAGATTTTTTTTTATTGGGGAAAGAAGTATTTTTGTTTTTCGCCTTGAATTCGTTGTGCATGCCTTGACCAAGCTCAAGTCTTCTATATGTTATTTACGAGACCATAAATGTTCACCCAATAAGCTAAAACTATAAATGAAGAATGTTGGGAGGTCTGAAAAAACAATGAAATATCTGCAGATGTAAGAACATATACAGAGGAGGGAAAACAAGCCGGAGGAAGCAATAAGAATTTAGAAGAATTCAATTATATAACTATAAACATGAAGCCTTTTAAAGAAAAATATGATTCTAAACAACTTAAAAAAAAACGTTAGTGATAACTGATTTTCAAAGAACCGTTTACACACTAAAGATGTTTCTAAAAACCATTTGAGTACTACATGAAGTTGAGAAATTCATTTATTTCTAAACAATCTTTTAAAATTTGCTAAACGCTCTACGCTAAAGAAATGATAGAAATCTATTTAGAAATCAATTTGCTTTCCTATTATATTCAACTTTCAATAATATATATGGTTATAAGAGTCAAGATAGGCTACAAATTAGCCAACTAATTTGCTAAAACAAATGTAACTAAATAAATACTTCCCAAATAAAGATATCGTTAAATCAACTAATTTGCTAAAACAAAGGTAACTAAATAAATATTTCCCAAATAAAGATATCGTCAAATCAGAGAATAAATGCAGAAATATCAGAAAATATTCTAACACCTAGAATATATGTAAAATATATTCTATCACACCCCCTCAGTCGAAGCGGAAGGTTCTCGTATGCTTAGATTGTCCCTAAAATCATTAAATAATACGCGTAGAAGCCTTTTTGTAAAAATATCAGCAATTTGACAACGGGACGGTACATGAAGCACACGCACTTCGCCATGAGCTACTTTCACACGGACGAAATGAATATCCATCTCAATGTGTTTAGTGCATTGATGTTGAACAGCATTGCCGGATAAGTATATAGCACTCACATTATCACAATAAACTAGAGTAGCCTTTTGAATAGGACAATACAACTCTAGAAGCAAATTTCTGATCCAGCACATATCAGAAACAACATTAGCAACACCCCCTGTACTCCGCCTCAGCACTACTATGGGAAAGAGTAGGTTGTCGTTTCGAAGACCAAGAAATCAAATTATCTCCAAGGAATACACAATAACCAGAGGTAGAACGACGGGTGTTAGGACAACCACCCCAATTTGCATCTTTATATGAGATAATACGATTAATATTGGATTCGTACAAGTGGAGACCAAAAGAAAGGGTACCCTTGAGATAGCGTATGATACGCTTAAGAGCTTTCATATGCTCATTAGTCGGGGTATGCATATGAAGGCAGATCTGCTGCACGGCATAGGAAAAGTCTGGCCGAGTGAATGTAAGATACTAAAGATCACCTACAAGACTACGATACTTAGTCGGATCATCATAAGGAGTGTCTACGGTGGCACTTAGTTTGGACTTAGTGTCAACAGAAGTAGGACATGAACTGCAGTTAGACATTCTAACACGTTCAATAATTTTTGTAGCATACTATGTCTAAGATAAGAAAAGACCATGGGCATGACGAGTGACAGCAATACCCAAAAAGAAACTCAAAGGACCTAGATCCTTCATAGCAAATTCAAAAGCTAAGAGAGTCATAATATACTTACGAAGACGATCAAAAGAAGTTGTAAGTATAATGTCATCCACATATAACAAAATATAAGCAATATCAAAACCATTCTTGTAGATGAATAAAGAGTGATCTGACGTACTATGAGAGAACCCAATGGTAGCAACAAAATCAACAAACCTTTGGTACCAAGCTCGAGGAGTCTGTTTTAATCCGTACAAAGATTTCTTCAAAAGGCAAACATGATTCAGATAATTTTTGTTACGAAAACCCATGGGTTGATGCATATAAACTGCTTCATTGAGATGACCCTGCAAGAAAGCATTCTTGACATCCATTTGATGAATGGGCCAAGATTTAGAAAGAGCAATGCTGAGAACCGCTCTAGTGGTGACCGGTTTAACGACGGGGCTAAACGTTTCATCACAATCAATGTCATGTTGCTGTGTATTTCCACCACCTACAAGACGAGCTTTATAACGTTCAAAAGAGCCGTCAGATTTATATTTATGACGAAAAATCCATATAGACCGAATAACATTAACATTAGGCGGCCTAGGCACTAACTCCCAAGTCTTATTGTCAACTAAAGCATTAAATTCATCCAACATTGCACTTTTCCAATTATGGTCACTAAGCGCACTAAAAGGATTTTTCGAAACATGAGAAATATCTGTAGTGGTGGTAGTGTGGTAATTAGAAGAGTATTTGGGGTTGGGTTTAAAAATGCCATTTGATGCACGAGTGGTCATGCGGGTTGAAATGGGGTTGGGAGACATAGGGGTGGTGTGAGGAATGGTTAAAGTGGGGGAGCTTATAGACGGGGTTGGACTATGGGGAAGAGAGGATGGGTCAGAGGAGAAATAGAGGACCGAGCGTAGGCAGTAGTGGGAGGTGTGGAACCTGGGCCTATGTGAGACTGTGGCCCAGATTGAGGAAGAGAGGACGAGTCGTTGGGCTGCGTTGTTGGGTCAAGATGCATATTTGTGGTGTGGTATTTTGAGATAAATGATGTATGAATTGAGGATTAATACTGTCACTCAAAAAATCATAATTCGAAGGTTTTGTTTTGTGGAGTTTAGAGAATGGAAATTCTGTTTCAACAAAATGAACGTGACGACAAATTATGATTTTACCACTAGACATGTCATAGCATTTGGAGCCACGATGATTAGGAGCCGGACCTAAATAAGCACAAGGAGTCGACCTTTCTTGTAATTTATGAATAGTAGAATAAGGGAATAATGGAAAACATAAGCAGCCAAAAACACGCAAACCCAAATAATCCGGATCACTTTGATAGAGGATTTGAGCGGGAGATTGGTAATTCAATACCTTGGAAGGAAGGATATTGAGAAGATATGTAGCCATTGAGAGAGCATGATGCCAAAAGGAGAGTGGCATAGACGCATGAGCAAGAATAGTCTGGATGATATTATTTATGGATTTTATGTGTCTTTTGGCCTTCCCATTTTGAGAAGATGTATGAGGACATGAGAGACGGAAAAACATGCCATGTTACTCAAAAAAAATCCTTAAAGTGCCATTAATATATTTCATACCATTGTCACGCTGAAAAGTCTTAATATTACGTTCAAATTATGTCTTGACTAAAGCATGAAACGCTAAGAAAAGTTGTTTGACCTGAGATTTTTTTTGCAATAGGAAAGGTCCACAAAAATTTGCTATGGTCATCAAGAAAAAGAACATAATAACAATAGCCGGAAGTACTAACAATAGGAGAAGTCCAAAGATAACTATGAGTGACATCAAACGGAAGAAAAGTATATGACATTGAATCATAAAAATATAGCTTAAAATGTTTCCCAAGAGGACAAGAAGAACAAAAAGTTTTACAAGCCTTATTACAATCAACAAACTTTTTACTACAAAGAGATTTAAAAATAGCATCGCCAGGATGACCTAAACGATTGTGCCAAATATTCGAAGGCAGAGTAGTAAAAGCAAAATGATTGTTGGAAGAAATGGCTTGAGAGTTGGAGAAAAGTGGATATAAGCCCTCAGTACTATCATATCTCATTAGTCTGTTCCCCATATGTAAGTCATTAACAGAGAAACCAAAATGGTCAAAAGAGATAGAAACCATATTATCTGTAGTAAATTTACGAACATAGACCAGATTTTAATGAGCCTGGGAGCATGTAACACATTGTTTAGGATAAATGGTGGATAAGGTGAAGGCAATATAGCGCGACCGTGACCAATAATTGGAATTAAATGACCACTACCAACAACAATGTTGTGATGCTTATTGCTTGAATTGAAATAAGAAGAGAGAATACCTACATCCGCCGCCATGTGAGATGTAGCACCAGTATCCATGTTGTACTTCCCATCTGGTTGAGAGAACGAAAGAGCATGCATAGCGGCCTCAATGTCGGTGGGCATGTAGCTAGGAGCAGGAGAAGCAACTGCTTTGAAAGCTTGAGGTCTGCACCCAAGTAAGCCTGACCCAGAAGAGGATGGACGTTGGGCCGCTGGATTGAGCCTTGGCTGCCAAGAGTATGCTGGAAATGGGCAAGAAGGAATAGTCCACCCTCCCCAACCAGGCTACTGCCACAGTGGCGGTGGAGCCTGTTGACGTGGCTACCACTGGTGCTGCTGATATGGCGGCTGACTAGGACTGGACCCATTAGTACTTTGGTGGACCTTTTTCTTTCCATTGTTTTTCAAATTGTTCCTCCCTTTATTATTATTGTTACGTTTGTTGCTTGCAGATGAATCAGTGGCAACCATGACAACACCACTGGACCGACTCTCAGAACCACCAGTTTCACGAGCTTACCCTGATAGTACGCTCAGCCATTTTCAACCTTGAACGACAACTCTCAAAGGATGGCAGGGCTCTTGATTTTGTATATAGTCCACCGTACCACGATACGCTTCTGGTAAGGACCCGGTGAGATGTAAAACCAGATGACCATTTGTCACCGGAGCATCAACGTCAGCCAACCTATCCGCCAGAGATTATAGATAATTACAATAATTGTCGATCGAGTTGAAAGCCTCAAAAGCAGCATTTGTAAAGTCCTCCTCGAGATGGATAGCCCGAGAGGCTTTGTTGTCCTAAAAAAAAGCTTCAAGACGGTTCCATGCCTCCTCTATCGTGTCATTACGTCTGAGGATAGCGAGGAGAAGATCGGAAGAAATGGTGCTGTAAATCCATTGCAAGACAACGACGTCCAAACGCCTCCAAAATGCTGGATCAGCGGACTAAGCCTGGACATAGGCAGCCATAGCCTTCTCCTCCGTTGGTGGAACCAAGTGATCGTAAAGATCATGAACTCTAGCAAGATTGGTAAACAGAGTAGCCCAAAAATGATGCATGACTTGCTCATTGTCTAATGTTATGCGAATAAGAGATTTAACATTAGTAATGGTTAGTGCAGTGGACGAGTCTACCATGGAAAAGAATTAAAGATGGAAGAAGAAGAACGGAGAAGAAGATAGGTGATGCTAGGGTAAGGAGAATAGCTCCGATACTACGATAGAAATCTATTTAGAAATCAATTTGCTTTTCCATTGTATTCAACTTCCAATAATATATATAGTTATAAGAGTCAAGATATGTTACAAATTAGCCAACTGATTTGCTAAAACAAAGATAACTAAATAAATATTTTTTAAATAAAGATATTGTCAAATCAGAAAATAAATGCAGGAAATATTAATATACGTAAAATATATTATATCAAGAAAGGTTGGAATCTACTTTGTTTTGCAAACAAATCTACATTGTTCCAGGGTGACAAAACCGAGAATCAAACTTCCACCTTAAACCGTTACAGTTGGAGATGGTGGAAAATCAAAGATGGATAATAGGAGTCCATGGATCAATTCAGCGTGATTATTTTTTGGTCAATAAAAGTTTTCGGTCTAAAATCAATTTCAGTTAACCACGGAAAATTCACAGTAGGCCTTGTAGGTCGAGCCCAATTAGGTCGTTCACAAACCTATGTCTACCCGTACATTATTAATCACACTTTTCGGTTCACAAGAATTTTCTTTCATTTCTCTTGTTTCAGATCTTAAATTCTTCCTTTCTTTTCTTTTGCATGGACGCCGTAGATTCAATCGTCGATCCCCTTCGAGAATTCGCGAAGGACAGCGTACGCCTCGTTAAAAGGTGCCACAAGCCTGATCGCAAAGGTACGTCACATTTCTGACGACCCATAATTTTATGATATAAAAATTAACTTTTTAGGTTGCTGTTTGATTTTATTCAATTATTTTGTTGCATAGAGTTTACGAAGGTTGCCTTCCGTACCGCTATTGGGTTTGTCGTGATGGGATTTGTTGGATTCTTCGTGAAGCTCATCTTCATTCCAATCAACAATATCATTGTTGGATCTGGTTGAGGTTTGAGAAAAAATGTACCTTTCTTTTAATTTGTATTGCATTGGTAATCTAGGAGAATATTATTGTTCTAATGGTATGGATCATGACGAAGATGTTAGTTGTTACGCAACTGCAGAAACTTTTGCGAATTATATGTTTTGGTTCATCTTATGCATTTTGCTAGTGAGAAAAAAGGGTTTATATACGAGTTGTACGAAAAGGGGAAAAAAAAGGAAGAAGAAAGATTTTAGTTTTGTTCGGTCAAAATATATAACGAAAAACTAGTGTTTGGCAACAGAATTAAGAAGTGGAGTTTTGGATAGAAGTGGTGTTTTGGAGCTTGTTATAGAAATTTGGATTCAAGCACAATCGAAACAGACAATCAAAACACAGAGCGGAACATGTTGGGTCATTATAAGATGCGCAGAAGACAACCGATCAATCTCTCAATCCAGTCTCAACTGATCCAAGTACAAAACCAATCACAAAACAATAGCAATATTAAATTGGCGAATTCTATTTCAATCCGAGTATTTACTCTATAGCCCCAAAAAATTAAAAAAGTCCGTAAATTCAAAAAATAACTTAGTAGCCCCCTACCATTTCTAGAACTACCTTCCCATCACGCAAAACGTGAAAAATTAAATTTTTTCTTCACTGATTTAGAAACTAAGGTTAGAATTTTTTCTTCATTGATTTAGAAACATAGTACTGAAAAATTGAATTTTTTCTTGGTAAAGTTTGTAAACCCAAGAAATAACTTAGTAGTGAAAAATTTAATTTTTTCTTCACTGATTTAGAAACTCAATTCGTATTTTCTTTCGAACTACAATTAAAAAAGTCTGTAAACTCAAAAAATAACTTAGTAGCAAAAAATTGAATTTTTTCTTCACTGATTTAGAAACTAAGGTTTTGAAGAAGCAGTTGTTTAGACAGTAAGAAGCCGACGTAAGAAGATAATGGAATTGAGAAGAAATAAAATACACAGCTTTCTAAGGGTATTTTAGTCTTTAAATTTTTATTTATTTTAGGTGAGACTACTAAGTAATTATCTTGAAATAGAATTTGCCTATTAAATATAAATCATACAAGATTTATAGTGGGTCCACTATTGTGAGTGAATCCACTTTGATGAAGAAAGTTTTATTAATAGTTCAAGAAAGTAATTACATTTGATCACTCAAATAATAAATTCTCGCTACAGTTTGACTTGTTTGGGATTAGAAATGAAGAACATTAATGAAGAAGATCACTTGTTATTTCTAAAATAACTCCTTTTTCCATTTTATCGAAATAGATCTCAAAACTCATGGAGAAATATCGTAATTAACAAATTTCATTTTTTCGCTTGAAGTTTAACACACTGCCAGTTTCGAATTGCATTCCAGACAATTTCAGACGTTTGAACTAAAAGTTTCGGATGTATGAAACCATGTTAAAATGAACTGATTACATACGGTAAGTAAATCTTTGAACTTCAAATGCATGAACCTCATTTTCAGACTTTTGATCTTCGGTTCAGCGTGTAGTGTTCAACCATCGGTGCAAAAAAATTGTTCATGCTACTATTTCAAACTATGATAACTTGAGTTCCATTACTCCAAATCGCAATCGCAAACCATCTTCTTTGATACGAAGCTCACTCAATTCTCTTCAATTCAACGTATAGTGTTGCCAAAATACAATGTTCCACCTCAACACTATATCCATCTCCATTACTTGATACACCCAATGACGACCAAACCGAAATATCAAACTCCACCTTGAACCAATACCACTTGAATACTTTTCTAATGAGATTCGACAAAACCATTGTCTATTGATCTTCATTAACGAACGATGATTAAGCCATCGTCTGTTAATAAAGTGTTAAAAGTACTCAAAATCAATGAAGATCACTTGGGACTGTCAACAAATACCCGCCTTGAACGTAGAACCAAAAACACAATCTCTCATCGATACTTTTCATTAGCAAATACTACTCTTCCAACTATGCTACCCCATGACAACCTAACACTTGAACAAATGAATCAAATTCAACAATGCTTGAACTTCCTAAGCGTCAATGTTTTTGTGAACAGATCTGCTACATTTTCCTTTGTTTGCACTATTTGAAGATGAACAAGCTTATCCTCGTCCATGTCAACCACATAGGACTCTCTCACCTCAATATGCTTGTTCTGTCTGGGTGCTATATGCCACGTTTTCCGTTAAATGTATAACACTTTGACCAACACATTAAACGTAAATACTGTTGTGTCTAATACCAAGTTACACAATAATCGCCTTAAGTGAAGTGTCTTCTTTGTTGCCACCGTATCCATCAACTCCGTCTTTGTAGGGGATAAATCAACTATGATTTGCAATTTGGATCTCCAACTAATGGTCATATTTTCAAAAGTGAAACATACCTGAAAGTTGATTTCTTTTGATTTCTAGCATCGGCGTAGCCTGAATCACAATAACCAACCAGTTTGCAATTTATAACACCACTAACACAAAAACAAGACCATGCCATGAAGTGTCTCTAAGATATCTCAAAATAATTTCCACGCCTTCTAAATGCGATTTTTTTGGATTAACCATATACCGATTAAAGATCCCCATGATATTTGCAATATCAGACCTTCTACATACTATAACATTAAACTAAACTACCAACCACACTTGCATATGACACCCGTGCCATATAAACATCGTTTTTTTCAAGATTAGTGAACCTTTCATTGAAAGCTTCAAGGTAATGGTGTACCAATATTAGACACCTTTACATTAACCATGCTAAACCGAGCAAGTACTTTCTCAATATACTGTCTTTATTTGATCCCACAAAAATTTTCATGCTTATTTTTTTTATTTTACCAAGATCATTCATATCAAATTTCGATTTCAAATACAAAATGATCAAACCTCTTGTACCATTATACGAGCAATTGTTTTAAACATTCCATTGACTTAGCATCCAAAATCAAATTTGATTTACCATCAACAGCAAATCCATCCGGTTGTTCCACGTAGATGTTTTCATTCAAGTCACCATGCAAGAAAGAGGTTTTCACATCAAGCTGCTGAATAGCAACTATAGCCAAGAGGATTGAAATATGCCGCACAATCGATGCAAAAATCTCATCGTACTCCTTTCCATTTTTTTGTATCTTCCATCGTTTTTCACTTTGTATCCTCTATCGTTTTGTACTTTATAAATCCATTTGCACAATCGCTCGATTTTCTTTAGTAAGCTGAACCAAACATCATGTTTCATTTTCAGGCAAAGATTGCATCTTTTTCTTCATGGTGCAAATTCTTTTCAAGCTATCACTAGAATTTGCGATTTCATCTAGGTCCATCATTCCATCTTGGAGTACATGAAGAGCATAGTCCAAACGATCATTACAGCTATGATAATTCCAATTACCATACTTTTCGGGTGGCCTTATAGCATGACGACCCACCCATTAGACAATAGTATCACTATTCACATAAGCCCCCTTCGGCTTCATCTTAAACCGAATTCTCTCTAGAATCATGCACATCACCAACACTGCCAGAGGAACCTTGTGGACTTTCATATGATGTTACATTAGCCGCTTTACCACTAGCATAACCTTCTATAAGAATGATAGGTCCAAAAGTAGGAATAATCTTCATCTCCTTTGATTCGTCTTCAATCAAATCTGAAGTATCCAACAAGCTCTTTGAACAAAGCTGATTCATCAAAATTAACATGACATGAGTTAATAACCTTCTTCATTTTCGCGCTCCAGATCAATACCCTTGCACTCCATATATATAACCAAACAAAATCTCCTTGAATGATCTTGGCTCAAGCTTATCATTATTCAGATCATGCATATAGACCAAACTATCAAAAATATGAAGATAACTTAAATAAATGCTCTTTCCTTTGCACACATTATATGAATTTGTTTTCGGTAGCCGTGCACAAAATCGATTCACAATGGATATAGCGGTTGACAATGCTTCGATCCAAAATTCCTTTGATAAAACCGATGTCAATTTCAAACATCGAGCTTCTTTAATAGACCATGGCTATTCTCTCTGCAACCTCATTTAATGGTGGAATCCTCTTTGAAGTAAAAATCCTTTGAATACCATTGTACTTTCGATAATCCTAGAATTCTCCGAAAACATACACACTGCCATCATCGAATCTCAACACCTTCAAAGAGTTTTCACTCTTATTATCAATAAGAGCCTTTCACTCCGTGAACTTTGCAAATGCATCTGCCCTAGCTTTCATTATATACATCCAAATATTGCGAGAAAAATCATCAATGAAAGATATATAATAACGAGTTCCTCCCAAAGAAGCCACATATGCCAACTCTAAACATTCATCCAAACATACTCAAGAATACTTCTAGAGTCATGTTTTTTTCTCATCGAATGAAATTTTAGTTTGCTTATTCATGGCGCGTTCCTCGCAAAACTCTAATTTCGTCTCCATCAACCATATCCCGCTTCTAAAGAATGTGCAAACTCTTCTTCGTGATATGATCCAATCTCAAATGTAATAATTCAGTCTTATCCAAACCACAAGAACTTTCAACACGGACATAAGTTCCACCTTTAATAGTCATACCACTAAGCAAATAAACACCATGATAACACCTTTCATCACCATAATGTATCCTTAGAATCCCATAAACTATAACTTTCAATGGTGATTTTACATTCAAAGAATTATAGTTATGAAAAGCGTACTAAGGCTGGAGCGACATTTGCTCCTTTCTTTCCTATGGTGCGATATACATGAAAACACGGGACGAATGATGCAAATGACGCTTAAGGGGAAAATGATACGCAGCGCAAAAGGCATGCAGTGAAAATTGGGCATATCCTTTTGTTATTTTTTTACTTTTTAATTTTTAATTTTTAATTTTTATTTTTCACAATCTAAACTGCATATAGATTAGTATTGTCATATTATTGTGTTTGCTAATTTTTGTATTTGTTTTTGATTTTATAAGTTCTAGTGGATGACTTTTTTGTATTTATTACAAAGTGATGTGTACTGAAAATATAATTCTTTTTATGTAATATATATTCTTAAATCAGGTAATAATATTGATTGTGTATATAGAAAAAGTTAATGGTTGAATATATTATATATTTTTTATACGATGATATGATTGCGCTTCGAATTAATCTCCAACAAACTTTGAACTATTTACTCATATTGTTGCGGAATCAAGTTCGAATTTCTAATTTATCAGTAATATGTACTGTTATCGTGGATTTTGTTTTTTGAAGATTGTAAAGCTTGAAATTCTATGCATTATAATGTTATATTTGATGATGTTTTTTGTGAAATATGTAATAATCTTTGTTATAAATGTTCTGGGAAAAAATATATAAATTATATTTAACTTTCTAGATTAATTATTATATATATATTAAATTTATAGAAAAATCTAAACATACGCAGTAAATTAAGGCGCATGCCATTTGCCGCATCGTGTAACAGAGCTTTGGAGAGGTTTTGCGTCTTTTTCCAAGTTGCGCCATTAATAACTATGCAAAAGATTCAATTGTCCCAATGAAATAATTCGATTCAATTGTCCCAAAGAATAACCGAATTTCAAAATCCCAGAACATAGTGTACATTATCGAGCGTGCAAATTTCTCCATTAAATATTCGAATTCACATGGAATTAACGTCCATTGATTTACAAATAGCACCATTTCCTATAACAATCTAACTTCCCTCCCGATCAGGAAATTGGTTGGTTAAACCACTTTTCCCGAATCAATGGAGATTTCATTGGTTTACAAATAGCATCATTTCCTATAACAAAATTTCAGTGATTTACAAATAGCACCATTTCCTATAACAATCAATTACATAAAATTAATTAGGAATAGTAATTTAACCAACCAAGAAGTCACTGCCCATTGCACTCATCGAAAAGAGTGTTTCTAGCAGACATTGTTATACATCTTTAATAATAGTTGTAATAGCTTTGGTGTCACATTTTTTTTTGTATCAACGTGAACTACCAAAAAGCCTCTCTATATATTATCAAATCTTAATCACTTAAAAGTATGATCTAATATTAAACTTCTTTTACAAATTCAAACGCCCTAAAAGTAGGATCTAACAAAGTAACAATTACACGTTTTACAAATTCAAAACGATTCTAAAAATAAGATCTAAAATTAAACTTCCTTTACAAATTCAAAATACTTCTTTATAAATATACAAATCTTAATATCACTTGAAAATAAAAAATCATTTTTTGACTGATTTAAACATACACAATTTATAAGAAAAACAATTCACGCGCGAAGCATGCGTCGTAGCACTCGTATAAAATAATTTTATTATGATTACTTAAAATTTTAACGTTTTTTTTATTTTTTAGAACTTCAAATCTTAATCTATGCCATAATCGATTAATATTGTTTAGCTTAGCAATTAATAATATTTTGAATCAGAATAAAAATTAACAAATTTATTATAATAGTAGGTTAATAAAAATCTAAATGGGTCAAGGACCTCTAGTTCAAGTAACAGTGATATGACACTCTAGGCTGAGGTCCTTGGTTCAAACTACAAGACATCAAAAAATAGCGCTCTTCTTGAATAAAGTAATACTTTTACTGTTAAAAAATAAAATCTAAGTGGGAAATTAAATTCATAAAAATTAGTTTAAAAGAAACAGAAATCATTCCTTCAGTCAAGTTTATTTCAAAGTTTTTAATAAAATCTGAACATTTTAATGACAAGGGGTTGACTTACCTTAAACTTCTTAGTCCATGCTAGGAGAAAAATTGGAGAGTGAAAACTAAAAGAATATAAGTAGCAGCAACAACAAAAACAACTAAGCCATTATTCCCAAACAAGTTGGGATTGGTTAGTGATGGAACTCAAAACTAAATTAAAAAATCAATTTAAAAACCATGATAATAATAATTAAGTAAAATAATTAAACAAATAATAATAATAAATAAAATAAAAATAAAGATATATATACATATAAAGAAATTAAAAAACCACGATGATAATAATAATAATAATAGCACAATGGTACCAATAGTAATAGAGACCGAAAACCAAACACTGCGTCTTAGACTTCTATTCACTAGTCTTATAATATAAAACTTATAACACTACTCCTAAATCAAGCATAATCTAAAAAAAACTCCTAGCTCATGGTTCTGGTATATGGATTGCCAACTTTCATGTACTCATGTCTGACACCAGCTCTTTGGATATATTCCAATCACTCAAGTCCATTTCTACTACTTTCTCCCATGTAAACCTTAATCTATCTCTTTTTGAGTATTCAATCGGTCTATAATTCGAACGCACACAGGTGCTTCGGGAGGCCTTCGTTGGAGATGTCCAAACCATCTTAAGCGGTGTTGGAATAGCTTCTTTTCAATTGGTGCCACTCCAAGTTTGTCACGTATATCATCATTTCTAATTTGGTATCGTCCTGTATGACCACAGCTTCATCGCAATATACACATATTTACTAATCTTTCGGGCATGTTGTTTTCTAGTAGGCCAACATTCTGCACCATATAATATCGCAGACCCGATTGTCGTTATGTAGAACTTTTCTTTAAGCTTTTGTACGATTTTTTTTGTCACAGAGAATGACAGACGCTAGTCGCCATTTCATCCATCCCACTTGAATTTTAAAACTAACATCTTTATCAATCTTACTATCATATTGCAATATTGATTCTAAATATCGAAAGGATTCCTTAGGCACTACTTGTCCAACCAGAGTGACATCTCCATCCTCTGACCTGATACCGTTGAACTTACACTTTATATACTCTTAGTTTTGCTAAGTCTAAAAACCTTTGGTTTTAAAGCCTGCCTCCACAACTCCAGTTGTCTATCAACTCCTATCCTATTTTCGTCAATTAGCATAACATCATCAGAAAAAAACATGCACCAATGAATCTTACCTCGTATAGCCTTCGTAATATCATTCATCACTAGGGCAAAAATGAAAATGTAGGGACTCAAAACCGACATTTGATGTAATCTTATGTTAATGGAAAAGTTACTAGGTTCATCATCGTACGCTCTGACACTAGTTACAGCATCACCGTATATATTCTTGATAATGGTAATATACTTTGTTGGGACCCTCTTCATTTTCATAGCCCACCACATAACATCTCATGATATTTTTTTCATGAGCTTTCTCCAAATCGATAAATACCATGTATATTTCTTTTGACATACATTTCTTCATAAGTTGACTTATCAAGAAATCGCCTCCGTGGTTGACCTCGCAGGCATGAAATCAAATTGGTTTTTTGAAACGCTTATCATCCTTCTTAATCGATGTTCAATAACCCTCTTTTAAAGTTCTATTGTATGACTCATAAACTTAATTCCTCTGTAATTTGTGCAATTTTGAATATCCTTTATTCTTAAAGATTGAAACTAATATGCTTTTACTTCATTCATTTGGCATTTTGTTTGATTTGAAAATATCATCGAACAATTTAATTAGCCAAGCTATCCTTGCATCTCTAAGGCCTCTACACACCTCATTGTGGATGTCATCAGGCTCAACGCCTTGCCTGCTTTCAGCTGTTTTAGCTCCTCATTTATCTCGGACTCTTGAATTCTCCGAATAAAATATACTGGTGTCATCAAAAGAGTTGTCCAGCTCGATCGTAGTGCTATCACCTTCTTCATTGAATGGATTGTCAAATTATTCTCTTCATCTATTTTTTATCTCATTTCCCTTCACTAAAAGTGTATTAATTTCATCCTTAATGCATTTAACTTGCTTGAAGTCTCCCGTCTTCCTCTCGCGGAGCTTAGCTATTCTATAGATGTTTTTTCACCCTTCTTCGTACTTAGCTTTTGATACAGATCTTCATACGTCCGACCCCTTGCTTCACTCACCGCTATCTACGTGTTCTTTGCCGCTTTGTGGTTTTGCATGTTGTCTTCGCTCCTGTGATGATGCTAGCATTTCTAGCATTCCTTATTGATAGCTTTTTGTACATCACTATTCCACCACCATGAATATATAGGTTCACGTTTATGTCGTTTTGTTATCTCAAACACCTCAGTGGCTACTTTCTGAATGTTCGTTGCTATCTCATCCCACATGTTATTTGTTTTTTCTTCCATATTTCATGCACATTCTCCCATCATGTATCCTTAAAGACCCGTGAGGCGTCTTCTTTGAGCTTCCACCATTTTGTTTGGCTAATCTTGGCTCTTTTATCATGTTGAACATATATCCGAAGACGAAGCTCGGATATCAAAAGCTAATGTTGTGAGACGACATATTCTACAAGTATGACTTTGCAATCTATACAAGCTCGTTTGTGATCTTTTTTAGTAAGAACAAAGTCAATCTGACTAGAGTGTTGACCACTACTGAAAGTAAATGCATCCATCTCTTTCTAAAAAAGGTATTATCTATGATGTGGTTATAAGCAATAGCGAAATTTTATATTTCTTTTCCTTTTTGGTTCCTATCGTCGTATACAAAACCACCATGCACTCTTTCAAACACCCCACTAGTTGAAATCTTCTCATATGAAAAGTTTCTCGCTACTAGACATATCTCTAACTATGACATCTAGCTCTCCTAGAAATTCCTCTTGGCATATGCACTAATGACGTTCAGAACCATATCATCAACTATCAGTTTGACTTGGATGATCATGTCTCCTTATCTACGAAAGTCGACCACTCCGTTTGTTAGGTCTTTATCAATTTAGATGTTTACCCATTCTTGTTACGTTTTTTTTTCATGTACCATAACTTGAGGTCTGTATTCTCCATCTCCTTCGCTTTCTAGCCCGTCCATTTGATCTCCTGAACACATAATATATTTACACTTCTCTTGGAAATAGTATCAATCATCTCTCTTAATTTTTCTGTTAAGGGCCCTATATTCCAACTAGCTAACCGGATCTTATTTTTATCGACTAGCTTTCTCGCCCTTCGCGTCTATCGAGTAAAGTGCGAAGACCCTTGCTTGTTTATCACTACATCGGAGCGTTAATGTAGCGCAGCACTAAGGGAGTGACGATTCAACTCTTGTATATTTAACAATATATCCGAGTCTCGATATGTTGCCATTATGGGAGTGGTGATCCATTCCTTGCTTATTTATCACCATCCCCGAGCCTCGATACGTCCCAACGAAATATAACAGGGTTCCATTTTTATAAGAGAGACTATGGTTTTCATGTTGACTCGTTTAGTTTATCACAATCCTTCTTCTTTACACTGGTTTGAGACAAACTGCATAGAAAACTACACAGGCGGAGTTACTAAAAGAATATAAGAATTAGGAAAAAAAAAAAAAGGTTATATGATTTGATTATTCTTAAGGTGTAAAATGTGTATCTTGTCGTTTTTGAAAAAAAAAAACGCACGTGGGCTTGTATATGCCTCTATTGATACGTTAACGTTTGGAGGTAGAAATGCATCTTATATAATTTGACCCGTCCTTGAAACAAAATGAAGTAATTTTGATAACCTGCATTATATGGTTTGCTTCTTAAGTCAATTATTAAATTACGATAGGGGAAATATTGTCATGGGAGAATTAATACTAATAAGGCATATTTGTAATTAAACGGTAAACAAACCATTTTTTTGGTAGAACATAAAATGTTGTTAGCTGTCACCATCCAGCAATGAACATTCAATGGTTCTACCAAACGCATCCTTAGTTCATTATGAGTTTCCACTTTAAGCTCGAGACCTTGCTTTGGTGGTTGTCACACTTGGTTGAAAAACATAATATTAATTGAAACCTGATAGATATATTTCATTTATGTAGTGTAAACAGGATTACACTTTAGGTCTAAATCGAATAAAAGGTTTTCTTGCTTGTTTCCTATATTTACCATCTACATGCTCCCAAACTGAATGTTTATTTTTGTAAATAGAATATAATATGGTAAATTCTACTCTGAATTTGGTCTCCCAATTTAGTATTTGTAGAGATGTTTATCCTACCTGATTATAACATCATTTGCAGAGATTGCGACTGCGTTCAAGGCTCAGCTTCTAAAAGAATGCACCAACGTTTTGATTTTTGATGTTGTTGGTACTCATCTAATTATGTGTTGGAAGATAGCCAAACTTCTACAAATTTTTTGTTATTATTTTCTCTGGAATAGTGACTTTATTTTCGCTTTAATTCATCTCCTTCTTCCTTCTTTTCATTTTAGTGTTGGAACAATGGATTGAAAATGCCTGTAAGTTTATTTAACTTTAGTTACAGTGGTACTGCATTGGGCTAAACAGTGTGAAATTTATAGTTCCAGGTCACATGTTTGTAGCACAGTCTTCATTTAAGTTTGCACGATAACTTCGTCTGCCGTTTTTTATTTTCTGTTTGTTTTGCATGAATTACTGGTTATCAGTTAAAGATTGATTTACGATGTTGATGCTGTTTGGGCCGTTGAGCTCATGTTGATTGAAATATTTGCCTGCCGTATTTATTTTTATATACTATTTTCTCTTTGTAATTACCGTGGAGCTAAAAAGCTTGAACTAAATATTACAATTGAAGTAGTAGATAAGAAGACGAGGATTTGTAACATAGATTCAAATATTAATTTGTATAAAAAGACAACACATTCATCCTTATAATTTATCAGTTCTCATTTTGTTCATTTTGTTTTCATACGTCATGTTCGTTGATTATATTCCAATCATTTAATTTAGCATCTTTAGCATTCAGTAATTTTTACTATTGTCATGTGTGAACTGTAGAGTTTTAACATTTCTATTTGACTGCATTATATTGAAAATTGATTTTGAGAAGACAAATTTTAAAATCTAACATTTTCACTAATTTGTTTTAAATGGATGATCTGTCTTAAGAACAAACTTCAGTCAAATATTTCTATTTAGGCCGAAATTTCTGAACTACGATCAGCCCTACACGCAACCTCCGCTCGTTAGATTTCTATTCTTCTCTCTAAAACCACAAACCCAAACTGATAGTAGGTGCAAAATCATTTTTTTGATTGTTGAATTTCACTGTAATTTTAAGATTGTTATTGACACATCGTTTGTCTTCGTTGTATCTATAAAAGCATATCATATGTGAAGTACGTTACTTTTAACCAATCTCGTCAATTATATCATTTTCATTAGAATAATTATCAAAGTTCACTAAACAAGCAAATTTTCCATTTGTCTTTTGGTGTATGAGATTTTTTCCTTTCAACATTATTGCGATGCCTAATGGCTCAATGGAGAAAAGACTGACGGTAAAATTTTATGACGCCACTTTGGCGCACCCTGTTGGGCGTGTATTGATGCTAGTACTTCAAGTTTTAGCAGCCCTTTCCTTGTGCCTTCTTTTAGCGGCATCATTTCTTTTCCTTACAAATTAATTTTTTCTTGAGTTCTACATCGCTTATCAATGTCGTTTCGACGTTAGATTTACTGTGCCATTGATACATTAAACATTTACCGATGTCTTAGTGATGTAATTATCACTTTTTCTTAAAGTGAGAAAAGTTGACTTCACCACCTACATCTCAATACGTCAATTTGGAATAATAAATTGGTAAAATATTGCTGCATTTGCCTTGGTCTAATACAAACTACAACGTAATTTAGCTGTGCCAAACAAGCAATATGATCAATATATATTATTACAAATAACTATATATCACGATAGGGAAGTAATAATAAACATAAACATCACATGAAGTGATGTAATTTCTAATAAATTTCAAAATCATGATTATTAATTCATGTAAACCATATAACTATTATTATCTATCAATTTTTTTCTATAATTCACAAGGATGATAATTTCATGGCTTTTTTTTTTTTGAAGTCACAAACTATCCAAACTATCCAAGATATATCGTTTATATAAATCTTATGAAAATATATTTAATTAAATTTTGATTAATCACGGTGGATGCATTGCCGAAACCTAGCCTACATATGTTTCTTGAGCTCGAGGCTGCCTATCCTTCTTTGATGAGCTTTACAAGAACATGACCCATCTCCTCACGAAAGAGCTCTTTGCTAACACTCTGTAGCTTCGACAATTTGTGAAGATGCCTCTTCCATGAACTATTTTTTATACTTAGTATCGTATACGTTAATGGTGCCGGAAAATTTAAATTAATGATAAACATTGTGCAAATGACTTTAAAAATATCAATCGAATACCTATTAACCCAACGACTTGCGGAACAACCATTTGGATCGATCTAGTGCATCTGGATGCATACCTTGATGAATGTGATCGACCTAGCTTATCCTCTTAAAAAAACAATAATTCTTCATGCATTATTTTAAAGATTGTATATAATTTTCAAATAGTTAAACAATTACCAAATCATTCCTATATTCCGTTGTCGATCGTGAACCACCAAAGCGCGGCTAGATATTCTTATTACGATTGAGCGAGTTGTAAGTGCATTCACATCTCTCATTCCCAACGGCACAAAAATTGTTTGACACCTATTTAGATAACCAGGTTTTTTTTGGTTCTCTTCATGTTGTAGACAATATGCCTATACTTCGTTGAACACTTGTCCTGTAAATCCTTGACATGACCAAATTAAGTCTCGATCGCCCAAATGAACATGTTCTGTGCATGTAGTTATTTCAATTGTGAATATATTAAATATGTTATCAAATTTAATTGCTAATAGAAAAAACATAATTTTACCTTATACTCCTTGAACCACCTGTTTGTAGAGGAAGCTCAATGAAAGAAGGCTAAAAGCTCGTGATACGGGATTTCAACAAAATGTTAGAAAATGCGATGTCGTGCCACTGCTTTAGAACTTCCACATATTAATACATAAATGATTAATCATTTATTGCATTATAACGATACATGGTAATATTAGAATTCTATAAAATTTATTTATCCCTTGCCTACTCCGGGTAAATAAAGATTATGCCGATTGAGCTGGTCGAGCCAGTTTGCAAGACCTGTGTAGCCTAGGGGTACTCTGATCATCACTCTCCTCGAAGGGGTGAATTGTCAGCAGGCGAAGTGTGGGGATGACATCGTCATATCCTGACCAGGTCCACGTCCACATCCACGACCATTGCTAGCACAACCACTATTATAACCACAAGAACTCGAATATATTACAATAATATAATTTATATATGAGACAAGATAAACATTGTTGAATGAAAAATGTGAATTTCATTATGGAAAGATTTGAGAACATGTATAAAAATGCACTTAATATATACTGAACAGTAGGAAATTTGCAGTTAAGTAAATAGTGAATAATAACTGTACATCGATGAAAGCAATTGAGCAACTAAATATACATAAAAGAAACAAAACTAAATATACATGCCACTGATTCTCGTTATCATCGTCACCCTTCATATTTACATTATGATTTATGAACTCATACTCATCTTCATCTGTTTTTACTTGCTCGTTATCATCTTCGTTTATTTCAACCACATCTTGATTTATTTATAAGAAGTCCTAGGTCTTCAGTTTAGTATACGATTTGTAGTAGTTTATTGGGTTCCAAAACATTTTGATAAGCTCGCTAATCGATTGTGATCGTGTTTGAGTAAAACAATCATCTTGGTTTTGTTTTAACAATAACTCACCATTCTAACTTATCGATGCTAATAGCAGGATAAGTTGTATGAAACATGTATTGCTTGTGTCTCCAGCACAAATGGGTCATACCCAAGATATCTTCTTTTGTGATTTACTTCGATAAGAGGTAATCCAATGTATACTCTTACTCCAATATCCTGCTTACAACCAAACCAACGGCATTTTAATAGAAATGTTTTTAATATTAACGTTATCGAGTAAGTTAACTCAAATATTTCCTCCAACCCTCTATAATAGTCATTTATATCATCATCGTTGTCATGACCTTTAATACAAACCTCGCTATTAATTGATGTTTTTCTTTCTATTCTTTTTTGTGAAATACTAATCCATTCACAAACATGATTGAACATGTTTTGTATTTGGAATACAGACCAAATGCGAGTTTTCTTATAGCAAACATCCATGATGTTGTTCGTATCAACCTATCGTAAATTAAGTAGACATGTTAATATTTAAAGAAATGTTGTGTAGGTATGAAAGTATTTATCATAACACAGTTACATATTTCTTAAAACAATTTCCAAATTTTTTTACGGAGTCCACCATTAGGATTTTCTCCTTCAAATTTGTCTTTAGGTAATTAATATTGTTGAGAGGATAAAATTCAAATTTATAACAACATTGACGTAGTTAAACCGAAAAATAATTAGTTGTTCATTGTACCTGACAAGATCGATTAATTCATCATAATTGACAAACAGAGTTGCTTTAGATGGTATGAAACTTTTGTTGTGGCAAACCCTTTAAAATCCTTCCATTAACTAATTGAACGTCATTGTTTATTCAATATGAATATACTGGTGTCAGTTGAATCATCCACAACATTATTGCCTTTGCGATGACCACTACTGAAATTCAAGTTAATGTAATAATCAACATAATGACTGAAAATTGTGGTTGCTTCTTCGGTAGTGTATGCTTGATAAAGTAGAACCTTCAACACATACTATTTCACATTTTCTTTAAGTGGCTAAGATACCTTAATATGAAAATTCATGATATTAAATATAAAAAGGTCAATATTTAAAAGACCGAATTAGTTAAAAGGACAAACTTGAGGAAAATTTTTGAACGAATGACACTGCCACAAAAGTTTTGCCTTGAAGAAAAACATTAACAAAATGCTATATTAATATAACATTAACTATGTAAATGTTAAATTAATTAGTATTGTATATTTATAGCAAAAATACTATTTTCATAGCAAATGCAATGTACAAATAACATTTGTTTACAACAAATGCTATATACATGTAAAATTACATTATTTTTCAACCTAATTTTTTGACTCAGATCTAAGAAAACCCTAAACTATTTCCTCCAACCTATTTTCCAGTACTTGAAAATTGCATAAATGGATAAAACGTATAATATTATTATATGCACTGCTCAAAAGGATACATCCATTCTTATTGAACTGGTTCTTGTAACAACGCTTCATTTAGTTTTGTACAAGTAGATATTACATGGAATTAAAAAGTCCAAAAGGAAATATTTTCTCCAATTTACATAACACCTTTGTATTTTTCAAGTTTTTTAATTGGTTTTTATGAAGAGTGGTCATACATATATCGTCGAAGAATAAAATTGAGCTCTTTCGTGACCAATCTTTTATTGATAAAAGCTCTATAATACCATCTATAATAATCTCAACAAAAACATGACAATCATAACTTTTCATACCTGACAGTATACGATCCATTTATCAACTCATCACTTCATACTCGAAGCAATCCCATCTGGTAACCCTAAGTAATTGACCCATATAAGCTTTGCCCTGTATTAAACTTCCTATGAATATTAAACATCAATGGGTATATTGTATATATCTTTGCATCGTACTTTTCGGCACATAAAATCGAAGGATAATCCCATATGCCGAAGTATAAACAATATCCAAGAGAAATGGTCACTCAGCTAGCCGAAAACCAAAAGATCAGGCCCTCAGACAGGCACTAACCAAAAGTTAATGCCAATACAATACTTCAAAGCCAAAATCTCTCTAAAAGGCAACCACAATTAATTGCTAAAATTGCCCCCATATGAACAAACAGCTCAGATGACCTAATACACATGCAACACACATGGATTGCCACGTCTAGTGTTATATATAAGAGGCTAGATCATCAGTCCACGCCAATTGGCAAACAACCCAGATATCAACACATTTTGAATCTCAGCTCTATAAGCGGACCAAATCAGCAATCCAGGAGAAAGCTCTCCACCAATAGAAACACAACAAGATGCCTACAAATAGTCATCAATCCTCATGCATCAAGGATATTTTGGCACCCGCGTAATTCAAACACAAAGAAAATAGCACTTTCCTATATTAGAGCTCATATTAAAAACTCTTTAATGACGGACTTAACCAACTCATCATTGTAACAACCTCTCAGCTATATAGTAGAACTCTAAAGAAGGAAAGAATAGTGGAAGTAGAAATTTTATCCTAATCGACTATAACTCTAAGTATCTTTACTTCCCACACCTTTATTTTCGACTTTATTTACCACACTCAGTTTTGACTCAGATTAATACCTATTTTCTTTGGTGTTAACCTCTAAAAATTTAACCTAACTTCCACTGTAATGACCCGGAAATTTTCAACTATTTGATTTGTTTAATTTATAAATTTTGGTAGTTTAATATGGAAAGAAATAAAAACTTTGTAATGTAATAATGAAATGAATGCTAAAATGAAATACAACCATATAAATTAAAACAAAGTATTAACAATTGAAATGAAATTACAATTAATTGACGTAATGTAAATTATTATACTAGGCTATAAATTGATGCAAGAAAACGAATGCAAACATTAAATGTATAAGTGAAATAGTATGAAATAAATGACCATTGAATAAAGATTGGGTGTATAGGAATTGTAACATTCGAGTGTAAATAAATGAATTAGTATATAATTTATGATAATTAAATGAACTTTAAGGTTATATTAATGAGAATTAATGCAATAACTGAAGGTGTGAATGTAATAAAATAAATAAAAACGTAAATTTATCCATAAAGTAATAATTGGAAAAAGAATAGAACTAAGGTAAATTAATTAATTGATTTTAAAACCTTAATTAATGCGTGTGATTGACAAGATTAAACATTTTTGGAAATATAGTCATTAATACAAATATAAGATGTAAATAGTGTATATTAATGTAATGGAATATAAAACTAATGTAACTAGGTTTATAGAGTAATAATGGACTTAATATAAAGATTGTAATTGAATCAAATCAAATTTATTGGAATTAATTATAATTAATAAATTTATTAAAATTGAAATTAAATATGAAAATGGGTAAATTAATTAACTTTGAATTTGATATCTAAATTTTTCAAAGTATTATAATTGTTTAAGAAATCAAAAATGATAAGCTTTGTTAATTTTGGAATTGGAATTTGAAATTTTTGATTTAATTGATTTAATATTTATTTATTTAATTAACTGAAATATAGCAATTTTGGCCACTGACTCGAATTTCGACAAATCTAGTTTCATCGGATCTGTAACGATGAATTATTCTAGGATTTCAAGTTTCAGAATGATCGGACTTGTTGTTTGATCGTACGAGTTCGAAACGCCTAAAAATCAATTTAATTGAAATCAATTGAAATCGATTTGAAATAAACCGATTTTAACATAACTTCTTCATACGATGGAATTTGAACTTGGAACCTATTCCATTGAGTTTAAAATATCTAAAAACAACCATTTTGATATATGGGTTGACCCATTTTCGTTCCGGATGCGAAATAGGCTTTTCGGGTTGTTTATCGTTCAATCAATCTTGTCAATCTATTCTATTTTCAGCTGTGCCTATATATATATCGTTATAAACCCTAGCAGCCTTTCTATTTCTCATTTCTGTACATACAGAAATTTATGTTGCTCCTCTTTCTCAAAGGCAGACAAACCTTAAATTCATAATCCAATTGCAATTCAAAATCAAATCAAAAATTTAATCTCCTCAAACAATATCGAATTATATATGGATTTGAAGCTCTCGACGAGCGCAAGTCAATTATCTGATTCGTTTCTCAATCTGGGTTGTTGTGTTGCAGGAATTAGCTAGTTTATTTTCGACCGTTCATCGCTCGACGATGAACTTCGTTTGATCGGGAAATCAGCGACAAGGTTGTGTGGAGAGTGGAACGCGTATTGCATCTATGTGGTTTGTCTGGTGATTCGACGGTCAGATCGTCGCCAAAAATTGATTAGGGCATGGGAATTTCGACGGCGGCTGAGTTTTCTGGGCGTTCGATCGCCGTGGGCTGTGCATGGGGACGATGGGGCGCGACCTAGGGCATTAGGCGACCGCGTTGATATGGACGACTGCATGCATGGAGGTTGCAATTTCCTCGACACACGGTGGCGGTTGGATGATAGCGTACGTAAACGTTGGACGTAGGGTTTCAGGAGAGAGAGCAGGTCATGCTGATGTGTGTGGTATGTGATTTTTTTTAATTTTATAATTTAATCTTAATGTCATATGTTCTAACCGCAATAATTTTTACATACGAACTCTGGTTCGGATGCGGTTTATTTCTATGGGATCGTATTGGAATTCCGTACATTTTGACTCTGGTTCGGACAGATTCCTGTTTGAATTTTGGATTTAAATTGGATTTAAATTCAATTTAAATTCAAAAGGTGGGTGTTTTAACTCACTCACAACTTCTAAAATTTCTTATGTTTGTTAGATTTAATTCATGATGTGATTAGGAACTTTTTATGACTGTTTGGTATATTTTTAATCATCATCTCAGTTAAATTGAATTTATTTGAATTAAATTGTTATTTAATTTATTATTGCATATAAACTGCCAGTTAAATGCCTTTTATTTATTATCAGTTTCTATATTGGTATTTATGGATTCTTTTAGATGATGATTGTGATGGATGTTGATTGTTGATATTGATTGAATGAATGTTTAGTTTATATCGTTATAAACTGCAAGTTCGTTATGGATTATCATTAATTCGGGATTGCGGTTTGAAATGATATACAACCGTAAAATAGTAAATTGTGGATTAAAATGATAAATATCCGTATCACTTGACCATATGATAAAAAATCATATACAGACAATGTGGTCTATATATAAAAATAATTTGAAATGATTTTTATGGTTTTGTAAAGAAATATATGGTTTTATATAAACATTGATTTTAGATATTATATACATGTTATTTTGTTCTTGATTTTAACCTATGTATTAATTTGTTTTAATATAGAATAAGCTTAATAATAAGTTTGATTTTATTAAAGATAATATGGTTAAGTATTTAAATTATATTTTAATATAGAGTTTATAACGATTTAAATAAATTAAGGTTGGAAGATAAATTTGAAATTTATTTGAAATTGAATTTATTTAAGAATTAAACTCAAATAAGTTGATGTGAAATTTATTAAATTTTAAATTTTAAAAGGTATGATTTTTATAATTTGATTTTGGTTTAAGGCGAATTAAATGAATATTTCAAGTATAAATAAATTGAAGGAAATATTTAGTTATTTGTAATTTGGGTTTTATTTAAATGATAATGAATTTATTAAGTATAATATTTCAAAACTAAATAATAGAAAATTGAATTTGATATATATATATATATATATATATATATATATATATATATATATATATATATGAAATTACCAAACTTAGTTTTGAAATTGTTGAATACTTAAAGTTTGAAATATATTGAATTTGAAATGGTTTATTCTGTTGATCAAACCTCTTTTGAAATCGGTATAATTTGGAATAGTTTATTTGGAAACTGAATGGAATCAAAATTTATGATTTGGGATTTGGTTAAATATAAAATGTAGAAATTCGTGTTGTTTTGGAATTGATTTGTGAAATTGAAGAAGCTATTTTAATATATAAAGTATTTAATATCTAAACCATTTAAGTATTGGAAGTTATTTTTCAAAATTATGAGTTTCTAAGTATTATGATTTGAAAGTGTTATATTTTAAGTGTTTTGATTTTAAAGTATTATAACGTTGAAGTGCTATGATTTTGGAAAAGGATATATTTGAAATAAATAAATGATATTATGTTGATTTGGATTTTTATAAAAATTATATCACATTGATTTAGTTTTTGAAGTGGAAATGGTATCATATTGATTTGTTTTTTTGAAATGAAAATGATATCATATTTATATGGTTTTGAAATGGATATTATATTCTAGTTTTGAAGTATAAATTATTTTGAAATGACCGCGGTGTTATAATTACATTTGGTTGTTAAAGAGACCGGGATCGGAAGTTGTCATACTCTCTGCCAACTCCGAAAACCGCTATAACAACCGTGTACGCGGCGGAGATTCCAGAATGAAATAGGATGGCGGCGGCGTTCCTTTGAGGTATATACGTGAACCCGACTTCCATGAATTGGCATAAGGTGGCTAAAACATGAGAAATTGATGGGCTAAGGAGGTAGCACCTCTTATCGGACACACTCCTTCGATACCATTCTATTACTTTGTGATTGGTTGGGGCCCTTTTGATTTTGAGGGCGTGGCTCGAGGTGGGCGGTAGTAGCTGCTACGCGTTACCACCGGTCCGGAAGTGTAATTGGTATATCTACCCTGGCATTGTCTAGTTGTGTCGTGTCAACTACCCTAGCGCGTCTTGTACGATTTTGAATTTCTTCCATAACCCGTGAAGTATTTAGGGTAGTCTCCTGATCTTGAGATGCGCTGATACTGGATGGACTACTGGGACTATTACGTGGTAAGGGCTATATGGGTAAACCCTTAATGGTATTTAAATGTAAGTTTACTTTACTAATGGACATTATTATAATAGTTATTTTACTACATAGTAGATAGTTTAACGGATACTTAAGAGCTGTGAATGCCGAACATCTCTTAAGTTACTGCACTCACATTAGACATTGGATAGAAGATGTCAAACCCCGTAAATATCTCTGACGCCGTTCCACTCATATTTTACCGTTGACTTAACTTACATAAGATCTTTTAGTTCTGACTAGATTGTTTTGTCTTTTCAATTCGCTCGGGTCAGCCTGAGCATTACAGGATTTTGAAGACCTTATTTCTGGAGGACGAAGACGAAGATTGTATTACTATTATTTATTATATTATTCCACTACATTCATACTGTTCCGCTGCATTATTTTTATTATTCTCTGGCATGTGTAACTCTGATATGTGTTGTATAAGTATAATCAAATTTTTTGTAAAACAGCTTCATGAACTGTTATTTGATTATTATATTTTGTCATTCCGCTGTGAGATTCTGTTTTATTTTATTTCTTTCTCTGCTTTTCTTATTCATCCCAATAACAATCCACTCTTTTGTATGGTTAGAGTTTGACATGTGTGGTTTATCGTCGATTTAAAACGTACAAAAGGGAGGGATGTTATATTTGGTATTAAAGCTTTGGTTTAGCGATAAACCTTAGCTTTGTGGGGTCCGACTCTTTATTTATAGGGTAGTAATACCCTATGATGGGCCGCTGAGTGTATATATACGAGAGAGTGTATTTATTAGTATTATAAACGGTTTTGATATTGTGTTAATTTGTTCCATTTTGTGCTTATAAATTCTGGTCGGTGCATAGGATGCTATGACATCAATAGGGATTTGTAAACACTTAATAAGACGGACCGACACAATGTTTGTTTTGAAATATAGGTAAACGAAATAATTTTGCCTATTATATTTTCTGTATATATAAAGTAATAAATTTTATAAAAGTTATATTTGGTTGTAATATATTGGTTGTTAGGTAGTGAAATTTATAAATATTGATTGGAAACAAGATTTGAAGAAAATAAAATCAATGAAAATTGGAAAATTTAGAACTTAAGTCCGGGATTTTGAAAACTGCTTTCAAAGGATTTGGAATATAATAATATTTTTTATAAGTATTTCCGATCTAAATATTTCAATATAATTTGAAAGTATTGTTTTAAAGAAACTTTGAAAAGAAATAAGTTCTGTACTCCCCTCTATGTCGCCGGAAAATAATTTCGGTGATGACTGCACGCATCATCGACCTTTATTTTCGAGTTTCAAAGTGGGAAGGCCACTGTAGTAGTTTACTACAGATTTATTTTGATAAACAAATATAAATTTCAATTTTTTTAAATATAATCGGATATATAATTGTAAATGTATACATCTATTTATTATTTTAAAATGATTTGAAATTAAACCCTGTATTTAGTTTTTAAGTTTCTGTTAATTAATAGTTTTAATAAGTGTAGTGAAATGGAATTTAACTAATAATTGAAACCTCTAAGTGAAATTACAAGCATTGAACATTAAGTTAATTTAAAGAAATGAGATAAACTTGTATAAATTTCAATTGCATTCTTAAAAAGCATATATATAACTTACCAAAGATTTAAAAGTTGAAGTCTCTAATAAGAAAATGTAATGGAAATTATACAAGTAAAACTTAAAGTAATGAAAGTATTCAATGAAGTTCTTTAATAAATAAGAATTGAGGATATATTGTTATAAACTTAAGTTATAATTGAAATGTTACTATAAAATATAATAGAAGGTAAGTATTATAAATAAATGGCTATAAACTTAAGTAAATGAATTGAAATGCTAAGAAATTTAATGGAACATGAATACTATGGATAAATGAATGAAAATAAATGAAATTGAGAAATGAATGAATGTAATGCAATAAAAAGAAAATTTATATGATATGAATAAATAAAACGGATTATGTAAGTATGTGTAAATAAGTGAAATAAACACCGAATCAATGGATAGAAATAAAAGTTTGCAAGAAATAAATGTAAATTAAAAAGATAAATCGTTATATGAATGAAAAGGAAATCAAACAACAAATGTTATGAAATGAAATTAAAAAGAATGAACTTGATCTATTATTTGAAACTGTTTTTTGTTTGGTTTATGGTTGTTTGGGCAAGGATACTTTAAAATTGTTTGGATGTATGAATAATCTATTTAGTTTCATCTAAGAATGTTGAGTAAATGGTGCACTTAGTAGTTTATTTTCCATTATGTATAATTTAAAGTTTTAAACCCGAACAACTATTTGTTTGTTTGCTATGAATATATGGATGGTTGATTTTATTGGCTTCATATGATGGTTGTATGTTGTGATTGCAAGCGATTATTATTGATTTGTTTGTTAGTGGTTGAACAACTTTAAATACTTCATTTTATATAATTGTTAACCTTTTTGGGATTATATAAGTGAAATACAGGTTATGGAAACAATTGCTACTGCTTTTGGTTTCATAAAATAAGCGTTAATTGCCCGACAAATAGGTGTGTTCTCGGATTATGGTTTTATAGCGTTATTATATTGTTTTTCCTGTTGTTGGGATATATTATTTTGATATATTGTGATATATATTGTTATATTTGATATTATATTTTCTCCCAAGCCTCTCCGCACAAAGGAGACTGCCGAATTTTTCCGTAAATTTTGGACTTAGAAAATTTTGAAAAATGTTTTCCAAACTTTGTTAATTTGAGTATAAAAAGATTTAATGGTTATCAATTGGTATATTTTATTCAAATTAATTCATTTTGCAAATTTATTTGTTTATAAAGTTAGTATTTTTGAATAAGATGTATTGTTTACTTAATTCTTTATTCGCCCTTCTTTTTCCTTTTCGGGGATGAAAAGTTCTGAGTGGGGGAGAGTGTAACAAACCGGAAATTTTCGACTATTTGATTTGTTTAATTTATAAGTTTTGGTAGTTTAATATGGAAAGAAATAAAAACTTTGTAATTTAATAATGAAATTAATGCTAAAATGAAATGCAACCATGGAAATTAAAACTAACTATTAACAATTGAAATGAAATTACAATTAATTAAAGTAATGTTGTGACAACCCAGAATTTTCGAGCAATATCAATTTAATAATCTGTATTAAATATTAAATTGATTCGATATATCTTTGTTAATAAGGTCTGAATTGATACTTTTCTTTTAATAAATATTTAATTGGTAAATTTTATCTGTTAAAAATTAATTGAATTGTTTTCTATTTATAAATGTATATATTTGTATACATTGTAAATAGTTGAGGTTTATTTTAAAGTTTAACTAATAAATTTTGCTTTAGTGAATTAGGAATTATGTTTTATTTAATATAAACTTTTCAAAGCTAATTAATAAATAAATATAGAGTTTTAAATACATAGGATAAATGTTTAAATAGTTTAAAACTTATTTTAGCTTAAGTTTAGATTTAAATTTATTAACAAAAAGATTTGTTTTCTTTCTTTTTAGTATAGCTTGATAAAAATATGGATTTAAAATTATATATGAGTTTTAATGCAATTTTGTAAAATGGTATATATTAATAAAATAAGCAATTTATAACGAAAAGATAATTTCTTTTATAAATTATTTCAAATTGATAAATAGGTTGCTTTTAAATAATGTTAATAAATAAAAATACAAGATTGTAAGATAAACTGGGAAAAATATAAAGTAAGTACATTGGCTAAATTTAATAACATAACAACTATAAAATTTCATTTAGATTACAAACAACAAATCAAAAGAAATAACACATGAATAGGTAAGTAGAAACAAACAAAATAACTAGGCAACAAATAAAATCTAGAAGCAAATCTAATGTGTGCAGGCTGAAAAACAAAAAAATAATTATGTGAAGGCTTGCTAAGGAAGACTGTGTTATGTATTCTTAAACAAACAAACAAAAGTAATTAATGTAAATCTTTCTAGCACACAGTAGACTTCATATCAGCCTCCAACCTAAACAAATATCTCTGTTTTAAAATCTGTACGAACAAGATTTTTATGCTGTATTGTACAAATATTGTCACAATTGTATGAAACATAATAATATACCCTGTATGTATAAACCTGTCTGCATATGCCCTATAAAACTTGTTTATAAATTAGCTTCACCTTATTCAGTTCGAGCTGAGCAAAAATATAAAATAAACTTCATTAAAAAACCTATTTCAAACTAAAACAAAGTTCTACTTGAACATAAATCAAGATGCAATCCAACAGAGGATCAAGATGAAGAGTTTAGCCTGAGAATTTTCAATCCTGTGTCTATTTGAAAGCTATGTTCTTTTTATCTGGTGAGTAACTTCATATTTAATAACTTAAGTTTCAATCTAGTTGTATGATTAAAATATGAGACTTTTCTTTGGGTGAAATAGATACATATATTGGTGAATAAGCCCGTGCATATATACAGGATCCTCAGGGTATAAATTGAATCTGGAAGTGTTTGTATATGCTTGCTCTCTGATACTCTGGAAACAAAACCTTGCTTTCAAAAATCATTTACCCCTTTTCTGATTGATGAATGAACTTAAGATTCGAACAAAAGATGTTTGTCTCATTACAAACTAAGTTTAAAAATTTAGTTAAGATAAAAACAACCTAAAAATTTCCTCTGGAACCCAAATCTCTGAACAAACTCAAGATTGACCAAATTTCGAATTTCACCGATCATTGATTTAGGTATCTTTCTAGAATCTATACCGAAAATGATGATTTTTAAGGTAGGTTTGAGGATTTTTAATGGTGTAATATGAGAGCAACTTGTGTTTTACTGTTTGGGGCATTTCGAGTCGCCGTGGGCGATCAAGTTGATCTGGAGCGTCGAGCTTTTGTCTGGTGGTGGAGGAGGCTACCATGGATCAAGGAAAAATGGTAGGTGGCGGCGCAGTGGGTCGTGGAAGCGGCGGCGTGGGTTTAAAATTTTTAAACCTAATTTTACTGTGCTTTGAGTTTTGATCGTCGCGGCCTGTTCAAGCGTTCGAGTGACACGCCGTTTTGAGGGAAGGTAGAAGGGAGATGGACGATGCTGCGGCCGGAGTTTGGTGGCCTTTGGTGGTCGGAGCATCGCACGCGTGGCGTTGTCAGGTTTGGGGGGGAAGTGAAGTTGTGTTTCCAGGTTTTGTTTTTCTAATATTTGATTTCGTGCGCATGGGGGAACTCGAAGCAAGTTGTCGTTTCTCTCGGGAAATTTCGTATGTTTACTCGAAGTAAACAAGGGGGTGCTCGGGTTGTTGTTATTCAGGTTTTAAAACCTGTAACAGTTTTTAACAGTTTTGAATTTTTGTTTTAAATTTAAATCAAAGTTAAACCTAGTTTTAAAACAAGTTTAAATGGTGAATTTAAGTTAGTTTTGAAATAGAGTTGGAAATAATAAAGTTCTATAATTTAAATTATTTTATTAACTTAAAAGTGCTTAATGTTTAAGTGTATTCAAAAAGAGTTGAATTCATAGATGAGATATAAATTGTTAAGGGAAGATTTTAAACAAAGTTAATTCCTAAAAATTGAAATTAGGACTTAGATTTGAAATTCTAGATTTGGAGATGAAATAAAGTTTTATAATTTAAATTAATTCAAATAAGTTTTAAGTGCTATTAAATATGTGAGTTTAAAAGGGTTTTGGAAAAATATTAGTTTTAAACTTTATTAAGAATAAATTGGGTTTTATTTAGAAAGTAATTTGAAATAAATGTTTTAAACATATTGAAAGTGAAAATTTAATCAATAATAAGAATAGTTACCTTAAGAAATGAAGATTTAGAATTTATATGCATTAACCTTCAAGTTAATTAAGTATGAATAAATAATGATTTATATTAATTAAATTAGTAATCATAAGTTTAAATGTAGTAATTAAAGTTAAATAATGAATTAAGTAACTTATATGTAATTAAGAACCATAGATTAGATTTTTATTTAAATTAATAAATTTTAATGGTTAATCAAACTTATAATTAATAATGATTAATATAAGTTAATTATTTTAGAAGAAAATAATTAAAATAGTGTTAATGAAGATCATCAACTAGATTATTTTATAATTAACTAATGTGATTGATTTTTAATAAATTAATTGGATTAATTAATTCAATAATAATCATTGTAATAGTTTAAATGTAACTATTTATTTGGAAAGTAATTAAGAAATTAATTACTTATTAATTGAGTAAATTGATTTAATTTGAGTTAATTAATTTAGTTTAATTAAATGATATTTTGGAAGTAAATTACTTAGGGAAGTAATTGAAGGATAATTACTGGATGTAATTAATTGGGTGATGTTGTTAATGGAAGTAATCAGAGTATAATTACTTGAAATTAATCAAGGAATTAATTAAGCTTGTTATTGAGAAGTAATTAATTTAGGACAGTTAATTTCTGTATGTATTAATCAAGAGGGTTAATATATGTGATTTGAAGATTTGTATTCTTAATATAATTAACAAATGAAAATGTAATTAGAAATAATTAATTAATATAATTAATGATGGAATTAGAAATTGATTAATTTGGGAATAATAAATCAACAAGATAATT
Source organism: Allium cepa (assembly GCA_030765085.1). Classification (NCBI taxonomy): domain Eukaryota; kingdom Viridiplantae; phylum Streptophyta; class Magnoliopsida; order Asparagales; family Amaryllidaceae; genus Allium; species Allium cepa. Next base: position 521,982,839 of record CM060938.1, read on the forward strand.
AAATGGTAATAAATCGATATAAATGTAATTAATTAATGGATATATTCAAGATTAATTTCTGAAAATAAATTAAGGAAACTACTGGAATGCAGCAAAGGATATTTAAATCAAAGATGATTAATTGGAATATATAAGTAACTGATGATGAGATTTAAATTAAGTTAATTAATTTTAATTAATTTAAGAGATCAATTGATGATTTGGTATGTGTAATTACTTAGTGTAATTAATGGAGTATAATTACTTAGAAAAGTAATTAGATGATAATTACTTGATGAAATTAATGCAAGATGATTTGTAAGTGAAGTAATTTGGGTAATTACTTTTGTAATTAATCAAAGGATTAATTTATGGAAATAATTAATCATGGGATGATTAATAAGTAATTAAGGGTAGTTAATTACTGGTTTGTTATTAATCAAGGGTGATTAATAATTGTGTTTAATTAAAGATTAACCACATAATATAATTAAATTAAATAAAGTAATTTAATATAAATTGGAGATCATTAATTAATATAATTAATGTTGTAATTAAGAATTGTTTAATTAAGGAATAATTAATAAGGAAGTAATTAAATGATAACTGCTATGAATGATTTAGAATAATTCATTTAAGAAATTAATTAAAGACTAAATTACTTATTGAAATTAGAGAATGATTAATTAATTTGATTTATAATTAATTAATGGTTGTGAGAGCAGGATTTATGGAATGAGTAATTAATTTAATTTATATTAAATTAATTAAAGATAGAAGTAGTTAATTTAATTCATTTTAAATTAATTAAAGATTGTGATTCATAAATCATTGCTTATGGATGATATTGATATTTCATTGATTGATTGTGATCTCAGATATGAGATGGATAATATCTATGTGTTATGGATGTATGGTTTAAGTATGATAACATTTAATTATCTGTTTGGATGATGATATTAATTATCTGTTTATGATGATAATGTGATTATCTATTATGAGATGTGAATTATCTATCTGTGTATATTAATGATATTGAATTGACTGTTAAGACTAAATAGACAACTTGACTTTAAAAGATACGTTTTGGATTTCAATGAGACCGGGATCGGTTTTCCATATTTGGAACATCCGAAAACCACATCGATTCCAAATTAACGATAGGTCGTGAATCTGAAGTGAAGATGAAGATTTAGAATGCAAGGATTATCGTCGTTAACTCTGAGGGTGATTCCAAAACGAGTGTAACGAGATGATGCCTTCGGTTTCGTTCGAACCCGGAACGAACTTGTATGGATTGAATGCTTTCAACACATCGTCAGGTGGGCGATGAGCATTCTAAGAGATATATTCTATAAAGGTAATCGTAACCTCAAGCCTCATCAACCGGGAATGGCTAAAATAGGGGAGGTGCAGCAAGGTTAGGTGGGTCATGCCCAAGCAGGACAAGGATATTCCCCTGTCTAGATGTCCCTTTTTATTCGGCTGTGTGGGCAGTTGGTCTGCAGCCAACTGCGGGGTTATCTTGTTCGGGACTGTTCAGTAAGGAATGGTTCCAGCCTTGTGTTGCAGGGGCTCGGGAGTGATCCTCGGTACGTTGATCTAGGCCACGTACTGTGACGGGCGGTACCCCAGTAGCCCTGCCATTGTATGGAATCCAAAATCCAATAAGTGCCAACGTTTTGATTGTATTACCCACTTTTGTGGCTAGTAGCTGGAATTTAATCATGTAACAATTTCGGCTATTTTCTATTTACTTGAAAACCCTATACCTATTATAATATCATTGGATTTCCTATCAAATGTTTTGGTTAGCGTAAGGTAAAAACTTTTCCATGTTTATGTGTGGAAAGTCTTACGTGATACCTTTTGCTTTCAAAGGATTTTCAAAATTAAGCAACTTTAACCTGTTACTCACACCAGACCCATGTCTGACCCGGAGTTTATTTTTGTTTTTCATAAACTCTCGGGTACCCAAATTTCTACGGGTAGCCAAGGGATTCAGGTTAGCTTTGACGAATTCCGGAGGAGCAATGGAGCAGGTGGCTTCAGCGTTCGTAGATATAGTGTTCCACAGTGTTGGTACCTCTGTGATGTATTATGTATTGAGTTGTATAACTAGACAGGTGTTTATAACTGTCTAGTATGTGATGTATTATCTGTATAACTCTGGTTGAGGTTATATATTGTGTAAATACTTATGTGATTAATATAATTTATTCGTTCCGCTGTGAGATTCTGTTGTTGTTGTTCTTTCTTCTCTATCTTTTCTATTTTCTCACCCTTTTCTTTCTTTAAAACGATACGTCTTCCTGGCATAGGAAGTTGGGTCGTTACAAATGTAAATTATTATACTGGGTTATAAATTGGTGAAAGAAAATGAATGCAAACATTAAATGTATAAGTGAAATAGTCTGAAATAAATGACCATTGAATAAAGATTGGGTATATAGGAATTGTAACATTCGAGTGTAAATAAATGAATTAGTATATAATTTACGGTAATTAAATGAACTTTAAGGTTATATTAATGAGAATTAATGCAATAACTGAAGGTGTGAATGTAATAAAATAAATAGAAACGTAAATTTATCCCTAAAGTAATAATTGGGAAAAGAATAGAATAAAGGTAAATTAATTAATTGATTTTAAAACCTTAATTAATGTGTGTGATTGACAAGAATACACATTTTTGGAAATATAGTCATTAATACAAATATAAGATGTAAATAGTGTATGTTAATGTAATGGAATATAAAACTAATGTAACTAGATTTATAGAGTAATAATGGACTTAATATAAAGAGTGGAATTGAATCAAATCAAATTTATTGGAATTAATTATAATTAATAAATTTATTAAAATTGAAATTAAATATGGAAATGGGTAAATTAATTAACTTTGAATTTGATATCTAAATTTTTCAAAGTATTGTAATCTTTTAATAAATCAAAAATGATAAGATTGTTAATTTCGGAATCGGAATTCGAAAATTTTGATTTAATTGATTTAATATTTATTTATTTAATAAACTGAAATATAGCCATTTTGGCCGCTGACTAGGATTTTGACGAAACCAGTTTCATCGGATCCGTAACGGTGAATTATTCTAGGATTTCAAGTTTCGGAATGATCGGACTCGTTGTTTGATCGTACGAGTTCGAAACGCTTAAAAATCATTTTAATTGAAATCAATTGAAATCAATTTGAAATAAACCGATTTTAACGTAACTTCTTCATGCAATGAAATTAGGACTTGGAACCTGTTCCATTGAGTTTAAAATATTTAAAAACATCTATTTTGATATATGTTTTGACCCATTTTCGTTTCGGAGGCGAAATGGGCTTTTCGAGTCGTTTATCGTTCGATCAATCTTGTCCATCTATTCTATTTTCGGCTGGGCCTATATATATATATATATCGTTATAAACCCTAACAGCCTTTATATTTCTCATTTCTGTACGTACAGAAATTTCTGTTGCTCCTCTTTCTCAATGGCAGACACCCTAAATTCCAAATGCAATTGCAATTCAAAATCAAATCAAAAATTTAATCTCCTCAAACAATATTGAATTACATATGGATTTGAAGCTCCCGACGAGCGCAAGTCAATTATTTGATTCGTTTCTCAATATGGTTGTTGTGTTGCCGCAATTAGCTAGTTTATTTTCGGTCGTTCATCGCTCGGCGATGAACTTCGTCTGATCGGGAAATCAACGACAGGGTTGTGTGGAGAGTCGAACGCATATTGCATCTATGTGGTTTGTCTAGTGATTCGACAGTTATATCGTCGCAAAAGATTGATTAAGGCATGGGAATTTCGACGGCGGCTGAGTTTTCTGGGCGTTCGATCGCCGTGGGCTGCGCGTGGGGACGATGGGGCACGACCTAGGGCGTTAGGCGGCAACGTTGATCTGGACGATTGCGTGCGTGGAGGCGACAGTTTCCTTAAGATACGTTGGCGGCTAGATGATAGCGTACGTAAATGTTGGACTAGGGTTTCAGGAGAGAGAGCAGGTCGTGCTGACGTGTGTGGTCTGTGATTTTTATTTTATTTTATAATTTAATCTTAATGTCATATGTTCTAACCGCGACAAATTTTACATATGAACTCGGATTCGGACGCGATTTGTTTCTATGGGATCGTATCAGAATTTCGGACATTTTGACTTTGCTTTGGGCAGATTCTGAGACTGTTTGAATTTTGGATTTAAATTGGATTTAAATTCAATTTAAATTCAAAAGGTGAGTGTTTTAACTCACTCACAATTTCTAAAATTTCTTATGTTTATTATATTTAATTCATGATGTGATTAGGAATTTATTTATGACTTCTTGGTATATTTTTAATCATCATCTCACTTAAATTGAATTTATTTGAATTAAATTTTTATTTAATTTATTATGGCATTTAAACTGCCAGTTAAATACTTGTTATTATTATAAGTTTCTATATTGATATTTATGGAGTATGTTGGATGATGATTGTGATGGATGTTGATTGTTGATATTGGTTGAATGGATGTTTAGTTTATATCGTTATAAACTACAAGTTCGTTATGGATTATCATTAATTCGGGATTGCGGTTTGAAATGATATGAAACCATAAAATATTAAATTGCGGATTGAAATGATAAATATCTGTATCACACGACCATATGATAGAAAATTATGTACAGACACCGTGATCTATATATAAAAATAATTTGAAATGATTTCTATGGTTTTGTAAATAAATATAAGGTTTTATATAAATATTGATTTTAGATATTATATATATGCTATTTTATTCTTGATTTTAGGTTATGTATAAATTTGTTTTAATATAGAATAAGCTTGATAATAAGTTTGATTTTATTTAAGATAGTATGGTTAAGTATTTAAATTATATTTTAATATAGAGTTTATAACGATTTAAATAAATTAAGGTTGGAAGATAAATTTGAAATTTATTTGAAATTGAATTTATTTAAGAATTAAACTCAAATAAGTTGATGTGAAATTTATTAAAATTTAAAATTTAAAAGGCATGATTTTTATAACTTGATTTTGGTTTAAGGTGAATTAAATGAATATTTCAAGTATAAATAAATTGAAGGAGATATTTAGTTATTTGTAATTTGGGTTTCATTTAAATGATAATGGATTTATTAAGTAAAATATTTCAAAACTAAATAATAGATAATTGAATTTGATATATATATATATATATATATATATATATATATGAAATTACCAAACTTAGTTTTGAAATTGTTGAGTAATTAAAGTTTGAAATATATTGAATTTGAAATGGTTTATTCTGTGGATCAAATCTGTTTTGAAATCGATATAATTTGGAATAGTTTATTTGGAAACTGAATGGCATCAAAATTTATGATTTGAGATTTGGTTGAATATTAAATGAAGAAATTCGTGTTGTTTTGGAATTGATCTGTGAAATCGAAGAAGCTATTTTAATATATAAAGTATTTAATATGTTAACCATTTAAGTGGTGGAAGTTATGTTTCAAAGTTATGAGTTTCAAAGCATTATGATTTGAAAGTGTTATATTTTACGTGTTTTGATTTCAAAGTATTATAACTTTGAAAGTGCTATGATTTTGGAAAATGATATATTTGAAATAAAAAATGATATTATATTGATTTGGGTTTTTATGAAAATGATTGCATATTGGTTTGGTTTTTGAAGTGGAAATGATATCATATTGATTTGGTTTTTTTTGAAATGGAAATGATATCGTATTTATATGGTTTTGAAATGGATATTATATTCTGGTTTTAAAGTATAAATTATTTTGAAATGACCGCGGTGTTATAATAACGTTTGGTTGTTAAATAGACCAGGATCAGAAGTTGTCATACTCTCTGCCAACTCTGAAAACCACTTTAACAACCATGTACGCGGTTGAGATTCTAGAATGAAGTAGGATGGTGGCGGCGTTCCTTTGAGGTATATACGTGGACCCAACTCCCATAAGTTGACATAATGTGGCTAAAACAGGAACGATTGATGGGCTAACGAGGTAGCACCTCTTATCGGACACACTCCTTCGATACCATTCTATTACTTTGTGATTGATTGGGGCCCTTTTGATTTTGGAGGTGTGGCTCAAGGTGGGCGGTAGTAGCTGCTACACGATACCACCGGTCCGGAAGCGTAATTGGTATATCTACCCTGGCATTTCCTAGTTGTGCCGTGTCAACTACCCTTGCGTGCCCTGTACGATTTTGGATTTCTCCCGTAGCCCGTGGAGTATTTAGGGTAGTCTTCCAATCTGAAGATGCGCTAATACTGGATGGACTACTGAGATTATTACGTGGTAAGGGCTATATGGGTAACCCCTTAATGCTATTTAAAAGTAAGTTTACTTTACTAATAGACATTATTATAATAGCGTGTATTACTGCATAATAGATAGTTTAACGGATCTTTAAGAGTTGTGAATTCCGAACATCTCTTAAGTTACTGCACTCATGTTAGACACTGGATTTGAGATGTCAAACCCCGTAAACATCTCTGACGCCGTTCCACTCATATTTTACCGTTGACTTAACTTACATAAGATCTTTTAGTTCTGACTCGAGTGTTTTGTCTTTTCAATTTGCTCGGGCTTGCCTGAGCATTACAAGATTTTGAAGACCTTATTTTTGGAGGACGAAGACGAAGATCGTATTAATATTATTTATTATATTATTCCACTACATTCATACTGTTCCGCTGCATTCTTATTTATTTTTCTCTGGCATGTGTAACTCTGGTATGTGTTGTATAAGTATAATCAAATGTTTTGTAAAACAGCTTTATGAACTGTTATTTGATTATTATATTTTGTCACTCCGCTGTGAGATTCTATTTTTTTTATTTCTTTCTCTGCTTTTCGTATTCACCCCAATAACAATCCGCTCTTTTGTATGGTTTGAGTCTGACATGTGTGGTTTATCGTCGATTTAAAACGTACAAAAGAGCGGGATATTACATCCACCCTTTATATAAAGTCTTTGGTAACCAACCTACCAAAGCACTTAGTAAACTGCCTAATCCAAGCTTACTCTTCAATCTTTAGGTGTTGTGTGATGAAAACTCCAACCAACAATAAAGTTATCGGGACTTATAACCAATGTATACATACATATAGCATAGTACACATATGCATATTTCATATACATACCGGATGTAGGTGTATGTCTGTGTGTTATATATATAACATACTATTTGCACAAAAAATGGGCAAACACCTCCAAGTCGTATGAGTTAGTTGATTTTATGTTGTTTTTAGTGATTTGGGTGATTTATGCAAATATATAAAAAGCAGGGACTAAACTGTAAAAGACACACAGGTTTATAGTGGTTCGGCCAGAACGTGCCTACGTCCACTTTATATGTTATTTCCCTTTTCTCTTCAGATTACAAGTACAAAGCTTTGATTACAAGTAACTGAAAGTTGTTTGAAAGTTCTATCCGTGCTTGAGCTCTCAAACTTGTCTCCCATTGTGGTACCCCTGCCCCTCTATTTATAGAGTGAGGCTGGGGGCAGGGGTCCTGGATGTATATAGCTGCTGGTGGGCCTGGGCTGATGCAATCTGGCCTAGTAGTGTCGGTCCGGTACGCCTTGGTTCGGTGGTAGGTGGCAGATGGTTTGGTTCGGCAGGAGGTTGGTTCGGTGGTGAGTGGACCGGCAATGCATGGGGATGGAGTTGGACCGGTGGAGGTTGGTCCGTCCAAGGTGTGGGAAGTGTGTTGGTTCGGCAGGGAGTTGGTTCAGGGTTTGGTTTGGACCGGCAGTGCTTGGGAGTGGAGGATGGATGGTTCGGCAGTGCTTCCTCTCATTTGGCTTGATTATATCTCCTTCATACGAACTCCGATTAACATGAAACTTGAAACATAGCATTTCCTAGTCCTTATCATCATTTCCAATCAATTTCGTCCCGATCGGAGCTTAACCAAATTTTGGCGATATCGATCGTAGCCTTGATTCCAACTGATCTCCATCATTCCTTGCCAATTTGTTGATATTCCAGTTTTGACCAAAAATGGGATAACACTTTGCCCCCCAAAACATGCCTTGTGATAGGAAGGCGTGTTTTGTAATGCCATGAGATGGATGTTCATATCCTGTTGATGTCCTGCAAAGGAATTTACAGTTTTGTGCGACCTCAAATGGCGACCGTTCGGGATCGAGATATTTGAGATGAAGTGCGACCGTTCATGGTCAAGCGCCTAACTTCAAATGACGATCGTTCGGGATCGAGCTATTTGAGGTGAAGTGCGACCGTGCGCGGTCAAGTGGCGGACCTCAAATGACGACCGTTCGTGATCGAGCCATTTGAGGTGAGGTGAGTTGTGCCGTTCGGGGCGAGTTGTGACCGTTCGAGGTCGGGTGCCGTTCGAGGCGAGTTGTGACCGTTCGAGGTCGGGTACCGTTCGAGGCGAGTTGTGACCGTTCGAGGTCGGGTGCCGTTCGAGGTGAGTGAGTGTGCCCGGGGGGGGGGGACTTAATATTATCAGTGCCGGAGTTATTGTTTGGGGGAGTTTCCGAATCAAAGACTTCGGCAGTTCACTGCCATGTAAGAGGTGCTCGTGGACCGTTCGCGATCCAACGGGTATACAAGTATATTTTTTTTCATAGAATTGTAAATATTAAAGCAATAATCATATGAACCTTACAGCAGAAACGTCCAAACAGGCAGAATTTAAATGTTCAAATCAAAATCAAAGCAAAAAGCAAAATGAAGATGTTAAAGCGTAAACTCTTACTATAACGCGGTTGGTAGTCATTTAGAGCATGCCTATGGATCGTGCGCGATCGCTCACATGTGTAAATGATTTAACCGCGTTAGTGAGAGGTTTACAACTTGTTCATCGTTATTTTAATCAAGCAATCAATGGATAATCAAATGGTGCCCCGATTCGGGGTCACCTCTAGCCGATGTAGACGGTGGTCGCTCTGGCTCCACTGCTGGAGTTCGCCTCCTCACATACTGAAGGAGCATACCGTTCCTGATATTCCCTTCCACCTCGTCCTTCAAATGCCTACAATCATTAGTGTTATGACCGTTCAATTCATGAAATACACAAAACTTGTCTGATTTTCTTTCGTCAGAAGTTGGATCCCTTTGCATCGGTCTACGATACGGAACCTGCTCTTTAGTATCCTGATAAATTCGTTCCAGACTCTCAATCAGCTCAGAGTAAGTGGTGAATCGCGGCTCCCTCCGTTGCCGCTTTGACCTGTCCCCGTCATTCTCAGTCTTTCTTTTAACTCTACTAGTTTCCGCGCCTTTCTCAGTGGGATTTCCTCCTTTGATCGCATAAATATCAATTCCTTCTCCTTCTTCTCTTTCGGCGTTCTCATCCTCCAATCGTAGAAACTTTTCCGCCTCATGATAGAATTCTCCTAGATCCACGGGTGGATCCTTAGTTAATGAATTTTTGAACTCTGTTCCGTCAGCTATCCCGGACACAGCCGCTATCATAACCATGGATGGATCTGGTCGATCCACCGAAGCTGCCGCCGCATTGAATCGCGTTAGGTAACTCCTCAAAGTCTCTCCGGTTTTCTGCTTTAGGGTTGCCAAAGTCATCACATTCTTGGGTCTTGTAATGTGGACCCTGAATTGCCTCATAAATCTCTCAATTAAATCATTCCACGTTCCGATGGATCCATTCTCCAATTGTCTAAACCACAATGCTGCGATATCCGCCAAGTACAATGGAAAGCACCGGGCCATAACCTCCTCTGATGCCCCCAGCACTTCCATATGCCTCATATACTTCGTTAGATGAACCGTGGGGTCCGTTCTCCCGTCATACATGTCCAGCGATGGTAACTTGAAATCTGGTGGGTTCCTAGCTCGTCTGATTGCTGGAGTAAAAGGACTCCTATTAACATCCTCTAAATCTTTGTTTACCAAACCGCCTCTCATAGCTTTTCTAACCATCTCCGCGAACCTGTCATTGTCTCCGAGATGCAATCTTTGTTCATTACTTTCGACCTGCCCCCCGAGTCCACGAGGGAATTCTGGGATCTGCCCCCTTGACTGAGCGTTCACTCCTCTGCTGCTCCCGGGTTGTGCAGATGCTCCTCTTTCTCTCTCCGAAATTGGAGCTATGTTCTCCATGGGTGTGCCCCCTAATCCAGGTGCTATGCCGGATGGTCCTGCTCCATTCCGAACTCCATCCGCTTCCCTATTCTGTGCTCTAAGTTGCCCAATCTGCTGAAACAAATTCTGAATCAACTCCTCTTGTCTTTTCATCATTGTCTCCATCTCATCCCTGGTGATGAAGACTAAAGTTTGGTTCTCTCCTGAGGAAGCCCCTTGACTCCCTTCGTGCTGACTTCTTTTTGGTCTCTGTCTTCTACTTGTTTTCCTTCCAAGAGCCACAATCTCGGATAGACTTCTGGTTCTTAAAGAGAGTTTCTCAACAAATCTTTGCGAGGCAATGATTAAAGCGCTCCTGAGTTCAACTCTCGGTGAAAGCACCAAAAATGTTTGCACAAAAAATGGGCAAACACCTCCAAGTCATATGAGTTAGTTGATTTTATGTTGTTTTTAGTGATTTGGGTGATTTATGCAAATATATAAAAAGCAGGGACTAAACTGTAAAAGACACACAGATTTATAGTGGTTCGGCCAGAACGTGCCTACGTCCACTTTATATGTTATTCCCCTTTTCTCTTCAGATTACAAGTACAAAGCTTTGATTACAAGTAACTGAAAGTTGTTTGAAAGTTCTATCCGTGCTTGAGCTCTCAAACTTGTCTCGCATTGTGGTACCCCTGCCCCTCTATTTATAGAGTGAGGCTGGGGGCAGGGGTCCTGGATGTATATAACGGCTGGTGGGCCTGGGCTGATGCAATCTGGCCTAGTAGTGTCGGTCCGGTACGCCTTGGTTCGGTGGTAGGTGGTAGATGGTTTGGTTCGGCAGGAGGTTGGTTCGATGGTGAGTGGACCGGCAGTGCATGAGGATGGAGTTGGACCGGTGGAGGTTGGTCCGGCCAAGGCGTGGGAAGGGTGTTGGTTCGGCAGGGAGTTGGTTCGGCAGGGAGTTGGTTCGGCAGGTAATGGAATAGGGTTTGGTTTGGACCGGCAGTGCTTGGGAGTGGAGGATGGATGGTTCGGCAGTGTTTCCTCTCATTTGGCTTAGTTATATCTCCTTCATACGAACTCCGATTAACATGAAATTTGAAACATAGCCTTTCCTAGTCCTTATCATCATTTCCAATCAATTTCGTCCCGATCGAAGCTTAACCAAATTTTGGCGATATCGATCGTAGCCTTGATTCCAACTGATCTCGATCATTCCTTGCCAATTTGTTGATATTCCAGTTTTGACCAAAAATGAGATAACACATACATATGTTTGTATGCATTAACATATATGTATATGGTTGTATAAATATATATTTAACACCATATACATTATTTTAATATTATTGTCCTTGATATTTTGGGCCACTTATATGTACATCTTTTAACAATAATTTGTATTTAAAACATCACATATGCATATATAATATATTTAATTAAATTTAAAAATATATGAATATATATATACATAATTTTTTTAAGTGCCATTAATGTGAAAAAGAAATTTTGTTTAAAATATATTTTACCAGGTCATTGTGTGTGTATTGAAAATGAGTTTATTTATGAACAAATATTAAATAAAGTACATGCATAATACAACGCTTCAATATACCGATACACTACCCTTATAATCACAATCGCCTTTATCTATAAAAACTACCCAGTCTAGCCCAGTTTCTAAAACATCATATAAGTCAAAAACCTAAAATGTTGCTGCTTTACCCTTGATCGAATAGTGATTTCCGTTGTCATAACAAGTACGCGTATTCTATCTTATGTTCACTATAGAAGATGCACACTCGTTTCCTTCTTACATAATCTCTGATCTCCTTTCGCATATCAGCCTAATTTATCATAGGAAGCCCAGTACTCAACCCTTTAGCCCACTAAAGAGTATGAACGTATGTATGGGTCATCTAATTCTTCCACAAACATCGGACTCAAACTAACTGGTTTGAAAATGTGCGACTTCATGTTTGGACGGTTAGTATAACCGCACTCAATCACGTGAGTCTATCTTCTCCTACTTTTCGGCACGTGCTTCCAGACCTTTCGAGGGAGCCGCCTTGTCAATGACCAAATAGCCAAATGTTAGTAACCATTTCGCAAGCTGCCTAGTAATTGTCTCCGCCTTGAGTGGGATACTTCATTCATCCCACGAATCATCGAAAACATGTGAATACAATGCTCAAAATACTTTGCGTGCCTACCGACTTGCCAAAATTGGTGGTTACTGTGAATCTTTAAGAGCATAAAAGAAAACCTAAAGGATACTTTACCAAATAGAACTTTGATATTCCAGATGCCACCTTGCAAATCGATTTCACCATTAGTAGAACTTTGATTTTCCAGGCCCCACCATGCAATAATTATCTCGATTAAAACTCTTCAGGCATAGATTTAGAAAATGAAAAACCGTAATCGCCATGCACATAAAAACACAGGGATGCGCAAGAATTTGAATTAACTTCATAGATCCCTTGATTTAGTGTAGTAACACGCAGAACATGAAATACAGAGAACATAAAATTGCAAACCTTTTGAAATCGATATTGAAACACACGCCCAAATATAGATCTTTGAATCTTTGTGGGTATTCAAATAAAAACGAATTGAGGAATCATACCTAAATCCGCATATTAGACTGTAAGAAAATCGACATAGTATTTCACAAAAGCAAACTCGGTATCACCGCTCACAAACACATTGATTTCAGACCGCAAATCCAAAAAAGAAATATCGACCGTAGAAAATTGTTCGGCATTTGATTGTCCAGTAGAAGCACGGTCTCGCCATTACATACAATCGAGCATTGTGCGCTAGTTTCCAGATCCTTAAATATCGAACGATTTTTTTTATACATATGTGCATGTGCATGTGTGTGTGTGTGTGTGTGTATGGTTTCATATATCACTTAAATGTTAAATGTCTTTTGTTTAAAATAGCTTACTAAGTCAAGTGATTATTATATTGAATAATTGAAAGTTTTAAATTTAAATTTTATGAACAGTTTCATGCCAAAATTATTATATATTTAATATCTCTACTAATACTTTGCATCGGTTAAGCTTTTTTGAACTTTCCAACAACCCTCCTACGTGCCAGAGCCACAATCAGTTACACACAAAGGAAAAAGGGCATGTTCGTCCTTCCTCACCCTCGCATTTTTATCCTACAACAGCATCCCGTTTTCATGCACTCCCCCCATCTGCTCTCCGCTCTTTCTCCGCCACATGTTTTCCCCCACAACATTTCAACCGCCTTTCCTCAACACTGCTCCGCCTCAACCGCCTCTGACATTGTTCCCTTTCTTCTCTTCCCTCCACAACCTAAACCTACCTGCTCTTCTACAACCTACTATTCCTCCACTCCCTAATTTCTCCTCCCTCCGGTTTTTCCCTCCAACATGTCCATCGCCACCCTTTGTTTTCCACTCTTCCCTCCTAACATCCGGATCCAACAGTTGGCGAGGCAGCTTGCAAGCTATGCGTGAACGAAGGTTGGCGAAGATCATTAGACGATACCAGAATCGTCCAACTTCCCAGATCCATTCATGAACCCTAACCGATATTGAGCTTCATCAACACAAACTCCATCGCCCAACTAGACACGTAAGCTACCGCCTCAATCAACCAGCTACTCAACACTGCTCATGTTGTCGAAAACTCGACCTTCGTACCTGACGGTTTCGGTTAAGGTTTGGGCTTTTTACTCCACCCTACTACTTTCGTGTTCATACCAACTTGATTGAGAATGATTGATTAAGACTGTCCACATTTTCATCCTCTACCCGCTTATATGTTTTCACACCAACTTGCAAACTTTTACATGGCCGCAACTACTGTAGTTTTCCAAAATTCATGTTTTAGTATATTCTGCTTAACTATTAGTTCTCAATTTGTCCGATTTCCAAATATTCCAATTTTGTAATAATTAATCATGGAAAAATTGAGTTACAAATTTTAAACCGTTACTGTTAACAATTTCAGTATTTAAACTGTTCGGTCTTCAAAACAATTTTCGAACTTTGAAAATTCAATTACAAAAAATAGAGTCAAAATTTGGGTATTCATTGTGAATTTTGAATAACCAATATGTTTGTTACTGTTTTAACACTTCCGATTGCAACTTCTGTTAATGTTATGGTTTACAAACTGAACACTTTGTATATTTCTGTTTTTTTATTCATAACCACTTTATGATTTCTTTTTCACCATATAACTATTGAAATCATGAATTTTATTTCTCAAAATACTACATACGGATCTCTTTATATTAGAAAGGTGAATTGAGATGTCTCTCATTATCTAATTGTCAAGAAAATATTGTTCCAATATCATTTTTGCTATTTTACCTATATATTTTCAATTTTCTCCTCCAATGTTTATAGTTTAATTCGTATTAGTTTACTTAGATGTAATGGGATGTTCATTTGTATTCCCTTCCGCTGTCTATTTATTCTGCTGTATCATTATATCCTTCTATAACATTTATAAATTCTGTGAACATTCATTAATTTACCTGAGTTTAAAGATGTATTTCAGTATCCTAAATATTACTTAACATGCCATGTCTGTTTAAAAACATTCGGTAACTGATATGAAGTTTATTTGCTTATGAAGCTGTTTCGTATTATATATAAAGTTATAAACCACTCTTTTTTTACTTCTACTGTTCGAAAACATAATACCATTCATTTTAAGTAAGCTGATGTGTATATGAAATCTAAACTCGGATATATTTGTTGGTTTGTGTTAGATTGTATTGATTTTATAAGTACAATTCTTATGATGTAATCTTGGATTTTGCATTTACTTTGTATACCATGCTTTGTTATACTATTCCAAACTACTACGTGCTTCGAGTTATAAACTTGATAAGTTAACCTGTGTATGAACATTTGCAGCAATAATGGTCACGGTAACTATTGTGATGTTAGGAGAAGTATAAATATTTCCTTACGACATTGTTTATTCATTTATGGGTTTTAGCTTTTAAGTAAGCCTTTTCCTTTTCTAATTCAATAACCAATATATGGTTAATTCACTCTCAATTTATGATGTAATTTTTATCTATATAAAGAAGATTAAATGCTGAGTGAATTGAAGTGATTCCTTCATGCTTGCGATATGCTTCAAATTTACATCTCGATGAGTGAATGATAAGTTTACGCCACGATAAAATTTTAGTTACAAATTCTCATTGTCATGGTTACATAATTCCCGGTGGTTACATATTCACCAATGCTACATACACAAACTCTGTAACCTGTACTGCAATTCACTAGCTACAACTGGAGTACTAACAATTCTTCTGGTGGTTTGTAGTACGATGTAATTTATGGTTATCTATGCGAGCAATTCCCGGCTCTCCCAATTGATTTGCAGACAAAGATTGCACAGGAATTTTTCAGCACTCCATGACAAATGGTCAAGAAATTAGAAGATGCTAGAAATAAGATCACTGGCGTAGCTATTATCCAGCGACTGTCAGACTTAAATGGATGAAAACATGGTGTTTTTTCATCATTATTACTGTTTTTTAATCATTTTTTTAAATTCTCCCACTTACTCAAACTGGTGACATGTACAGTCTTACTAATAAGTTAGACTGTATGTCTAATATACAAGAATTGCTTTTTAGATTTCTACGTATACCTTCTATACAATTGATATTGTCATTTTGTTTAATTTCCCCTCCAATTTGCTTGCCATCTTCATCATCTTGCGGCTTAGTTTTACAAACAGTTGACAATTTCTTACCATTTCAAAATTCGTGTTTCAATTTTGTTTTTATAACTATGAATTCTGAATTTGTTTGATTTTAAAACAGTCCACCTATGTCGTAACTAACTAATCGTACAAAAATTGAATTATAATTTTTTAAACATTACTGTTAAGCATCTGGAAATTTAAACTGCTTCGTAGTTGAAATAATTTTTGTACATTGAAAATTCAGTTCAACAAAATGAAGTGAAATTGTGGGTCCTGATTGTGATTTTTGAATAACCGATATGTTTGCTTTTATTTGAAAACTTCTGCTTAATATTAACAAAATATGTTTATTCTGCTAATAGTACCCCTCATCCCTTCACATTAATTTTTTTAAACATTGATTATTACATGGAGAAATTTGTTAACAATATCCCTATACGTTAATTGGTTTTCTAAATACTGACTATTAAAAGGATAAATTTTAATTTTTTCCACTATTCTGAACAAAAAAGGGGTTGAATTAACAAATTTTAGACACTGACTATTAAAAGGATAAATTTTAATTTTTTCCACTATTTTGAACAACAAAACGGGTTGAATTAACAAATTTTAGACACTGACTATTAAAAGGATAAATTTTAATTTTTTCCACTATTCTGAACGACAAAACGGGTTGAATTAACAAATTTTAGACTGCTAAAACCGATTCTAAAAATGTAAACTTTTAAATCTTAACTTAGTAGCAGTATTAAATATCTAATTTCTGTTTTCTGGCATTACAGTTTCCAGATGCAATGCTTTTTACCACTATTTTTTTCTTTTACTTTTTCGAAATGTACAAACTGAACAAATTCCAACTATTGTTTCGGTTATACAGGCTTAACTACAACTATTTTCAAAAATAATGAACTGTACACAAACTTGATTTCACAAGCCCCCTTGCGTCATCGATTGATTGAGCATGTCAACATTTTCATCCTCCATCCGCTTATACGTTTTCATACCAACTTGCAAAGTTTTACATGGCCACAATTATTGTAGGTTTTCAACATTCGTGTTTTAATTTCTTCTACTTAAATATTAGTTCTGAATTTGTCTGACTTTCAAATATTCCAAATTTTTAATAATTAATCGTGGAAAAATTGAATTACAAATATTAAACCGTTATTGTTAACAATTTGAGCATTTAAACTATTTGGCATTCAAAACAATTTTACAATAGTTCTACAAACCAATTTCATAACAGACCAATGCACTTATTTAATTGATTCTGAGTCATCTTAGTCTTTTGGTTAAATCTAGTTGGACACGACTAAGACATCCATACTCAAATTACGGGGGAAAAAAGAGTGTTATGGAAAGTTTGTTCAAGCAGTACTTAAGCGCCGTTGATTGTCCAACGCTTTAATTTTAAACATCCGGTATCATTAACCAAAAAAGCTTAAGCACGCTTATATCGTGCATGGTTGCACCTCACTCCGTTTCAAAGAAAAATTTAAGCGAGCCATTTTTTTTAAAAAAAAATTTGAACACCAGTAGGAGGATCTTAAGCCCACTTGAATTATAAAAAGTTCGATACAGATAACTGAAACAACCCTATTCAACCAAAAGTGACTTTTATAAAATCACTTTTTTTTTCACTTCCCTTACAAAATTAAGCACTCTTACAGGTTAAAGTTGAGGACCAAGCACTCAATACATATTAGGACACCATTTTTAGTTTTACAGTCTAAACTGAATGGATTAAGACATCTGGTTATTATACTGAAGCAAGTTATGTTTCTTTTTTCCACACCCACAATATTAGATTAATAATGAACTGATTTTAGTAATCAGATGTTTCCTATAATATTCAAGCGTTGCCTTTCAATTTCAAAAGGCGAATTCAATTTTTGACCACTAGAATGGAGAGAAAAAACCAATGCATGAAGGCAATTAATTGGTTAATTAAGATATACGTAGATTAAAACTTTTGTTGAATGCATGCATTTTGTTAACGTTTAAACTAAATCTATGATGTTTTTATTTTGCTTAAAACATTGAGAAGTTAAGAATTTTCACTGAAAATTTATAGAAAATATTAGTTATATTATGTTAACATATTTTCAAGAAAAAAATTATTCTGCTAACATTTAATTTGGATAGTGTTATCCCGCTTTTTGGCAAAGTCGTGATACCAAAAGATCGATCGAAATCAAAGGACAGTTCGTCTCAGAGATTGGTCATACTTTGCTTCACTATGGATATCGCTGAATTTTGTCCGAGTCCAGATTGAGCTACAATTGATAGGACACGACAAGAAAGATCATAGAAGTCAGCATCTCAAATTTCACGTCAATCCGAGTTCATAGCTCAAGTTATGATCGATTCGATTTGAAGGGAAAAGCCCAGATTTCGTATCCATCACTACGGGTGATTTCGTATCCATCACCGAACCCTAGTTCGTATCGGTCAGGTTTCAATGACTTCGAACCCATCATAGTACCACAGTTCGTATCCATGAAGTTCGAATCCATCGAAGTGTCTCGGTTCGACTCGGTCTTATTCGAACCCATTGGCAGAAAGGCCACTTCGCATCCATCGGAAGATGACCTATTTCGTATCGATCAACTCTCATGAGTTCGTATCGATCAGGATTGGCCGTGTTTGAATCCATCGAGTTTGTATCGATGGACTTCGTACCCATCAGCAGATGAAGAGCTTCGTATCCATCAGCCAGTATCTGCTTCGCATCCATCGGATCACCATCCTTCGTATCCATCGAAGGGTTCAAGTTCACATCAATTGACTTCGTATCCATGGAGAAGCTACAAGGCTCGTATCCATCAGAGAAAGGCTTGTTCGACTCCATCAACCATCGGTTGTTCGACTCCATCAGTGAAGCCTTGTTCGAATCCATCAGTGAGGCTTCATTCGAATCCATCAAGCTAGCAAGCCTAAGTGACGTGTCATCCATCGATGCGAACGCGTCGAGATATATGGAGTCAACGCGGTCAACTCGAAGCAAAGACCGGATCGAGGCGAAGTGCACGCTCCACGTCATCACGAAGGCGCGTGCCACAATCGGTTCGAAGTGACCGATTCGAACGAATCAATTCGAACCAAACAGCCACACGAGGAACATCATTTCGTATCCACGATAACTCGAGATCTACTGATCCAAATGCCATGAAATTTTCACTGGAGCTTCCATACATGATGAGGAACGTCTCCACCAAATTTCAACCTAATTGGACATCATCTTGATCAATACAAAATGACTTCGTATCGATCACAGATCGACTTGAAACTTTCTGAGGTTGGTCACGTGGGCCTACTCACGTGCCAGAAAAAGTCTCCCGAGTTTGAGCATGATCTCAGCCTCCTACGCCTATAAATAGAGCCATAGAGCCAACAGAAAAAGGATCTTTGGACTCTCAAGCGCCCAGACTCTGCCGGATTGAGATCTCCATCATCCTACATCATATTCTTGCTGTTGATTTCGAATTTCCAGTTGTAACTTGTTGTTGATCGCTGTAACAACTTGTATTCATTAAAAGAGAATCAATAAAACTGCAAAAAACTTCATAGTGGACGTAGGCAACACGCCGAATCACTCTAAAACACTTGTCTACGCATTTACATTAGTGTTGATTGGAGTTTTTGTTAGATAATAATCATTTTCAATTTATATTCTTCATTATTATCTCTTCAACGACTCCCGAAGAGTGTTGTGACCAATTTTGCTGCAAACACTTTGGTGCTTTCACCGAGAAAACCTAGATTTTTTCCTGCTCTTTGGATCTGTCATCGATACCGGATTGAATAAATCTAAGAGAGAGATCCAGATACAAATCCAAGTTCCTTCCCTTCTATTCAGATTTGCATAAAGTCTAGGAAAGGAATTCAACCTTCAAGACGGTTAGCACAAGAACCACCTCTAACGCTATCAATCAAGAAGAATAGGATAGACAGAATCCTGCGCCACTACCTCCATCTAATCAAGATGCTAATGGACATTTGAAACCATCAGGACCGGTTACCCGACAAGAGTTGCAGTTGCTACTCCAAGAGCTGACCCAGAGTCGGTAACAACTAGCAGAACAGCTACGCGCTAACGCCGAGCCGATCAACCAGTTGGATCGCCAGAAGCGAAAGAGATCCAAGAGAGACCATGCTTCTCGCTCCTCCAGCGAAAGCTCTTCATCTTCTAATTATCATAATCGATCTCCACAACCCCGGTTAGATGGGAGTCACATGCCAACCGCTGGAGATCAACCGGCAATGACTGTTGGACAACTGAGAGTTGATCCATCAGCCAGTTTCCAAACCGGACCCTCCTCCTGAGGAGGTGCCGTTCCTCACCACACCGCAGAATACCGCACCACTAACGTCGCGGTTGAACTAGGAGTCGATGCCCAAGATCAGTCGAACCTGGACTGTCGTCATAGTGGACGTACTCCTGAACCATACGTCCCAGAGGACTACAAGCCGAGAAGGCAAGATTTGGACCGTCGACAGCATCCGGTCCAACCCCAGAATGTGGGATTCAATCACACTCCGGCACAACCCACACAAAACGTGCAAATGCCGGATCTTTCGACCAAGATACGTCAGATGATCCGTGAGAGCCAAGGACTCATGAATGACGATTGGGGAATTTTCCGAAGTCATACTCCTTTTACGGACGATATTCTTACTACTGAACCCCCACGGCGATTCAGGATGCCAACTCTGCCCATTAGTACAATGGAAACTCCGACCCCAACCAGCATATTTTGAAATATGAATGGTCGATGACCCCTGCCAGAGCTGACGATGCAGTGACGTGTCGTAGTTTCCCTATATCCTTAGGGGGCATCGCTACCATGTGGTTCACTCGACTGCCACCTCGATCCATCTCTTCATTCGACCAGTTGGCCACAAAATTTGTTGAACAATTCCGCATGCACGTTGCAAGGCCAAAAGATGTCAATACTCTGTCCAGCGTCACTCAAGCCCCTGGAGAGACGCTCAGAAACTACTTAGAGAGGTTCCATACTGCATGTGCGGAGATCAGCAATCCAAACGATAATTCCATCCTTATGGCGTTGACTAAGGGGATCGACCCCGATTTTGAGTTTGGCAACTGGTTAGCTGGAAAACCACCTGCATCATTGGACCATTTCCACGCCAAGGCGGCTCAATTCCTGAGAGGGGAAGACGCAAAACAGTCTTGGAAGCAAACTGATGCAGGACCAAGCACGAAAGGAATCCAAAGCAATGTCGCAATCAAACAGTCAGGTGAGAGCTCCGGAAAAGTTCAGTTGAACGTTAACAAACAAACTCGGCGAAGAGAGAGCGTGAATCAAACTGGAAAACGAGATCAAAATCGTGGCCCATAGCACAAGAATCCAATGTTTGACAGTTACACTCATTTGAATACATCACTGGAGAACTTGTATTTACAAACCTGTAATACAATTCAGTATCAAAAACCTGCACCAAAACCTTCGTCAGAGAGGCAAATCCAGACGGGAAAATTTTGCAGGTTCCATGAAAGCTACGGGCACAATACGAACGAGTGTCGTCACTTACAAGATCTCGTTGAAAAATTGATTAGAGAAAGGAAGCTGGAACAGTTTGTGCAGGCACCGCAGCCTAGAGAAGCGGGCCCATCAAATCAAAACAATGATCCCGATCGACCGAGACAGGAGGACTCCACTTGTCCCCGTGGAAGATTGGTGATAAACGCCATCAGTGGCAGACCAACTTTCTCAGGAGCCTGGAACGATGAAGATCTTCGTCACTGTTATACATGACAGGCCCTATTCAATCTATGAATCCTTTGCAATTTCCTTTACATTCTGAAATTTGAATTTGTAATAAGGCACTGACTTTGCCATGTTTTTCCGTTCCAGTAATAAATTACTATCTCTTCAAGCTAAAGCTGTGATTCACCGAATGCAACATTCAATAATCACGACACACGAAGAGCTAAGTTCCATCGAACAATGGAATTTATTCAAATAGCGAGTGACTGTGATACGACCGGCCACTCACTAAGTGAAACCTCAGCTCGGGGGCAAGCCATCACATCAAAGGCTGAACTGGACCGACACACGACAGCCCTACAACTAACTCCAAATTCCCAGAGTGTGAATTGGAGTATAAACATCGAATAAATCGTTCCCAGAGTGCGAACGGACTCCAAATTCCCAGAGTGCGAATTGGAGTATAAACATCAAATAAATCGTTCCCAGAGTCTCCCAGAGTGCGAACGGACTCCAAATTCTCAGAGTGCGAATTGGAGTATAAACATCAAATAAATCGTTCCCAGAGTGCGAACGGAGTCCAAATTTCCAAAGTGCGAATTGGAGTATAAACATCAAACAAATCGTTCCCAGAGTGCGAACGGACTCCAAATTCCCAGAGTGCGAATTGGAGTATAAAACATCAAATAAATCGTTCCCAGAGTGCGAACGGACTCCAAATTCCCAAAGTGTGAATTGGAGTATAAACATCAAATAAATCGTTCCCAGAGTGCGAACGAACTCCAAATTCGCAGAGTGCGAATTGGAGTATAAACATCAATTCCAGGTTCCCGGAGTGCGAACCAACCCATCAATGCAAACTCCAACTTCGCAGAGCGCGAATTGGAGTATAAACATCTATTCCAGGTTCCCGGAGTGCGAACCGATACATCAATGCAACCTCCAACTTCTCAGAGCGTGAATTGGAGTATAAAATTACAGGTTCCCGGAGTGCGAACCCAAACATATATGCTATCTCCAAATTCCCAGAGTGTGAATTGAAGCACAAATACCAAGTCGAAGTTCGCGGATTTCGAACCGAAATATCAACACTAACTTCAAGTTCCCAGAGCATGAAGTGGAGTATAAACATCAATTCCAGGTTTCCTGAGCACGAACTGTATTACAAACATCGATAACTCTCAAATTCCTAGAGTGCGAACCAGATTATCGATCACAAATTATCCTAAGTCCCCAGAGTGTGGACATGTGCTTAAGATTTGCAATAAGTGTGATCAACCACCGAAATACAAATGTTGTTCCCCGAAACTGGGGGGCAAAAAACTTAAGTGTTAATCACTAACCAAGTGAAACAATGTCCGAAGTTCAACTCATTCATCAATCACGACATGTGATCGAGCTTTTCAGACTTGGCAAATAAAACGAACTCTGCTTGACGGTAAAATCACCACAAGTACACCGGACTGAAGGCCAAACACTGTAAATACTTAAGCACAAAAGAAATGAGAATTGAAACAAAGAAATTGAATTTTATTTCAACTAACTATATGTGAAGATCCATGTACAAGTTATTCCAAAAAATTCCTACTAGCAGGGGGCCAAGCCTGCATCTATACATAGCCTATGAAAGGAAAATAAAAGTGACTTCCTAGCTGCCAAAAAATGCACCAGAGGGGATCGTCTACTTCTTCTTCTTAGGTTTCCTTTTCAACGCGGAACTACTGGAACCACCAGCAGTCTTCTGCTTCGACCCCGTACCCTTTGGCGGATCTTCTTCCGGCGAAGGCATGATATCGATATATTCCTCCGAACTTGAACTTAAAGGAATATTCTCTTCTGGAGGAGTCGGACGAGTCGGGTCTACCACCGGGAGAGGAATGGGCGCGCTGGTTCCGACAAGCGTGTCCCCGGAAGATGTCACTGCAAGAGGAGTGGAGCCAACCGCCATAGTAACACTTTTAGAATTACCACCGTGTGCTGCCGCTTCCATCTCTGCATCGATTTGAGCAAGTATCTCAGTCTCACGAGCAGCACGAGATTCACGATAGGTAGCGGTGGACTGTGACGATACAATAGAAACAGGTTGAACGCACCAAGAACAAATGGCATGTCAACAAAGGGGTCACTATGCTGGCTCAAGAGTTCATTCATCATCTGTTCGTCGAAAGTGATTGAACCCCCCTGTGTCACCTCGGTCGGCGCGGCTGTCGTTGTGGTGATCGCTTCAGCAATAATCTGTGTAGTTAATGCCCCGCTATTACCCCGCTGTAACCCCGCCATATCCCATAGCGGATTTCTACCGCTACGATTTTTCCATATAGCCCAAAAATATAGCCTTTCCACTTTAATCCCCGCTATTTCCGCTATATCCCGTTGTTCCAGCTATATTTTGCTATTTCCGCTATATCTTCTTTAATAAAGTGAATTAAAAAATTGCATTTATACATTGTAAAAATTATGAAACTAATTTATTTGATTTAATTTTTAAAACATTTTTAGAAATGAAAATACTCTAATATTCTACTAAATTCAATTATGTTATATAATAGTTACGTTTATTTAAAGTATATTCACACATGTTTTTTGTTTAAAATTATTTATGTATTAATTATAATTCTATTGAATGATAATTTTTCATTTAATTACTATTTATATATTTCTAAAAACATCAAGTACGAGTTTTATATGCTATTTTAAAGCCATCCGCTATATCCCGCTATATCCTCGCTATATCCCCGCTATGACTTTTTGCACCTCCACCGCTTTGTACCTGCCGAGCGCTTTAACTGCACAGGTAATAATGGCCCCCCTGTTCTTGATGTGACTCTTGGACTGCAGGAGGCGTTGTCGATGTTACTTTACTCACTTGACAAGAAAAGAAAGTAGTTGTCAGAACACGCTTCAATGCAAGTACTTCAGTTCAGACACATAGTAGATTTGTGCAGAGTACCTTCCTCAACTTGATTTGTAGCTGACTGAACAGCTTCAGAAGAATGTTCCCTTATGGGAGATAAGCGTGGCTGCTCAGGGTCATAGCCTGGGACCAGTTGCGGCTCAGTCGCTGGCGTCGGCTTCGATCCAGATGAAGTGATCATCTCTGAACTTGTAGCTGGATGCGCAACGCCAGACCCCTCACCAACTTCCAAGTGTTGGGTACCCAGCTTCTCTCTAGCACGAGAGATCATGAAATCGTGGAGGATTTTCTTTTCATCATCAGTCAATATTCGATTCTCCAAATCAAACTCATCAAAAACTTCGTCTGGTTGCGATGCTTTCTCTTCTTCGACTAATAAATTCCAGGCGTTGAATAAATGTGTCGGATAATCGTCAAGCCATGTCAAATTTCTGTGCCTCGGCACATTAGCATTATAAGTAATGAGAAGTTCTTCTATCTCTGTCTCTAGCTTAGTCTCTGCTTGACGCACTTTCTCATCGACTTCGGCTTCTGTCTCGCGGACCTTCTCTAAGGCTGCATCTCTTTCTCTCCGAAATTCCACCGCCTGATCACACGCTTCCTGTGCGGAAATGTTGGCGGTGTCCCTCTCCTTCATAATCTCTGCAACTTTGGCCTTGAGCTCGTTTAGCTCTTTCAAGGCCGCATCCCGCTCGGCAGTTACGATGGTATTTCGGTGGCCCATGTCCTCCACCGTAGTGTGATGCTCACGCTTCATCCTATCCATCGCTGCCGGAGCTTCATCCGCTTTTTTGAGAGCTTCAATCTCTGACTTTGGAGAGGACTCGGCCTCACTGCCGAGCGCCTGATCAATGCGGTCCTTTTGACCAAGTTCTTTCTCCAACTTCTCAATCGTAGCCGCCCGATCAAAGGCCACCTTTGACGCTTTCTTTGCGGTTTTTGACCATTCTTGATGCTGGAAGAATACGTCTGAGAGATAGTCGTGCATCATAGGTGCCACTGTCGACGGTATCCTCTTTAAATGCGAGGGAAAAATGAACCCGTCAAAGCAAATTTCAAGAAATTCTTTCCTCAGTTGAGCAAGCCTAACTGCTCCTTTCCCCGAAGGCTCCGTTAATGTCTGCTCTGTTGACGGGGAGTCCGCGATCTCCGTTCTGCGATGAATAGCAGACCTCAATGGTTAGGAAGTCGGCTTGGGCCGTGAAGTTTCTGGAGGCCTCGAAACATGAACCGGAGTCGGTGCAGGAGCTCTAGGAGGTGGCGTGTGAGAGCGAGACCGACGCCTGTAATCTTTGTCTCTGTCAGAGCGCTCATGACTCGAGCGTCCATAGTCATAGTCTCTATCTCCTTCCCTCCTGTGTGATTCATAATATGAAGAAGACTGGCGTTTCTTACGAAGGCTACCGAGCATCGAGCCTTTACATAGTATCTGCGAAGCAAAAACATAAAATGAAATTAGTAATCTCTCACGGTGAACGTATTATACTTAGAAATCGTGTAGTGCCGTGAAGTGTGAATGTGGGTGCAACCCCCTGACCAACCAAATGTGTCAACCGCACTAGTGGGTAGAGACTCGCTCAAAACTAAGGCTTCTGAAAGTTCATCCAATCCAACGTCATGCTGCAAGGACACATCATCTAGAATTGGAATATCGGCGAGCCCTTCATAAAGATTCTCCGTTCTTGGCGGAGACATCTCCGAAATTCTAATTCCGGAGGCGGGTCGAGCCGTAACAACGATTTCCATCTCCCCTCTTTAGGTGGCTTAACAACGGCTGCCTTGCCTTTTCTTTGCTCTTCGGTATCTTGGGCTACATCCGCAGATTCGCACAACGTTTCCTCATCGGTATGAGTTCTCTCAGAGTCAGCCTCCTCAATTATGACAACTTTAGGCTTTCTTCGTTTAACTCGTTCTTTCGAGGCGGTCCTTAAGACACCGCCGAGCATTATGCTTTGTCTTCGTTCGATCAACCCAAGAATCCTAAGATTCCTATCTGTCAATAGCAGCTCGATATTCCTCTCCTCACTTGGAATTTCTTGAAAAACCCGAACTATCTCTTTGAAGCGCTCACCTTCGGGTCGCTGAATTACGACTGAAAAGGAAAAGAGATGTGAGTTCGACTTCAAATACATCGGTTTTATCAACTACCCGAAAAAATAGCGATACTCACGTCTATATAACCATCGTCGAGCAAACCCTGGGGGGCATCTAACATAAAACCATTCCGTCCTGAAGTAGCTCAGTCTAATCCAAGCCCCCGTGATCACTTGGCAATTTCTTACTTCCTCCAGGAATGTGAAAGATGGACTATCGGCCCGACTCTTGAAGTTAAACAAGTATCTGATCTCAATCGGGAGTGGCGGTCGATAGAGATACTCCATAAATGCAATGAATAAGCTATTGAGTGACGCATATCCGTTTGGATGCAACTGAGATGGGGCGATCCTCAAAAACGACAATACTTCTTTTATATACCGGTTAAACGAAGGGAGTGTCCCAGATGTGCACGCGTGGCGATTGAATGCAGTATATCCCTCCGGTGGATTGTGCGGTCTATCATTGGCCCCGGCAGTAATACGTCGTCCATCGACAAACCATGCCTTAAACATATTCTTCCTAGCATGTCTTCCGAAATATTAGACGGGGCAGAGTCTGATGGGTTATTAATGAAGGATGCGTCAGGCAACTCGTCCGGAGCTGAACCGTTAACTTCATTCTCAATCTCCAGTACTTCAAGCACGGGAGGGACTGAACTCTGAGTTTCTTGCGGCTGCGAACTTGAAGTTTCCATAACTAGTCAACTCACGAGAAATCATCATTAGACGCTAAAAAGCTCGTGCATTCCCCGGTGTAAAGTGCATGAATGTTTCGTGCAGTGCTGTGCATTACTTGAGCAAATTCTACACAATAAACTGAAATGTATGAACGAAAAAACTCTGAAAATCAAACCGGAAATGACCGTCATCGTTGACCGTCACAACCGTGCCATCCAGAGGCAAGCGGTCGATCCAAGTTGAAGTTCGTTATATTTTTATTAAGTTACGGTTCCATCGGTGAGCTTCGAAAGGTAGTCCAATATGCAGTTCTACGGTCAAGTTCAGTCATGAAAGGCAGAAGCTCGTCGGAGTCAAGTATTCTAATGTGCAAAAGTTCTCTAAATTCGTCTAATTTCAACTTGGAATCGGTCGCCGCAGTTCAAGTTCGTATCGAGTCAGAGATATATCATCAACCATGTTCGAACCGATACGTTTCGTATCGATCATGTTCGAATCGATCAGGCTCGACTCGATACGTTTCGTATCGATCAGGCTCGACTCGATACATTTCATATCGATCAGGCTCGACTCGATACGTTTCGTATCGATCCGGTTCGAAACGATGCGTTTCGTATCGATCAAGGGCACACCATTTCGCATCGATCCGAGAGCACTGGCTTCGCATCGATCGCCGCTCTCATATTCGTATCCATACGAAATCGCATAATCTCATTCGATTCGAAAACTCCACAACTCCTTCTTCTCCAAAAAAGGCCTTAACTCCATGGCCGTGCTCCATCCCCAATCTTGCTCTCACGCCCAGATCTTAAATTCATCGAAACCGGTCATAAAAGCACGGAGGATGGATTGAGATTTTGAGTTTCATCGTTCTAAACATGATTCTATCCATTAATTACCTGATTTTAATGTTTGATTTCGAAGGATTAAAGAACTGAATCGATTCGAAGACGTGACAAACTGCCCTTCTCTCGGAAGCTTCGAGTCGATGCAAGAACACAGAGAGTACAAGGTAACAGTAAAAGTAAAAAAGGTGAAAAATGGCTAAGTCCACACTATTTATATGAAACCATAGAAGAACCGGGTCGATTCGCCTCCCGGTCCATGTGACCAGTCACTACCGGTCACCCTAGCGTTCGAGTCGAATGGTAGTTTCGAATCCATCGTCGAAAATTTCTATCGATTCGAAATAGACAACGGATCCATCGATACGAAGCAAGCAGCAAAGACAGCTGAAGATTGTGAACTCCAGCGGCTCAAAGCCCTCGTTCACATCAACAAGTTCACAACTCCATCCACTGTATATCGATATGAACAACTATTTCGTATCCATCAAAACCTATCGATACGAACAGATGTTTCGTATCCGTCCAAACTCATCGATACGAACGGATGTTTCGTATACATCCAAGCTCATTGATACAAACTATCATTTCGTATCCATCATTTCTCATCGGTATGAACGGACATTTCGTATCCATCTAAGCTCATCGATACGAACTATCATTTCGTATCCATCATTTCGACTCGCATCGATATGTAAAACTACTTTACAACCTTTTACATCGATTCAGGAGGGGATCGATACAAGAGGATAGTCAAAAACAACCATCAAGCGTTGTTTCAACTCAAATTTCCAAATCGGTTCAGGAGAGAATCGATACGAAATTCAATAACAAACAAAACTGACAAGAACTCGTTGAACACACAACGTTAATAAGAGTCAAATTAACATATGTGCATATATGTCCGACTAATATTCGATTTTAAACATTTTCAGGGATCGAATATTCATCTTGTTACGATTACAACAACCAACAGCTAAACACTATTATACAGCAATCAATCATATCAACGCAAGGTTACAACCTTCGACAAGAGAGCAAAGATTGTTCAGAAAGAAATTGCAGCTTTTCAAAGCACGTCATGTTTCCACAAGACGTACTTTGGAGGACAAATATCATCTCGCTTTTTGGCAAAGCCGTGATACCAAAAGATCGATCGAAAGCAAAGGACAGTTCGTCTCAGAGATTGGTCATACTTCGCTTCACTATGGATATCGCTGAATTTTGTCCGAGTCCAGATTGAGCTACAATTGATAGGACATGACAAGAAAGATCAATAGAAGTCAGCATCTCAAATTTCACGTCAATCCGAGTTCATACGCTCAAGTTATGATCGATTCGATTTGAAGGGAAAAGCCCAGATTTCGTATCCATCACTATGGGTGATTTCGTATTCATCACCGAACCCTAGTTCGTATCGGTCACTTTCGCATCGGTCGGGTTCCAGTGACTTCGAACCCATCATAGTACCACAGTTCGTATCCATGAAGTTCGAATCCATGAAGTGCCTCGGTTCGACTCGGTCTCATTCGAACCCATTGGCAGAAAGGCCACTTCGCATCCATCGGAAGATGACCTATTTCGTATCGATCAACTCCCATGAGTTCGTATCGACCAGGATTGACTGTGTTTGAATCCATCGAGTTCGTATCGATGGACTTCGTACCCATCAGCAGATGAAGCGCTTCGTATCCATCAGCCAGTATCTGCTTCGCATCCATCAGATCACCATCCTTCGTATCCATCGAAGGGTTCAAGTTCACATCAATTGACTTCGTATCCATGGAGAAGCTACAAGGCTCGTATCCATCAGAGAAAGGCTTGTTCGTATCCATCAACCATCGGTTGTTCGACTCCATCAGTGAAGCCTTGTTCGAATCCATCAGTGAGGCTTCATTCGAATCCATCAAGCTAGCAAGCCTAAGTGACGTGTCATCCATCGATGCGAACGCACCGAGATATATGGAGTCAACGCGGTCAACTCGGAGCGAAGACCGGATCAAGGCGAAGTGCGTGCTCCACGTCATCACGAAGGCGCGTGCCACCATCGGTTCGAAGCGATCGATTCGAACCAAACAACCACACGAGGAACATCATTTCGTGTCCACGATAACTCGAGATCTACTGATCCAAATGCCATGAAATTTTCACTGGAGCTTGCATACATGATGAGGAACGTCTCCACCAAATTTCAGCCCGATTGGACATCATCTTGATCGATACGAAATGACTTCGTATCGATCACATATCGACTTGAAACTTTCTGAGGTTGGTCGCGTGGGCCTACTCACGTGCCAGAAAAAGTCTCCCGAGATTTGAGCACGATCTCAGCCTCCTACGCCTATAAATAGGGCTCCAGAGCCAACAGAAAAAGGATCTTTGGACTCTCAAGCGCCCAGACTCTGCTGGATTGAGATCTCCATCATCCTACATCATATTCTTGCCGTTGATTTCGAATTTTCAGTTGTAACATGCTGTTGATCGCTGTAACAACTTGTATTCATTAAAAGAGAATCAATAAAACTGCAAAAAACTTCATAGTGGACGTAGGCAACACGCCGGACCACTCTAAAACACTTGTCTACGCATTTACATTACTGTTGATTGGAGTTTTTGTTAGATAATAATCATTTTCAATTTATATTCTTCATTATTATCTCTTCAACGACTTCCGAAGAGTGTTGTGACCAATTTTGGTGCAAACAGATAGAATTAAATGTTAATTTTATACTTAAAGACTATTTACGTATGTAAAACATTAAGTAAAATTTGTGTTGTTTTGAAGCCATCTGTTATTTCCCCAAATATCCGTAGTTATTTATAGTGCACAATTTACAAAAGCTTGAAAACTTTCTAAACCCCTGACACACAGTGGAGCAAATAGCACACGTTTTTAAAATTTGAGCATTTAATCCGTTTGGTATTCAAAACAGTTTCGAATTTTGAAAATTCAATTACGAAAAAGGGAGTGAAAATTTGGGTACTCATTGTGAATTTTTAATAACCAATATGTTTGTTACTGTTTTAAGAATTCTGATTGCAACTTCTGTTAGTGTTATGGTTTGTAAAATGAACACTTTGTATATTTATGTTTTTTTTATTCATAACCAGTTTATGATTTCTTTTCACCATATAACTATTGAAATCATGAATTTTATTTCTCAAAATACTACATAGCATCTCTTTATATTAGAAAGGTGAATTGAGATGTTTCCCGTTATCTAGTTGTCAAGGAAATATTGTTCCAATATCGTTTTTGCTATTTTACCTATATGTTTTCAATTTTCTCCTCCAATGTTTATAGTTTAATTCTATTAGTTTACTTAAATGTAATGGGATGTCCATTTGTATTCCCTTCTGCTGTCTATTTATTATAGTGTATCATTATATTCTTCTATAATATTTATAAATTCTGCTAACATTCATTAATTTTCCTGGGTTTAAAGATGTATTTTAGTATCCTAATTATTACTTAACATGCCATGTCTGTTTAGAAATATTCGGTAACTGATATGAGGATTATGACGCTGTTTCGTATTATATGTAAACCACTCTTTTCCCACACGCAGCATATGCCTACCATAAAGTTTACTGTACACACATAATGAATCTCCCAAGTGCACTTAGACATTATCAGTCCTCACAGAAAAGTGGTTACACAAGTTTAAAACAAAATTTGTTCCAAACTGATCACCCACCTGTGCAGCTGATGGATGTGTTATAGGAGTTATATGATATGAGTTACATTTGTTAACTTTTTCAAACCACTCCGTTTACTTTTTTAAATTGTATACATATTTTGTCATAGAGTACACAACCTATACATGGCCTACTTTGACGCATATGGTGAAGGAGTACGCAGCTGTTCAAAGTTTATGGAAGAACAGGGAAGTTATCAACACACTTACTTCCACCCCACCTTGATGAATCCGAGGCAAGATTCAGCTTAAGCAAGAATCATGCTCAATCTCCGCCACAAACTCGTAGGAGATCGAGTAACGTCAAAGTCATCGACAGTCTTCAATCATTTTTGACTTCAAACTCCTTCCTGCTGTCGCTGTTTGACAATTATAGAGGTAATCGATGCCACCTGTCTGCATCAATGGGAGCGGTAACCAACATCTGCTCATTCCACTAGGGCTCCAACAGTCAACTACCGTGATCTCGGTCAAGGTATGGGATTTGTACTCGATCTTCAAATTTCTGCTATGGTGATTTTCCACTCCAAAAACATGACTTTTTTAAGCATTCAAACTTCATTACGACAATACATTTCAGTTTTCAATTCACCCATTGCATTCTAAAAATCTAAAATCCATTCTGGTGATTTTCAGCTCTAAAAAGATGACTTTTTAGAGCATTCAAACTTCAGTACTTCTGCATATTTCGGTTTTCATTTCACCCATTGCATTTATTAGTAAAAATAACTAACAAATTCCAAGCTCATCTGCTCATATAGGCTAATCTACTATTTTCAAAACTAAGGAATTCTACCTAAACTTGATTTCCTACCCCTCTTACTCATGGACTCTGATTTTGGGATCCTCACTGTCTGCATTTTCAACCCTACAAACATCATGTAATTGTATGCATGTTTCAACCGTTTCTGCATATATGTTTTCAGACATAATTGCACGTATACTTCTAAAAGGATTCATACATGTCCTTTGCTTTCAAACTGACTAAAGCCTTAAGGCATAAACACATCAACTGCATATATATACCCTACTGTCAGCAGTATCATGCGTCGTCTAGCTCACTACATTAAAATCCGGTTTTTAGTGGGTCTACAATTTGAAAATTCATGTTTCAATTTCATTTATATAACTGTTACAATATATGTATATTATGAAGTGAATATGCTTGTACATTGTTTTGTTGAGTCCCACATCGTGGGATAAGTTCAGTCCTTACCTCTGAAGCCCTTATATAAAGTAGGCCATGTAATGTAAATAGACATCTGTTCTCAGGAATAAATAATATATCTTCTGCCTCTCTCTTTAATGGCTTCCTATTTTCTTATTCTATGACACGTTATCGGCACGATTTATACAAAAAAAAAATTATGGATCTACAATTGTGATAATTCATGAAATCATATCTATTCTTTTCCAAATGCAATTATAGGTCTCATAACGGTAAGTCATTTTTCTGATGATTTAATCTTCCAAATCATTTTTTTATATCTCATTCCATTCTAGATCTACTTCTTCAGATCTGAATATATTGTCTTATTTTTTTTAAATTTTATTATACTAGTCTTATAATTTTAGATCTTATATAGATCTAAACTTTGAGATCTGATTCTTATTTTGTTAGTTATTATATTTCAGATCTAATTTTTTTTTTTGCTATTTTTATGATCTTATTATATTGTAGATCTCAATATCATACTTATTTTTATGTTTTTTAGTTCATTTATTTTGGAATGCAAGTTTGAACTTGACAAAATTTGATATTGTTGATTAAAACAAATTTTTTGAATTTGATTGTATTTAGTTTGGACATGGATTTGAGAAATCAAACATGGTTGGTAAATGGGGTTTTCATTTTGAAAACCTTTTGATTTGATTTAGATTTGAATGAAGACTTTGGAAATTATTTTGATATATGATTTATATTTCCATAAGAAATATTTTATTGTTTCTAAGAGAAACAAATATAAATATAATACATATCTAGAAGATCGTATTAAGTAAATGGAAACATTAGTAAAAGCTTACATGATAAGCTTAATATCTTCCAATGTTTCCTTTAAAAAAAAAGGGAAAAGGAAATAATAATTGAGAACCTGCAGTTTTCATAAATCAGTAAATTACAAGTTTCCTCAAAATAAAGAACCAGAAGTTCTAACTAAAAAAAAAGGATTATATATCAAAACACAAATATATAAATTTGGGATGTGAAGCTTTGAATTATTAGAAAATTTAATTCAGATTATGGTAAATTTCAATTGCAATCAAACCTGAAGTTTGATAATGAAAATCAAGTTGTACCATTTAGGATCTAAAGTACTAAACAAAGACTTTTTTTAAAGTAAAATTGGAACCTGAAGTTCTAAAAATATTTGCCAATGATATTAACTACAAAATCAAATAAATGTATAGAAACTTGTTCACTTCAGAAGTAGTGAAAATAATATATTAAAAAAAAATCTCCAGAAGAGATTTGTTGATATATTTGGTGTTTTTACTAAACCAAATAAATATATAGAAACATATTTACTCTTCTACTCTCTTTCTTTTTAATTAAAAATAAGGCATTCTAATAGGAAGTTTATTTTCTAATTTTTTTCCTTCTTTCATGCATCCAATCACTTTTCAAAAGGTAAAATATAATAGATCAAATATAATAGATATGAAATAATCTTAATTTCCTATATTTCTAAAATAACTTGTGTTGATTTGAAGATTTACATGTTTGTTTTGATATATTTGGTAAAGAATTATGAAGTTAGTTTTCTTATGAAAATAATAATGATTTGGATCTGAGATTTATAGTTGTTTATGATTATGAATAATATGGATAGATCCGAGATAATTTTGTTTATTTAGAAATTCTAATTATTGGGAAATAAAGTTTCGCTTTAAGATATTCATTTTAATTTTATTATTGAGTAATATTGAACCTATATTTGAGATGAAATTGTGTTACTTTGAGTACTGTTTGTTCAATTAGTTCATATATTTATAATGAAATTATTTTGCTATGACAGTAGTTATATCCTGAACCACATAAAGGTTAATTGTAGTTATTTTTATCACAAATGAATTAATTGCAAGTGTTATGGTAATAAATTAAATCATTTATTGTCATAAATGCATTAAATGCATTGATTATTGTAAATTAAATGACGTTGTATGGTTGTGTTTGGAATAAGAATAGACGTATGATTTACTATTTGATGTATTTATTTTGACAAGTAATGTCTGTTATAACGAAAAAATAGGTTTAACAACTCAAAGGAATTATTTTAATAGAAGTTGTATAACTCAAAGTCCAAAGCCTGAAGTCTGGAATTATGAAAAGATTTTTTGACAAACTTTACAAGCTCGAATTCTTGTCAGTATTTTTTTTAAATTTGTCAAAATGTACAAGCTTCTAAAAAAAAGGCAGTTTACACAAAATTTGAGAACCCGAAGTTCATAATAAATTAGTGAACTTGAAGTTCATGAATTAGAAGCCCGAAGCTCTATTGAAATTGTGTAAAATGATAAGGTTGTACTTCTTGAAGAAGTTAAAGGAAAATAATATATTATCATATGAGATAATAATGCTGCATTCAAGAGATTACAAAAATCTCCAGATGAGTTATACCTTACCTTATATCTTCATATTTATATTATATTAACCAAATATCCTGAAGATATTATGTTATATGATATATCAAACATCATTGGATGTGTGTGTATTAATCTCTTGAAAATATGTTTTAGAGATTTATTTATATTTATATTGCAAAATATAACATCCCAGAAGAGATGTTATAGAAATTTTATTTTTGTTACATTGCAATTCCTTAAAAGGAAATACTATATTCCCCGAAGGAATAATGATATAATTTTTTTTTGAGTAATAACAATAATTTATCGAGAAAAAAAATGATATCGTATACCAATGTTACACTCCAGAAGTAGTGGTTTTATCTTTCGCATCTTACTTTCAGTTGGTGAATCTAATTTTGTCACTGTATTTAAAGTTTGATATGCCATTTTAAAAGCAATTACAACAAAAATCTCCAGCATGGATATTTTATGCTACTGTAAAAGTAGTAATTATGTAATATGTATAAAATAAACAGTGTATATTGATATGGCATTCAAATAGTGCATATATATATATATATATATATATATATATATATATATATATATCTAGAAGAGAAAGTTCACTCCAGAAGTGGTGATACTAATATATCTCTAGAAGAGATTTATAAGTTTGAAAATGATAACATATCTCTAGAAGAGATTTATTTATATATTTGGTAATTTTATTAAACCAAATAAGTGTACATAAATTTGATTTTAAATGATCCTAATTAAGCTTAGATTAGATTTTAAAGTTTGAGAGCTAAGAGGAAATCTTAACATTCCAAGTATCTAGAAGATACTATTATTATTTTTGCTGTAAATATTTTACAGAACTCTCAATAGAGATGTGTAGAAATGTCTACATGCAATTAAAATTACTCCTTGATAAGTAATCATAATTAGTGTTCAAAACTGTTATTTGAGATATAATTGAGGAATAAAACTTAACAACTTGAAGTCGTGTGTGTATTTTGTTCGAACCAGAAGTTCGATATGGTTTCAAACCAAATGTTTTGAACATTATCATGCGGTTTTGACAGGTTTGCATTGACATTGATTTATAAATAGAAATTAATAGTTTTGATCCTTGTAATAGTTTGTTCCAAAAATCACTAATTCAAATGAGAAAGAATATGAAATTTTTACAATATACATGTGATACGTGGACGCACTTATACATCCATATATGTAAATATTTAGCTAACTACCTGAAGTTTGTTATAAGCTATTATTTAGTGATTATGCATAGATATTATTTAGTGATTTAAAATTCAATCAACATAAATGCTGAATGACCTGAAGTCATGTATGTATTCAAATGATCTACACAATAAGTAAATTCCTCCAATAGCTTAGATCAATGAATGAGAACAAACTCTAATAATCAATATCAATTGAATGCATCTTATCAATGAATAAAAGAATTAGCCTTCTATTATTAATATGTATGGTGTATTTGCTAGTAGCAATATCATAATGGATGA
Source organism: Allium cepa (assembly GCA_030765085.1). Classification (NCBI taxonomy): domain Eukaryota; kingdom Viridiplantae; phylum Streptophyta; class Magnoliopsida; order Asparagales; family Amaryllidaceae; genus Allium; species Allium cepa. The sequence continues at coordinate 522,019,686 of CM060938.1, forward strand.
AAATGAGAATCCAAAGATGATTATTATTTAATGTGACAATATTTGTCAACATTGAGGGGGATGATTAAGGGATACAAGCTCATTTTGATCATCAATGTTAAATATTTGTTAAAATATACAATGATGCAAAATATTAAGTAACTTGAATAAATTATCAGTAATATCCCTATTAGACTTTCTTCAATATAGATTTGAATCCCTGAAGGATCAAAATTTGTAAACCACATTTGAAATATGGTTCAAAAGTCAGTTCAAAATATTTTTGGAGTAAGTAATAAATATGCCAAATAAAGGAGGTGAGTGTTCTTGAAGAAACACTTAAGGATGCTCTGAAAGAGATCCATGACATGATTCTCAAATAACCCTAGAAGTGGGTTAGGTACCTAAAACATGATAATTAAAGAGATCTCAATAAATCATGTCTAGAACTGACAAGAAATAATCATCGATGATAAATTTATAAATAATAAAACACTTATGTTTATAAATGGATTAAAGATCCTGGATTAGAGAAAAACATGATTGGCCATCATGAAATTCTCCTTAATAAGAAATCTGAACTTGTAGTCCGCAAAGTACCAAAAGTACTTGAAATGCTTAATATACCCCGAAGGTATAAATATGGTTTAAAATCATATCAAATAATGAAAGTATACAAATTCCTGAAGAATATAAATAACTTTCATTGTTATAAAGAATGCAAAGAACAAGGAGAGTAAATTTCAACCTACTTTTAAGTATTGTTGTAATGAAAATCTTGATATAATTCATAATGAGTAGATTACTTTCTATTTTTAAGTATCATTGTAATGAAACTCTTAATATCCATTGAAGTGATAGTTGCGATATGAAAATACTTATTAAAGTATACAAATTTCTGAAGAATATATATAACTTTTGTAGTTATAAAGAATGAAAAGACATGAAGTGTAGATTACAAATTTCTTCTAATTATTGATGTAATGAAAATCTTGATACATCAAGATGAGTAGATTACTTCCTGCTTTCTAGTAATGTTGTAATGAAATTTTTAATATTCATGAAAGATGTATAGTTGCAATGCGCAAAACTAATTTGAAGCAAAAAAATAATAATAATGAAAGCACATGAAGTGTGTTTCATAAAAGTAGCATACAAATGCATAAAATGAACCATATTTGGAAGAAACAATCTTAGAAAATTTGATTGTATCGAAGGAAACTATTAATAAATTGTATTATTAATGAGATTTATATTTATAGATCCAGAAGTATCTATAACCAATTTGAGTTATCGAATGACGAATTTCAGAGGAAAATTTTAAATCAGGGGGAGCATCCATAAGTATTTTATAATGCACTCTTTTTCCTTAACTAAGATTTTTCCCACTGGGTTTTTATTAGTAAGGTTTTAACGAGGCATCATCTTGATCCAGAAGTATCAACTCCCTGTAACATTTGAAATAAGCTATAATATACTCTTTTTCCTTATTTAAGATTTTTCCCACTGGGTTTTTTCTTATTACGGTTTTAGTGAGGCATTATCTTGATCTAGAAGAATCAAACGTCTTTTCAAGAAATAACATCTCAAATATGTTATTTAAGTTAAATTATATTTTTATCCTTGACTAAGGTTTTTCCCATCGGGTTTTCCTTTGTAATGTTTTTACTGAAGTATTAAATTGATCCAGAAGTATCAAACTCTATCTGATGCAGTAAATTATTGAAATATGACATACTATATTGTACTCTTTTTCCTTCACTAAGATTTTTCCCATAGGGTTTTACTTAGTAAGGTTTTAATGAGGCATTAGTTTGATCCAGAAGTATCAAGCTTTATTTAAAGAAATAAGAAAATAAAATATGTCATTGTACTCTTTTTCCTTCACTAAGATTTTTCCCATTGGGTTTTTCTTAGTAAGGTTTTAATGAGGCATTATTTTGATCCTGAAGTATCAAACTCTTATAAGAAATATCATTTTTAGTATGATATTTATGATTTCACAAGTTGCACTCTTTTCCTCGTTCAAGGTTTTTTCCCACTGGTTTTTTCTAATAGAGGTTTTTAATGAGGCAAATCTATATCGATTGAATCGATATATGCAAGCAAGATAATAATGAGGTGGAGCAATTATCATACACGTTTCGAAACGGAAATTTCCAAATTATCCGAGCATTCAAGATTTTGAAGACGCATATTCAAGGGGAAGTGTTATAATATATGTATATTATGAAGTGAATATGCTTGTACATTGTTTTGTTTAGTCCCACATCGTGGGATAAGTTCAGTCCTTACCTCTGAAGCCCTTATATAAAGTAGGCCATGTAATGTAAATAAACATCTATTCTCAGGAATAAATAATATGTCTTCTGCCTCTCTCTCTAATGGCTTTCTATTTTCTTTATTCTATAACAATAACCATTTATTCTGAATTTTTTTGATTTTAAAGTAGTCCACCTATGTGATAATTAATCGTGCAAAAATTGAATTATAATTTTTTAACCATTAGTGTTAAGCATTTGAAAATTAAAATGCTTCGTATTCGAAATAATTTTTGGACATTGAAATACCAGTTCAAAAAACTAGAGTGAAAATTTGTGTCCTGATTGTGATTTTTGAATAAGCAATATGTATGCTTCTATTTTAAAACTTCTGCTTATAATTAACAAAATATGTTTATTCTGCTAATATGTATGCTTCTATTTTCAACTGACTGTTACAAAATACCTCGCTTAGTTAGATCTGACCTATTCCATGTTGAATACTTATCTATACTATCCTATTATTACTGAGTTAGATTTCAAGAGCATAGAGGCCTCCTTCATATTTTGGAAAATGAACAGTCACATTTTTAATTTCTTTCTATTCCAAACTTTGAAATGTGATAACTTTTTCTACATTAATTGGATTTAAGATTCATTTTCACTGTAAAATCTCAAATTTAATATGCTTTCTAATGATATCCATTGTTGATAGCTAAGAATAATTTTTTTTAAATCGTAATTTTATATAGCAGTTTTAACTGTATTTGTATAATCCAATTATTTTATGTCACCGCTGTGTACCGCGTTTCTGTAACAGCATTATTATGATGATCATAAACATTATATAGTAGTTTTACCAAGATTATTACAATGTATTTATTATCTTTTAACATATTTGAAAGGAATATTTTTTTGAATTATACAATTATGGTTGCCTTTGAATATTGTAACTGCATTATGTAATAAAGTAATAATTTTGATTGTGTTTGATAGTTTATACAAACTTAGTGCAGTTACAATTTAACCTTATCAAAAAATGGTGTAATAATTTATAGGCATTTTTTGAATTAATTTAACTACACTAGCATTTTTTTTATTGCATACTATTGATGATTTTGACTATATTTGATAATTTTATTCAATTTTAAAGCAGTTATAAATTAATGAAATTAAGAAAATGAAATTGTAATTTACCAGCAAGTTTTGGGTAATTTAACTATATTTGAATATTTTTAACCATATTTATGTGATGTAGTAATAAATTTGTCTACATTTCAGGAATTTATTCAATCTTAATACAATTAAAATTTAACTACATTAATAAAATGCACTTATAGTTTAATGACAATTTTGAATTATGCATGGTAGAAATTGAATATTTCAACTATATTTATGTGATGCAGTAATTTTGGTTGTACATGATGATTTATTCGAGCTTACTGCAGTTAAAATTTAAACGCATTAAGCAAAAGCGGTTATTATTTTGCGGTATTTTCAAAACTAAGCAATTATTGTTGCATCTGAATATTTTAACTGCATTTGTGTGATGCAATACTAATTTAGTTGTAGTAATGATTTTGTTTGATGTTAACGATAATAATTTAACCGCATTATGAAAATATAATTGAAAAATGAATTTTTCTTTTTGATAGCTTGAGATGATTAAATGGCGACTTCACATAATTAATGCTTGATTCAACCGTGCATCTCAGCGTTTAACACATTTGTTAGGACCAAAATTGGCCACTAACACCCATAAGAAAGATTGTGTAGAGAGATTAATGAAGATAGTAAATTAAAACAGAAGACAATATGTAAATTTAAATGCAGAGAACAAGAACACCAAATTTATAGTGGTTCGCGTAACTGCCTACGTCCACTTTGAAGTTGATTTCTATTGCTTTTCTTGATAGTTGATTACAGATACAATCCGTTTCCAATTACTTGAATACAATTGCTAAGTAAAAGATTAAGTCTTTAATGAATGCGGCAGAGTCTTCCCAGTGTTCTCGAAATTCGCCCCCTTTTCACTGTGCCCCTGCCTCTCTATTAGACGAAGGTGGGTTGGACTTTCTTGGTGGGCCTGGTAGCTGAATAACTCTGCCCAAATGGAGTAAGCTCTACGTGCCGACCCGAACATGCCGAACGGCCAAATGCCGAACCATCATCTTAATGCCGAATGATGCGGTGTGTTGAGCGAGGTGCGCAGGCCGAACGAGAATCGATGTCGAACGAGGCTGGAATGCCGAACAATCCAGGAATGCCGAGTGAAGCATGAATGTCGAGCACTCTAGAAGCCGAACACTCTTTAATGCCATTCGACCCAGTCGTGCCGAACGTCCCTGGAACGCCGAATGACCCTGAATGCCGAATGTCCATGGAAGCCGAACGTTCCTTGCATGCCGAACGTTCCTTGTATGCTAAACATCCCTGGATTGCCGAACGTTCCTGGATGCCGAGCGATCCTGGATGCCAAGCGCTCCTGACCGCCGAATACTTCCTAATGCCGAGTACTCATGAATGTTATTCGAACGTGAATGCCAGACGAACCATTTGCGCCGAGCGTTCAGAATGCCGAGCAGTATGTAGGTGCCGAACGATCCATAAATAACCGAATAGTGTGCTAATGCCGAGTACCTAGTTGCCTAGTCAAATCTCCAGGAAACACTTGCCCCCCAAAGTGTATCGCGTGACCGAACGTGATGCACTTTGAATTACATGTCCTTTGTGCTCCTCTTCGATCCTTGGTTTTTTTCTCCCGACGGTGTGATGGTGTGTGCCGAATGGTATGCGAGCGCCTAATAGAACAGCTGAAGCCGAACGTTCGTTGTATGCCGAACGACTTCGTTTTGAACGGTTCTAACGGTCACCATCTCTTCGACTTCTTCTTCTTCCCTATAAAGGCCGGCCTGCTCCATCTTCTTTTTTTCGCCTTTTTACCTCCGCTACCCTGTACTTGCAAACCTCGCCTGTTAGCAGCCTCCAAAGATTGAACAATCCTTCCTAATCCATTCGGCATTAACCAAAACCGCGCCCTCAACTCCAGAATTCTCCAAGTCTCGATCTACTAACTAGGTATCGATCCCTCTATTTGAATCCTTTCCCCGAATAAAAAGGTTTTAACACGAGGCTCGAGTTCGTAAATTAGAACTGTAGCTGATAAGTGTTGCGTGGATGAAAGAATCGAACTTCGATTCGATTAGGCTATTTTTTTAGGGCTAGATGGTATGGAGGGAAAGAGAAGTGGCCAGAGCCGAGTACACGAGGGAGTTGCTAGGAGGTGTATTGTGGTTCGGCATGGTTCCCTCATGCCGAACAAGATTGGAGGGAAGACTAGAGGAGAAGCAAGAATGGACTGGAATGCCGAACAGCATGGTTCGACATAACTCGTCGAACGACTCGTCCTCGTTGTTTGGTATGGTTAAGAATGGAATGCCGAGCGTTGGGGCTCGGTGTAACTTTGGTTTGGCATGATTTGCCACATGCCGAGCAGTGGGATGGAAGGATAGGAAGGTTGTACAAATTAGATAGGATGCCGAACATTACTTCGGTCGAGTAGAACTTAGGTCGGACGATACTTTGACCGAACGACACCTAGGCCGAACAATGTCTTGGCCGAACGGTGCCTAGGCCGAACAATGTCTTGGTCGAACGGTGCCTAGGCCAAACAATTCTTTGACCGAACGATACCTAGGCCGACCAACATTCTCACCTTGCCTAATCATAAGACAAAATCAAAGACATGGACCTAAGTAAACTGGCAAATCGAACTGATCTGAACTGATAACTTCCTAGTTCCAATTATTCATAAGTCCGAACTGAAGTCGATAAAAACAGATAAAAGCTCTTGACATGCAATGTCAATCTTCGAGAATGACAGTCCAAAGTTCAACTTTATACCATCAACCATGTGACCTATAATTTCTCAGCGTTTATATTTGAATGATTGCACTAGTCCACACACCGAAGGAGGGGGGGATGGGGGAAATTTATGTTGTTAAGTCTAACGCCGATTATTTTTCGAGTATAGTTCAAACAGGTGCTCTGCTAAATCCAATATTTGTTGGAAATGAGTAGGAAATCTAGTTCCGCCACGATCTCAGATAGACCTGGGCCGTCTTCAAAACAAGAAGTCGTACATATTTCAAATCCGTCAAACTCCCCCGCCCATAACTTAGCTCCCAACGCTTTGGAGGCAGCAATTCTCTTGGATAACTCTATTGATTCACAGGCTTCGAAGGTCAATGAAGTTGCGCTCCGGCGAATATGCTCTATCCATGGAATACCTTTCGACGACGTGCTGGTTCCATAGGGGCACGATCGTCCACACTTGCTCCCAGTTGGATACATAGCTTGTAATAAATTCATGTGCTAGGTTGGCAGTGTGCCTCCATATAACTTATTTCTTCGGGATGTGCTGCAATACATTGACATTGCTCCGTCACAACTGCACCCGAACGGCCATGCATTTATCTATGGTACCTTCATCCTCTTCATGACCATCCTCTCTAGGCTCCCAACTCCAGGCGACATCAGATATATATTTATGATCAAGAAGCGGAGAGATAGCCCCTCTTTTGTGTTCCTCGAGCCGCACCACAAATGCCAGATTTTAACCGGAGCATGGAGCAAATTTTCCCTGTACAAACAGGAATGGTTCTATGTGCATTGCCCTCTTGGTTTCGCGAGGAGATGGTTTGAACGAAGTAAGTCCTTTCTCTGGATTGATGTTTGTGCTTGGTCAGGGCTATGCCTTTTCTAACTCTTGTTTCATCTTTTCGGGTATCAACCCGTGTCCTAATGGTTGCGGATACTCTAAGGCCATCGAGGCTATTCGAGCCCTTCCTGCCGAAGAAAGAGACTTCCAGACTCTCATTTCGAATGAGTCGCTTACATGGTTTGGGCTGGTGGCAGCAGAACGTCAGATAAGCCTTCCTCAAGGCCTTACCGTACCCAGGCCTGCCTCTGGCAAAGGGAAAAAATTAGCCGAGTCATCACGTCACACCTCTGACGCACCAGAAGAGGGGGAAATTAAAGGGAATGAAACACCGGAAGCACAAGGTGAGAACTTGTGTCCCACTCAGGATCCGATGGTCGAAGTGCATGACATCGAAACGTCATCTTCCCCTTCGAAGAGGAAAAAGAGATTGACGTACAAGATTAGGAAGGAGAAGGTTGGCGGAACTTCAAAAGTTACGCTCATTCCAACGGAGAAAGAGGCTTCTTCACAGCATGTAGAAAGTTCTATAAAGGGCCTATCGAACCTCTCCATTCCCGATGACCTGCTCAATTATGACTTCGACGATCTGGAAGCATTTAGACTTCACTCGCCCATCAGAGGCGATGCGGGCACTCTAGCCCAAATTCAGGGGGAAAATACTCCCATTAGTAAAGCAACTGGTCCGTCGGGGGAAACACTAGGACACGCACAAACACTTGCGCTTCAATTTGCACTTAGATTTTCGTCGTCACGCTACTCTTTGCTAATTCACTGTTATTTAAATTCTGTGTAGGTGACATGGGGCGCTCACACGGATTCGATCGCCTTCGTGGTTCGTCTATCTTTTATCAACCTGGACGGGACTCGGGTTTCGGAAGACGTTGGGACAGAGATGGTGATGGCGATAGAGATTATCATTCCCGGGACTCATCATCTCAGAAGAAAACTTACTATCATTCGAAATACCACCAGGATATCTCTTCTCACCCGGAGCAATGCAAAGATAAGCACGGCTACAAGCGGTCGCAATCCGATGTCCCCCGGGATCAACACTCCGACTCCTCTTCCACTCGACAGTCCCTAGATCCTCACAGGAGAGCTGAACTTTCAAAGCTGTCTCCTCCTGGTCCTGCAACAGATCCAACAGTATCGGAGAGGCCGGCCGAGCTTAAAGATCAATTTCCAAAAATCTGCTTTGATGGCCTGAAGTTCCTCCCGGCGATTCATCCTATTCTCGGACATGTCAAGCAGAGCGACATCGCCTGTACCAACAACGTCTATGTTCAACATGACGCATTTGTTCATTTGGCTGAAAAACTTTCTGAAGTCTCCATGGAGAGCCAACATGAGATCGATCGCCTGAAGCTTGAGGCTATCCACGACAAAGATATCATTAAAGCTCAGGACGAAGAGATTGCGACTTACAAGTCTGAACTTAAGGCCTCCCATTAGAGCGCCAAGGACACCGCCGAAGCCGTAACTCGTCTGGAATCGACTCACAAAAAGAAATCGATGAGGCGGTATAACGCTGTGGGGCTTTGGCTTTGGAAAATGATTCGGTACAAAAAGAGAGGGATGCATTCTATCTTCGGGTTAAAGAAATTGAGGAGCAGCTTCGTAAAGAGAAAGAGTAGAAAACGGCTGCTCAAAATGATACTTTGATGAGATTGTCGCTACTCGACTCTTAAAGAAGAAACTTGAGGATGAGCTTTCCAAAGTCGAGACGTTAAAGAGCGATGCCCGTGAAGAGGGCAAGAAGATAGCGTCCATGGATATCGACTCCCGTCTTGAGGCGGCTAGAGAAGAAGGTAGGGAGGAGGTCACAAGCATGTTTGACCCGCTAATCGCTGAATTCAATGCCCACGTTCTCATGCATCGAGACTTGACCTTTCTGGGCGAGGGCTATCTCGAATCTTTGGCTGAGGCATGGGAGACTTTAATTGAAATCAAAAAGGCCGAACACGGTATTGAGGAGGTTGACGAGGGGGCCTTGATAAAAGAATTCCTCAAGGGAAATGAGCCTTCGGACCTGTCAGTGGCTAAAGCTATTTATTGCAAAGGCTCCCCTTCCAAAAAAGGAAAAGAAGTTATTGCCGGTCCATCCAGGATTGAGTCTCCAGCTCGTGTGCCTACCCAACGGACCAGTCGGCCGATACTCGATCCTTTTGAACATCACATTGGTTATGACCCGGAGAACCCCGGCCTTGGTGTTCATGTTTTGTCCCTTATTCCGGAGGATGAGACCCCCTTGATAGCTGAGGGTCAGCTGGAACCTGGTAGGCAACTCTTTTTCCTTAACATTCCAAGAGCTTTCGTTTCCCACCAGAAGCTATCGTATTCTAATACTTGCTTTTTTTGATTTTGTGCAGGCCGTTCTGATCTTGCGCCGACTCCGAGGAGCGATGCCGCCAAGGAAGTGGAGGAGAAAACAAGTGAGGCTACTCATGCGGGGGAGGCTCCTGGTCCGGATGCTCAGGTGATCGGAGCGCTTGATGAGGACAAGTCTGAAACTTCCTCTCCTACCGACGGGGGTTATGAAGTAGAAATTACAGGCGCCTCTGAGCACACATCCGAATTGAGCATGAAGGAGCAGCTCGGGAAAGAGAAGGAGAAGACGGTCAAGATCAAAGTCGAGCCTCGAGTTGTGGACCTGGACGATCCTTTGAACAAGTCGTTGAAGGTCATCCTTCCTGGCGGGTCCAAGCCCATGGATGTTCCTCGTACTTCTTCAGTTTCTACCCCTCCATCAAAGAAGGGTACCAAGGGTAAACGCGGAGGAGAGGAGCCGTTTGAGAAGACAATGGAGGTGAAGAAGTCAAAGAAGCACAAGAAGTAATCATTACTCTCGTTCAATGAGAGTTAGTTTAAGTTATGTAATTATTTTTATCTACTTCCGTAGTTCTTGTAAATAGATTGTCGACTCCGAACTTTGGGGGGTTTGTAGTAGAAACTTATTTTTGGGGAATAAAACTTAGTTTTTATGTCTTTCAAAAGGCTCTTGTCGTTCAATTTTTGTGTGATTATGATTTAAATCCAAGCTTTTGTGAATAACACGGACTTCTCGGTTCACCTTCATATAGTTCGGAGATTCTTTGAGAGTTGTTCATTTTTCCTTCCATGCTTCAAGCACTTAGAATATTCTTTAGTCCGCACATCGGGGACTTAGAGTACTCCAGTCCGCATTCTGGGGACCTGAGATTTTAAGTCGTTTAGACTCGAGTCCGCGCTCCGGGGACTTAGAGTACTCCAGTCCGCACTCTGGGGACTTGGAGATTTGAATCATTTATACTCAAGTCCGCGCTCCGGGGACTTAGAGTACTCCAGTCCGCTCTCCGGGGACTTGGAGATTTAAGTCGTTTATACTCGAGTCTGCGCTCCGGGGACTTAGAGTACTCCAGTCCGCTCCCGGGGACTTGGAGATTTGAGTCGTTTATACTCGAGTCCGCGCTCCGGGGACTTAGGGTACTCCAGTCCGCACTCTGGGGACTTGCATATTAGAGTCGTTTATACTCGAGTCCGCTCTCCGGGGACTTAGAGTACTCCAGTCCGCACTTTGGGGACTTGGAGATTTGAATCTTTTATACTCGAGTCCGCGCTCCGGGGACTTAAAGTACTCCAGTCTGTACTCTAGGGGCTTGGAGATTTGAATCGTTTATACTCGAGTCTGTGCTCCGGGGACTTAGAGTAGTCCAGTCCGCACTCTGGGGACTTGGAGATTTGAATAGTTTATACTCGAGTCCGCGCTCCGGGGACTTAGAATACTCCAGTCCGCACTCTGGGGACTTAGAGATTTTGAGTCGTTTATACTCGAGTCCGCTCTCCGGAGACTTAGAGTACTCCAGTCCGCACTTTGGGGACTTGGAGATTTAAGTCGTTTATACTCGAGTCCGCGCTCCAAGGACTTAGAGTGCTCCAGTCCGCACTCTGGGGACTTGGAGATTTGAGTCGTTCATACTCGAGTCCGCTCTCTGGGGACTTAGAGTACTCCAGTACGCACTCTGCGGACTTGGAGATTTAAGTCGTTTATACTAGAGTCCGCGCTCCGAGGACTTAGAGTGCTCTAGTCCGCACTCTGGGGACTTGGAGATTTGAGTCATTTATACTCGTCTGCTCTCCAGGGACTTAGAGTACTCCAGTCCGCACTCTGAGGACTTGGAGATTTAAGTCGTTTATACTCGAATCCACGCTAAGGGGACTTAGAGTGCTCCAGTCCACACTCTGGGGACTTGGATATTTGAGTATCTGCACGTGTTCGTACGTCAGCCAGAATAATATAGTTTCATTTGCCTGTCACAGGATCATCGTGCGCAGAAACATTAGTACTTCATGGAAAAGATGGCTTCAAGCATTTATTAATGAAAGCAAGCTAAATTGTCTTACTACATGCCAAGAACTAGAAATAAAAGCGAACTGGAAATAAATGCAACTAATACATGAAAGAAATAGACTAAGTATAATAATACCGCAATTGCTCGTTGTTCCATGCTCGGGGGAGTGTCGCACCATCGACGGTTGCTAACTTGAAAGTTCCTTCTCCAAGCTTCTGTTCGATGACGTATGGACCTTCCCATGCGGGATTCATATGAGACGGGACCGGAAAAACTTGTTTCAGAACGAGGTATCCCGCATCAAAAATTCTCCGTCGTACCTTTTCGTTATAATATTTAGCGACTTTATGTCTGCATGCAGCCGCTCTCAAATTGGCTTCTTCGCGTTTTTCGTCAATGAAGTCGAACGATTCCAATAAAAGATTCTGGTTCGACATGGGGTCGTAATAAGTTACCCGATGTGATGGAACTTCAAGTTCCACAGGTATGACAGCTTCCGTGCCATATGCCAATGCGAATGGAGTGTGGCCAGTCGCGGTCTTGTGGGTGGTCCTATAGGCCCAAAGTGCCGTTGGAAGTTAATCCACCCACTTTCCTCTAGCCTTTTCCAGACGCTTTTTCAATATGGACTTGATTATCTTGTTTACGGCTTCCACTTGTCCGTTGGCTTTCGGGTGAGCAACCGCTGCAAACTTCTTCTCAGTGCCATATTTTTGACAAAATTATTTGAACTCCTTGCTTTCGAATTGAGTCCCATTGTCTGTAATGATGGTCCATGGAAGGCCAAAACGGCATATAATATTTCGTATGACGAAATTAATAACCTTCTTGGTGGTTATTGTGGCCAGAGGCTCTGCTTCTGCCCATTTGTAAAGTAGTCGACCGCGACTATTGCATATTTCGCTCCACCTTTGGCTGTGGGTAAAGAACCAACTAGGTCGATCCCCCATATTGCAAATGGCTAGGGACTAACCATTTGCGTGACTTCCGTCAGCGGTGCTCTCGGGATTTTTGCGTATATCTGGCATTTGTCACATCTTCTCACATAGTCTGCAGCATCCCGATTCACAGTTGGCCAGTAGTATCCATAACGGAGGACTTTCTTTGCTAATGTCTGCCCCCAGTATGGTCACCGCACTCTCCCTCATGGACTTCCTTTAATATTCGTTTTATCTCATCGTGGGCCACGCACCGGAGTAAGGGGTTGAGAATCCCCTCCGATACATTACCCCATCTTGCATTGTATATCATGAAGCCTTACGAAGGACTTGTCGTCTTTTGCTCCTTTTTTCGGGTAAGATCTCGAATAGCAAGTACTGCCTGATTGGGGTCATCCACGATTCCTTCTCGATTTCGGTTTCGAACGCGAAATCTATCTCCATCATATCTATACTCGGAGCATAGAGGGTCTCAACAGGAAATAATCCCATTTGCTTTGCATCGCCAGTGCTTGCGAATTTTGCCAATTCGTCAAAGCTGGATATAGATCGTGGGGGAAGTCGAGTAAACCAAATGGTAGCAATTCCGGACAGAGTGATTGGGAAGCACGTATACTTGGTTGCATCATTAGCTCTTGCAGAATCCATCATCGATCTTTACCTCATCACATGCTGCCTGGGATCAGTCTTCCCTTCGTAGGCTGGGATAGTCGGCATATTGAACTTCTTGGGGTACTCAGCCTGTAGGATACCATCTGTAAAGGGAGTACGACTTCTGGACACTCCCCAATCTTCATTGGTCAAGCCTTGGTTCTCTCTCATTAACTGCCTGACCATAGCTGTTAAGTCCGAAGTTTTATGGAGGATGGAAGGTTGGGTTCCGTTCCACGGGACCGTGCGGGTTGATGTCCCGCCTGATTTGGGTCTTGGAGATTCGGACGTCCGGTCTCTTCACGGGCTTGATCCCTAGTCGATCGATCTGACACCTGCCTGTACACCTTCATCCTTACGGCGCCTACGCCTAGGAGGTTCATCGCTGAGGTTGAACTATCAGATTCAGAATAAGAGGCAGGGTTACCTCCAGCATTCTGACGCTGCTGCTGAGTGAGCTGAGTCATGAGGTTAGTGTTGGCTTGAATATGCTCAACAAGTTGCCTTCTACTTTCCTTGAGTTCTCTTATGAAGTCTTTGAACTCTGTTCGAGAAACAACTTCCGCTTGGTTTTGGGTTGAGGGCCCTGCACCTCGAGTTGCTTGCTGATTTCTAGGTCCAACTTGTTGCACGCTAGCAGTCTCATGGACATCTGCGTTGTGGAAGGCCGATCTGGTTCGTGGTCTTCCCATGGTAGATTTGTTGGTTGTAACTCTGAATAGAATCAACAGATGCATGGTAAATGATCTTGGATCTCCTCTGGGGGATTTATGCAATCTAGTAACTACAAAGCAGATCCTAACAGCCTGAGAATTCGATTCTCAGTGAAAGCACCAAAATATTAGCACCAAAACTGGCCACTAACACCCTTAAGAAAGATTGTGTAGAGAGATTAATGAAGATAGTAAATTAAAATAGAAGACAATATGTAAATTTAAATGCAGAGAACAAGAACCCCAAATTTATAGTGGTTCGGCGTAACTGCCTACGTCCACTTTGAAGTTGATTTCTATTGCTTTTCTTGATAGTTGATTACAGATACAATCCGTTTCCAATTACTTGAATACAATTGCTAAGTAAAATATTAAGTCTTTAATTGAAGGTTGAATGCGGCAGAGTCTTCCCAGTGTTCTCGAAATTCTCCCCCTTTTCACTGTGCCCCTGCCTCTCTATTTATAGACGAAGGTGGGTTGGACTTCTCTGGTGGGTCTGGTAGCTGAATACCTCGGCCCAAATGGAGCAAGCTCTGCGTGCCGATCCGAACATGCTGAACGGCCAAATGCCGAACCATCATCTTCATGCCGAACGATGCAGTGTGTTGAGCGAGGTGCGCAGGCCGAACGAGAATCGATGTCGAATGAGGAAAAAGCCGAACGAGGCTGGAATGCCAAACAGTCCAGGAATGCCGATTGAAGCATGAATGTCGATCGCTCTAGAAGCCGAACGCTCTTGAATGCCATTCGATCCAGTCGTGCTGAACGTCTCTGGAACGCTGAATGACCCTGAATGCCGAATGTCCATGGAAGCCGAACGTTCCTTGCATGCCAAACGTTCCTTGTATGCCAAACGTCCCTGGATTGCCGAACGCTTCTGGATGCGGAGCGCTTTCAAATGCCGAACGACCCTGACCGCCGAACACTTCCCAATGCCAAGTACTCACGAATGTTATTCGAATGTGAATGCCAGACGAACCATTTGCGCCGAGTGTTCAGAATGCCGAGCGGTATGTAGATGCCGAATGATCCATAAATAGCCGAACAGTGTGCTAATGCCGAGTACCTAGTTGCCTAGTCAAATCTCCAGGAAACAACATTACTTCCAGGTTCGATGACATAATTTGGCTAAGCTTACTCAATTTCATTTACGTTTACGTTGATCAATAATACGATAAGCATGTAAGTTGTTGTATTCGGGCTTAAGGTAGATGCACAGTTTAAGTGCTGGGTCAAAATATGTGTTGTAGAGAGAATAATATTCATAACCACCTAAATGAGTTTATTTTTTATTTTTTGCAGTAAATTCTAAAATCACCTGCACCACCACTATCGAAAAACTTCTAGAAAACAATTGAAGACTGTATCATTGTATAGATGATCATGTAGTCATAGTTTGATTATTAGATATAGTTAACTAGGTCAGACGAGCAGTGAGAGAATTTAATAATAATACTGCATCAATGACACTTTTGCCTTTCTTGGCTCCAGGTACAAATACCTTCAATGGTTAAAATAATAGACCGATGTAATGCATCTATTAGGGCCAAGAAAACATCACCTATTTGCGCTCAAGCCCAATATCGTACATGCGTTGCTAGCAGTTATTTCTGAGGCCGAAAAATGAATAGACTTCTCACAATTGTTCTCTTCTGTATGTTTTGGGTATTACAAATATTGGTTACTATGACCGGCTGTATGCCGTGTTTTGTACCCTGCATCGACATGGATCAGATTTAGTGAATAATAGTAATTTATATTGGAACCCATGTTATTTTCTTATTGCATCATCATTTCTATTTCAATTGAATTTTCTGTTTTACTACTTTTTCCCTGTACTACATCTGTTGCTTTTTCCTTTTTTCCCTCCCTTTTTTCAGTCGTAGACAAATACTTTTCTGACTGTTTACAAATTTCATCCTATTACTGTATTTCTCCCCGTTGTAAAAGGTTTTTGTTACTCTTATTTAATTGAATCGAACTACTCTGTGTTTTTGTGTCTGCAGTTAGCAGCGAATACTTCAACTATATCTATGCACATTGAAGCAGTTGTGTAACTGCAAAAGCAACAACATTGGCATTATATGCCACAGTGAATATATCTAAACATTAGCGCATAAATTTTTAACACATTATCCTTTAAGTAGTCTGTGAACTTTAACATATTCACTGTAATTGTTTTGTTCGATTTTAATTGTGATTATCATAACCAAATATATCTATGTATTCTTTACCCTACCAAATGTTATTCATGATGTAACACTATTGTTCAACAATTTTTTTTCATTACCACCATATTAAATTTCTTATACATTTGGATATGACATATGCAACAACAATATTTTTCAATATCGTGTGTGTAGCACTGGTTCGCACTAGTGTTTTTTAACCATTAAACTCCAAAAATGTCTCCTCCTTTTTTCCCTTCCTACTTAACGTCCAAAATATCTACCCTACTTAAACTACACCTCCTCTTCCCTGTTAGCATACATCTACACTATTACTGCAAGAAGGTATTCCATTCCTTGTTTAGGTTTTTTCAACGCTGGTTCAAACTACACTCCCCCCTTATTTTCTCTTGCATTCCCATTCCTCATTTCTCTCCCACTCTTGCACGTCAACACTTTTGTTACATTACATCAGCTTTACCTCACTTTACTTCCATTTTTATTCATCATTTACCAATGTCAATATTTTTTTTCCCTCCCTCGACTTCCATACAGATGGACGATCAACAACAAGAATAGCATTGGTTGGCACAACGGGTATGACGTGAAAGATTGTCCAACGAAGCTAAACAACTTTAGCGTGCTAACCGTAGACTACAACGACGTGCGCAACGGCTGCCGACATCTGAATTAGAACAAACACCTGCAACATGTTTTTACTTTGACCTCCCATTCGGTTTCTCCATATGCAGTTTAATACGTACGATAAATAACTAATTTCTTATACTTATATATAATTAGTTGATTAGTGGTTGTTCATTAGTAACATTATAAAACTTATTTACAACTGGCACAACAGCTCACAAAACTCTGTTGCATTTTTCCAAAAACTTCATTAATAACATATATAAATAGTATTTCATTATTTGCTATGATAAAACACTTTATTAATTAATTATAAACAGTCAATTGAGTTAAATTTTATTCATTAGCAATTAGTTGCATTTTCCAAAAACTGTAATTTAAGCTTTAAAAGTTTACATTTTTAGAATCGATTTTAGCAGTCTGAAATTTGTTAATTCAACCTGTTTTGTCGTTCAAAATATTGGAAAAAATTACAAATTTATCCTTTTACAAGTTCGACTGCAAGATATGACCATTCACTATATATATACACATATATGTAACAAACCGAATGCTAAGAAAAAATAATATATATATACTCCACAATTATTTACATAACTCTCTAAACTAAGATACTGTTTAACGTGTACAATAAATAACTAATATCTTATACTTATATAACATTAGTCGATTAGAAGATATTCATTAGTAACATGATAAAACTTATTTAGAACTGGCACAACACTTTGCAAAACTTACTTTCATTTTTCCAAAAACTTCATTAATAGCATATATAAGCAGTATTTCATCGTTTGCTATGATAAAACACTATATTAATTAATTATAAACATTCAATTAAGTTAAATTTTATTCTTAATCAGTTAGTTGCATTTTCCAAAAACTTTAATTTATATATCTGTTAAATTTCACAGTGCTATAGCTTCGAATTAGTTGTTGCTTCAAATGTTAAATTTTAATTTCTGTCCATTTGGAAACTGTAACGGCGAACAACAGAAATTTAGATATTTCATACTGCTACTAATTTAAGCTTTAACAGCTTACATTTTTAAACTCGGTTTTAGCGGTCTAAAATTTGTTAATCCAACCCGTTTTGCTGTTTAGAATATTTGTAACACTTATTTAGAACTAGCATAACTGTTTGCAATATTTGTATTTTTCCAACAACTTTATTTCTATCATATATAAGCAGTATTTCATCGTTTTCTATGATAAAACACTATATTAATTAATTATAAACATTTAATTAAGTTAAATTTTATTCATAATCAATTAGTCGCATTTTCTAAAAACTTCAATTTATATTTATTCGTTAAATTTCACAGTTCTACAACTTTGAATTAGTTGCTTGCTTTATATGTTAAAAATTTAATATCTATGCATCTTGAAACTGTAATGCTGAACGACAAAAATTTAGATATTTCATACTGCTGCTAACTAAGCTTTAAAAGTTTACATTTTTAAAATCAGTTTTACCAGTCTAAAATTTGTTAATTCAACCCATTTTGTCGTTCAAAATATTCGAATTGAACTATCCTGATTTCAACTACACATTCACTGTAATGTAAATGTGTTGATTTGAACGCACAAACGGTTTCACGTTTACGCACGAAAAATTTCAAAATATATGACAGTTTCACCTATCTTTAATATATCTATTCTTAAACATGTAGTTCCAATCATAAATGCAACACCTTTGGCTGCAAAATGTAACCATTCACAATATATATATATATATATATATATATATATAATATGTGTATATATATGTACCCAACTGAACGCTAAGAAATAAATAAAAATATATATTCCAGAATTATTTACATAAACATCTAAACTTAGACGTAGTTTAATATGTATAATAAATAACTAATTTCTTACACTTATATAAAATTAGTTGATTAATAGATATTCACTAGTACCATTACAAACCTTATTTCCACCTGCCACAACAGTTCGCAAAACTTACATGCATTTTTCCAAAAACTTCATTAACAACGTATATAAGCATCTTTTTAGCGTTTGCTGTGATAAAACACTACATTAATTAATTATAAACATTCAATTAAGTTAAATTTTATTCATAATCAATTAGTTGCATTTTCCAAAAACTTTAATTTATATGTATTTTTTTATGAAAAATGTGTGATCCTCGGTAAATAGAGGAGAGCACACATGCAAAAATATATATAACACAATAATAAGGTGCTGCCAACATGCCTGGCAGGTAACAAAACTAAATACAAGTAATAAAGAAAAATCAGGTACCCCTAAGATGCATTCCGGCAAGGCCACCACCCATCACACCCCGATATCGAGTTCCGTCATGGTCACCACCCGATACTAAGGTGTTAGAAGTACCTAGAAACAAGAGAAAATGATGCTCCATGCATCTCGGTAGCTCTATGCATCACAAACAAAGAAGAAAAGCTCCGTGTATCTGGATCGGAAGGAATGTAGAAGCCTCAACTCTGAAGTGTAAATAAATGTGATGCTGGATGGGAAATCTGCACTGGAGACTCTAAACAAAGGAAAAAATGCCATGCTGTAGCATGGATCCTCCTGAAGATAATACTCCATAATAGAAATGAAAGAATCCTGCATCAGTGGTGGAACCGAAAGAAATCCTGAGTGGAAAACTCTATTCTGATAGTCTCTCTACAATCCATATCCTGCATCTGAAGATATGGGAACCTACGAAAAGAACCTGACATCCTTTCACCCATACCTGTGTCTGAATGGTGACTAAGGAAAAAGTAAGAATTATACATATATATGTATATTCATATAATTAATATTATATATATATATATATATATGAGGAAGGAAATAAAACTTAAATAAGACTAGACTAATAACAATAGAATTAAGATATTTCTAAACTAATACACCAAAAAAAAAAAAAATTAAAAACCAAACTTAAAAGACAACTGTGAATCTTTAATCATAAGTAAGTTATGATTAACAGTTAGATCATCATATGAATTTGAAAAAATATTCATATTAATACTGATGGCATTAAAAATATAATTGTTGTGTTTAAATTAGTTAATATCATAGCTAACCTTATTAAGATACCCTTTAGAAAAAATTATTTTTAGCTAATTTATATTTGGGATTAGAAATCCAATTAAAATAGAATGAAGAAATTGTAAAAATCAATTTATTAAAATGACTATTATTATTATTAAAAATTCCTTGATTTCTTTCAAACCATATATACCAACTAATAATAATGAATAAAGAGACAGGTAAAAATCCAATATTTTTAAAACCTAAATCTAAAATTATTCCAGTAAAAGTCACAATCTGAAATTTTAGTTATTATATTAAAATTGAAAATTTTAAGAATGTTATTTAGAATGTAATAAGAATCCATGCAATCATAGTATATATGCTTAATGTCTTCAAGATGCAGATTACAAAAATAATATTTATTATCATTATGAATTTTCTTTCTTTTCAAGTATTCAATTGTATTAAGTTTTCCATGCAATATTAACCACATGTGTATTTTAGATTTAGGTGGGGCATTTTATTTCCAAATAAATTTAAACGAGTTGTTTATAGTACCCGAAAAATTAACAAATCCGTAAAAAGAGTTAGAAGTATATTTCTTACTCTTATCCCATTCCCAACAAAAAATATCATTATCATTATCAATATTATAAAGATTTAATCTTGCATAAAGCAAATAAAGTAAGAGCTGAACCTACTAAAATTTGTTAAAACTAAAATTCCAAGGAGGATCATTATTAGGAGAATAAGCTTCATTAATTAAAGCAAACTTAAAATTATAGATTTCATAAAGTTCTTTAAATTCCAATTTAAGAGGTAAGACTGAAATCCAATGGTCATGCCAAATGTCAGGACCCGATTCTTCGACTCCCAATTCTTTTACTGCAAGTATATGTTCAAATTTCTTTATTATAACTTATTTTTTTTCTGTATATATATAAATTAAAAATCTGCAGATATATTTTACTGTTTTTTCAAAATTCGATTGGTAATTAAAAATATGTATGTGGTGTTTATATTCAGTAAATTAAAAACAAAGTTATTTTATAACTTACTGCAGTCGTGAAATGGAGAGCACAGTCGGCCCCCCCTTGCTCGAGTCACCCACGAATCCATCAGCGCTGCCCCATCACCTCGCGCGCGCCACCGAGCCCTAGCGCCGCCTCACGTTCGCAAACCCCAAGTATGCTCGAATGCCTCGCTGCCAAATCGCGACCCACTTTCCCAAACTGTCGCAGCGCCAACTCCTTGCTCACGAGCTCCAAGTTGTCGTCTCACCTCCCACTCGCGAGCACGCGCCCGTGTGCCATCCCCCTCGAATCGCGCGGCCCCCATCGCGACATCGCCCTAAATCGAACGAACGAAGCTACGGCCATTTTTTTTTATCGAATTGAATCTGAAAGAGTTGGCTTTCGGTTTTGAAATTGAGGGCGGCCATTAATTTTAATTGAGAGGGAGAACGAGATTTTTTTTTTTTTGATTTTTACAGATAGAGGGAGATGGTCATTAAATATTGAAAGGAGGATGGTTTGCACGATCATCTTTGTGATACTAGGCACGATTTTAGGCGTGAATTTTGGGGCATGTTTTTAGGAACGAAACGTGCTGTTTGTTGACAAATTAATAAATTTAAATTTAAAATTTAAATTGAATCTCCACGCATTTATATGTCGTGTGCTCGCATATCAGCTCCGAAAAATACGAAATTTCAAATCCGGTAATAATTCAATATTACGGACCCAATGGAATTGGTTTCGTCGAATTCCGAGACCGTGCCTCGGACGGCTATTTTTGAATATCGATTCAAACGATTAAATTTTAAAACTGAACAATCCACTTTCAAATTCAATTCTGAAGCTTCTATTATCTTCAGTATTATCAATATGAATTTTACAAATCTTTAAAATATTTTTGATTGGCTTAAAATTGAAGATTCAAATTTTTATTCAACTCTCAATAGATTAAATTCTAAAATTTAATCGCCAAATTCATTCTGATAATTTGAAATTCAAGTCAAACCATCATTCAAATATTTAAAATTAATTAAATATTCTCAAATTAAATTGTTAAAAATTCTGGGTCGTTACAATCTTCCCCCCTTAAAAGAATTTCGCCCCGAAATTACAAGTTAAGAAGAATGCCCTTATCCCGTTTATCATTTTTCACAATCCAAATAGTTTTATCAACTTTGTAAAACAAATCTTTTTACTAGAGATTCATTATCATTTCAACTAGCTTTCCAACTTCACTTATAAGTTTCAACCCAACATTGTTTTCCTAACAATTCAAATTTAAATTCAAATTCAAATTTCAAACTTTCAAAATTTTCTCAAAAATTTTCTAACACCCTAAATTTTCGAAAAATTTCGCCAGCGTCTCCTTTGCGCGGCTAGCTCGGTACGACTACAAAATGGCACCACGGCCCCTCAGAATCAAAAAGAAAAGAGAAGCCAAGTGGCTGGAGAAGAAAATCATCAAATTTCATACTGAAATTCAAATACGTACCTTTTTGTCGAGCAATTTAAATTATCTTCAAAATCAAAATCCCAATTCCTTTATACACCTGTATATCATGCTAGTCATAATATCCAATTCCAACATACAAACCATTTTGCCAATTCTTTACAAAATTTCCAATATATGCTTCTTTTACATTTTTACTTCACTATTGAAGTTACACATCCATTTTCATTCAATTTTACATTTCAATTCAATTCACAATTTCAATTCTATTTGAATTCAATTCTCAATTCTAAATATTGAATTCTAACGATTAACTTTCATTTGCCAATTCATTTCAATTAGTACATTCACTTATTCATTTCAAATTTCAATTTCCATATTCAATTCATCTCGAATTTACTTAATTTCTAACAAAGGGAATTTCAATTTATTTCTTTTACTTACTGGAATTTATATACAAATTCAAATTTATATACAAATTCAAATTTATCTTCAAATTTAGCTCACAACTAAACTTTAATTTAACCAATTCAAATTCCAATTCATTAGTCCATGAATTAATAATTTATCAAGTTAGTTTACTTGATTCAATCCATTTTATTTCTTATTTAATTCCATATAATAATGATAACAATTTAATATTATTACTTCCTAACAATCATGCAACCATATACTATAATAATTCATAGAAAATCATTTCCTTTCCATACAAAAATAGTTTTGGGCAAAATTATCTTACTTACCCGATTCAAAAACAATTTTATATTCACTAACAAATACGCGCTCATATCTATTATTACACTCAAACTCATTCTAGAGTACTGCTGACTCTATCTCTAATGAGTAATACCCAACAGAACCATGGTTGTCGCTTAACCATATGCTCTGATACCACATTGTCAGGACCCGATTCTTCGACTCCCAATTCTTTTACTGCAAGTATATGTTCAAATTTCTTTATTATAACTATTTTTTTTCTGTATATATATAAATTAAAAATCTGCAGATATATTTTACTGTCTTTTCAAAATCCGATTGGTAATTAAAAATATGTATGTGGGTGTTTATATTCAGTAAATTAAAAACAAAGTTATTTTATAACTTACTGCAGTCGCGAAATGGAGAGCACAGCCGACCCCCCTTGCTCGAGTCACCCACGAATCCATCAGCGCTGCCCCATCACCTCGCGCGCGCCGCCGAGCCCTAGCGCCGCCTCATGTTCGCAAACCCCAAGTATGCTCGAATGCCTCGCTGCCAAATCGCGACCCACTTTCCCAAACTGTCGCAGCGCCAACTCCTTGCTCACGAGCTCCAAGTTGTCGTCTCACCTCCCACTCGCGAGCACGCGCCCGTGTGCCATCCCCCTCGAATCGCGCGTCCCCCATCGCGACATCGCCCTATATCGAACGAACGAAGCTAAGGCCATTTTTTTTATCGAATTGAATCTGAAAGAGTTGGCTTTCGGTTTTGAAATTGAGGGCGGCCATTAATTTTGATTGAGAGGGAGAACGAGATTTTGTTTTTTATTTTATTTTTACAGATAAAGGGAGATGGTCATTAAATATTGAAAGGAGGATGGTTTGCACGATCATCTTCGTGATACTAGGCATGATTTTAGGCGTGAATTTTGGGGCATGTTTTTAGGAACGAAACGTGCTGTTTGTTTACAAATTAATAAATTTAAATTTAAAATTTAAATTGAATCTCGGCGCGTTTATATGTCGTGTGCTCGCATATCAGCTCCGAAAAATACGAAATTTGAAATCCTGTAATAATTCAATATTACGGACCCAATGGAACTGGTTTCGTCGAATTCCGAGACTGTGCCTCGGACGGCTATTTTTGAATATCGATTCAAACGATTAAATTTCAAAACTGAACAATCCACTTTCAAATTCAATTCTGAAGCTTCTATTATGTTCAGTATTATCAATATGAATTTTAAAAATCTTTAAAATATTTTTAATTGGATTAAAATTGAAGATTCAAATTTTTATTCAACTCTCAATAGATTAAATTCTAAAATTTAATCGCCAAATTCATTCTGATAATTTGAAATTCAAGTCAAACCATCATTCAAATATTTAAAATTAATTAAATATTCTCAAATTAAATTGTTAAAAATTCTGGGTCGTTACACCAAAAGAAAGTACGGTTACCAGAATGAACTATTGTATTTATTCCTAAGTTAAAAATCTCAAGACATTTTAAAATGTTTTTCCAAAAATTAGAAATATTTTGAGTGGCTGGAGAAACGATTTGATGTAAATTATTATTTCCATTATAGTAATATTTAGAAATGATCTCTTTCCAAATAACATTATAATTAGTATCTTTAAACTTCCATAACCAGTTACCTAGCAAGGACAAATTCATATTACGCCAATTAATAAATCCTAAACCCCCTTCCTTTTTGGTTTTACAGACGGTTTCCCAATTTATTAGACATTTTATATTATTAGTAGAATTTTCCCCACTCCAAAGGAAATCTCTTCTAATTTTGTCAATTTTATCAATAACTCAATCTGGAAACAGATGCATGGACATCCAATAAATCGGAAGGGTTAATAAAACCGAATTAATTAAAATTAGTCTTCTTGCTCTAGATAAAAATCTCCCATTCCAGTCAGAAATCTTATTTTTGATTTTATCAATGATAATAAACCAATCGTCATGTTTGAGTTTAGTGGGTCTAATCACAAAACCAAGGTAGTCAAAAGGAAAGCTCATAGTTTTGCAATTTAGAGTATTAGCAACTAAGTTTTCAACTATTTCAAAATCATTTAAGACTAATATGGAACTTTTATCAAAATTTATTTTTAAACCTGATAAAAGTTCAAAACTTTAAAGAATAAACTTGAGAGTTATAATGTGTCTAGGAAGATGGGAAGAAAAAAGTAAGGTATCATAGGCAAATTGGAGAACCGATATACCATTACGCGAAATGTCATTGCCAACACTATTTCTAATATTTCAAACTTCCAAAACTTTGAATTAGTTGCTTGCTTCATATATTAACAATTTCAATTCTATGTACTGTAAACAAAAAAGTCAAAAACTGTCACTATTATAGCCGTGCATAATGTCAGGTGCATGAATAAGAAACTGTAGAACGGTGTGTGAACAATATAACAACAAAAAACACTCAGCAAATTGCAACTTAATAGTGGTTATCAAAATGTTGCACAAGTGAAGTTGAAAGAAAGTGTATAAACTCAACTGCAACAACGATTTTTTAATATCAAATATTCATGCTATCACGGTAATTGACCTATCCTATATGAGCACTTATCACTGAGATACGTACTGATAGTAGAACCGTCTCTTGCATACTTCACAAGTGATCGTTCGCACTCGCCCGTCGGTAACTCCTCTTATGCCATAGTCACTTCCCTCATGAAGCACTTGATTAATACGACCCGCCAAGTGGATTCGTCAAAGTTTGGAACGCTACATTTACTTCCTAGAATTCCCTATAATTAGCTCGAAGCAACCATCCACTTCTCCTATATGTGGCCTGAAGTAACTCTAAGGGAATTTCCGTGTTGTCACCACATTGCAACCTCGATTGTCTAACCGCAATATCTCCATATCCACCCTATGCAACCTCATGCAATCAATGCCACCTACTTCCCTGACTACCATTACCCTACAATATCGGTTCCAATTCATTGGATCACATTGGCTATGGGTTGGTCATGGTTCCATCCATCATTTTCTTGAAGTTTCTCTTCGTTTGGCCCAAAGTCGAAGCCTTCTCAGGTCAAAGCCACCATTCTTCCTCCACGTGACTCCACACCAAGATGCGTGTTCAAAATTTGAAAACCTTACATGGGTTGGTCTTGAACTTCATGCTATGTCTTCTCAAGCTCAATTGATCTAAACCCCCCTTATATCGGTCACAAGTATTTTGAAGCGTATTAGATCGATTGTCATCATGGATCGGTCATGATCGAATATTCAAAATATCTTATCCTCATTTCAGAATTCTCTGAGTTGGTTTCTCGTTTACTCAAAATGTATTAACCCACATGTGATTCGTCTACATCGATTTAGCCCCAGGCACTCTAAAACTGATTGAGTCTACATAATGCATATGAATTATCATATCTTAATCTACGCAAACAAACATACAAACACTACCAAATAAGCATCATACCATTGTTACGAAGTCAATACAATCACCATATCATCCAATATATCCATTTTAGCACCAAATTCAAGGCAAAACACAAAATCTTCTATCCATATAAACACATATGCAAATTTTAGGTTCACGTCATTTAAATTTATTTTGAAAACATGGGTGAGTTTATATTTCATCAAAAATATGTTTTAAACTTAAAAATCATTTAAATTTTGTTGTTAAATACTATATTCACATTTATAGTATAGCGGGAGACATAAATCACCCACCTAACGATCCAAATTCACACTAGTCAAGGAGAGCTCGAGAAAAATAATGAATGGAAGGAATTCCTATGTGCTCCAACAGTGATTAGTTATCCCCTTGCTATTTTGTTACAAACCCCCTTCATAAACTCAAAAAAAACTACCGATTTTACGAATACAACCAAAGACAGCTTGTCAGAAAAAAAGAAAAAAAAAGAAACTAAACACTAAACCAAGGCATAACGATATAATCTCACAGCAAAATGATAACATATAATATGCTGAATATACATGAACGAAATGGAATGAAAAATATATAAGAGACTACACAGGCGATAGTAACTGATAAATAAATATCAGCAAAAAAGTCAGAATTAGATATCTGATACAACAAGTCACATAAACAAATTACATATATATCATGTACTACTACAACATTAACTATATGTCCAAAGTATTTTCTTCACCTCTAAAGCTTCAGCTGCGCCATTCTGATAGCGCATCCCTCAAACAACTGACTTTTAAACTATTCAATCGAGTATTCGAGATTTTTCATTGACACAAGACAAAGACAAAACGCGGGTCAGACATAAAATCTGGTGCAAGGGGAACTACCTCGAAATACTATATATTAGAACTGTATACATATATAAATTGGAAGCTACCAAGGTACAGCCGGTCCTCTTCACCAACATGACTAAAGGGAAATCTGGACTGTCCACTCACAAGTAAAGTAAACTTATTCAAAAGATAGGAAATCATACCATAACCCATGCTTCTCCTACAATCAACGAGTCAACATAACTAATATAATGTGAATGTTACAATATACCATCATATAGGTAACCCAACATACAAAAGTAGGGTAATCACAATATAAGTCTATCACGAATTACAAATGTAATAATAGTAACAATAATAACATTAGCCAACTAATAGCACACACAACAACAATGGGAGACAACCAAAAGATGCAAATTGATACTCGTCATTACTGATGGATGAAGTCCACCATGGATGTCTAATTGTGATCCAATGATTCCTTTTGAGGGTCCAAGATAAATAGAGTCGGTACGTCAATATACCTTAGACTTCGAGCTATATCCTCAACGATGAGTCTCATATAGATCTCATCATACACCTATAATGAGCTTTGGTAATATACAACCTATTCTATATACTTAAAACCTAGTCCCATAATAAATATAGTCGGTACGTGAATGTAACTTAGACCCCGTGCCACATCCTCAGTGATGGTCTTATGTAGATCTCACCGTACCTTTACAATGAGCTTTTAGTGATATGTGACCTACTTTATATACCCGAGACCTTCGTAGACCACACCATACCCTTATAATGAGCTTTGCTGATATATTATCTCATAACAGATGATTGTCATCATCCCCTTTTGTCATCATGGATTTCTTAACAAACTTGCATAACGCCTCTACAAAAGAGAACGATGGACGTATCCCGTATAATATACTACCGAAACCACAAAGGAACACCAATGCTACATAGATATATTTGATAAATCAAATATAACATCATGTTATCAAATACACCTACAATAAACAAAGATAGATATCTTGTCATCATCTATTTATACGAATAGCCTCTGCTATAAGACCAATAATATGCATGACCATTAAGATAGGGCTAATACAATGTACGGTGAATAATATAAGGCATATACAATTCATCGAAGTATGCGTCACCAATATCAAAGCCCGAAGGTATGGATTTACTCCATTCGATCATACATGCTCATCGAACGTGGTCGTGTGACAAATCGCCGTACTGATCCCTTGCCTGATCGTTGTTGATCCTATATGAACCACTTAACATTGGCATCTGGATTCGAGCTTCGCCTTACACTCTGCCTCCTTGAGTAGCGTACAGTCTTCCCTGATGTTGCGCCAAAGCATGTCAAACTATAAACTCCCATAAGCCCATTCGATTTTCAAGATAGATAAAATGCTTTAGTGGCGTAACTTGTTTTGTAAATAAAATACAGGAAAGGCCATTACACCTTTTGCTATAAAATGAAAAATTTACATGATACTTGGATCATCGATTCTCCAAACCCTTGAATAAACCCAACAACCTACGTCTTAATTTTTCCTTTTGCTTTCGAACAGAGCTCATTTTTCGAAGAAAAAAACTTTACTAATTAAATCATTATTAAATGAAAATCTACAGACATTAGGTTCATTCGACATCAAACTCACTTTGACCGTGATTGTGATTAAAGATCGTGCAATATGGAATATTAAATAAACTATTACTTGCTCGAAATTTAAATATAAAAGTAAAATAATAAAGTAAATGACACTAGATATTTTTATACCGGTTCAAACTTCACATTCCACGTCCAGTCCCAGACTCATTCTGGAATTTAACTATCAACACTCACTTAACCGAAGGAATAGTTATTACACCGCCTGAGCTACCGAATAGGACTTCAACCACCTAAGCAACAGAATAGGACATCAACCACTTGAGCAAACGAACAGGACTTCAATAATACAAAGAATTATCTTCACCGAATGTGGTCTTTTAATAGGATAGATAAGTTTTTAGAGTACAGCCTTCCTATAATCTTCTCCTTTATGGTATATCGTGTAATTTGTAAAGATAGGAAGCTTATTAAATCACTAATGAAGTATGGTTGAATGAATAAGTGGTCAGAATGAAGTATCGAATGCTTAGAGTTCAAATAGCAAGATAAATTAGAAAATAAGAATGAGAATTAGAATTAGTGATTGAAACAATGGAATATATGGCTATTTATAGAAATTAAGAGTTGCATTCATTCATGGAAAATAGCCATGAAGAGATATGGAAGCAACTCATGAATAAAGAGTTGTTTCTATTCATTAAATTGAAGTGTCTTCTGAAAATATAGCCGTTATGGAGATTCAGCCATCTGAATGGAGCAATTTAGCCAGGTGAATGGATTTAAAAACGAACCACCAAGGAAACAACATAAAATAGACACAATTCAACCGACTGAAATAGCATGGTTAGCCGTCTGAATATTCAAATCAATTTGTGCATATGCACATTATTCAGCAGGTTGTTTCAAGCATTTTAGTTGTCTGAATTTTGTGTTTTCTGGCTTATCTACAATGTTTTGACAAACTTTAAATTATGTGTGCATGCATATAGCATTTAGAGAGATTTTGACATATATTTACTACTAATCTTAGACTTTTAAACTTAATACTACGCTGAGCTTCAATCCAAAATCTGGTCTGTAAATTGGTAGACTATTTCTCGAGTAAAAATAATAACTTCGCCTGCAAGTTTGGTTAGTTCATATAATATTTAATTATATAGTTGTCGTAATCAAAACATCAAAATTCTAGGTTCTAACATTCTCTCCATTTTCGATGACGACAGCTATGTAAGTTTTGAAATATATAGAGTAATTTTCTCCCCTTGATTGAATACTCCCTCTAACAATCGTATCATTCTTCCCCTTTGTCATCGACAAAAAGGAAAAAATAATTGATATAAGAAATAAAACGTTTCGCATAGACATATAAACATATAGACATGACAAACAAATAAACTATCTTACATAGAAACTTCACATAGAATATTGTTGATTGAAGAAAGTACAACAAACACATAAACATCATAAAAGTATGTCTTAAACATAATAATAATACTACAACTTGTCATGAATTAACTATCATAGCAAAACAACAAAAAAAGTTTAGAATTCTTCACTACCTTCTTCTTCATCTCCTTCTTCTTCCAAAGTCGTCTAAGAGAATGGTGCTGTATGTCTTAAACATACTAATAATACTACAACTTGTCATGAATTAACTATCATAGCAACACAACAAAAAGAGTTTAGAATTCTTCACTACCTTCTTCTTCATCTCTTTCTTCTTCCAAAGTCGTCTAAGAGAATGGTGCCGGATTTTCAATAATACCCATCGAAGTGGATTGGGAACAAGAAAATTTTTCCCAAATTTTATTTAGAAAACCTTTTATCTAGTTTATCTTTTTTTTTTACTTTAGAAACGTTCTTCTCAACATTAGCTAAACGTCGATTGAGTTTGCTTTTATTCCACGATAACATGACAAGAGCTTGCTTAGGAGGCACGTCAATATTTTGTTCATGAATATCATCATCCTCTTCTTCTTATTGAGGGACTTGAGAAGAGGAGGAGGCAATATTCGTGTCTCGAGGTTGCAGAATTCTTTGATTGCGATTCACGACCCATTCTTGGAAATTTATAATTTTTTGGCTTTCGAGACATTTAGGAAGACCCATGAGGCTAAGGGTTTTAGAGTTAAGCTCACCTATAGTCATGAAGTCGGAATCGGGCAATGAAACTCCAAAATTCTATAGAATCCGCATTATGTAGGCTCCATAGTGAATTGTTTTGTGGCTTCTTTTACGATTAACATTAATAAATTCATGTAATATAATTTTATCCCAATTTACTTATTAAGAGGAGTAAAGAGCATATAAAGCTTGAAAATCTCTTTTATAAAATTTTTCATAACTATCGGTCTGGGGTTGTAGAGATCAAACAAGAGTATAATGGATAATTCTTGCCTTTGGACGTAAGGCATAGATTTTAAAATGGTTAAATTGTCCGACAAGAAACGATGTGATACTTTATCATGATTGTACATATCAACTTCAATATCATCAATATCCAACCCCTCGAGTGGACATCTTAGATTGTGGCCTAATCTCCGAAGGGGTAAATAAATTTTTACTCGACAAACCAATGTCCATATACAATCATCTTTGTTTTGGGGATTTTGATGATCAAGATTCATATTGGCACAAAAGAGCTTAATCAAAAGAGGAAAGATTTTAACATTATTAGAATCGTATACAATAAGTGAATCGAAACCATGAGCTTCGGCTAACTCTCTAATAGTTCAAAATAGGAACAAGAAATGTAGCAGGCAATCGGCAGAAATTGGAAGAATTGTAACCCGCAAGGATTTAGTTCAAAATAGGCATGATTCAGTCGGCTAAATTGGTGGATTCAGTCAGCTGAATTCAGAATAAACTTTTAATAAATTTGATTGTTCAGTCGGTCGAACCCATAGGTTCAGTTGGCTGAATTTGTTGACTTTTTAAGGTGTAACCTATTTTCGGTTAATTCTAATTTGGTTAACAAACAAGCTATATATATATATATAATTTATTTTTCGAGCTTTATTCTCATGTTAAAAGACTATAATTTTATTTCAAAAAAACCATGATACATATCCAAATTACAATATCAATTTCATGAATATAGATTTATAAAAATGTAGATTTTACTTTTTAGAAGTCTTGGATTCGTCTGAGCTTGGTTCAACTTTGGTATCATCATGTAATGGATTAATAGGAGGCCAACATTATGTTGAGCACCTTGTTCCCAATAATTTGGAGATACATGAGGCCGTTGAGGAGATGGGTTCTGCACCCCTTGCTTAGGAGTCGTTCCACAGAATTTGAGCGAATTGTTCAAGAAAATTTAAATGTCTACCATGGCGTTTTTGCTCATAATACATCTCACGTTATAAGCTCAAAGTTTCACGTTGGCAGTGATGAATATCATCGATTTTCTCCTTGGTAGCTGGTGATCTAAATTCTAAGTTTTTTTGGGCTTGTTTTCCATTTGGTGTATATCCTCTATGGTGATTAGGATATGGAGTAATCTTCACTGGAATATATACAAAAGTAGATTTATTTGACGAATGCGAAGTTGAAGTGTTGAAAACAACTGATGAGAGATCAGAACTTTCTTGAGACGACATTTTATAAGAGTATGTATATTTATACTTAACGTTAGTCTTATATGAATTAAAAAAATCTCTTCATGTACATACATACATACATACATACATACATACATACATACATACATACATACATATATCGGTTTTATTTTATATTTGTGAAGTTTTTAAATTTTCTGGTCAATAATGATTACTAACCTTTAGCCAATCGTTTATTACCTATAACCTATAAATAGTAATAAGTTTGTAAGGTAAAAAGATATAATGGATTATTACCGTATAAAAAATAGAAAGAATGTACGGTCTTAATGCAAATAACAAAGTAGAACATTGGAAAGACATATAACTATCTCCCATGAGTGTAGAGTTCGAGTGCCATCATCTCTAATTTTTGTCCAATTAAATTTTTATTTATTTTATAACTTTTCATTTACACTTGATTATTAAATTATAAATCATGTAATGACATAATTCCTAGCTCACGTCTTAATTTAAGAAAATTATTTTCATTTAAAGGTTCGGTAAATATGTTTGCAAGTTGATTTTCTGAAGATACATATTCAAAAGAGATATTACCTTTTTCTATGTTATCGTGAAGAAAATGATGACAGATGCCAATATGTTTAGTTCTAGAGTGGTTTATAGGATTTTTCGATAAATTTATAGCACTTGGATTATCATAATAAATTGTTGATTCAGGTGTACCAAAATCTTGAAGTGTTTGTTGCATATATATTACTTGAGTACATGCTAAAGCAGCGAAAATATATTCTGCTTCACACGTTGAAAGTGAAACACAATTTTGTTTCTTACTAAACCAAGGTACTAAATATTGCCCAATGAAATGATATGTACCACTTGCACTCTTTCGATCCGTTCGACATCTTCCAATGTAAGCATCACTATATGGTACTAACTCAAAAGGACATTCTTTCGGGTAAAAGAGACCGCTGTCTTTAGTTGTGCATAAGTAGCGCAAAATTCGTTTCAGTGCTCGCAAATGTGATTCTTTGGAATTTGCTTGAAATCATGCACATAAGCATATACTCATCATCATATCGGAACGGCTAGCAGTTAAGTAAAATAAAGATCCAATCATGCTTCGATATAGTTTTTGGTCAACACTTTTACCCTTTTCATTTCGATCGAGATGTACCGTAGTACTCATAGGTGTTTAGCACAAATATTCTCCATACAAAACGATTTATTAGATTATTACAATATTTTTCTTGATTAATAAAAATTTCATTATTTAATTGTTTAATTTGTAATTCAAGAAAATACGAAAGTTCTCCCTTATGAGACATTTCAAATTCTCTTGTCATAAAATTCGAAAATTCTTGACATAATTTTTCGCTTGTGGGACCAAAAATGATGTCATCTACATAAACTTGTATTATTAAAATATCCGTTTTATCTTGTTTTATAAACAGAATTTGATCAACTTTTCCAATTTTAAATACAAAATTTATAAGATAACTTTTAAGACGTTCATACCAAGCACGAGGTGCTTATTTTAAACCGTATAAAGTTTTCTTTAATTTATAAACATGGTATGGAAATTTTTCATGTGCAAATAGAGGTGGTTGTTCTACATACACATTTTCTTTACAAAACCATTTAGAAAATCACTTTTTACATCCATTTAATATAGTTTGAAGTTATGAAAACATGCAAAAGCTAATAAAATACATATTACTTCTAGTCGGGCTACAGGAGCAAATGTTTCTTCGTAGTCTATTCCTTCCTCTTGATTGTACCCTTGAGCAACTAATCTAGCTTTGTTTCGAATAATATTCCCTTTCTCATCGCCGATATTTTTGTAAACCCACTTAGTACAGATGACCGTTTGATTACTAAGTCTAGGAACTAATTCCCAAACTTTATTCCGTTCAAATTGATTTAACTATTCTTGCATAGATATAACCCAGAAATCATCAGTTGAGGATTCTTTAGCATTTTTGGGTTCAATGTTCGATAGAAAAGCTACGTGACCCATTTGATTTAATTGATTTCGTGTTCTTAAGTTAGAATTTATTTCTCTAATAACATTTTTAATTGGGTGATTTCTTAGAAGTCTTGGTGGAGATCGAACCTCATTTTCATTAGGTAAATTGTTGTTTTCAGTTTCAGTATAATTTTCAATATTCTCAATATCATCTTCTGTGATATTTGATCTAGGAATTATTTCTTCATCTTCATTTTTATTATTAAATTTGAAATTTTCATCGAATGGCACATGAAGTGTTCCTTCGATTATTTTGGTTCTTTTATTATATATTCTATATGTCTTTCTTCGTTCCGAGTATCCAATGAATATCCCTTCATCGGATTTTGGATCAAATTTAAAAATATGATCTCTTGTATTTAATAAAAAACATTTTTTATCGAAAATTTAAAAATATGATATGTTAGGTTTTCTTCCATTAAAAAGTTCATATGGGGTATGTTTTGTTAATGGTCTAATGGAGATTCGATTTAAAACATAACAAGCAGTTGCTACAGCTTCTGCCTAGAAATGTTTAGGTAGAGTGCTTTAATCTAATAAGGTTCTAGCACATTCTTGAAGTATTCTATTTTTCCTTTCTACAACTCTTTTTTGTTGCGAAGTTCTAGGAAATGAAAATTGTGAACAATTTCTTTCTTATTGCAATAGTACCATTATCGAATTTGCCATCATGATCACTTCGAATGTTTTTAGTTTTAATAATTTTACTATTTTGAATTCTCTTAGCAAAGTTTTTAAAATTTTCAAAAGTATCATTTTTATTTTTCATAAATATTGTTCAAGTGTATCTTGAAAAACCATTTACAATTACAATAACATATTTATTATGATATGTGGATTGAACTTGAGTTGGTCCAAAAAGATCTAAATGTAATAACTCTTGTGGTTGTAATATAGAAATAATTTTCTTTGATTCAAAATAGATTTGGTTAAATTTCCTAACTAATAAGCATCACAAATATTGCTATTTACTTTAAACTTTATTTTTGGTAAACCTTTTACTAAATTATAAAATTATTTCTAGATAATTTTCTTATCGCTTTAAAGTTTATGCAAAATCTTTTGTGCCATAACCAATGATCAATTTCTTTGACTACTAGACATATTTTTGTGTTACGATTAAATTTCATATTTAAAACGTATATATTACATTCACTAGTTTCTTCAAAGATAAGATTCTTGTTTTGATGAAATATGTTACATTTATTTTTCGAAAAAAATATATTAAAATCTTTATCGCATACTTGACTTATACTTAGCAAATTATGTTTTAAATTCTTAACTTGTAAACATTTGTAATAAGAGGTAAGTTAGATGTACCGTCATTGCTCACATCGCTTTTGTGACGACCCGACTTCCTACGCCCAGAAAGATGTTTCGTCTTGAAGAAAGAAAGGGGTGAGAAAATAGAAAAGATAGAGAAGAAAGAACAACAACATCAGAATCTCACAGCGGAACGAATAAAGTATAATTATCACATAAGTATTTACATAATATTTAACATCAATCAGAGTTATACAGATGATACATCACATACTAGACAGTTATAGACACCTGTCTAGTTATTACAACTCGATACAACTCAATACACAATACAACACAGATAACTCAGAGATACCAATACAGCGGAACTATATATATACAACGCTGAAGCCTCCTTCTCCTTTTGCTCCTCCAGAATTCGTCAAAACTAACCTGAATCCCTTGGCTACTCGTAAAAATTTGAGTACCCGAGAGTTTAGGAAAAACAGAAATAAACTCCGGGTCAGACATGGGTCTGGTGTGAGTAATAGGTTAAAGTTGCTTAATTTTGAAAATCTTTTGAAAACAAAAGGTATCACGTAAGATTCCCCACAAATAAACATGGGTAAGTTTTTACCTTACGCTAACCAAAACATTTGATAGGAAATTCAGTGATATTATAATAGGTCTAGGGTTTTCACGTAAATAGAAAATAGCCGAAATTGTTACATTCATTAAATTCCAGCTACTAGCCACAAAAGTGGGCAATACAATCAAAACCGTTGGCACTTATTGGATTATGGATTCCATACAACGGCAGGGCTACTGGGGTACCGCCCGTCACAGTACGTGGCCTAGATCGACGTACCGGGGATCACTCCCGACCCCTTACAACACAAGGCCAGAACCATTCCTTACTGAATAGTCCCGAACAAGATAACCCCGGCAGTTGTTGCAATCAACCGCCCACACAGCCGAAAATAAAGGGACATCTAGACAGGGGTATATCCTTGTCCTGCTTGGGCATGACCCACCTAATCTTGCTGCACCTCCCCAATTTTAGCCATTCCGGGTTGATGAGGCTTGAGGCTGCGATTACCTTTAAAGAATACATTTCTTAGAATGCTCATCGCCCACCTGACGATGTACTGAAAGCATTCAATCCATACAAGTGCGCTCCGGGTTCGAACGAAACCGAAGGCATTATCTCGTTACACTCATTTTGGAATCACCCTCAGAGTTAACGACAATAACCCTTGCACTCTGAATCTTCATCTTCACTTCAAAATCACGACCTAACGTTAATTTGGAATCGATGTGGTTTTTGGATGTTCCAAATAAGGAAAACCGTTCCCGGTCTCATCGAAAATCCAAAACCTGTCTTTTAAGGCCAAGTTGTCTATTTAGTCTTAACAGTTTAATTCAATATTATCAATATACACATAGATAGATAATTCACAATATCATAATAGATAATCACATTATCATCATAAATAGATAATTAATATCATCATCCAAACAGATAATTAAATATTATCATACTTAACTATGCATCCATATCATATAGATATTACTCATCTCATATCTGAGATCACAATCATCAAATGAAACATTATCCATAAGCAATGATTTATGAATCACAATCTATAATTAATTTAGAATGAATTAAATTAACTACTTCTATCTCTAATTAATTTAAAGTAAATTAAATTAATTACTTCATTCCATAAATCCTGCTTATACAATCATTAATTAAATTATAAATCAAATTAGTTAATCATCCTCTAAATATTTATCTTGATTAAACTTCCTTGATTAATCATTCTCTAATAACAATAAGTAATTTGTCTTTAATTAATTCTACAAATTAATTATCCTAAATTATTCATAGTAATTAACATTTAATTACTTCTTTGTTAATTAAATATAATTAATTACCTTTATCCTTAATTGATTACATAGATTAATCACCACATTATTAATTATTCCTTAATTAAACAATTCTTAATTACATCATTAATTATATTAATTAATGATCTCTAATTCAGATTTAAATTAAATTACTTTATTTAAATTAATTATATTAAGTGATTAATCTTTAATTAAACACAATTATTAATCACCTTTGATTAATATCAACCAGTAATTAACTACCCTTAATTACTTATTAACAAATTAATTATCCCATAATTAATTATCTCCATTAATTTATCCCTTGATTAATTACAAAAGTAATTATCCAAATTTACTTCATTAACACATCATCTTTTACTAATTACATTCAGTAATTAACATTAATTACTTCCTTAAGTAATTATGCTTCATTGAATACACTAAGTAATTACACTTATCAATTCATCAAATGATTCTCTTAAATTAATTAAACTAAATTAATTAACTTAATTTAATCATATCATCTAATTTAATTACAAAAAGGTATTTAATCTCTTAATTACTTTTATCAAGTAATTACACTTAACTATTGACAATAGATTATCTAATTAATCCAATTAATTATCAAAATTAATCACATTAATTAATTAATTAATAATCCTTAGTTAATTATTTTCATTAACTAATACCATCTCTTAATTTACTTCTTAATTGATATTTAGTTATAAATTAATCTAAATTATTAATTTATAAATTTAATACATAAGTCATTTCTTAATTAACTTATTCATTAAATCATTTTAATATCTTAATTATTCCTAAGATAATTTATCTCTTTATTAATGACTTAATTAATATCAAAGTGTATTAGATCATTACATTTTAGATTTAAATTCAAATTTCATTTTGAATTTAAGATTCAAAATGATTATTTATTTAAACTTTTACCAAATTTAAATTCAATTTATAATCTTTAAATAAATGTAAATAACATTTATTACTTGCATATGAAACTTATTTAAGATAAGTCTTTAAATTAAACTACTTAACTTTATTTAAACTTAAACTACCAAAATACATTAATATTTAACTTGAAATTTTCAAGTTAAAACAATTTATTTGCTTTTCATTCAAAAATTCCTTTATAAAAAGAACTATACCCAAAATGAATTCAAATATTATTTTGAAACAAATTTACTTTTCAAAACTATTTTATTTAAACTGGTTTTATATATTTAAATTTAAAAACTGATTTAAATTTCAGATTTGAATTCGAGAAAAACTTGAATTCATTAGTTTAACCTTGAATTTAAAACTTTGGTTTTAACTTGCTTTTGAAAAACTTGGTTTTAAATTCTTGATTTAAAATTCAAATTCATTTTTAAAAACTTAGATTCAAAAGTTCACTTGAATTTATACTTTGAACTTTTAAATTTTCAAACACAGTTTTAAATTTTTGTTTCAGATTTTAAATTAAATTTAAAATCTAAAACTGTCAGGTTGTAAACCTGAAAGGAAAACCCACATTTAATTATTTTAAAACTGTATTTTTATTTAAATTTGAATTCAAAAGCAAACTTGAATTCAAGCTCCAAACTGGATTTAACATGTTTAAATTTATTATTTATTTTAGGTCTCATTAAATTTGTTTAAGAAAAAATTTTGCTTCCAGGCTTTTACAAAGCCTGAAACAACGCTACTAGACTCGAACCAAAACTGCTCCGAGACTTCCCCTCCTTACTTCGAGTCACATACTCGAGTGACTCGAGTTTTCCCCCAGGCAAAAATACCCTGCGCACAAAGAAAACACTACAACACTTAAATGGCACGGTGCACGTGTACCGTGGCCCCAACCACCTCCGGCCATCCACACGAACCTCAACACGTCGCCGACTACCGCCAGTCACGACCACGACCACCCAAAATCGTCATGGCAACTCAAATCGAAATCGAGTTAAATTTCCAAACCTGGAAACAACTCGAGCAACATCACCTCGAACCTGTCAACGCTCCGTCCTCCCAATGCCGATCATCGGAACGCCAGCATCTCCGGCTACAACCTCGTCTTCATCCCCTTTTCAAATCCCCATAAGCGCGTCGAGCTCGATCATTAATTAAAGGTGAACGAGACCCCATAGCAAATCTAGGTTTAGAAAATAAAACAAGCCACCATCATCACCTCCGGTCACAGACCAACTTCCTGCCAATTTTCCTGGCCTCACCGATCACCCATCTACCTCCAGAACGAACATCAACCATTCCGATCATCGATACTTTCAGTGGCAACCCAAAATGCTCGAATTGAATAACCCAGTAAAGCATGTTCAAAGCTCAACTAAAAATGTGATTATAGTTTTTAAAAATCCTAATTTTTGATTTAGTAATCAGTTCATAAACTTAAATTGATGGATCATGACAATTAAATTTTGACTTGTTTTATGATTTGCTCTGTTGTTTCATTTTTCCAGGCTTACTCAAGTTTATATTTAACTTTCCTATAAATTTTAAACATCCATCTATGCTAATCCAAAAACTTTTGATTAAGTCCTAATCCAAACAACAAGTAAGTAAAAAGATGATTTTTAAATCAAACTGATACTTGAAGCAAAGATCAAAATGCTACAGGAACAGCTATGCACATACATACAGAGATAAAATAAACAAATACATACCCAACCATACATATTACAGACATCAACCAAGCAACCATATCTTAAATTCAAACTTTTAAAGGTGATGTTACTCACTAGTGATGGAGATGGACAGAGCACTTTTATTTGGGAAGCTACAGGCTTGCTCTTCTTTTAAATCTTCTTGCTTATGTTCTGTTGTAAATATTATTTAAGTTTGTATAAATGGAAGTGTTTGTTGTTGATGCTTCAGTTGTAAAAAGGAAAAGCTTGCTATGTTGTGTTGAACGAATGAAAATATAAGAAGACATGATATATATAAAGAAGTTTCAGGGTAAGTGATAACTGTGTTAGCAAGTTTGCAGGTAGGTGATATCTGGGTTCAGGCTTTTCTTTTGATTAGACTTATTTGTTTGTATCAGGCAAGATTTTTTTTTAATTAGGAGGCTGAAATGATGTTAAATAAATTCGAATTGACTTGGTCATGTGCTAGAGGTTGAAAGCATTAAATGCAAATGTACTATCTATCTTATGTGTACAAAGATATTTTTGCTTTGTTTTCTTAACTTTGTCATTTAAAACCTACAGGCTACACATATACAAACCTGGTTTGCTTCAAACTTGATATTCATACTTGTCTGAATCTTAATTTACAAGCTTCCTGCATATGTTTATTTTGTACATTTTTCTTACCTGCCTTATTTTCTTTTATTTCTTTTACAAGCATATTTATTTACAGACCTATACATATATTTTTACTTGTCTGGGTATGCCTTTTATTCTATGTACATAGCTATTTTATTTTATTTTGCTTTGTTTATGCTTATGTTTAAATATTTTATAGGATTTATTTTAACATACATGAAATTTTTTATTTTAAATTTATAAATCATAGCTTTCCAAAATATGTGTATATATATAAGCATAAGTTTAAAATAACAATGCCTATTTATTTAAAATCCATTGTAAAGATATTTCATTATTGTTATTGTTTAAAAATAACTCATTATAAATAAAATTATCACCACATAAATAAATTACTTATTTTACCAACTATATTTAAACAAAAACAAAACAACCTTTGTTAAATTTAGATTCAAGTCAAAATCATTTAAACAAATTTTAACTTTATCTTTAGTATACTTTAAAACCAAATTATTATTTATATAATAGCTATATTTTAAATCAAATTGCGAATTACCAAAACATTAGAATTTAAAAATAAATTCTTATTTATTAAATTTTAAAGCTGATCTTTAGATTATACACAAATATATATATATTTATATATATTATTATTAGAAAACAATTTACTAGCTTCTTAAAGATAAATCATCAGTTAAATATTTATTTTAAAAGAAGATTATTATATCAATTTAAATATTATTAACAAATATTATCAAATCAATTTAATTTTTAATGTAGATTATTAAATTGATATTGCCCCAAATTTCCGGGATGTCACATCTTTTGTCGGTGATACATCCTTTGGAATTATCTCCAAATGTGACAGATCCTCCATCTGCATAGATATTGTTGGTCCGCATATATTTGTTTCCTGTCACGTGTATTGAGCAAGCACTATCAAGTATCCACTTTCCTCTTTTCTTAGTTGGTACCTGCAAAAATTATAGAGATGACATTAGTACCCACTTTATTAGGATCCTAAGAGTTAGGTCTAAGGAATTCAAACCCAAGAGGGTTTAGAATTCACTTTATAAGTAAAATTTTCATTTTTATAGACTATATTTATTAAACTCTGTATATACTTATTTCTTACTGAATTATTATTAGCTTTTGGTACCCAAATCTTTATATTTTTTCAGGTGTAACTGTCCTTCTTTTGAGTGAAAATCTTTGGTTTTGGTTTTTCCTTTACAAAATTCTTATGTATATTGAAATTTTTATTTAGTGAAATGTTTCCGTTTGAACTAGATTTTGAGGAATTTGTATATCGTAAACCTTTCCTATTGAAAGTAGTTTGAGAGTTATTAATAATTTTAGAAAGATTTTCTCTACCTTTATTAAAGTTAGAAACATTTTTAGTAATATTTTCTAACTCGGTTTTGAGACTAGTATTTTTTAATTCAAGAATTTTGATATTTGATTTTAAATCATGATTTTCTACAGCGAATGTCATATTCTTTTCTTTTGATCTTCAATCTCATTTGATAGCATAGTGAGTTGAGAAGATACATTAGATTAAGATTATTGTGTTTTGACATGTTCTTCTTCTAAGATTTTCTTTTCATCTTTGAGCATATAAATTTCTATTTCACTCCTGTTTAGTTTTTATAAAGCATCTTTATATTTTCTTTTAGTTTATCCAATAGCTCCGAGTTTATATCAACCAAGTCATCAAAGGTTAGATCACTTACATTGTCAGTTGAAGCCATAAAGCACACAATGGCTTGTTCGCAATCACTGTCTGATGAGGAGGACAATTCTAAATAATCTCATGTAATTGAGAATGCTTGCTTCTTCTTATATTTGTCCCTTTTATTCTTGTATCCATTTTTCTTTCGATCAGGACAATCCTTCTTTATGTGACACTTTTTGTGACATTCATAGCATTCGAGATTTGAAGCTGATGGTTTGTTGGTGTTCTTATTATTTCCAACTCTATTGTTCTTTCTAAATTTCAATAACTTTTTGAAATTTTTAGCTATAAATGCCATGTCATCTTCATCTGAATCTGGATCTTCTTGTTAAGCTTGGAATACTTTGGCCTTTCTAACTTGGGCTTGATCCCCTTTTGCTTACAAGTTTACTTTATACGACATGAGATTTCCTACTAACTCGTCAGGTTTGATAGTAGAAATATCGTTAGCTTCTTCTACAACTATGACTTTCCGTTCTAATTCATCCGTTAAAGAGTTTAGGATTTTCGAGACAATATCAAAATCAGTGTATTTTTCTCCTAGTACTAATAGTGAGTGATATATGCCTTGAAATCTAGAATACATTTTATTTATAGCCTCATCCTATTTCATTCTGAAATTTTGGAATTGACTTTTAAGCATAGATATCTTGCTTTGTTTGACTTTGTTTGTTTCTTCATGTGTAACTTTAAGAGTTCGCCAAATTTCGTAAGCTGTTGTACGCATGCTAACTCTATTAAATTCATTCTTATATATAGAACAAAATAGCATATTCATGGCTTTTGCATTTGAGGTGGCATCTATTTTTTGTGCGTTTGACCATTGTGCATATGGTAAAGTTGGTATAATATATTCTTCTTGAGTTACATTCCATGTGTCATATCCGTTTGCCTACATACAAATTCTCATGCGAGTAAACTGTTAACAAGATTTCTGGTTAACACCTCAAAATTATGCTAAGAAATGTGAATTATCCTTTATACAAGTAGTG
Organism: Allium cepa; assembly: GCA_030765085.1. NCBI lineage: Eukaryota > Viridiplantae > Streptophyta > Magnoliopsida > Asparagales > Amaryllidaceae > Allium > Allium cepa. Next base: position 522,062,873 of record CM060938.1, read on the forward strand.
CAGTAAAGAAGGTGTGAATCCTTTTAGAATCACCTCTCGATTAGGCATTAACAAGTAGGAATTATTCAGACAGACCTTTCGACTGTGTCGAAAGGGTTAGATTCCGTGCTTAGTGACTTTTCGAATCTATTGGGATGGATTGATCTTCCTTTTTGAAAGCCTTCCTTTCGAATTGATAGAAGTATCTTAGAACATTTTCCCTTGAAAAGTTTCGAACTTGTTGGAAGCCTTGATGGTTGTTTTGCTAGGACTTATCCTAAGAATCTGATGTAAAGGCTCTAACCTTGTCGGAAGAGTGGTGATCTTGATGACAAAGTTTGAACCAGGAAAATTCATCTAGGTTCACTCCTTGTCAAGAGCTTTAGGCTTTAAAGTAGTTTAGACTTTGGTTTGAGATCCTAAGTGGAGGGTCTCGATCTTATCGAAATCTGTTGGTATAACTTTTTTGTGTCTGAATTAATAATTTCAAGCTTCAGTGTTTAGAAGATAGCTTCGATCTTGTCGAAGGCTATGGATTAGAGGGAAGACTTCTTAGAATTGTTTACTGAAGTCATTAGAACTTGAAGGGGTTTTGACTATCTCGACAGTCGCCTTTCGATGAAGATGAAACCTACAACATAAAGGTGAATCCAACAAGAGCTTTAATGACACAGTAAAGTAATCAAAAGTGCTTAAGACTTTCCTTTATCCAGCTAAAGAAAATTTATTTTACTAAATCCCCAAATCAACAATCTCGTAATTTAGGTTACAATGCTTTTTTAAGAGTATATAAGCTGAGAATGAGAGGAATCAGATCCCCAAAACATGAACCCTAGGGTCTTAATTATAGATGCGGCTAGTCACCTTTCGACCTTGATGCTTTCGACTACGTTGGAAGGTGGCAGCTGAGAGACTTGAGCAAATTGCCTCCTTCGTCGAAAGGTATGGTGGCGTTTCTCTTCTATGAGTTGTCTCGTAAGTGCTTTCGACTTTGTCGATAGCCCCTGCTCATTGGTTTCGATGATGTTGGTTACGGCTTATGTTCTAATTTCTGATCTGATGCGGAACCCTTCCTAGACCGCATTGGTTTCCCCCAATTCGAAAGGCTTACTATGGCTTTTGAAGGGGTTGCTCAAGAATATACTTGCTTCCTAGAAGTTTGAATGAAGGTGAAACCATTAGTTTCAAATGTTTTGGCGTATATTCAAAGAGCCATTCTTCATTGTCTTCGAAGGTGTGGCTTCGACTTGATCGAAAGGGCTTCATCTAATTGAAAGGTTGTTAATAAAAGCAAAAGGTTGCTCTCGATTCCTTTATCTTCTTAAAAAGGTAAGAACCCTTTGGATATTGATTGGAGAAACCTCTGGACACCTTTGGAAGGTCTTGAAGCTTCTAGTTTTGATGGCAGCATCCCTTCGACTCTTTCGAAAGGTCTATCTGGTATCTTTGCTTCTTCTATTCATTTAAAGAGGTTTCAACTTAGTCGAAAGTTGAATATGTAGTGACATTGGCCCCCCTATAACGACCCGGTATTTTCAACCATTCGCATCCATTGTAAGTGTATAGATAGACACTCATGCCGGAATTGAATTGCTCAAAATACCACGTTGTAAATAAAATTTTGGCAAACCTCAGAATATACAGTAAATAAAATCACAGATCACAGACACAGAGTATATAATAATGCAGCGGAAGTAAAAGAGATAGTAGTTCATGAAGCTACTAAAAAAAATATAAGATACATCAGAGTTAAATGAGATACAACAGAAGAGTAACAAGATACATCACTGAAACACTGGATACTGAAACAAAATAGAAGGCTGGATCTTCAAGGAAAGCTCCAACTTCGAAGGTGAATCTTGAATGCTAACTCAATCAATCTGACCCGAGCGTAAAGCAAAACACAAAACCCTCGAGTCAAGACATAAATACTTATAAACCGTAAATCAACTCAAGTGAACAGTAACAAAATGCATCAATAACTTAAAGGATGCTTGGGACCGCCCATCCTCTATGGATCCGTTAAACTATCTACTGTATAGTAATATACGCTATATACGGTAGTGTCTAATCAGTAAAGTATAATCATATAGAAAATAGCGTTAAGGGGATGGTGAACCTTAACGCGGTCGGATCTTTAAAACCAAAATCGTAGTGGGATCGATATAAGGATATGACACGGCACGCGAGGCAATGCCAGGGTGGATACACCGTTTGCACTCCCGGACCAGTGGTGATGTCAAGCCAGCAGCTTCCGCCCACCTCGAACAATACCCCCGAATCAAAAGTGGAGCCACCGAATCGATTCACAACAGTAATAGAATGGTTTCCGATGGAGCATGCTCGATGAAAGGGTGCGACCCTTTCTGTAGCCCGGTATAGCTCCTGTTTTAGTCATATATGCCAACTCACGGGAGTTGGGTCCACGTAACATACCTCGAGAACGTCGCCACCATCCTACTTCATTCTGGAATCTCCACCGCGTACACAGTTGTTAAAGTGGTTTTTGGTATTGTCCGGCTATAAGACAATATCCGATCCCGGTCTCTTTAACAACCAATCGTTATTATAACCCATGGATATTTATTTCAAATAATTTATACTTTCAAGACCAAAATATCATACTCATTTCAAAACAATATCACAATTGTATCATTTCCATTTCAAAAATAATTCAATATTATATCATTCAAATAAAACCCAAATTTTCAAATCATTGAATATTTCTTTAAATTTATTAAACTTGAAATATTCCTTTAAATTATAATAGCATTTTGGAAATGTAACCTTAAGGAATCATAGCATTTTTGGAATGTACTACTTTCCACTCTACATTGTATATAATCAATGTATTGATAAGCTTAAAATTTTAACATGTCAATTTATCATAGCCTTATAGTTAAATAAACTTTCTTACTGTAATATACAATTTAAACCGAAATTCTTATGTTAAGTTAAAAGCACCTTATTAACTTACATTATTATTACAATAAGTAACATTTATCATTTTAATCAATTTAAAATACACCATTACATTGATTAAAATCTACGTGTCAAATGTACGTTTTAAATTTTATATTCCTATTACAATAATGAACATTTATTAATTAAATCAATACCACACTACTTAAAACTTTACATGTTTCTTTCTTAATTAAAACTTTACATGTTCTTGAATTAATTAAAACTTTCATGTTCTCTCATTAATTAGGACTTTACACGTTTCTTTCATTAATTAAAAACTTATACGTTTCTTTCATTAATTAAAACTTGTAGCTTCTTTCATTAATTAGGAATTTACATGTTCCTATCATTAATTAGAACACCATACGTTCTTTCATTAATTAAAACCTATACGTTTCTTTCGTAAATTAAAACCTATACGTTTCTTTCATAAATTAAAACCTATACGTTTCAGATTTATATTACCATTTCACAAATTTAACTAAACTTCCAGTTTATTTAATTAATTTAACATCTTTAGTTAAAACTCAAATTTCACATTTTCAAGTCAAGTTATATTTTAAAATTTCAACATTCATTTATTCAACCACTTAAATTTATAGAAAATCAATAATTCTTTAACAAATCACTTAAATTCAAATATAAATCGATTTATCATATTTACCATTTTCCAAATAAAATTAAAGTCCATTTTATTCATGTAACTTAAATATCATTTTTAGTCAAAATTCCAAATTCCAAACATAAGTTATATTTCAAAAGTCCAGTTAATCCATTCATAAATTACATTTTTAACACATAGAAAAATCATAAATTATTTGTTTTAAAACCTTTCAAAATCTATTTAAATCAAATTTCATAATTTTATATTTTTAAAATACTTAAAATATTCAAAGCACTTTATAGAATAACCACGGGTCTGTATATAGTTTTCTAACCTAGGTCAAGTGATACGGATATGTATCATTTCAATCCGCAGTTTAAAAGGTAAAAATCCGGGTTCTATCATTTCAAACCCGCAATCCCAAGTATAGATAAATAAATAGAATAACTCAGGCTTATCATTTCAGCCCAGAATGATTTTTATCCTAACAGGGAACTTGCAGTGTGATCATATACAGAAATAATATAAACAATGTCAATATCACAATATACAGTCATGTATCAGATGTCAGGTGAAAATTAACAGTTTTAACATGGTAATAACATGGTAATAACACGGCATAGCATATCATATGATCATCATTAACTTGCATAAACATTTTACATTACTAAACACTTGTCATCAGTCCACTTTTCATAAGTATATATGTCAGAGTGAGAAAGACTCACCATTTTCAAAGCTAGAGACCAAAACAACATACAAGCACGACTCCAAAGGCACGACAAGCACAATTTCACGACTTTTGATTTGAGTTGAAAGATAGCCAAGATATGATTTTGTATCACCAACCCAAAGCAAAACAATGAAAGATGAACAAATGAAATAAAACAAGAGTGAAAAGAAGAAAGAAAAAAAAAGAGAAAAAAAAATGAAAGGAAAAGCATGCGCCGGTTCATACCTTTAGGAGATGCTTCCGCAAATTTTGATGGAAGCAAAATGAATAATTTATGGTATGGAACTTTTGAACGTGAAATATATATTAACATTTGCTCACTAATTTATGTAGAGGGCAGGAAAGAGAAAAATGCTTGAACGGTAGAGGCAATAAAGGCATTCAATTCTATCCAATAGGTGGAAACGTATGGGAGGCAAGAGGGAAAGAAATAATTCACACACGGAAATGATTTAAGGCAAGATTTGAGCAAGATTTTGGATTCTCAAAAGAGAATATACGGCTGAAAACTTTGCATTGTTAACGCAAGAAAAAAAAATCAAATAGATAACGAAAAGGCAAGAGCAACAATTAAATATATGCCCAAAGTAACGTACAAATTATTTTGTTTCTCTTATTAAATAACGTACAAATTATTTTGTTTCTCTTATTAAATAAATTTAAAATACTAACGTTTCTATTAGGAAAATAAACCATCACTTTAAACAAAAATTTAATAGCTATTGTACCATAATTAATAACATTTGATTTAGCTTCATCCAATTGATTGTTAAATATAAAGTTAAGAAACAGATGTAAAAGAAATGTAAAGTTTATTTCCCGTTTCACACTAATTATTACTAACTTTTTTTTTAAAAAAAAAGTATACAACAAATCTGACCAAAACAAAAGTGAAACAAATGTTACACAATTGTATACAGTTCAAGATGAAAAATTTGCCTTTAGAATTATAAAATTTAGAATTTCTATTAAAGTTACACTTTTTATCCAAATCAAATTTTCAGACATTGTTTATTTTTATTTGAACAAATGATCAGAAATAATTTCAAGAAAATTTCCAAAATTAGATTTTTAGGAAAACAAAAGCCAAAGTCTTTAAATAAATGAAAAAAATTAAAATTTAGGGAAAACAAGTAGAAAAGTAAGAAAAAGAAAGGGAAGCCATTACCAGATCTTTGAAGCCATGAGAAACAAATGAAAATGATCTTTTTTTTCATGTGAAAACCTAATGAGATGACGGCTATGTGACGACCCGGAATTTTAAGCAATTTAAAATCGGAATATTTAATTGATTTTAAGTATTTAAAGGTTAATTCTCAACTTAAATTACGAATATCATAGATTGTTGAATTAAATAATTTGAATTGGATAAGATATGAAACCTGAGATTTTAAGCCTGTTAAAAATATAATTTGAAAGCTTATAAAATTTATACTAATAACATTGAATATAATAGAAGTGTTAAAATGGAATCTAACACTGAATTGGTCAGTTTTGAAATTTAATCGTTTAAATTGAATTTAAAAATAGCCCTCCGAGGCACAGTCTCGAAATTCGACGAAACCAGTACCATTGGATCCGTAATATTGAATTATTATCGGATTTCAAATTTCGTATTGATCGGAGTTAGTGTGTGAGCGTACGATAGATAAACGCGCTGAAATTTAATTGATAATAATCAATTCGAATTTGAATTTTAATTATAAGTGAACACTGTAGCAAGGCGTCTTCAACACGCTTCCTTTGCCTTCTCAAACACGCCATACCCTGTCCTGTTTCTTTTTAAAACACGAGACCCTGATTCCTTCAGTTCACTTATCAATTCGAAAAAAATAATAATAAATGAATAATGGCCGAATTCCCTTCTTCCTCGTGTCCTCAAATCCTTCGTATCAATTCTTTTACTGTAAAGAAAATATAAATGGTGGAACGATTTTCGTTCATTTCAAATTTCACGTCACCATCTTGATTCGTTTTCGCGAATCAAAACTCGAGGGGGGGAAAGGCAGCGGCGAAGCACCGCACGCGATTTGGGGTCGGCCTAATTTAGGTTTTCGAATTTTGGTGACGCGATACTCGATGAAAGCCTGAACCCTTTATTATATTTTTCCCCAAAATCCAAAATCAAGGAAGCACGGCAGGCAGCGCAAGTTCATCTTGGTGGCTGATGTGGCCACGATTGGGTTGATGAAGATGCATGCTGTTTTGTGTCATAGAGCAGTCGCGCGTCTGAGTGGAAGCATGAAGAAAATGCGGGCGATGGAAGGTGGTGCGTGAGATCCAGGTTGAGGAAGGTGCATTCTGGGTTTTTGCATCGACAATTGGAGGTGCACGATGTACAGCGGAAGCGTGGCGGCGGAGTGAAGCGCTGCTATACGCGCGAGTCCACGAGGAGGCAGTGATAGATGGCCGGAGTTGGTTCGATTTTAGGGATCGCGATCTGTGAGTCAAGCACGCGTGGGCTAGGGATTCGCGATTAGGGCTTGGTGGTTCTGGAGGCGGTGACAGCTGGGCTAGGGTTCGTTATCAATGGAACGGGTCATGGCAGCATGATATTGAAAGGCACAGTCGATGTCGGGGTTGTTCAGTACATTTTGGTCAACGAGTTGAGGTTCGAATTCTTTCTTTCCTGTAATTTAAATTGATATATACATATGAGTGAAGGGAAATTGTAAAAGTGAGGTTTAGTAAAGGGATTTTTTTTTACGGTAAATATATATATATATATATATATAATAACAAAAATAAATACAGTTTACAATTGTGCTTAAGTGATTAATGTGGTTAAGAAACCTATTTAGTTACTAAAAATAATTGGAACAAAAGTAATTACTTCAAATAAACTTATTAGTTTACGTTAAATTGTTAGTTTAAATTTAAACCATTAGATAAATTAAATTATTAAATGATTTAATGGTAATTAATTGTTCGATTGATTCGGAATTAATAAAAAAATCATCCAATGTTATTCAAGGTCAAAATTGGGAAGAAACTAATAGAGCATGAAATGGATTTGCAAATTCAAGGGAGTAAAGGTGAGTTAATCTCACTCAGTTTAAATTTAAATTTAAATGATTAAATTTCAATAATTGATTGTATGGTTGAATTGATTTACGGGATATAGTATAGTATAATTTGAAATTGGCCTATTATGTGATGCTAACGTCTGTGGATGCAGGGAAAACAGGTTGGAGGGATCCAACTGGACCCCTCAACTTTTATTTAAATTATTTTATATTCTTTGTTCTGATTGTTTGATATTCTATAATGAATTATGTGGAAATATTGAATGTTATGGCTTGATTGATATAATTGGGTATAATGAATTACCGAAATTATAAATTTGATTTTGGAAATGAAAATAAAAGAAGTAAAATTGCAAGTAAAATAATTGTAGAATAAATTTAAGAATAACTCGGAAAAGAAATAATGTAACTTTAAAATTCTAATAAATGAATCTTGAGAATGGAAAGGAAAATTTGAATAAACAGAAAGTTAACGAATTTTAAAATGCGGTATTATTAATTAAAAAGAACAAACATTTATTTAGAATTTAGGATTTGGATTATTGAAAGAGTAAAGAAGAAATAAAATAATAATAATAATAATAAAGTCCATAACTACTGAATTTGGAAATGAACTGATAAGTGAAAGAATTTATTTCAAATAAAATAAATTGGAAATCAATTTGGGAAATTGATTTAAATGATTGAGATTTGAAATTCTCCTTGGATAACCAAGTACGTTTCAAAGTAAATTTTTAAATATAAGTTAAAAGGTTTTAAAATTGTTTTAAAGGGTATGTTTTGAAAATTTTATTATTTCTAATATCTAAATTCTAAAGTAAGTATTTTCTCAAACCTATTATAGTAGTAATTATTTAAAAAGTGACTTAGTATGTTGTTTCAAGAGTGAAAATCCAGTTTCATATTTTATTAAGTAACTTTATTTTCAAATATTCATATAAGATGTATTTTTAACAATTTTTTTTAAAGAAGTTTTAATTTATAAGTTTTAAAAGTGTATATATATATATGTCAAAGTAAAGTGTTTTAAAATATTTTAAAATCTAGTTTTTTTGTGCTTGGTAATTTCAATGGAGATAGAAAATATTTGAGTAAGTTTATTCTCGAAAGAAAAATGGTTTTGAAACTGTTTTCAAAGGATTGAAAATAGAAAATATATCTTGGGAATATATTTTGAGATTAATAAATAATTTGGGGAAATTATTTATTTGTGTGATGGATGTTGTGAATATTAATTGATAGTTAAATAACCGACTATCAATATTGGCCAACTACGTTGATCGTTTCGAAGAGACCGGGATCGAGATTTATTTCTCGAAAACCACTTCGATCCGGTTTGTACGTTTCGTGCGAAAAACGTGTTCGGAGTCGAAGATGGAGCAGTGAAGTGTAAGGGCTAGTCGCTACTAATCCTGAGGATATTTCCAAAATGGATGTAGTAGGAGTAGTGCCTTCGGTTCCGTTTGAACCCGGGACGGACTTGTATGGACGAATGCTTGCGAAACATCGTCAGGTGGGCGATGGGCATTCTAAGTGAAAACGTTCTAAAGGTAGCGCTTAGCCTCAAGCCTCATCAAATGGGAATGACTGAAAATCAGGGGATATGCAGCAAGGTTAGGTGGGTCATGCCCAAGCAGGACAAGATAATTCCCCTGTCTAGATGTCCCTTATATATCTTTCGGCTTAGTGGGTGGTTGGTCGCGCCAACCACGGGGTTTATCTTGTTCGGGACTGTTCAGTAAGGAATGGTTCCGGCCTTGTGTTGCAGGGGATGAAGGGAGTAATCCTCGGTACGGTGATCTAGGCCCCGTACTGTGACAGGTGGTACCCCAGTGCCTAGTCATTAGTTGGAAATCCATTCTCCCTACGAGCCTTGTACGAGTTTTGTTTGTATTACCCACTTCTGTGGCTAGTAGCTGGAATTTAATAGATGTAACAATTTCGGCTATTTTATAAGTATTTGTATATAGACCCTATTATAATATCAGAGGATTTCTATAAAAAATGTTTTAGCTATCGTAAGGTAAAAACCCGACATGTTTATTTGTGGCGTGGTCTTACGAGATGCTTTTGTTTTCAAAGGATTTTGAAACTTTAATAAGCAATTGGGTGTGATTTTCTCACGCTGGTATTCCAGACTGACTCGGGTATTATTTAACTGTAATGCTCGGGTCAGACCGAGTATTATAGAATACAGGATATGATGCTGTGGAGCTCAGGAGACGAGCTGGATTGACGATACGTATAGTCGTACTTTATATATATATATCCCGCTGTTTGAGTTGTGGTGTATTAATTGTATGTTATTGATGTGAGCTGTGACTGATGTAATCTGATGATGTAATATATGTAAACATATATAGTTTTGTTTTATGTAAAGATTATTACTATCTATTATATTTTATTCCGCTGCGATGGTTAGATTCTGATGTTGTTTTTCAGTTTTCTCTTCTTCCACCTCTTCTTCTTTAACCAAAATGGTTCGTATTTCTGTGCAACTTGAGTTGATTTATGTAAAATAGTGTAAAACTCAAGGGGTACGGATTTGCGGGTCGTTTCACTTGGTATCAGAGCTTAGGTTGGAGATAACCTTGGCTCTGATGGGAATTACTCATAAAATAGAGTCGATAGTACTCTAGAATGAGTTTGAGCGTATTAATAAATATGAGTGCGTATTTTTTAGTAAATATAAATTGTTTTAATATTGTGTTGGTTAGTTTATTGAGTGGCATATGAACCTTCATCGACACAGTCTGCGCAACTGTATCGAAGGGGTTTCTAAACACTTAAATAGAACAATCGACACGGTATTGTTTTAAATGTGGGTGAATGAAATAATTTTGCCCAAAAATATATTTTGATATAAGAAAAAGTTTTCTTGAACTATTTATTGAATATATGGTTGTTTGGATGTTAGAAAGAATAGTATTGAATTATTATCATTGTTAAGTGAAAATTTAACTAGAAAATGGAAATATAATCAAAGTTTGAAGGAATAAATTCATGATAAAATGAAATTTGTAAATATGAATTATAAATGTAAAATTATAAATTGAAATATAATCAAATGAGAATTTGTATGAACATAAGCTATGCAAATGAATTATAGAAAAATAAAATTGATTTAAGCAGGATTTGGGAATTTAAATCCCGGAAATTTGGAAGTGTTTTGAAGATAAATGATAGCATTGTTTTAGAGATATTTCTGAAAGGGAATTGTTATAAATGGATTTTGGAAGTAATATAGCATTGAAATCACTTGGATTATTGGAAAATAATTCTGATGATGACGGCCGCATCATCAGTATTCATTTTCGAATTTCTAAGCGAAGAATTGCTACCAAATTGATTTGTTTAGGAAAGCAGATGTTTTTGAAAATTTCAAAGGAAATTTGTTGGAAATAAAAGCCAGGATTGGATTAAAATTTTTGAGAAATGTGGTTTGAGATATTGGAGATTTCAAAATGATTTGAAGCCAAAGCCGGGAGTTTAAAAATTCTGATGAGATAAATTGTAAGCTTATAAAATTGAGATGAGTTTTAAAATCAGGAAGGAAATATAGGCTTTGAATGTTGGAATTAAATAAAGTGAGAAGTTGTAAAATTGAAATTAACTTGGATTGGGAGAACAAAATTTAACTGGATTAAAATAAATTGAATAAGCTGAAATAATATCCAGTTATATTCAAATTAAGTTGAAATCGAATTGAGTTGAATAAATCAGAGTTGAAATAAAATTGAATTGGAATAAAAATTCAGCTGAATTATTGAATGGAATTAGATTCTTACCTGAATAAATGGAAAGTAAATTGAATAAGGATTGGAATTGAAATAAATAAATCAGAATAACTTATAAAAGAATTAAAAAGATCCATGGACATAAAATATGCTTGGGCTATAAATAAATAAAAGGCTTGAGTTAAAAATAAAAGATGAATATATTCCAGCTTATGATGAATGGAATTGTATGAAAAATAAGTTGTGACTTATAAAATTGAAAATGGAATGCAAAGCCCAAAAATTAATATTGTTTGATGAATTGAAAAATAAAATGAAGATCAGAACCTGAATTATAAACTAAATTGAACTAAGAAAGTTAAATGGAGTGATATTTGGGATTAAAAAATTCAAGTGTTGGATTATGAATAAGGGGAGAACTAATTGGATAATAAATTAGTTAATGGAATTGAATTATAAGTTTATGATGAAGTTGGAAATAAACTCAAGTTATAAATTAAAATTGATTTAAATTGTTGATGAAGTGAAAATAATTGAGAATGAGGTTGAATTGTGGGTTAGTAAATTGGATGGTAAATTAAAAGTGAATAATAGAATTAGAACTTGAGTTATTAATTAAAATTAGACTTGAAGTGTAAACAAAGTAAATATAATTGGGGAAGTATAGAATAAAAATGAAATGGATTAAAATACTAATGGTATGAATTGCAAATAAAATCCATAAGTGAAGATAACTTGGAAATAGCCAGGGAATAAATTGAATGGGTTAAATCTGGAAAGTTAAATTTTATAATAACTAATCAAATAAATTGTAGCTTGAAATGAGATTGGATTGAGATAGAATCAAATTAAATTGAAGGGAGAAATTTATTTGCAAAATGAAACGAGCTTAAGAATAGAAAATAAAAGAGGGATTTACTTGAAAATAAAAGGGGCTTAAGTATAAATTGGAGTGGATAAACTTAAGCTAAAAACAAAAATGGAAATGAGTTGATTTGCATTCAATTTAAAATTAAGTTTAATAATAGTAGATTGGTTTTAAATCAAGTAAAAATAAGTTTTAATTGTAATAAAATTTGGTAAGTTGTCGATAATTTTCGAAGGAATGAAATTCTTAAATAAGAAATTGCAAACCGTTTAACTTGGAGTCAATGAGAAAAATAGAATGGATTTAAATGAAATGCAAATGAATAGATCATGAATACAATTGAAATGGTTATTGAATGAAATAACCTGGATTGTTTTCGCGCTAAATAAAAAAAGTTTGGAACAAACAATTATGGAATGGTTTTAAATGTAAATGAATAGATGTGAATGGATTAAAATAAGAAGGAAAATTTAATTGGTAATGGAGATGTACCTAAATTGTTAATGGTTTTGAATGAACTAATTTTGGTTAATAAAATTGAAATGCAATGAAACTGAGAATATATGGATTGTGAATAAATCCGAAACGGAATAGAAGTAAGTATAAATTGAGTTGGAGTCAATTTAAATTGGTTATAAACATAAATACTTATTTATTCACATAAATCTTGTCAAATTGCATAGAATAAATTGTCATTGGATGTAAATGGAAGTAATTAAAATTCTATGAGTTGATAGAAGTAAAATAAAATGATTTTGAAAGCAATTGAATTAAATATGAGTTCAATCTGCTTAAGAATAAACTAAAAGTAAGCAAATGAGTTCTAAACCATTCAAATTGATGGAGTTGTATACGAATGAATCGAAAACCATCCGAATTGAGTGAAAATGGTTAAAAATAAATTGGAATAGTTGAATTTGCATGGAAACTATATAAATGGCTTACAGGAAAATGTTTGGTATGAGTTTTTTTTAGAATTCATATGTTTTAACTATTACAAATAAGTGATATACTGTTAAACTTCATATATTTGGCACTTACATGTTTAAGTTGAGTAAGTACAGGTACCTGGAAGCCGTATGGCTGGATTTGGGTTGCATTGACTGCTAAATAAATAAGCTGCTTGCTTAAAAATGCTAAATAAGGTACGCCTACGCAATAAAAATAGGAAATATGAACTATTTTTGGTTTTTCCGACCGTGTGGGTCGATGCATATATATTTATCTCTTTTGTCAAATTGCAAAACCTCCTCCGTACAAAGGGGACTCTGCCAAAAAATTTCAGAAATTTTGGGAGTTAGAAATTTTTTGAAGATTTTTGGAAAATTTAGTTAACAGCAAAACGATTTCAAACTAGAAATTGAAATTAATTAGTAAATGAAACTAACTAAAGTAATGACATGAATTAGTAATAAATGAAAAATAAAATCAAATGTTTCAAGTTGAGATAAATTGAATTCATATGAAAATGAAAGAATTTATTTGAATAGAAATGATATAAACTGAAGTGGTAAGGTGATAATGAATATAAAAGCATATTAAATACTTATACTAAACTTAAGAAAGGAATAGTGAATTCTTAATTGGAAATTGATAATATAAATATATTCCAAGTTAATATTTGGATAAATAGATATTGATATTGGTAAGGAAGTCAATAAAATGTTTTGAAATGTTGTGATTGGATATTACTGCTTAGTCGGATATGCAGGTAATATAAAGTGAAAAGAGAATTGATTTTGATTTCAGAAGATAAATTGAAATTGCCCGACAAAAGGTATGTATTTAAATTTGGTATGAAATTTGATTGGGATTTGGATTTGGATTGAGCCACTTGGCGTTTTGTTTTCTTTTTGAATTTGGGAGGTTGTAGAGCCATTTTGTAGTAGTACCGAGCTAGCCGCGCAAAGGAGACGCTGGCGAAATTTTTCGGGAATTTAGGGAATTAGAAAAATTTTGAGAAAATTTTGATAATTCAAAATTTGGTTTTGAATTGAAACTTGAATGGTTAAACAAATGGTATAGTTTGAAATTAGGGAAAGGTTGGAAAGTTAATGAGAATGATAGTGGATCTTTTAATAAAAAGATAGTTGGATGGATGTTGTACTGTTTGATTTTAGGGAAATAGTAAACGGGTATTGGATCATTCTTCCTAATTAGTAATTTCGGGGACGAAATTCTTTTAAGCGGGGAGGAATGTGACGACCCGGAATTTTAAGCAATTTAAAATCGGAATATTTAATTGATTTTAAGTATTTAAAGGTTAATTCTCAACTTAAATTACGAATATCATAATTTATTTGACAATTAGATTGTTGAATTAAATAATTTGAATTGGATAAGATATGAAACCTGAGATTTTAAGCCTGTTAAAAATATAATTTGAAAGCTTATAAAATTTATACTAATAACATTGAATATAATAGAAGTGTTAAAATGGAATCTAACACTGAATTGGTCAGTTTTGAAATTTAATCGTTTAAATTGAATTTAAAAATAGCCCTCCGAGGCACAGTCTCGGAATTCTACGAAACCAGTACCATTGGATCCGTAATATTGAATTATTATCGAATTTCAAATTTTGTATTGATCGGAGTTAGTGTGTGAGCGTACGATAGATAAATGCGCTGAAATTTAATTGATAATAATCAATTCGAATTTGAATTTTAATTATAAGTGAACACTGTAGCAAGGCGTCTTCAACACGCTTCCTTTGCCTACTCAAACACGCCATACCCTGTCCTGTTTCTTTTTAAAACACGAGACCCTGATTCCTTCAGTTCACTTATCAATTCGAAAAAAATAATAATAAATGAATAATGGCCGAATTCCCTTCTTCCTCGTGTCCTCAAATCCTTCGTATCAATTCTTTTACTGTAAAGAAAATATAAATGGTGGAACGATTTTCGTTCATTTCAAATTTCACGTCACCATCTTGATTCGTTTTCGCGAATCAAAACTCGAGGGGGGGAAAGGCAGCGGCGAAGCACCGCACGCGATTTGGGGTCGGCCTAATTTAGGTTTTCGAATTTTGGTGACGCGATACTCGATGAAAGCCTGAACCCTTTATTGTATTTTTCCCCAAAATCCAAAATCAAGGAAGCACGGCAGGCAGCGCAAGTTCATCTTGGTGGCTGATGTGGCCACGATTGGGTTGATGAAGATGCATGCTGTTTTGTGTCATAGAGCAGTCGCGCGTCTGAGTGGAAGCATGAAGAAAATGCGGGCGATGGAAGGTGGTGCGTGAGATCCAGGTTGAGGAAGGTGCATTCTGGGTTTTTGCATCGACAATTGGAGGTGCACGATGTACAGCGGAAGCGTGGCGGCGGAGTGAAGCGCTGTTATGCGCGCGAGACCATGAGGAGGCAGTGATAGATGGCCGGAGTTGGTTCGATTTTGGGGATCGCGATCTGTGAGTCGAGCACGCGTGGGATAGGGATTCGCGATTAGGGCTTGGTGGTTCTGGAGGCGGTGACAGCTGGGCTAGGGTTCGTTATCAATGGAACGGGTCATGGCAGCATGATATTGAAAGGCACAGTCGATGTCGGGGTTGTTCAGTACATTTTGGTCAACGAGTTGAGGTTCGAATTCTTTCTTTCCTGTAATTTGAATTGATATATACATATGAGTGAAGGGAAATTGTAAAAGTGAGGTTTAGTAAAGGGATTTTTTTTTACGGTAAGTAAATATATATATATATATATATATAATAACAAAAATAAATACAGTTTACAATTGTGCTTAAGTGATTAATGTGGTTAAGAAACCTATTTAGTTACTAAAAATAATTGGAACAAAAGTAATTACTTCAAATAAACTTATTAGTTTACGTTAAATTGTTAGTTTAAATTTAAACCATTAGATAAATTAAATTATTAAATGATTTAATGGTAATTAATTGTTCGATTGATTCGGAATTAATAAAAAAATCATCCAATGTTATTCAAGGTCAAAATTGGAAAGAAACTAATAGAGCATGAAATGGATTTGCAAATTCAAGGGAGTAAAGGTGAGTTAATCTCACTCAGTTTAAATTTAAATTTAAATGATTAAATTTCAATAATTGATTGTATGGTTGAATTGATTTACGGGATATAGTATTGTATAATTTGAAATTGGCCTATTATGTGATGCTAACGTCTGTGGATGCAGGGAAAATAGGTTGGAGGGATCCAACTGGACCCCTCAACTTTTATTTAAATTATTTTATATTCTTTGTTCTGATTGTTTGATATTCTATAATGAATTATGTGGAAATATTGAATGTTATGGCTTGATTGATATAATTGGGTATATTGAATTACCGAAATTATAAATTTGATTTTGGAAATGAAAATAAAAGAAGTAAAATTGCAAGTAAAATAATTGTAGAATAAATTTAAGAATAACTCGGAAAAGAAATAATGTAACTTTAAAATTCTAATAAATGAGTCTTGAGAATGGAAAGGAAAATTTGAATAAACAGAAAGTTAACGAATTTTAAAATGCAGTATTATTAATTAAAAAGAACAAACATTTATTTAGAATTTAGGATTTGGATTATTGAAAGAGTAAAGAAGAAATAAAATAATAATAATAATAATAAAGTCCATAACTACTGAATTTGGAAATGAACTGATAAGTGAAAGAATTTATTTCAAATAAAATAAATTGGAAATCAATTTGGGAAATTGATTTAAATGATTGAGATTTGAAATTCTCCTTGGATAACCAAGTACGTTTCAAAGTAAATTTTTAAATATAAGTTAAAAGGTTTTAAAATTGTTTTAAAGGGTATGTTTTGAAAAATTTATTATTTCTAATATCTAAATTCTAAAGTAAGTATTTTCTCAAACCTATTATAGTAGTAATTATTTAAAAAGTGACTTAGTATGTTGTTTCAAGAGTGAAAATCCAGTTTCATATTTTATTAAGTAACTTTATTTTCAAATATTCATATAAGATGTATTTTTAACAAATTTTTTTAAAGAAGTTTTAATTTATAAGTTTTAAAAGTATGTATGTATATATATATATATATATATATATATATATATATGTCAAAGTAAAGTGTTTTAAAATATTTTAAAATCTAGTTTTTTTGTGCTTGGTAATTTCAGTGGAGATAGAAAATATTTGAGTAAGTTTATTCTGGAAAGAAAAATGGTTTTGAAACTGTTTTCAAAGGATTGAAAATAGAAAATATATCTTGGGAAGATATTTTGAGATTAATAAATAATTTGGGGAAATTATTTATTTGTGTGATGGATGTTGTGAATATTAATTGATAGTTAAATAACCGACTATCAATATTGGCCAACTACGTTGATCGTTTCGAAGAGACCGGGATCGAGATTTATTTCTCGAAAACCACTTCGATCCGGTTTGTACGTTTCGTGCGAAAAACGTGTTCGGAGTCGAAGATGGAGCAGTGAAGTGTAAGGGCTAGTCGCTACTAATCCTGAGGATATTTCCAAAATGGATGTAGTAGGAGTAGTGCCTTCGGTTCCGTTTGAACCCGGGACGGACTTGTATGGACGAATGCTTGCGAAACATCGTCAGGTGGGCGATGGGCATTCTAAGTGAAAACGTTCTAAAGGTAGCTCTTAGCCTCAAGCCTTATCAAATGGGAATGACTGAAAATCAGGGGATATGCAGCAAGGTTAGGTGGGTCATGCCCAAGCAGGACAAGATAATTCCCCTGTCTAGATGTCCCTTATATATCTTTCGGCTTAGTGGGTGGTTGGTCGCGCCACCCACGGGGTTTATCTTGTTCGGGACTGTTCAGTAAGGAATGGTTCCGGCCTTGTGTTGCAGGGGATGAAGGGAGTAATCCTCGGTACGGTGATCTAGGCCCCGTACTGTGACATGTGGTACCCCAGTGCCTAGTCATTAGTTGGAAATCCATTCTCCCTACGAGCCTTGTACGAGTTTTGTTTGTATTACCCACTTCTGTGGCTAGTAGCTGGAATTTAATAGATGTAACAATTTCGGCTATTTTATAAGTATTTGTATATAGACCCTATTATAATATCAGAGGATTTCTATAAAAATTGTTTTAGCTATCGTAAGGTAAACCCGACATGTTTATTTGTGGCGTGGTCTTACGAGATGCTTTTGTTTTCAAAGGATTTTGAAACTTTACTAAGCAATTGGGTGTGATTTTCTCACGCTGGTATTCCAGACTGACTCGGGTATTATTTAACTGTAATGCTCGGGTCAGACCGAGTATTATAGAATACAGGATATGATGCTGTGGAGCTCAGGAGACGAGCTGGATTAACGATACGTATAGTCGTACTTTATATACATATATATCCCGCTGTTTGAGTTGTGGTGTATTCATTGTATGTTATTGATGTGAGCTGTGACTGATGTAATCTGATGATGTAATATATGTAAACAGATATAGTTTTGTTTTATGTAAAGATTATCATTATCTATTATATTTTATTCCGCTGCGATGGTTAGATTCTGATGTTGTTTTTCAGTTTTCTCTTCTTCCAACTCTTCTTCTTTAACCAAAATGGTTCGTATTTCTGTGCAACTTGAGTTGATTTATGTAAAATAGTGTAAAACTCAAGGGGTATGGATTTGCGGGTCGTTTCAGCTACATTAGGGTTTTACACGGCTAAGGCAATTAATTGAGGAGTTTAAGGAAATGATGGGTTTGGGCAAATAAAAGGGCTTACGTTTCAAAGTGATTTACAATCTTCCATATTCTTTTCCTTTTAAAACTTTACATAAACAAAATTTCAGGAGAAAATACTTTACAAACCGAAATCAATTAAAAATATGAGGTAAGAAATAGTATAATTTGAAAAAAAATATAAAATAATGAAGAAAATGCCTTAAAATACCAAACAGTGTTCTAAAATTGTGCATAAATCACTGTTAGTCTTGGAAAATTATACATTTCATTATAAAATTATTATGAAGTGGAAAGTTGAATTAAATTAATTTATTTAAAGCATTTTCAAGGTGAAATAAATAATTAAATTTTAATTAAATAGAATTTTAAATAAAGAAAAATGCAGTAAATACCAAACTAGGCTTTATAAATTGAAATAAATTCAAATAAACTTTAGAAAAATTATATTATCATTTCAAAAATACTTAAAAGTCAAAATATACATAATATAACATATTGTCGCATATTAAAATAAAATATAACAAAGAAGAAGTAATTTATACAATTTAAAATAGTCATTGTTAAATAACCCTATATACGCACAATATTGTAAAGGGTATAACTTTCACAATTTACATCCGGTTTCAATGAATCGAAAAGTGGCGTTTTTATAATTTTATGTACTTTCATAATAAAAGAAAAAATTTAAAATTTTAAACTTTTAAAATTTTAAGTTGAAAGTCGCAGTTTGACTATTTTGGCCAAAATCAGCATTTCAGGCAAATATTCAACTTACAAAATTTTGGAATTATAACTCATATAAAAATCAAGATTATATTTAAATAATAAATTTAATCATTTCAAATAAGTAAAATAAGTTTTTAAATCAAAATCTTACATTAAAAATAATTAAAATATACAATAAAATAATTACAAAATACAGGGTTGTTACACTCTCCCCCACTCAAAACTTTTCGTCCCCGAAAAGGAATGAGGTATGGAAGGGCACAGAAAAGATAGAGTGAAATAGGATTAAGAAAAGATGGCAAGGAGATTGAAATTATACCTGATAACTGTTGTTATAGGTAAGTTTCGCAAGGTGCAGATTATCAAAGATTATAGAAAAATTTCTAAACAGAAAGATCATAGAAAGATGCATATACCAGTCTATAGCAAGATAAGGATGATAAGAACAACCAAAAGATAGTTTGAAAAACAAAATAAGGAAATGAATTTGAAAGCATGGAGATTTCAACTTAAATAGAAAATAAACTTTTACACAAGTTACATAAATCTTAACTATCTCAAATTTCATTATCTTATTATCCAATCATCTTAAATTAACAATTTTTTTTTTAAAACCATGGGTTAGAAAAATAATCATTTATTACACTCACAATGTATTTAATACATTTTATTCTTCTTTATTCCTAATAAAAATTAAATTTATTCCTCTCAATATATTTATTACTCATGTTCAATATACTTACACTTATTATAACTGCTTTCTTTTATTCTTAGTTCTTTTAACATCATTTTATTGTAAGTTATTCAATTACCCTTTATTATATTTACCTCTGTTAATCATTTTATAATTAAAATTTAAGTGTATAACATTTATTATAACCACTCAAATTTTATTTATAAAATCTTTTTATATTGTATATAACCCAATTACATTGTTAACTTCTGAAATTAAGGTAAGTTATATTGGAATGAAATTGTGTCATACAAATAAAACTTTCCAATTTAATTATCTCAAGTTTAATCATTTATCCAAATTTTTTTTTGATTTTCTTTTTAATTGAAATTATTGTTAAAAATAAAATTTAAGAATTAAATTTCCGATTTCTTCAAACCATTTAGAGATAAGAAATAATATATATACATATATAATATGTCAAATCAAATTTCAATCATATATCAATATATATTATAAATTAAGTCATATTTTAGAAATTCAAATCAATTTAATTTCCCAAAACAAAGCTGTAGCAAGACTACAGAACAGTCTCTTCACTTCGAAACTCGAAAATGAACGTCGATGATGCTGCAGTCATCACCGAAGTTATTTTCCAGCGACAAAGAGAAGAGTACTAATTTTAAACTTAAAATTCTTTGAAAACAAATTCTATTCAAAATACTTTAAATCATATAACCTTTTAAAACTTTAAACCAAAGTTCGAAATAATCGGAATTTAAATCCTCAAATTCTTGTTTTAAATTCATTTCAGTTCCCAAATAAATTTATAAACAAATATTTATAGATCTATTTGTAGAACAATAAATGATAAATCAAGTATTATCATTTCAGATTATCAATTTAAATCATTTCATTATGTTCCATAAACTTACTTATATATCAAAATTTATTTCATTAACCAAATTTTTTTTTTAAATATATTGTGTCCGTTTGTTCTGTCAAAGTGTTTTGGAAATCTTATCGATAGCGCTGATCAGACGTATCGATCAGAAACCCAACTCAACATCAACAACTCAAACAACACAATATATAAAACGTTTTAATTTTAAATACTAGTTTACAAATACACTACACATGAATAAATTTTCAAAGAAGGATAGAGATTCAAATTTTTGATTATCACAAATCAAAGGAGATTATGATTAGAAATAAGTTGGAAACAAGGATGACATGATTAAATAATAGAATAGGAAGATGGATAAGCTTATACAAATCGCGGGCAACCTTAACCAGGTCAACCGTGACTTAAAGAATAAGATCAATGTTGATTTTTCTAGGGTAAATCTACATTCGATCTCAAGAGTTAGAGTTTGAAATAACAAAAGATATTAGCATCTAAACCAAGGATAGATAAGAATCTCTGGTGAATCGATGCTAACTGCAAAGGAGTTTTCCCCTTTTTTTCAATTCAATTTGAAATTGGCGTGACCGCTGACTCACTAAAAAGATCATTCGAAGCGGAGTTATGGAATGCTCCAGAGTCAAAAGAAGATGAATAGTGAGGGATACGAATGGATTTTGGAACCGTAGGGAATGTTCCAAAATTCAAAGGAATCGAGTCAAAAGGGAGAGATTCAAGCTCGAATGAAAGTGATTCTGTAAATACATTCACTCCATATGCTGAGTTTTGCCTAGAGCTACCAAAGCTCTGATACCAACTGTAACGACCCAGTATTTTTGCATCCATTGTAAGTGTATAGATAGACACTCATGCCGGAATTGAATTGCTCAAAATACCGCGTTGTAAATAAATTTTTGGCAAACCTCATAATATACAGTAAATAAAATCACAAATCACAGACACAAAGTATATAATAATGCAGCAGAAGTAAAAGAGATAGTAGTTCATGAAGCTACTAAAAATAATATAAGATACATCAGAGTTAAATGAGATACAACAGAAGAGTAACAAGATACATCACTGAAACACTGGATACTGAAACAAAATAGAAGGCTGGATCTTCAAGGAAAGCTCCAACTCCGAAGGTGAATCTTGAATGCTAACTCAATCAATCTGACCCGAGCGTAAAGCAAAACACAAAACCCTCGAGTCAGGACATAAATACTTATAAACTGTAAATCAACTCAAGTGAACAGTAACAAAATGCATCAATAACTTAAAGGATGCTTGGGACCGCCCATCCTCTAAGGATCCGTTAAACTATTTACTGTATAGTAATATACGCTATATACGGTAGTGTCTAATCAGTAAAGTATAATCATATAGAAAATAGCGTTAAGGGGATGGTAAACCTTAACGCGGTCAGATCTTTAAAACCAAAATCGTAGTGGGCTTGATATAAGGATATGACACGGCACGCGAGGCAATGCCAGGGTGGATACACCGCTTGCACTCCCGGACCGGTGGTGACGGCAAGCCAGCAGCTTCCGCCCACCTCGAACAATACCCCCGAATCAAAAGTGGCGCCACCGAATCGAATCACAACAGTAATAGAATGGTTTCCGATGGAGCATGCTCGATGAAAGGGTGCGACCCTTTGTATAGCCCGGTATAGCTCCTGTTTTAGTCATATAAGCCAACTCACGGGAGTTGGGTCCACGTAACATACCTCGAGAACGTCGCCACCATCCTACTTCATTCTGGAATCTCCACCGCGTACACAGTTGTTAAAGTGGTTTTCGGTATTGTCCGGCTATAAGACAATATCCGATCCCGGTCTCTTTAACAACCAATCGTTATTATAACCCATGGATATTTATTTCAAATAATTTATACTTTAAAGACCAAAATATCATACTCATTTCAAAACAATATCACAATTGTATCATTTCCATTTCAAAAATAATTCAATATTATATCATTCAAATAAAACCCAAATTTTCAAATCATTGAATATTTCTTTAAATTTCTTAAACTTGAAATATTCCTTTAAATTATCATAGCATTTTGGAAATGTTACCTTAAGGAATCATAGCATTTTTGGAATGTACTACTTTCCACTTTACATTGTATATAATCAAAGTATTGATAAGCTTAAAATTTTAACATGTCAATTTATCATAGCCTTATAGTTAAATAAACTTTCTTACTGTAATATACAATTTAAACCGAAATTCTTATGTTAAGTTAAAAGCACCTTATTAACTTACATTATTATTACAATAAGTAACATTTATCATTTTAATCAATTTCAAATACACCATTACATTGATTAAAATCTACGTGTCAAATGTACGTTTTAAATTTTATATTCCTATTACAATAATGAACATTTATTAATTAAATCAATACCACACTACTTAAAACTTTACATGTTTCTTTCTTAATTAAAACTTTACATGTTCTTGCATTAATTAAAACTTTCATGTTCTCTCATTAATTAGGACTTTACACGTTTCTTTCACTAATTAAAACTTATACGTTTCTTTCATTAATTAAAATTTGTACCTTCTTTCATTAATTAGGAATTTACATGTTCCTATCATTAATTAGAACACCATACGTTCTTTCATTAATTAAAACCTATACATTTCTTTCATAAATTAAAACCTATACGTTTCTTTCGTAAATTAAAACCTATACGTTTCAGATTTATATTACCATTTCACAAATTTAACTAAACTTCCAGTTTATTTAATTAATTTAACATCTTTAGTTAAAACTCAAATTTCACATTTTCAAGTCAAGTTATATTTTAAAATTTCATTTTCAACAGTCATTTATTCAACCACTTAAATTTATAGAAAATCAATAATTCTTTAATAAATCACTTAAATTCAAATACAAATCGATTTATCATATTTACCATTTTCCAAATAAAATTAAAGTCCATTTTATTCATGTAACTTAAATATCATTTTTAGTCAAAATTCCAAATTCCAAACATAAGTTATATTTCAAAAGTCCAGTTAATCCATTCATAAATTACATTTTTAACGCATAGAAAAATCATAATTTATTTATTTTAAAACCTTTCAAAGTCTATTTAAATCAAATTTCATAATTTTATATTTTTAAAATACTTAAAATATTCAAAGCACTTTATAGAATAACCACGGGTCTGTATATAGTTTTCTAACCTAGGTCAAGTGATACGGATATGTATCATTTCAATCCGCAGTTTAAAAGGTAAAAATCCGGGTTCTATCATTTCAAACCCGCAATCCCAAGTATAGATAAATAAATAAAATATCTCAGGCTTATCATTTCAGCCCATAATGATTTTTATCCTAACAGGGAACTTGGAGTGTGATCATATACAGAAATAATATAAACAATGTCAATATCACAATATACAGTCATGTATCAGATGTCAGGTGAAAATTAACAGTTTTAACATGGTAATAACATGGTAATAACACGGCATAGCATATCATATGATCATCATTAACTTGCATAAACATTTTACATTACTAAACACTTGTCATCAATCCACTTTTCATAAGTATATATGTCAGAGTGAGAAAGACTCACCTTTTTCAAAGCTAGAGACCAAAACAACATACAAGCACGACTCCAAAGGCACGACAAGCACAATTTCACGACTTTTGATTTGAGTTGAAAGATAGCCAAGATATGATTTTGTATCACCAATCCAAAGCAAAACAATGAAAGGAGAACAAATGAAATAAAACAAGAGTGAAAAGAAGAAAGAAAGAAAAAAAAGAGAAAAAAAATGGAAGGAAAAGCATGCGCCGTTTCATACCTTCAGGAGATGCTTCCGCAAATTTTGATGGAAGCAAAATGAATAATTTATGGTATGGAACTTTTGAACGTGAAATATATATTAACATTTGCTCACTAATTTATGTAGAGGGCTGGCAAGAGAAAAATGCTTGAACGGTAGAGGCAATTAAGGCATTCAATTCTATCCAATAGGTGGAAACGTATGGGAGGCAAGAGGGAAAGAAATAATTCACACACGGAAATTATTTAAGGCAAGATTTGAGCAAGATTTTGGATTCTCAAAAGAGAATATACGGCTGAAAACTTTGCATTGTTAACGCAAGAAAAAAAAATCAAATAGATAACGAAAAGGCAAGAGCAACAATTAAATATATGCCCAAAGTAACGTACAAATTATTTTGTTTCTCTTATTAAATAACGTACAAATTATTTTGTTTCTCTTATTAAATAAATTTAAAATACTAACGTTTCTATTAGGAAAATAAACCATCACTTTAAACAAAAATTTAATAGTTATTGTACCATAATTAATAACATTTGATTTAGCTTCATCCAATTGATTGTTAAATATAAAGTTAAGAAACAGATGTAAAAGAAATGTAAAGTTTATTTCCCGTTTCACACTAATTATTACTAACTTTTTTTTAAAAAAAAAGTATACAACAAATCTGACCAAAACAAAAGTGAAACAAATGTTACACAATTGTATACAGTTCAAGATGAAAAATTTGCCTTTAGAATTATAAAATTTAGAATTTCTATTAAAGTTACACTTTTTATCCAAATCAAATTTTCAGACATTGTTTATTTTTATTTGAACAAATGAACAGAAATAATTTCAAGAAAATTTCCAAAATTAGATTTTTAAGAAAACAAAAGCCAAAGTCTTTAAATAAATGAAAAAAATTAAAATTTAGGGAAAACAAGTAGAAAAGTAAGAAAAAGAAAGGGAAGCCATTACCAGATCTTTGAAGCCGTGAGAAACAAATGAAAATGATCTTTTTTTTCATGTGAAAACCTAATGAGATGACGGCTACATTCGGGTTTTACACGGCTAAGGCAATTAATTGAGGAGTTTAAGTAAATGAAGGGTTTGGGAAAATAAAAGGGCTTACGTTTCAAAGTGATTTACAATCTTCCATATTCTTTTCCTTTTAAAACTTTACATAAACAAAATTTCAAGAGAAAATACTTTACAAACCGAAATCAATTAGAAATATGAGGTAACAAATAGTATAATTTGAAAAAAAATATAAAATAATGAAGAAAATGCCTTAAAATACCAAACAGTGTTCTAAAATTGTGCATAAATCACTGTTAGTCTTGGAAAGTTATACATTTCATTATAAAATTATTATGAAGTGGAAAGTTGAATTAAATTAATTTATTTAAATCATTTTCAAGGTGAAATAAATAATTAAATTTTAATTAAATAGAATTTTAAATAAAGAAAAATGCAGTAAATACCAAACTAGGCTTTATAAATTTAAATAAATTCAAATAAACTTTAGAAAAATTATATTATCATTTCAAAAATACTTAAAAGTCAAAATATACATAATATAACATATTATCACATATTAAAATAAAATATAACAAAGAAGAAGTAATTTATACAATTTAAAATAGTCATTGTTAAATAACCCTATATACGCACAATATTGTAAAGGGTATAACTTTCACAATTTACGTCTGATTTCAATGAATCGAAAAGTGGAGTTTTTATAATTTTATATACTTTCATAATAAAAGAAAAAATTTAAATTTTTAAACTTTTAAAATTTTAAGTTGAAAGTCACAGTTTGACTATTTTGGCCAAAATCAGCATTTCAGGCAAATATTCAACTTACAAAATTTTGGAATTATAACTCATATAAAAATCAAGATTATATTTAAATAATAAATTTAATCATTTCAAATAAGTAAAATAAGTTTTTAAATCAAAATCTTACATTAAAAATAATTAAAATATACAATAAAATAATTACAAAATACAGGGTTGTTACACCCCTACTAAGGGATGCTTTTGAGTTTTCAAGTCAACTTTGTCGAAACCTAGAAGCTTCCTGCCTCTTGGTCTTACCCCACGAATCTGGGCATTCCATTCAAACCTTTTCTAGTGGCTGAAAATTTTAAGGCGAGTAAAGTACGCTTCTTCTTCTTTTTCTTCTTTTACTTGTAATCAAACTTATCGAGCAAAAGTAAAAGAATTCTCCAAAATTTCACAAACTTTCCCCTCGCTTCTAGAAATCAAGATAATTTCCAAATCAAAACCGTATGTTTAAATTAATCTCTGTTTCGCTAGTTTTTATTCGAACTTCGTTCTTGTTTTAATGATTTTTTCTTTTTTAGATTTCAAAATTGAAATTCAATTTTGAAATCTTCAATTTTGAAATGTCTGAATCTCATTCTTTTGAGAGAAGATTTGGTTTGATTTTCTAAGAAACTTCCCTTAATTTAGTTTCTTAAATTGATCCAGTTCTTTTCTCGTTTTGGATTTTGAGATTGATAGTGTTTGTTATGGAAAATCCCCTTATCGGGTATGGATTATCATTTCAAAATTTATTATTTTTGTTCTTCATTAGTGAATTAGTATTTCCAGTTTGATAGTAATTTTATGCTGTTGAAATTGACAAAGATCGATTTCTGTTAAAATCCATTTTCCTAACAAGTTTAATTTGTTTACTTTAAGGGATTCTGGAATCTTGGATTTGCAGTCGGGTTTGGGTAAAGATGATAGATCCTGTTTTCTTCACCCGGAAATTTCAAATTAATGGACGAAAATTTGGTACCACAAAATGAGATTTCTACCTCTTTGAAAGGAGTGAGGTGGCAACATTGATTTTGTTTCCTTAGCCCTTTCGATGAGGTCGAAAGGTGTTGTAGTGCCAATTTGATCAACCTTTGTCGAAAGGTTATACTGTTATGTTGAGAGTAGAAACTCTTTTGATAGCAAAAAGTTTCGACTTAGTAAAATCCTTTGCCTCAGTTACAATCCGGTTTCCTTAGTTAACTTTTGAAATCATTAGACCCCTTCGATGCCACCTTTATCTACTAGGTTGAAACCCCCTCCCCTCCCCGCCCGCAGAACTGTTTTTGTCCAGCTTTATCGAAACATCCTAAGTGCATATGAATTAAACTTAGAAACTTTCGACTTCAATGAATATGTTAGGTTTCGAGCACATTAGTATTTTTCTTAGGAAACCTAAGTTATCAGCTTCAACAGCGTCGAAGGGCCTTGTTACTTGGTTATTGAATGTTTGTAGTGTATATTTTTGTTTAAGTTTTTGAGTTGATCTTATCTATCTCCCTTTAACAGTTTAATTTCTTTAAAGCTTTCAACATTTTTGGAAAAGTGATAATTAAACAAATATTTTGTCTTATCCTATCGACCTTATCGATAGCTTAAGGAATACTTTTATTTAGGCTTTCAACAATGTCAAGAGGTATTTGATATGTATTGATGTCCATTTCCTTTCGCTCTGTCGAAAGCCCAATGTCTTTGATGTTTAACTTAAACTTTTACTCAAATTTGAAGTTTTATATTTGTTTATGTTTGGGTCATCTAAATAGATTTCTTTGACTTATTCTTGAAGATTTTCTAAATTCATGATTAATCAAAAGTTATAATTGAAATGTTTTCACTTGACTGAATCATGAGTTCTCCAAAAAGGCTGAAGCTATCTCCAAGCATTCTTTCATAGCAACTCAAGACGAAGTCGATGCCATCCTTAATGACTTTGGCATTACTGGCATCGAAGCTATTTCCCTAAAGGAGAGTGACACTATCACCAATCCTCATGAAGATTTTTTTTGCCTACATTGCCATCCATATATGGCATGGAGGTTTCTTGCCATTCCGAGAATTCTAATCCATATTTCTCTCTCATGTTGGGATTGCTCCCATCCAATTGTCACCAAACGCCTACACTTATCTCTTATCTTTAGAAATGATGGCATTAGAATCTGTACTTCCTCCTCTCAACGCTGAAGGTTGAACTACTTGACTCGGCTGGTCAAGTTGAGCAATCTCAATAGTAAGATATATAGAGCCAACCCCCAGAAAAAGTTGATATCAGATGGGGTTAATAAATTCAGCGACTGGGAGAACCGTTTTTTCTTCGTCAAGTGCTTTTCTAACATCCGTGGGACTTTCACTTCTCTTCGTAAGTCTTGATTTTTGTCGCCTTTCCTTACTCAATGTTTTTTCCTGCCTAATCTCTGCTTTTACCAGGTCTCCCTGCTAAAGAGCTTAGTAATGATGATAAGAGAACAATCGAATCTTTAACTATGGCATCGAGCCAAGTTAAGAGCAGACTGATGCTATTGACTCCCTCAAATTTACGAAAACATTCACTTCTGCCTACAGGACAATAGTAACTCCTCCATCTGTCCAACATACTTCTTGCAGCAAATGATTTCTCTCCTTGGGAGATGCTGAACACTTCTCTCCCATGTCACCCATCTAAGCATACCATTCTTGTAAGTTATAGGCCAAGTATTTGCTTCCTATCTCTGTTGCTTCTTGAATTATCTTACTAACTTTTGATCTTTTTGAACTTTTTCCAGCTACTTCTCAAGTCATAGTGCCCGTTAGAAGTGCTGTCCCTTTTCCTTCAACTTTCGAAGCACCATCAATTATAGAATCACTTGCCAAATCCAAGAGAGCTTTTAAGAGGAAGTTGATGGAACCATCCAAACCAGAGCCTCCGAAGAAGGTTGTAAAAATTGTTGATGTAGAGGAAAAGGAGGATTCATCACTTGATAAAGCTTCTAAAAGTCCCATCACAAAAGCCCCTAAGGAACAATCGAAGATGACTCCAACTGTGATTGACCCTCTTTCTTAGATTTCTATTTCTGATTCCAGCTGCACTTCATCAATTGCAACTAGCTTTGGAGGCATTCCCTTCTATGAAGCAATTTCCTTCAAAACCGTCATCTTCTACTCCTCTTTTTGCTAATTTTGAAGAGTTAGTTGAGTCCATCCTATATTATGAATCATTTATGTCTATCCTTCCACCTTCAACTGCCTCTAATTTGGTAGGGCACTGCCGCTCTTTGATTGAGAAGCAACTTCTGGTGACTCTCACTTGGATTGATTTTATCATCACTAGTTTTCTCTAAAACAATAACTTGTGTTACATTTCTCCTTTCAGATTCCTAAAAGTAGGCTGGCTTTAGATGAATATGCATCGAAGTCCTCCGTTGAATCTTCCAAATTTCAAGAGGAAATTTCTGTCTTTAAGAATCAAGTGCCCACCCTTTCCACCGCTAAATATGAAGCTTTCTCAAAGCTAGATCGATTAAAAGCTTCTATTGCTCGAGCTAAAACTGATCTCACGGCAGAAAGATAGGCTCTCAACTTCTTGCTGATGAGAAATTTTCCATGGAGCTTAATTTAAAAGACTCTGAAGGCGAGAAAGCTCGTTTCACTACGGACAACATTTCTATGAAGAAAAAGCTCAAGAAGACCAAGTCTTCATTGAAACTCGCTGTCAATACTACTACTGACGCTAAGCAGCGAATATCGCAATTTGTTGGAGCTACCCTTGGGCAAATGCTATTGAAGTCTTATGAAGAAGCCCTTATACTTGCATATGCTGACAATTTTAAGAAATGTCCGGACTTTGGCTTCCCTTTGCTTGATTCTTCCCTAGTCGATATAGTGATTGGCAACATTAATCAGATGAAATAGGGGATTGATCCTGCAGATGAGGAGGAGATCAATGCCTCTGAAATCCTTTCTTTTGATGTCCCCTCATTTGAAATCAAGTCAGACTATGAGGATGAGGGCGACAAAAATGATGCTTTCAGGGAGGAAGGCGATGACGATAGCAATGACAATGATGAAGATAATAATGATGATGGTGATGACGACCTTGTGGGTAGCCAAGGTCCTGACGGAGATAGAAGGGGTTCTTTTGGAACTTCCGAGAAGGATATTAGTGATATTGCTAAGTCTCCTGAAAAAGAGCCATCTTCTTAGAAGGATGTTCCACCAGCATCCCTCGGGCCTTTTACTCCTCTTGAGGATGAGCCTGCTCATGTTCATGTTGAAGATCTAAAACAGAAAGAACAGGCCTCCCATGCTTCTATCCCGTTATCTCAGATATGTGATTCTCCATTTAAATATCTTTCATGTCGAGAATAATAATTAGTGCAAAATCATTTGTTTTAGATAAGGAGGAAGTCCACGCTTCCCTATAGGACAAAACTTGAAAGAAAACAAACCGAAATTAACAAGTTATATTAGGAATTAGACAAACAGATAAAGGAGCATAATGTTTTCTCCAATATGCATCATAATCTCGATAGGAGTGCCTCGGTACTGGCATATTTTAAACATCAGAGGGCTTCCCCCTTATTAAAGAGAGCACACTTCTGATATGACGCTCTCTTAAAGGAGAATCAAGAGTTACTCACTTTATTTTGGATGCCGATTGAAGAGAGAGACGTCTTAGTTAACTTTTTATATAAAGCTCATTGTAGACATTCAATTATATTCTTTTCGTACTTAGGCGAATTATTTGGGGTCAACTTAGACATTTTCACAAAAGATACTTAAATGAATTTGGATATGACCCGCATCCTAGAGCTTGTTGGAATTTACCACAGGTCAGGTTGATTCCTCAAATCTCCCCGCTGAAAAGCTTAAGTAATACAAAGATAAATTTGTCCCTGAATTGATCTTTAAGTCTATTTTGTATGAATCGGATGAATAATTGTAAATACATAACAATTTTTTGATTTATAAATATATGTTTTCACCTTACTTTCCATGCTTAGCTTCATTTTTCATATTATTTTAGAGTGAGCGTTCATTAGGTCGCCTTGTCTCTAGAGACCGTTTAAGACAATGTGTCAAATTGAGTCAATTTTATCTAGGAAAGGCATCAATATTATAATCTTCAAAATTAGCAAAATATTGCTTTCTTAGAGACTTGAAAAAACTTTATTTGGAGTACCCTCGACTTCGGTTTGATTTTCTTGGTAATGAGAAAGAGACTTTCTTAAAAGTAATCATGACATTTCATACAAAATTAATTTATGGCAGTGATAGTACCCCAGCTGGAAAGTGGTGAAAGTTTACGGGGTGGATCGTGTAGTGTATATGCAAGTATATGTGACAAAATATATGATGCAACAAAAATAATATTAATCTAAGTAAATATAAAATAGGCACATTAGAATTTTATGCTGGTTCGGACATCCCGTCCTACGTCCAGTCCCGAAGCTCCCCATCGGAATTCGACTATCGAAAACCCTCGCTTCGTCTGGAGGAATAGGCATGGTTACAATAAGTTGCTCTTGTCAAATATGTGTTGTAATATAATGCAGATGTTGACCAATTAGTACAATTGCTTCTAATATATTTCTAAGGAATATTGTCTATGAAGAACTGAGTATATGGAAGAATGAATACAAGTAAAGATTGTTAGAGTGCAGAGATCAAGAATTTAGAATGGAGTACAGAATTAGAAAGCGTAAGTAAGTCAGGTGAGTTTTTTTCTCTAGATTCTTGATGCTATATATAGTTGTAGATAGGTATCTTGAGTAGTTGCATCCATTAACGAATGCTCAAAAGTTACTTCTGTTGATGGTGAAGAGGTGTGGCGAAGAGAAGCGGAGATGTCCGTTCGCATGTGGCAATTGCAGTTCATTTCTGAAGTTCGACTTTGAATTCAGACATTTGGTATTTGTTTCAGATGTCTGATACTATATATATTTTTTATTATAGTAGAAGATTAGACTTCTGAGTGCTATTACGAGACATCTGGTATAGCCTGATTGTTGTTCCAGAGAACTATTTCAGACGTCTGGCTTGCGCATCCAGATGTCTGATATGGTGCATGTAAGTTTTTTGTGCATTCTTTCTTTTTCTTCTTTGTACCTATCGACTTTTAGTCTCTTGTAGCGTCCTTTGAGCCTCGTTCTTGTCTTTCTAGTGATGCTGTTTTAGCAAGTACCTGTATATATAAATATATATGTATATTTGATTTCCATGTATAGTTGTTGTCATCGAAACCGTAGATTGGATTTCCTAACATTCTCTCCCCTTTTGATGATGACAACTATACAATGTACTTAGATATAATTTTATAAATATCCCTCTGAATACGTACTTACCATTATTTCTCCCCCTTTGGCACTATCAAAAAGTATTAATATCTATAATTTAGATAGCATGTACACACTATTAATATGGAATATTTACTAACTGCCAGAAGGTTATATCAATTTACTATAATTACGTAGAATTATCAAACCAAAAAGCACTTTTTATAATCATTAAACATAGTGATTACATGCATAGATTTTTGATTACAATACAGAAGATGGAACCTACAAAAAAAATCTAAGGATCTTTTGGGGAAGCTTTAGCTCGAGCATCTCCTTCATCTTCATTCTTTGAAGAACTTGCTTGTTTTCTAGGAGATGTTGAAGTATGTTCGAGAGGTTCTTTTTTCTCTTCAAAAAATTTAGAATATTTTGAAGGAGGAGGAGAAGACATTGGAGTTGGCCAATCTTCCGAAGGTGGTGTAGGGCCATAGACTCATTGAAGAACCTCTTTTAAAACAGATAATGTTGTTGAAAGCGATGTTTCAACTATGGCTAGGCGTGAGGCAAACGTTTTTTGAAAACTATCAATACACTTAGCCGATAATTTTTGATTTCTTGATAAGATAAGTTGATTTTGGAGAGTTAAGTCTCGAATACTTTCATTTTGATTGGCCTTAGTGTGAGTCTCCAAAATGCCGTCTTGGCATGAATAATCAAAATGTGCAGGAGGAGTGTGTTCGAGATGTTCTTCTTCTTGTGATGGTTGTGGTGTTTGTCGTTGGGGTGGAGGCCTTGCTTGACTATCTTATTGACGACATTGCGTCCACTCTTCAAATGACATAAAATCCGAAGGATTTTCAGGTAAGTGAATAAAAGAGAAGAATTTTGTGGTGGCGTACTTGAGAGAAATCTCTTTAAAAGTCGGTAAGTACGATGGAATGTTGTGAGCTTTCAGAAGACGCATGATGTAGGTAGGGTAGATGATGGATGGACGTGATTGAGTCCAATAATGTTTAAGCTCGTCAAATATGAATTTCGCCTAATTTACCCTCGTACCACTAAAGACGCCATATAGAGCCTTGTGCTCAAATTCTGTTATTTGCTCATGGCTGCAAGGCGAGGAATGATTGTGTTGATAATCATCCTGGTAAGGAGTCTTGCCTTAGGTCATAAGTGTTTTGAAGAAAATCTTGGCATTTCATCTTCCCAAATTTGATGGGTAACATTATTTCTTGGTTTGAGGCGCATATCCGGGATGTTATACAAGTCTTCTCCGGAATCGGAACAACCTAGAGTACGACCTATAATTCCCGAAGTTAGACGAATAGTGTCACCGTAAACACTTGACCAAAGCCAATTATCATCATTATCGGTATTTCATACGGTAATGCTATCTAGATTAGCATAGAAAAGGAATATGGAGACCTGATCGATTTGTACATTATTCGAATCGAAGGAAATCAATGTTTCTAACCCAGCATTTTCACACATTTCATCCAAATCGTACATAGGGAATTTAAGAAAATTATAGAAAGGACATGCATGTAGCTTTTCTTCCGTATATCGTCATATCTTTTGATAGAATAAGGTACTCGATTCATCCACTTTTCAATCTGATCGTTCGAGCATACTTGTGGGTTGGAGGAAGAAGCTTGTTCTTGTTTTTTTATGAACTCTTGGGTTTTTTGTTTTGGGCACCATTAAATCGAACACAATTAAGGAGATAGTGATTTGGAGAATTAGGGTTTTGAATTTGAAAGAAGAAACGAAATAAGCGTGAATGCGGAATTTGTGAAAAAACAGTTGTTTTAAGTGTTCGATTAGGTGTCGATTGAATTCCAGACGTCTGATTTAACCCTAGTACGAAGATAGTAGACATTTTCAGACGTCTAGGTGTTATTTGCAGAAATCCAGAATAGGCAGAAGTGTAATTTTTTGAAGATAGATAGTTTTCTCAGACGTCTTGACATAATATCAGACGTTTGAAAATGGCCTGAATTTGTATCTTAAGGAGGCAGAGACTTTGTTCAGACGTCTGGTCACTACTTCAGACGTCTGAAATAGATTGTTTTGTATTTTCTATGAGGCAGAGATAAGTTTCAAACATTTGGCTGTTTATAGCAGACGTCTAATATATGCAGATGATTAAAAAATGGTGTGATACAATGGTGTCAGACGTCTGATGGCATTTAATAGACGTCTGATATCTTCAAATGCCTAAAAATAGTCTTATTTTGGAAGGTTATGCGTGATTTTCGAGGGATCAATTTTATTGAAACATAATATTATTATTTTTGAAAAAATACAAATATAAGTAGATGAAAATACAATAAACAAATTTATTGAGATGATGATGGAGCATTGCGAGCTTCAGAGGTGCTATCCTTCCATGGCTTGAGTGGAGACCAAATATTTCCACGTTTGTTGGTTCTTGGAGAACTAGAAAATAGCCTAGGTGGAGGATCCCAAGGTGTACGATAAGATGCAGAAGGATCCAAAGGATTGCAAGGAATGGGAAGTGGTTCATGGACATCCTTTTGAATTGCAAAATTTGATCGCTACTTGCTCTAGAAAACTTAGTGTCGCGCAGTGACTTTTTTTCAAAGTATAATTTTTGTTTTAAATCCATTTATTGCTTTTGGTAATGATGTATCTCATCGATTTTCTCCTTGGTGTTAGGAGAGAAAAATAGAGATCGTTTGGACCTACTTTTATCAGTAGTGAATCCCATGTTGCAGGAGGACCACCTATAGGTCGGCTCTTGACCTGGTGTAGGAGTAGGAAGTGGATGTAGAGTATCCGTTGAACTATCTGATGTTGGTGTTGAGAAGGAGAGATGAGAGTTGTCGGAAGACATGTTTTTGTTTTTTTGTTTTAAAAAGAATATAAAATCTATATACTTTGTAAAAAGAGGAGCTATTTATTCATGTTTAAAAAAGTTATAAATAGTTATTTTCAGAAAACAAACATTCAAAAAATTGTTGGTTAGTCTTAAAAGATTTTGACTACGGATTAGAACTTTTTAACCAAAAATAGGATGAATGAAATTTAGAATTAGTTGATAAGTTCATTACGAGAACATATTCCTAAATCACGTCGTAATTTAACAAACGTTTGTTCATTTAGTGGGTTTGTGAAAATATCTGCTATTTGATTCTCAGTATTTACGTACTCTAATGTAATAATTCCTTTGTCTGCATTGTCGCATAAAAAGTGATGTCGTATATCTATGTGTTTAGTACATGAGTGATTTACAGGGTTTTTTGATAAATTTATTGCGCTTCTATTATCATAATATATTGGTGATTTATTAATATATTTCCGAAATCCTTAAGCGTTTGTCGCATGTATATCACTTGTGCACATGCTAAAGCCGTTGAAATATATTCGGCTTTGCAAATGGATAAAGAGACATAATTTTTCTTTTTCTAAACCATGAAACCAACGATTGTTCGATAAAATGACACGTTCCACTATTACTCTTACGATCTGTTTTACATCCACTGAAATCCGCGTCACTATATGAAACAAGTTCAAATGATGATCCCTTAGGGTAAAACAAGCCGTAATCTCTAGTACTAGATAAATATCATAAGATACGTTTAACAGCTCTTTGGTGAGACTCTTTTGGTTTTGCTTGAAATCGGACACAAAGACATACGCTCATCATAATGTTGGGTCGACTAGCTGTCAAATATAGTAAGGAGCCAATCATACTACGATATAATTTTTCATCAAAATCTTTTCCATTATCATCCTTTTCTAAGTGAATACCAATACCCATTGGTGTTGGTTTGCTCGAAGTTTTATCCATTCCAAAACGACGTAATAAATCGTTACAATATTTTTCTTGATGAATAAAAATACTATTTTCATGTTGTTTTATTTGTAAACCTAGGAAAAAATTTAATTCACCCATGTGAGACATTTCAAATTCATTTTTCATAATATTTGAAAATCGAGTACAAAGATTTTTGTTAGTTGAACCAAAAATAATACCGTCT
Organism: Allium cepa; assembly: GCA_030765085.1. Lineage (NCBI taxonomy): Eukaryota > Viridiplantae > Streptophyta > Magnoliopsida > Asparagales > Amaryllidaceae > Allium > Allium cepa. The sequence continues at coordinate 522,099,590 of CM060938.1, forward strand.
AGGTAAATTATATAACTAAAATATCATTATTTTCTTGTGTAATAAATAAAGTCGTATCTATTTTACCTATTTGAAAAGAAGATGCAATTAAATGATTCTTAAGACGTTCGTACCAAGCACAGAGGGCTTGCTTTAAACCATATAAGGCTTTGTGTAATTTAAAAACACGATCGGGATATTTTTCGTAAACAAATAATGGAGGTTGTTCAACATATATGATTTCTTTAATAAAACCATTTCAAAAAGCACTTTTAACGTCCATGTGAAATAATGTAAAATTGTGGTGACTTGCAAATGCAAGTAATGTACGTATGGCTTCAATTCTTGCTACTGAAGTAATGGTTTCGTCATAGTCAATATCTTTTTCTTGATTATAACCTTGAGCAACTAAACATGCTTTATTCCTAACTATATTTCAATTTTCATCTGCTTTGTTTTTAAATATCCACTTTGTTCCAATAACTGATTGATTTTCTGGTCTTGGTACTAATTCCCAAACATTATTACCTTTAAATTGATTTAATTCTTCTTGCATGACTATTATCCAAAAATCATCGTTTGAAGATTCTTTATAATTCTTTGGTTCGAAATTAGACACAAATGAATTATGACTTATTTGGTTAAATTGATTTCTAGTTACTCTGGAATTAAGATCTCCAATGATATTATCTTTTGGATGATCATTTTGAATTCTAGCGGGTGACACTAGAGTATTATTTTGTGTATTTGTCTCATTATTAGATGATTTTGTATTTGTTATAGGAATAATTTCTTCATCGTCATTAGAATGATTATTAAGGAAATTTTCATCAAATGAAACATGTAAACTTTCTTCAATTGTTTTAGTATGTTTATTGAAAACTCTATATGCCTTGCTACGAGCCGAATATCCAACAAAGATTCCTTCATCGGCCTTCGGGTCGAATTTTCTTAAATTATCTTTTGTATTTAATATAAAACATTTTAATTTGAAAGTTTTATAGTATGATACTTTAGGTTTTCTTCCAAAAAACATTTCGAAACAAGTATGTTTAGTCATAGGTCGTATGGTTACTCGATTCAAAACATAACAAGCCGTGGCAATAGCTTCAGCCCAAAAATGTTTTGGTAAGCCACTACTATTTAATATTGTCTGTGCACATTCTTGTAATATACGATTTTTTCTTTCCACTACACCATTTTGTTGTGGATTTATGCCTTTTTTATTACAAAAATTAGTAAAAAATGTGACGACCCGGAATTTTTGAGCATTTAAAATTGGAATATTTAATTGATTTTAAATATTCAATAGAATAATTTTAATTTGAATTACGAATATCACAATTTATTTGATAATTTAATTATTGAATTTAATAAGTGAGGTTGAGAAAACTGTTGAATCTAGAGTTATAAAGTCTGTTAAAAATAATTTGAAGGCTTATAGAATTTATGTTGATAGCACTGAAAATAATAAAAGTTGTAAAATTGAAAATAACAGTGGTTTGGTCAGTTTTAAAAATATATCGTTTAAATTGAATTTAAAAACAGCCTTCCGAGGCACAGTCTCGGAATTCGACGAAACCAGTACCATTGGATCCGTAATATTGAATTATTATCGGATTTCAATTTTCGTAGTTTTTGGAGTTAGTGTGTGAGTGTACGATATATAAGTGCGCTAAAAATTTAATTGATAACAATTTAAGGTAATTTAATTTAATTTATCAGGCTTCTTGTATACGCTATTTTCAATTCCTTTCCCAGCACGCTGCCCTCATCTTCCTGTATACTCCATCACTCGTCATTTTTTTTAGCAAGGCCTCTTCTTCTTGTTAAAAAAAAAGGGCTGAAGCCTTAATTCCTCAAAATCAAAACCATCGGGGGACCGAGCTTTTCAAAAGAATTCCACATCTCTCGCGATTCGATTTCGCGTATTAAAAAAAGGGAGGGGGAAGAGCTCGATCGAGTTCGAGGTCGCCGCTTCAGGGAGACGGTTGAATCTCGAGTGGCTCTCGTGTATGCAAAGTTTAATTGAGGCCGAGATTAGAGGGTTTCGCGATGTCGAGGAGTTTGAGTTCTGTGACGACCGCCCATGACTCCCGCACCAAAACAAGGAAATAATGCGCTGAAAGGCGTGCCAGGCAGCCATGGACGATAGTCAGGGTAAAACAAAACAAAAGAATCTCTATCGTACAACTCACAGCGCATGGATAAAATACAATAGAGAAATATAATATAGTGAAGCTCCATAGAACAGAACATCATCATATAAGCATCACAGTAGTTTTATACAATCATCTACTCAAATCCATACATGAAAGCCTCACTACAAATCACTCAACCAAATACAGCAGCGGATACCCAGTACATATAGTAAGAAAACTAATATGCAAAGCCTCCTGCTCGTCTTCGTCATCTTCATCGTAGAACTCCTAGCACAGCACCTGTCACCTGCTACCTAGTCTGCCCATCCCAACATGGATGAACAGCCCAAGGTAATAAGAGGAGACATAAAACCTTGAGTCAGACAAAGTCTTAGTGAGCAGTAAATCAACTATCAAGCATACCAAAAGAGCATAAAGGATAAAAGGAATAGGAACCAAACCATCCCACTCCACCTCTTTCTACAGTGATAGCCCCAGACATACACTAAGGAGAAGCAAGCATAACAACATAGACAATTAAGGTAAAGCGAATACCACTCGAGTCAAGGACGATGTTTTCCAAATACAAACCCCCAAGGCCTAAACCAAGATCAGATAAGCACCCAGAAAACACCGCTCTTGAAGCCGAATGATAATACAACCAAACATCCATGACTCTGGCTATCACTGTTATCCTTGCCTCGATTTCACCGTTAGTTGAATGACCATCTGTCAAGGGCTAATGGTAACCCCGGTTCTAACCATAACTCCGCACACTGCCTTGTGCCTAGGACTTATCTACTTTGCCCAGAGTACTCAACTACCTACCTGTAGTCTTTTGGGTGTCCCGACTACCTACCTGTAGTCGTTATGGGCGCCCCATGTACTCTTGCTTTTGAGCATGCTAGAACCTTCAACAACGACGAGATCCAAGCCTCCTAGCCATCCTTCTTGACGACTATCCTCATACAAGCTCAAGCTACCTCTTGAACAATCCATTATCAACCAACTTGAACTACTCTTCAAGTTATCAACATGCTTGGAATGATCCCTGCTTGGATTAAGCCAAGACTCACATCATACTTCGCTTCATCGCATCAAAGCAAAGTCTCAACTCAACAACATGGTTTGCCTCATCAAATCATGGCAAAGTCCCATCTCAACATCATCCAATCTATACATATGAGCTTCAACATCCGCTACATATGCCTTAAGCAGCTTTCACCATTCAAGAGCCTTCTTCCATAGCTTTTGAATCCTCTTTCATCATCTTGTTCCAAATCAACTACTAGCTAACTTGGAAACAATCAAATCAATCATACATTCAAATAATCAATCATTCAAACAAGATCTATTAAGCAATTTAAGCAATATCAACTATAATGGGAATTTCGTAAATAAACGAGCAAAAGTCCAACATATGTGAAATCATGGTTTTTAGCATAGATCTATCAATTATAAAACATGGGATTTTGTCTCTAATGCTTGTTAAACTAACTTGCATAAGTAAACATCTTCAAAAACCAAGGATCTAGACTTCGATCTAAGAAAAATGCATGAAATCTCTAACTTTAACACCCAAACATGCCACCAATCCAATATACTCCTTTGGATCCGCGTGAGAGATAACTACCACTCACCAAATCACCAAAACAACCTAAAAATCAATCAACTTCAGATCTGGACAGCAAGGACTTGAGCTTGATCCGGAGAAATTTCACTTGAAACGGTGAAATCTAGCTTCGTCGGATGAAGATCTTCAACTTTGGCTCTTCGATCTTCGATCTTGATCTTCGATCTTCAACGGATGTTAGCACTTGATTGAAGTGGAGAAAGAAGTGAAGAAAAATGCTGTAGTCGAGTCTCCAAAATGGCAGCACTTCATCGCTTCAAAAACCGGTGCCAAAAAGTGAGCCAAAGTCCACTATTTATAGGCTGAAACTTCACTAACTCGTACGCCCATGAGTCGGTCACGACCTAAGCCATGAGTCGTTAACGACTCATCAACCCTGCCGACTCAAGAACCCAACGACCTATCAAAGATACGACCCAACACTAAAAGGCTTACGACCTAACGACATATACCCTAACTCGGAGACGAGCTACGAGATACGAGATAACTATATGCCGACCTAACACCAAAGCGACTCAACCCTTAAGTCGTTCAAACGACTTAACAACCTATCTCCTTAACTCGCCGCCGACCTAACACTCTGCTAACTCGTAACTCGCTAACACACAAGCCTTACTAACTCGTTAGGTCGCAAACACGTTAGGTCGTTCCAGACGACTTACGACCTAACTTTCTAACCTGTTAACTCGGCCATATCTACTAACTCGTACACGAGTTAATCCTTACCTCGGTAACTCTTTAACCCGGTAACACGTAAAGAACACTAACTCGTTAGCTACCCTGCACACTATAACTCGCTAACGACTCAAGGCCACTGACTCGTCCAAGCTATGAGTCGGTCTAACCTATAACTCGCTAACACCTATAAGTCGTTAACGACTCAACTCATATCATGTTAACTCGTAAGCCTATGGCTCCACTGACTCGGTCACGACTCATCATCACACGAGTTAACTTTACAACTCGTGCACGACCCATTCCCTTAAGTCGTACACGACTCATCCATGAGCCGTTCACTGCCTTAACTTGTTAACTCGTATGCGACTCACTTCCTAACTCGAACACGACCCAAGCCTTGTTAACTCGGCCACGACTTAACACTTAAGCACACGAATTAACTTCCTAAACGACTCAGGCTAGAGACAACATCAACAACACTAACAACCTGTCAATTCTACGATATATCGACACGTAAAATACGGGTCGTTACATTCTCTCCCCCTTAGGAATTTCGCCCCCGAAATTCCAAGCAAACAACAGCAATCAAAGATATTCCGCATGCCTACCATCCATAGCAAACAACAAACCATGCATCCAATTCTAGCCTAGCATGCAGAATTCTAAGATAGAAATCAAGATGCAAATTCATGAGATGTCACGACACCTTAGGGCCATACCTCGAAGAGTTCTGGATGAGCTGCCTTCATCCTCTCTTCCTCCTCCCACGTACAGTCGTTAACATCTTCACTCCATTGTATCTTGAGAAGTGTAATCGTCTTTCTCCTAAGCTGTTTCGTATCAGTTTCAACAATACGAAGCGGCTTACGAGGCCTTCGAACAACTGGATCAACCTCTAAATCTTCACAGCTATCAGCAGAAACCACAGTAGTTGGGTCATGCACATACTTCCGTAGATAAGATACATGAAAGACATTGTGCACACCCGCCATCTTTTCCGGTAACTCCAACCTGTAAGCGAGTTTTCCAATTCGTTCGATAATCGGGAATGGTCCAACAAATCTTGGAATTAACTTTCCTTTCTTCCCAAACCTTATAGCATTCTTCAATGGAGAAATCTTCACAAAAACCATATCACCCACATCGAATTCCAAATCCTTTCGACGATTATCTGCATAACTCTTCTGACGATCCTGGGCTGCCTTCATTCGTTGTCGAATGATCTCTATACAATCCGTAGTTTGACGAATCATCTCTGGCCCAAGCATCAGCTTTTCTCCAGCTTCCAACCAACATGTCGGAGAGTTACACGGTCTTCCATATAATGCCTCATATGGTGCCATACCAATACTCGACTGATAACTGTTATTATAAGCAAACTCCACCAAATGAAGGTGATCTTCCCATGATCCTCCGAAGTCCAAAACACATGCTCTAAGAAGATCTTCCAAAACTCGGTTGACTCTCTCAGTCTGACCATCTGTTTGAGGGTGATAAGCTGTACTCAAACACAACTCAGTTCCCAAAACTTCCTGGAAGCTCTTCCAAAATCTACTAGTGAACAATGGATCTCGATCGCTCACTATACTCTTCGGAACACCATGGAAACGAACTATCCACTTCACATATAATTCAGCCAACTTCGATGCAGTCCTAGTCGATCGAACAGGAATGAACCTTGCACTCTTGGTCAAACGATCTACAATGACCCAAATCCCTTCATTCCCTGCTCTTGTCCTAGGTAGACCATCAATAAAGTCCATCGACACTTGCTCCCACTTCCATGTAGGAACCTCTAATGGCTGAAGCAATCCACTGGGCTTCTTCTGCTCAGCTTTCACCAACTGGCAATTCATACACTTGGAAATAAAATTTCCAACATCCTTCTTCATACCTTCCCAGTAGTAGGTTCTCTTCATGTCCCGATACATCTTATTTCCACCTGGATGAATTGTCAACTTCGAGTGATGACTCTCCCTCAGAACTTCATCTCTCAATCCATCTACATCGGGAACAACTAGTCGCCCTTGCTTTCGAAGCCAACCCTCTCGATCGACTTCAAATCCTTTATCCTTTTCTGGATCCAATCCGGATTCCAAATCACGGATAATCTTGATAAGCTTATCATCTCTCCTTTGCCTCTCGCCAATTCTTTCCACAAGAGTAGGCCTTATCGATAAGTTTGCCAACGTCTCAGGTTCCAATTCACATCTAGGCCTGAAATCAAATCCAGCCAAATACTCAAGACTCTTCCATTCCGAAAACATGGCTCCCAAACCTGCATGTCTTCGACTTAACGCATCAGCCACTGCGTTACCTTTCCCTGGAGTATAGGCTATACCAAAATCATACGATGCTAAGAACTCTAGCCACCTTTGCTGTCGAAGATTCAAATCCTTTTGGGAAAACAGATACTTCAACGACTTATGATCTGTAAACAGCTCGAATCTAACTCCCAATAGATAGTGTCTCCACATCTTCAAAGCAAACACAATCGCCGCTAACTCCAAATCATGAGTCGGATAATTCCTTTCATGCGGCTTCAGTTGTCGACTAGCATATGCAACAACTTTATCCTTCTGCATTAGCACCGCTCCTAGTCCAGTGCCACATGCATCGGTGTAGACCACCATCTCATCATTCCCACTAGGAATAGTCAAAACAGGAGCACTTGTCAGTCGCTCTTTCAGGATCACGAAAGCTTGCTCACATTTATCATCCCATTTGAACACTTGGTTCTTTTTCGTCAATCCTGTCAACGGTGCAGCTATCTTGGAAAAGTCTTTGATAAACCGACGATAATATCCTGCTAATCCAAGAAAACTCCTCACATCAGATGCATTCTTAGGTCTAACCCAATCCTGGATTGCTGCCACCTTAGCGGGATCAACCGCTATTCCATTTCTAGAGATAACATGGCCTAAGAACCTCACTTCACTCTTCCAGAAGTGACACTTCGAAAACTTAGCCTTCAGCTGATGTTTCCGCAAGATTTCCAAAACAATCCTTAAGTGCGTCTTGTGCTCTTCTTCAGTTTTGGAGTAAACCAAAATATCATCCACGAACACAAGCACGAACTTATTCAACTGATCTCTGAACACTCTATTCATAAGATCCACAAAATATGCTGGCGCGTTAGTCAACCCAAACGGCATTACCAGCCACTCATAAAACCCGGATGGTGTCCTGAAAGCAGTCTTCGGCACACTATCCTTCGCCACTCTCAACTGGTGAAATCCCGTTGCCAAATCCATCTGAGAAAACACCTTAGCCTCGTGAAGCTGATCAAACAAGTCATCTATTCTCGGCAATGGATACTTGTTCTTCCTAGTCACCTTATTCAGCTCACGATAATCAACACACAACCTCAACGATCCATCCGTTTTGGTTGCGAACACAACGGGCGCACCCCATTCGGACACACTTCTCCGAATGAATCCTTTCCGCAAAAGGTCATCAACTTGCACCTTCAGCTCTTGCTGCTCCCTCGGTGCCATCCGCCTAAGAGGCATCACAACAGGTCTGGCTCCCTCAACTAGATCGATACGAAACTCGATCTCCCTATGCGGCGGCAACCCTTTGACTTCCTCAAAGACATTCTCAAACTCATTCACAATAGGCACCAATGACAGTCCATCCCGTGGAACAACTAGCGAATACATGAAGCTCATGAAGACGCCTTCTTCATGCTTACATCGTATCACAACCTTTCGCCCTTCCACATTCCCGACTGTCACCTCAAGCCTCTCACAATCAATCCTAGCCGCATACTTCCTAAGCCAGTCCATACCCAAAATAATTCCGAACCCCGCAAAGTTCAGAACAAAGCAATCACAAACAAACGAGCAATCATGACTCGACACAACTAGACCACGACATAACATACACAAACATGACGAACCCCCTACCGGATTAGTCACAACCAATGGCCTATCAACAATATCCGGTTTCATACCTAACCGGCATACCAAATCATCACAAACAAAAGAATGCGACGCTCCAGTATCAAACAACACTCTAACTGGAATACCACAAATAGAAAGAGTACCTTGAACAACCACACTCTTCCCCTTCTCTTCAGCAGTAGGAGCTTTCGAAGACGATGGAACAGCCCCCAAAGCATAGGCTTGCACAACCTGCCAATCTTTCCTCGGTTCTGGACAATCCTTCTTGATATGTCCCAGCTTATCACAGTTGTAACACTTTCCCGGCACTTTGGGATTCTTACAATCTTTGTAAAGATGGCCCTTCTGCTGGCAGTTATAGCAAGTCACTTCACTCTTCGGCTTCTTCTGGCCATCCCTACCCCTCTGTTGCTGTTGTTTCCTCTTCTTATTGCCACTCTGCTGTGGTTTAGATCCTTCCCTGGTTACAGAAACAACAGATACTTCCTTAGGGAACAAACTCTCGTGCCTAAGAGCTTTTTCCACAAGCTTCTCAAACGGATCGTCCAGATGATCCACCAACTGCCTCCCAAGATAAGCATCCAGACCAGTCACAAACTTTTCATTCTTCTGGTAGGGAGAATCAATATACGATCTGGCATACTTAGACAAAGCTTCAAACTCAGAAATGTACTCAAGAACAGGCCTTCCCCCTTGCTTGAGCTCCACAAACCTCTTAAACAAGACAGATTTCTGGGAAGTAGAGATGAACTTAGCTTCAAATCTAACTTGGAATTGCTCCCAAGTAATCTCTTCTTCTGGAGTATCGATGGTGATAGAATTCCACCAATCAGCAGCTCTTCCCTGAAGCTGTCTCGATGCAAGCTTTCTCTTAGTTGCATCCTCAATCCCTAAGTCACCAAAGATCCTTCGACATGCATCAATCCATCTCTGCACCTCAATAGTCGACTCCGTCCCCAAGAAAGCTTTTCCTCCAAGAGAAGTATAATCCTTGCAAAGCTTAGCAAAATCCACCGGTCTTGGAGCTTGAACTTGAACTCCCACATCCACTGATGATCCTGAAGCTGGTATCCTTCTCATGATCGAAGTCATCATCGCTTCAAACATAGTTCCATAATCAACAGCTCCTTCATCAGCACGGCTTTCCCTTGCAGCTGGTCTCCCTCTTCGACTCATCCTTAATATCTGTAATAAGAATGATTAGAACACCTTAAGAAACAACTGCATAAGGAGTTCAAATCCTTCTAGGCTACTATATTATATATAGTAATCATCCATCAAAATACAATTACGTCTCTCATACGTAGTTACGTCAGCGAGCGTTGGCTGAAATCGATTAACCAAAGCTCCGATACCAAATGTGACGACCGCCCATGACTCCCGCACCAAAACAAGGAAATAATGCGCTGAAAGGCGTGCCAGGCAGCCATGGACGATAGTCAGGGTAAAACAAAACAAAAGAATCTCTATCGTACAACTCACAGCGCATGGATAAAATACAATAGAGAAATATAATATAGTGAAGCTCCATAGAACAGAACATCATCATATAAGCATCACAGTAGTTTTATACAATCATCTACTCAAATCCATACATGAAAGCCTCACTACAAATCACTCAACCAAATACAGCAGCGGATACCCAGTACATATAGTAAGAAAACTAATATGCAAAGCCTCCTGCTCGTCTTCGTCATCTTCATCGTAGAACTCCTAGCACAGCACCTGTCACCTGCTACCTAGTCTGCCCATCCCAACATGGATGAACAGCCCAAGGTAATAAGAGGAGACATAAAACCTTGAGTCAGACAAAGTCTTAGTGAGCAGTAAATCAACTATCAAGCATACCAAAAGAGCATAAAGGATAAAAGGAATAGGAACCAAACCATCCCACTCCACCTCTTTCTACAGTGATAGCCCCAGACATACACTAAGGAGAAGCAAGCATAACAACATAGACAATTAAGGTAAAGCGAATACCACTCGAGTCAAGGACGATGTTTTCCAAATACAAACCCCCAAGGCCTAAACCAAGATCAGATAAGCACCCAGAAAACACCGCTCTTGAAGCCGAATGATAATACAACCAAACATCCATGACTCTGGCTATCACTGTTATCCTTGCCTCGATTTCACCGTTAGTTGAATGACCATCTGTCAAGGGCTAATGGTAACCCCGGTTCTAACCATAACTCCGCACACTGCCTTGTGCCTAGGACTTATCTACTTTGCCCAGAGTACTCAACTACCTACCTGTAGTCTTTTGGGTGTCCCGACTACCTACCTGTAGTCGTTATGGGCGCCCCATGTACTCTTGCTTTTGAGCATGCTAGAACCTTCAACAACGACGAGATCCAAGCCTCCTAGCCATCCTTCTTGACGACTATCCTCATACAAGCTCAAGCTACCTCTTGAACAATCCATTATCAACCAACTTGAACTACTCTTCAAGTTATCAACATGCTTGGAATGATCCCTGCTTGGATTAAGCCAAGACTCACATCATACTTCGCTTCATCGCATCAAAGCAAAGTCTCAACTCAACAACATGGTTTGCCTCATCAAATCATGGCAAAGTCCCATCTCAACATCATCCAATCTATACATATGAGCTTCAACATCCGCTACATATGTATAGATTGGATGATGTTGAGATGGGACTTTGCCATGATTTGATGAGGCAAACCATGTTGTTGAGTTGAGACTTTGCTTTGATGCGATGAAGCGAAGTATGATGTGAGTCTTGGCTTAATCCAAGCAGGGATCATTCCAAGCATGTTGATAACTTGAAGAGTAGTTCAAGTTGGTTGATAATGGATTGTTCAAGAGGTAGCTTGAGCTTGTATGAGGATAGTCGTCAAGAAGGATGGCTAGGAGGCTTGGATCTCGTCGTTGTTGAAGGTTCTAGCATGCTCAAAAGCAAGAGTACATGGGGCGCCCATAACGACTACAGGTAGGTAGTCGGGACACCCAAAAGACTACAGGTAGGTAGTTGAGTACTCTGGGCAAAGTAGATAAGTCCTAGGCACAAGGCAGTGTGCGGAGTTATGGTTAGAACCGGGGTTACCATTAGCCCTTGACAGATGGTCATTCAACTAACGGTGAAATCGAGGCAAGGATAACAGTGATAGCCAGAGTCATGGATGTTTGGTTGTATTATCATTCGGCTTCAAGAGCGGTGTTTTCTGGGTGCTTATCTGATCTTGGTTTAGGCCTTGGGGGTTTGTATTTGGAAAACATCGTCCTTGACTCGAGTGGTATTCGCTTTACCTTAATTGTCTATGTTGTTATGCTTGCTTCTCCTTAGTGTATGTCTGGGGCTATCACTGTAGAAAGAGGTGGAGTGGGATGGTTTGGTTCCTATTCCTTTTATCCTTTATGCTCTTTTGGTATGCTTGATAGTTGATTTACTGCTCACTAAGACTTTGTCTGACTCAAGGTTTTATGTCTCCTCTTATTACCTTGGGCTGTTCATCCATGTTGGGATGGGCAGACTAGGTAGCAGGTGACAGGTGCTGTGCTAGGAGTTCTACGATGAAGATGACGAAGACGAGCAGGAGGCTTTGCATATTAGTTTTCTTACTATATGTACTGGGTATCCGCTGCTGTATTTGGTTGAGTGATTTGTAGTGAGGCTTTCATGTATGGATTTGAGTAGATGATTGTATAAAACTACTGTGATGCTTATATGATGATGTTCTGTTCTATGGAGCTTCACTATATTATATTTCTCTATTGTATTTTATCCATGCGCTGTGAGTTGTACGATAGAGATTCTTTTGTTTTGTTTTACCCTGACTATCGTCCATGGCTGCCTGGCACGCCTTTCAGCGCATTATTTCCTTGTTTTGGTGCGGGAGTCATGGGCGGTCGTCACAAGTTCAAGCCGTGTTCTGGCGACTTGACGCGAGGCAGCGAGGTAGGTTGATGGTTCGAGGTGTTGTTCGGCAGGGTGTTCATGTTCGCGAGGTGACTTTGGTGATGCAGTTCTCGATGTAGGGTTTCCTTGCCATCGCGGTGTGGTTTCAGGAAAGAAGTCACAGTTTAAATAAGGTATTCAATTTTTGTTTTACTAAATTTATTATGTGGACAGAGACTTATTTGCAGCAAGAAAGAAAAAAATACAGCCTATTTGTATTTCAGTCTACAGATTAGATATATATAGGAGAAAAAAATAAATAAATAACGACATATATATAGAATAATAATGAAATATTTAGTTTGGTTATATATATATAGTAAGCCTACTGTTTAAACTCTAGGATATATATACTAAGGTAATTAACTTGTTTAATTAGTTTATTTAGTTATTAGTTAGGACTAGAATTTTTAGTTAGTAAACTTTTAGGTTAAAACCAAATTATTATCTTAAAGTAAATAAATAGAAATTAATTGTTCAATCAATTCAAATATTAACAAAACTTATAATGTTGACTCAAGGTCAAAAATAATGAAGAATAAGGCGAGATGGAGTGGATTGCAAATTTAAAAGCAAAGGTGAGTTAATCTCACTCAGTAAATTTAAATTTAAATTTAAATGATTAAATTTAAATAATTGTTTGATTGGTTGAAATTGATTGATGTGCTATAGTATGGTATATTCTGGAATTGGCATATTATTGTGCTAACATCTTTGGATGCAGGGAAAACAGGTTGGAGGGACCCAACTGGATCCCTCAAAATTTATTATTTAATATTCTCTGTTGTGATTACTTGATATTCTATGATGAATATATTGGTGTATTGAATGTTATGATTTGATTGGATATATTTGGGTATAATGGATTACCAAAAATATATAAATTGGATTTTGGAAAGAAAATAAAGGAAGTAAAGTTGTAAACAAAATAATCTTGGAAAATTTAATAAAATTAGAATGAATTGAAAAGAAATAGAAGTATGTTAAATACTAATAAATAAATTTCGAGTATTGAAAAGAATAAGAATTTTGAATAGACAGAAAATTATTGAATTATAACTTAAGTGATATTAATCAAAGAAATAAAGAATTCTGTTAAAATTCAAAGTCTAAATTTATTTAAAAAGGGTTAAGAAGTAATTTGTAAAATCTAAAACGTGTATTTTCAATTAAAGCATGTTAAATAATAATTAAGAGATAAAATCTGAAATTAATGGTTTTTGAGATAAATAGAGTAAATCTGAAATCAATTTGGAAATTGATTCAAGAGTTTGAAATTGGAATTTCAAGAAAATGTGAAGTGAAGTATATTTTCCTGGATAGCCAAGTACGTTTTAAAGAAGATTTTAAATATAAGATAAAAAATTTAATGAGGTTTTAAAAAGCATATTTTAAGAAATTTATTATTTCTAAATGTTTAAAATTCTTAAGTAAACATTTTTTTTTTCAAATCTGTTACTGTAATAACTATTTAAATGTGACTTAGTGTTTTATTTTTAAGAGTGAAAACTTAGTTTGATATATTTTTCTTTTTAAGTAACCTTATTTTCGAATATTTATATAGTATGTATATTTTACAAATTATTGAGGTAGTTTTTAACTTAAATGTTTGAAAGTATATTTCAAAGTAAAACGTTTTTAAATTATGTTAAAAATCTAAAAGTTTTGTGCTTGGTGATTTCATAGGAAATAGAAACTATTTGGGAAATTTATTCTGAGAAAGGAAAACATTTGAAACTGTTTTAAAAATGGGTTTTGAAAGTTAAAATATATCTTGTGAAGATATTTTTGGTCTTAATAAATAATTCGGGAAAATTATTTATTGGTTAATGGTTGATTGTGAATATTAATTGATAGTTAAATAACCGACTATCAATATTGGAAAAATGCGCTGATCGTTTCGAAGAGACCGGGATCGAGATTAATTTCTCGAAAACCACTTCGATCTGTTTTGTTCGTTTCGTGTAAACGATTTTGGATCCGAAGATGGAGCAGTGAAGTGCAAGGGCTAGTCGCTACTAATCCTGAGGATATTTCCAAAATGGATGTAGTAGGAATAGTGCCTTCGGTTCCGTTCGAACCCGGGACGGACTTGTATGGATGAATGCTTGCAAAAACATCGTCAGGTGGACGATGGGCATTCTAAGGGATATATTCTAAAAAGGTAATGCTTAGCCTCAAGCCTCATCAAATGGGAATGGCTGAAAATCAGGGGATATGCTGCAAGGCTTCATGGGTAGCCCCCACTGGAGGGTGAGGTCATCCCTGTCTAGATGTCCCTTTATTTCGGCTTAGTGGGCGGTTGCTGATCCCAACCGCGGGTGATCTTGCTCGGAACTGTCCAGTAAGGGATGGTTCCGGTCTTGTGTTGCAGGGGAGTTAGGGTGGCTCCTCGGTACTCTGATCTAGACAGGTACTGTGACAGGTGGTACCCCAGTGCCTAGCCATTAGTTGGAATCCATTTTCCATACGCGTCCGTACGGTTTTGATTGTGCCCAACTATTGCTGAAACATGAGATGCAAGCATTTCAGCTAGATTCTATTTACTTTCTATAGACACTACTATAATATCAGAGGATTTCTATAAAAATTGTTTTAGCTATCGTAAGGTAAAAACCCGACATGTTTATTTGTGGCGTGGTCTTACAAGATGCTTTTGTTTTCAAAGGATTTTTGAAACTTTAATAATCAATTGGGTGTGATTTTCTCACGCTGGTAATCCAGACTGACTCGGGTGTTATTTAACTGTAATGCTCGGGTCAGACCGAGTATTATAGGATACAGGATATGATGTTGTGGAGCTCAGGAGACGAGCTGGATGGCGATACGTACTCACGTACTTGCTTTATATATATATTCCGCTGTGTTGAGTAGTTGTGTATCCAGTTGTATGTTATTGATGTTGAGTTGTGATTGATGTACTCTGATGATGTATGAATAAACATATATAGTTTTGTTTTTATGTAAAGAGCATTATTATCTATTATATTTTATCCCGCTGCGATGGTTAGATTCTGTTGTTGTTTTCTATTTCCTTCTTCTACCTCTTCTTCTTTAAACCAAATGGTTCGTATTTCTGTGCAACTTGAGTTGATTTAAGTAGAATAGTGTTGACTCAAGGGGTACGGATTTGCGGGTTGTTACACTTGGTATCAGAGCTTAGGTTGGAGATAACCTTGGCTCTGGTGGGAAATTACTCATTTAAAATAGAGTCCGTAGTACTCTATAATGAGTTTGAGCGTATAAATAAATATGAGCGCTTATTTGTTAGTGAATATAAATTGTTTTAATATTGTGTTGATTGGTTTATTGAGTGGCATATGAACCTTCGTCGGCACAGTCTGGACAACTGTATCGAAAGGGTTTCTAAACACTTGAATAGAACAATCGACACAGTATTGTTTTAAATATGGGTAAATGAATACCCAAAGATATATTTTTGATATAAAGAAAGTTTTTGGTAAACTATATAGCTATTATATGGTTGCTTGGATGTTAGAAATGATAATATTAAAGTATTATCATTGTTAAGTGAATTTAACTAGAAATTGAAAGTATAACCAAAGTTTAAGGGAATAAATTCATTATAAAATGAAATTCATAAGTATGAGTCATAAATGAAATTTATAAATTGAAATATAATCAAATAAGAATTTGTATGAGCATAATCTATGCAAATGAATTATAGTAAAATTGATTTAAGCAGGATTTGGAAATTTAAAACCCGGAGATTTTGGAAGTGTTTTGAAAATAAATAATAGCACAATTGTTTTGGTGATGTTTCTGAAAAGAAATCTGTTTTAAATGGGTTTTGAAAGTGATATAGTATTGAAATCACTTGGATTATTGGAAAATAATTCTGATGATGACGGCCGCATCATCAGTATTCATGTTCGAATTCCTAAGTGACGGATTGCTACCAAATTGACTTGTTCAGAAAGCTAGTTGTTTTTTAAAATTTCTAAGGAAATTTGCTGGGAATAAAACCAGGATTGGTTTAAAATTTGAGAAGTGTGATTTGAGATGTTGGAGATTTCAAAATGTTTTGAAACCAAAAGGCTGGGTGTTTTAAAAATCCTGGAGGGATAGGTGGTAAGCTTATAAATTGAGATGGATTTTTTTTAAATCAGGAAGGGAATATAAGTTTTGAATGTTGGAATGTAAATACAAAGAGAAAAGTTAAAAGTGGAATTAACTTGGATTGGAAAATAAATTTAACTGGATTGAAATTTAATTTAAATAGGCTGGAATAATATCCAGTTGTATTTGAATCAAGTTGAAATTGAATTGAGTTAAGTAAATTAGAGTTAAAGCAAAATTGGATTGGAATGAGAATTCAATTGAATTAGTGAATGAAATTAAATTCTTACCTGGATAACTGGAAAATAAGTTGGATAAGAAATAAATTGGGTAAGAATTTGATTGAGCTAAATAAATCAGAATAGCGTATAAAAGAATTAAAAATGCATGGAATAAAAATATGCTTGAGTTATAAATAAGTGTAAAACTCGAGGTAAAAATAAAAGAAGAATATATTCAAGCCTATAATGAATGGAATAGTGTAAATAATAAGTTGTGACTTATGAAATTGAAAATGGAATACAAATCCAAAATAAATATTTTGATGAATTGGAAAATGATAAGAAAATCCAAACTTGAATTATAAAGTATATTGAACTTAAGAAAATTAAATGGAGTGATATTTGGAATTGGAATTCAAGTGTTGGATTATAAATAAGGGAAGAACTAATTAGGTAATAAATTAGTTAATGAAATTTAATTGTGAGTTTATGATGAAGTTGGAAATAAACTCAAGTTATAAATTAAAATTTATTCAAATTGTTGATGAAGTGGAAGTAATTGAGAATAAAGCTGAATTATGAGTTAATAAATTGGATGGTAAATTAAAGGTGAATAATAGAATCAGAACTTGAGTTATTAATTAAAATTAGACTTGAAGTGTTAACAAAATAAATATAATTTGAAAAGTATAGAATAAAAATGAAATGGATTAGAATAGTAATGATATGAATTGCAAATAAAAATCCGAATAAGTGGAAATAAATTGGAAATGGCATTGTAATAAATTGAATGAGTTAAATCTGGAAAGTTAATTTTTATAATAACTAATCAAATAAATTAGTAGTTTGAAATGGGATTGGATCAAAATAGAATCAAGTTAAATTGAAAAGCGAACTTTGTTTGCAAAATGAGAATGAGCTTAAGTGTAAAATTTGATTAAATTGAAGAAAATTGACTTAAGCTAAATGAATGAAGGAGAGTTGAATTGAATTCAGCTTAAACAAAGTTTAATAATATTGGATTGGTTTTCAATCAAATGAAAATAAATTCTAATCGGAACTTGAGATATGGTTTTGTGGGTTATAGGTAATATTTAAGGGAATGAAAATTTAAATGGATTGAGTGGGTAAACTAATTATATTGAATAAATAAATGATGAAATAAATAAGAATCAAATGCAATGTGGTTTAAATAGGTTGAGAAATGGTTATGGAATGAAATAGCTTGGATTGTTTCCGAGCTAAATAAAATAGTTTGGAATAAACTAACCTGGAATGAAATGTAAATGAATGGATTGTAAATGAATATTTAAATGGAATGTGTCGAGCTAAATAAATGATTGTGAATGGACTAAAATAAAAGGGAAATTTAAGTGGCAATCAAGATGAACCTAAATTGTTAATGGTTTTTTATGGAACTTGTTTGGATAATGGAACTAGTTGGTTAATAAAATGAAATGCAAGTGAATGGATTCAAATCTGAAATGCAATGAAAATGAGAATATATGGATCATGAATAAATTTAAAAATGGAATAGAATTAAGTATAATTTGAGTTGGAATCCATTTAAATTGGTTGTAAACAATTAAAATTTATATGGGAATATTTAAATTGCTTACGGAAAAATGTTTGATGTGCATTTCTTTAGCATTCATATGTTTAACCATTGCAACTAAATGAAATATAGTTAAACTGCATATATTTGGCACTTACATGTTTAAATTGAGTAAGTACAGGTACCTGGAAGCCGTGTGGCTGGATTTGGTTGTGCTATTTGTTAAAAATAATAAGCTGCATGCTTAAAAATGCTAAATAAGGTACGCCTACGCAATTAAAATAGGAAATATGAACTGTTTTGGTTTTTCCGACCGGGTGGGTCGATGTATATATATTTATCTCTTTTGTCAAATTGCAAAAGCTCCTCCGTAAAAAGGGGACTCTGCCAAAAAAATTCGGATATTTTAAGAGTTAGAAAATTTTGGACAATTTTGGTTAACGACAAAACGATTTCAAACTGGAAAATTGAAATAAGTTAGTGAATGAAACTAATTAAAATAATGACATGAATTAGTTATAAATGAAAAATAAAATTTAAATATTCAGAGTTAAAGATAAATTAGATTCATATGAAAATGAAAGAATCAATTTGAATAGAAATAAATATAAGCTGAAGTGGTAAGATGAAAATGGGTATAAGGAACATATTTCATACATATACTAACTTAAGGAATGGTGAATTCTTAATTGAAATCTGGTATTACAAATATATTCTAAGTTGATATTTGGATTAATATTGACATTTGGTAAGAAAGTCGATAAAATGTTTTTGGAATGTTGTGATTGGATATTAGTGCTAAGCAGGATATGCAGGTGTTATAAGGGAAAAGAAAATTGGATTTGATTTCAAAGATAAATTTGAATTGCCCGACAAAAAGGTATGTGTTTAAATTTGGTATGAAATTTGTTTGGATTTGGATTTGGATGGAGCCACTTGGCGTTTTGTTTTCTTTTTGGATTTGGGAGGCCGTAGAGCCATTTTGTAGTTGTACCGAGCAAGCTGCGCAAAGGAGACGCTGGCGAAATTTTTCGGGAATTTAGGGAGTTAGAAAATTTTTGAGAAAATTCTAATAATTTTAAATTTGATTTAGAATTGAAATTTGAATACTCGAGAAAATAATATGGATTGAAAACTATGGGGGAATTTGAGAAGTTACTAGGATTGATAATGGGTCTTTTATTAAAGGATAGTTGGTAGAATGTTAGATTGTTGGTTTGGAGAAATAGTAACGGGTATTGGATCATTATTCATAACTAGTAATTTCGGGGACGAAATTCTTTTAAGGGGGGAGGAATGTGATGACCCGGAATTTTTGAGCATTTAAAATTGGAATATTTAATTGATTTTAAATATTCAATAAAATAATTTTAATTTGAATTACGAATATCACAATTTATTTGATAATTTAATTATTGAATTTAATAAGTGAGGTTGAGAAAACTGTTGAATCTAGAGTTATAAAGTCTGTTAAAAATAATTTGAAGGCTTATAGAATTTATGTTGATAGCACTGAAAATAATAAAAGTTGTAAGATTGAAATTAACAGTGGTTTGGTCAGTTTTAAAAATATATCATTTAAATTGAATTTAAAAACAGCCTTTCGAGGCACAGTCTCGGAATTCGACGAAACCAGTACCATTGGATCCGTAATATTGAATTATTATCGGATTTCAATTTTCGTAGTTTTTGGAGTTAGTGTGTGAGTGTACGATATATAAGTGCGCTAAAAATTTAATTGATAACAATTTAAGGTAATTTAATTTCATTTATCAGGCTTCTTGTATACGCTATTTTCAATTCCTTTCCCAGCACGCTGCCCTCATCTTCCTGTATACTCCATCACTCGTCATTTTTTTTAGCAAGGCCTCTTCTTCTTGTTAAAAAAATAAATGGTCGAAGCCTTAATTCCTCAAAATCAAAACCATCGGGGGGCCAAGCTTTTCAAAAGAATTCCACTTCTCTCGCGATTCGATTTCGCGTATAAAAAAAGGGGGGGGAAGAGCTCGATCGAGTTCGAGGTCGCCGCTTCAGGGAGACGGTTGAATCTCGAGTGGCTCTCGTGTATGCAAAGTTTAATCGAGGCCGAGATTTGAGGGTTTCGCGATGTCGAGGAGTTTGAGTTCAAGCCGTGTTCTGGCGGCTTGACGCGAGGCAGCGAGGTAGGTTGATGGTTCGAGGTGTTGTTCGGCAGGGTGTTCATGTTCGCGAGGTGACTTTGGTGATGCAGTTCTCGATGTAGGGTTTCCTTGCCATCGCGGTGTGGTGTCAGGAAAGAAGTCACAGTTTAAATAAGGTATTCAATTTTTGTTTTACTAAATTTATTATGTGGACAGAGACTTATTTGCAGTAAGAAAGAAAAAAATACTGCCTATTTGTATTTCAGTCTACAGATTAGATATATATAGGAGAAAAAAATAACAACAACATATATATAGAATAATGATAAAATATTTAGTTTGGTTAAATATATATATATAGTAAGCCTACTGTTTAAACTCTAGGATATATACTCTAAGGTAATTAACTTGTTTAATTAGTTTATTTAGTTATTAGTTAGGACTAGAATTTTTAGTTAGTAAATTTTTAGGTTAAAACCAAATTATTATCTTAAAGTAAATAAATAGAAATTAATTGTTCAATCAATTCAAATATTAACAAAACTTATAATGTTGACTCAAGGTCAAAAATAATGAAGAATAAGGCGAGATGGAGTGGATTGCAAATTTAAAAGCAAAGGTGAGTTAATCTCACTCAGTAAATTTAAATTTAAATTTAAATGATTAAATTTAAATAATTGTTTGATTGGTTGAAATTGATTGATGTGCTATAGTATGGTATATTCTGGAATTGGCATATTATTGTGCTAACATCTGTGGATGCAGGGAAAACAGGTTGGAGGGATCCAACTGGATCCCTCAAAATTTATTATTTAATATTCTCTGTTGTGATTACTTGATATTCTATGATGAATATATTGGTGTATTGAATGTTATGATTTGATTGGATATATTTGGGTATAATGGATTACCAAAAATATATAAATTGGATTTTGGAAAGAAAATAAAGGAAGTAAAGTTGTAAACAAAATAATCTTGGAAAATTTAATAAAATTAGAATGAATTGAAAAGAAATAGAAGTATGTTAAATACTAATAAATAAATTTCGAGTATGGAAAAGAATAAGAATTTTGACTAGACAGAAAATTATTGAATTATAACTTAAGTGATATTAATCAAAGAAATAAAGAATTCTGTTAAAATTCAAAGTCTAAATTTATTTAAAAAGGGTTAAGAAGTAATTTGTAAAATCTAAAACGTGTATTTTCAATTAAAGCATGTTAAATAATAATTAAGAGATAAAATCTGAAATTAATGGTTTTTGAGATAAATAGAGTAAATTTGAAATCAATTTGGAAACTGATTCAAGAGTTTGAAATTGGAATTTCAAGAAAATGTGAAGTGAAGTATATTTTCCTGGATAGCCAAGTACGTTTTTAAAGAAAATTTTAAATATAAGATAAAAGTTTTAATGAGGTTTTAAAAAGCATATTTTAAGAAATTTATTATTTTTGAATGTTTAAAATTCTTAAGTAAACATTTTTTTTTCAAATCTATTATTGTAATAACTATTTAAATGTGACTTAGTGTTTTATTTTTAAGAGTGAAAACTTAGTTTTATATATTTTTCATTTTAAGTAACCTTATTTTTGAATATTTATATAGTATGTATATTTTACAAATTATTGAGGTAGTTTTTAACTTAAATGTTTGAAAGTATATTTCAAAGTAAAACGTTTTTAAATTATGTTAAAAATCTAAAAGTTTTGTGCTTGGTGATTTCAGAGGAAATAGAAACTATTTGGGAAATTTATTCTGAGAAAGGAAAACATTTGAAACTGTTTTCAAAATGGGTTTTGAAAGTTGAAATATATCTTGTGAAGATATTTTTGGTCTTAATAAATAATTCGGGAAAATTATTTATTGGTTAATGGTTGATTGTGAATATTAATTGATAGTTAAATAACCGACTATCAATATTGGCAAAATGCGCTGACCGTTTCGAAGAGACCGGGATCGAGATTAATTTCTCGAAAACCACTTCGATCCGGTTTGTACGTTTCGTGTAAACGATTTTGGATCCGAAGATGGAGCAGTGAAGTGCAAGGGCTAGTCGCTACTAATCCTAAGGATATTTCCAAAATGGATGTAGTAGGAATAGTGCCTTCGGTTCCGTTCGAACCCGGGACGGACTTGTATGGATGAATGCTTGCGAAAACATCGTCAGGTGGACGATGGGCATTCTAAGGGATATATTCTAAAAAGGTAACGCTTAGCCTCAAGCCTCATCAAATGGGAATGGCTGAAAATCAGGGGATATGCAGCAAGGCTTCGTGGGTAGCCCCCACTGGAGGGTGAGGTCATCCCTGTCTAGATGTCCCTTTATTTCGGCTTAGTGGGCGGTTGCTGATCCCAACCGCGGGGTGATCTTGCTCGGAACTGTCCAGTAAGGGATGGTTCCGGTCTTGTGTTGCAGGAGAGTTAGGGTGGCTCCTCGATACGCTGATCTAGACCAGGTACTGTGACAGGTGGTACCCCAGTGCCTAGCCATTAGTTGGAATCCATTTTCCATACGCGCCCGTACGGTTTTGATTGTGCCCAACTATTGCTGAAACGTAAGATGCAAGCATTTCAGCTAGATTCTATTTACTTTCTATAGACACTACTATAATATCAGAGGATTTCTATAAAAATTGTTTTTGCTATCGTAAGGTAAAAACCCGACATGTTTATTTGTGGCGTGGTCTTACGAGATGCTTTTGTTTTCAAAGGATTTTTGAAACTTTAATAATCAATTGGGTGTGATTTTCTCACGCTGGTAATCCAGACTGACTCGGGTGTTATTTAACTGTAATGCTCGGGTCAGACCGAGTATTATAAGATACAGGATATGATGTTGTGGAGCTCAGGAGACAAGCTGGATGGCGATATGTACTCACGTACTTGCTTTATATATATTCCGCTGTGTTGAGTAGTTGTGTATCCAGTTGTATGTTATTGATGTTGAGTTGTGATTGATGTACTCTGATGATGTATGAATAAACATATATAGTTTTGTTTTTATGTAAAGAGCATTATTATCTATTATATTTTATCCCGCTGCGATGGTTAGATTCTGTTGTTGTTTTCTATTTCCTTCTTCTACCTCTTCTTCTTTAAACCAAATGGTTCGTATTTCTGTGCAACTTGAGTTGATTTAAGTAGAATAGTATTGACTCAAGGGGTACGGATTTACGGGCTGTTACAAAAAGATCATTTTCGAATTCTCCACCTTGATCACTTCGAATATTCTTAATTTTCAATTCCATTTGAGTTTTAATTCTTTTAGCAAAAATTTTAAACATACCAAAAGTGTCACTTTTATGTTTTAAGAATAAGGTCCATGCATATCTTGGAAAATCATCAACTATTGCAAAACATATTTGTTGTGATTTATAGATCGTACTTGAGTTGGACCAAATAGATCAAAATGTAATAATTCTAATGGTTGTTTTGTAGAAATATTGTTTTTATATTTAAAAGAGCTTTTCTTTACTTTTCTGATTTGACAAGCTTCACATAAATTTTCTACTTTTTAATTTATTTTAGGTAGACCTCTAATTAGCTCATATTTTGCTAATTTATTAATATATTTAAAATCAATATGACAGAATCGTTTATGCCACAACCATGGATCGTCATGTTTGGCGGTAAGGCATAAGTTTGAATTTCGATTTATATTTATATTTAAGACATAAATATTTTTGTTTCTAAAACCCTCAAAGATAAGTTGCTTGTTATTGTCGAAAATATTACATCTATCTTTTTCGAAATTAATTTGAAAACCTTTGTCGCATAATTGACTAATGCTGAGTAGGTTATGTTTTGAATTTTCTGCTAACAAAACATTTGTTACAATAGGAAAGTTAGAAATACCAGAGCTGATGGCTTCTTCAATGCCAAGGACGTATCCTTTTGAGTTATCTCCAAAAGTTTTTGTTCCACCATCGATGTATGTTATATTTGATAACATATTTGAATTTTCGGTCATATGCTTGGAGCAGCCACTGTCAAGTATCCATTTCTTCTTATTTTTTATTTTGGGTACTTGCAAGATAAAAATGATTTAATTGGTACCCATATACTTTGGTTAGTGTCCTAGATGTTAGGAGGAGTAGGTAGCCACACCTAAGAAGGTTTTGTACCTTTATGGACATAATTTTTATTATAGACCACATTATCTAGAAAATTATTAATATGTTTTTGTCTAATCAAATTATTGTTTGTGTTATGAATCCAAATTTGTATGTTTTTGGTATTCGTATTAGAATTAGGTGATCATTTAGTTTTTTGATAAATGAAACTATATTTCTTAATATTATTCCCTTTTTTTAAAGAATATTTTGAAATTCTATTCCATTTCTATTACCTGAAGGTTTTGATGTTTTGATAAGATTTTCCAAATCTTGTTTTCCTTTATTAAAATTTGAAACATTGTTTGTAATTTTATCTAATTTTTCTTTTGATTCAAAGTTTTCAATTTTCTATGATTCTATATTACTTTTCAAGTTGATATTTTCTTTTAACAAGTTATCCTTTTCTAGTTAACTTTTCCAAAATTAATAGATATAGTAACATTTTCAACTAAACTACTTTTATTTTTTTCTTGCGATAATTCTAGTACCTCCTCTAAAATAATTTTTTCATCATTTAACATTCCTATTTCAAGTTCTAATTTATTTATTTTAGCCATGTGTTCTTTATTCAATTTTTTAATTTGTCTAAATTTATCGTCGAATTCCATGCTAAGCTCCAATAATTCATTATAGCTAAGTTCGGGGCATACCTCATCAGTTTGTTCCATAAAACATACATTAGTTTGTTCTCTGTTACTATCGCTATCACTATCTTATGATGATGAAGAGTCTGAATCATCTCATGTTACTTTGAAATCTTTCTTCTTTTTGAATTTTTCAAATTTGTTCTTCTTTTTATCATTGTTGAGCTTAGGACAATCTTTCTTCATATATCCAAATTGATTACATTTATAGCATTTGATTGACGTTTGATTTGTTGAGCTTGATTTTCCCCCTTTTTGAAATCTGGTCATTTTTCTAAACATCTTCTTAAATTTGTTGTAGGTTTTGGCAATAAATACGATTTCTTCTTCATCTTAGTCAGAGTCTTCATTTGTTGCTGGGAATGCTATGTTTTTCTTCTTTGAATTTTGTTATTTTCCTGCTTTCAGATTAGATTTATAGGACATTAAATTTCCTATCAATTCTTCAACTAAGAGTGTTGAGAGGTCATTAGTTTCTTCGATTGCTAATAATTTTCTTTCCCACTCCGGAGTTAAAGAATTGAGTATTATAGATACTAAATCAAAAGTTGTGATTTTAACTCCTAGTGCCATTAAATCGTGTTGAATAGTTTGGAATCTAGAGTACATGTCCACTATAGATTCATTTTGTTTCAATTTAAATGAAGAGAATTGATTTTGTAAAATTAAATCTTAGTTTGTTTAACTTTGTTCGTGCCTTCGTGTGTAACTTGTAAGGTACGCCAAATATCATATGCAGTGTTACATAACATGACACTTGAAAATTCATTCTTATCTAATGATCAAAATAAAACATTCATAGCTTTGGCATTTTTAGAAGCTGCGGTTTTTTGTGCATCATTCCATGTTGTGACGCCCCACCTCTATACCCACGCTAGACAAGAACACTACGGAGTAATGCTGTCGACTAGCATGGAGAATAAGGCTGTTGAGGAGCGACCATCTGTATAATTGCTTTGTGCGAGTACCGGTATGCCAGGTAAAAATATAAATTTTCATCTCTAGAGGAAATCCGACATACAGATACAAACTCAAAGCTATCACACAGTGACTATATAAAATCTTCGGAAACAAATATAGAAATAAACATAACATAAATCAGTCATAGATAATTCATATCACAAAGGCGGAAGAAGATATGAATATATAATTAACACATGGCAGTGTATATCAGAGTTGTGGTCTAAAAAGATCCACAATATCACAAAAGAATAGTTACATGAACTACACAAAAGAATAAGTATACATTATGGAGTCTATATCTCAAATGTATACAACAAAAACTACTAATCTAAGTAGTTAACCAAAAGCAAGAGAAATCAATCCCAAGAGAGAAGTCAAGCAGAAGCACCTGCAACATCTCGGTCTGACCCGAGTATTATTTAATAAGAAAATAATAAACGGATCATTCTAACTATAAATATCAGATGAAACGTTATAGAACCAGAGTTATTGTAGGATCTAGATTAACCCTAGAGGGGGGGTGAATAGGGTTATAGCAAATTTTCTCGAATTAAACACAGAAATATAATAACAGAAATAAATATGCTGAAAAGTAAATCACACACAAAATTTACCCAGCTTCGGCAACCCCTGCCTACTGCTGCATTCACAGATTTCTATTAGAATTAAACAGTATCACGCTTACAAACACTCTACTAGACTCGCAGACCCTTTTGCTCACGCTCACAAACACTCTACTAGACTCGCACACCCTGCTCCCGCCTATAGAGTTTCGCTCACTCGCAAACACTGCTCCCGCCTATAGAGCTTTGCAAACTCGCACACCCTGCTCACTGAACTAATTCAAAATAGACAATCTGACACTACCTAAACTAGGTGGTGATTTACCAAGATTCTTTGGTTCGTAAAATAAAAAACAGTAATTAAGAAACAATAGAAAATAACCCTAAAAACTAATTAATATAATAAAGCCTCAAATTAAAACAAAACCCCCTTTTGATTTTAATTAGACCGGCCCACTTAAACCCGTTCCTTTCTTTGTTATCTCCAGCCCGATCCCCTTTTGTCTCGTTCGTGAGAATAATGGCGGCTTCGTTCTAATTAGGGCTTCGTTCCCTTTTGTTCCAGTTAGGGCTTCGGCTCTTTGTTCCAATTAGGGCTTCGGTTTCTTCAATTGATCTGTTATATGTTGCCCTAGCTCGCTGCTTCTCTGATGGTTGACTATTGCTCGTTTTGCAGTTGCTCGATCGAGTTCGTTGCTTGTGAATTCGGTATGTACTGTCTCCTTTTGCTTTTCTAAATTGATACTTGAAATCGATGATTTATGCCGATGATGATATTGGGTATTTATAGGATTCGAAATCCTAGAATTGCGTTCGTATATGTTGATTTGAATTTGTCAAATTCTTCATCTTGGCCACTTTATTATTCTTGAACGATTGAGATTGATTCTGACTTGTTCAATATAAATATGCTTTTGTTGATTTATTTCGTGATGACCACGGTGTTGATTATTGACTTGGTAAAAAGCACGGCTTTCATACTTTGTAAACTTTCCATTCTTGTTTTGCATATTTTAACATCTTGCTGCAGTGTTGGTTCGACTCCCTGCCGTTGCATACACTTTGTCATTCTGGCCTTGAACTTGTACTTGTAGTTTGCATTCATGTACTTTCAGTCGTAGATGTTGCACTGCTTTATTCTGATTCACTTGCACCTGTCTCATTTCAGTTGTGTCTGCATTTGTCACTGTGTTGCATTGTTATTGATACAAGGTTGTTCTGTGCTTTGATATTGTGACACTATTGCTACAACTTGTCACTTGATATTGTTGACTGATATTCTCTTCACTTCATGTTTGCTGTCATTACTATATTGTTTCTGGCCTGTGCACATTGTTGCATGCATTTTCTATGACTTGTATCTCTGCATCCATTCTGGTTGGTGCAGTATTCATGTTGTTGTTGGTCTGGACATTTGGGTTTGTCGATGTTGTGAGTAATTTTGTTCTTTAGTTGGCTGCTGTGTTGATCTTGCTTGCATTGTCACTTGGTCGACACTTGCAGTTGCACACTGAGTTAAATATGTTGGAACTGGAACTAGCTTGTATCTGGTCTTATTACTGTGTTGCATTCTTTGATGGTTCATTGGTGTTTGTACACTTTTGTTGCAGTGGTTCCATATCTCTGGTGCATTATGCCGTAGCCTTGGTCTTTGTTACATTCCTGTCCACTGAGTTATTGCAGTTTCACTTGTATACTTAAGTCAGTGCTGTCTTTGATGTTGTACTTTGGTCTATTGGGCTGCATTTGTGTATATTTGATCATTTTTGCTGTCCACTGCAGTTTGTAGTGATATTGAGCATTGCATATTTGAAGTCTTGTATCATTTCTTAGTCATTGCACCGATTCTTGGTGGCATTTGGTTCTGCACCATATTGTATGCAGTGTTGCAGTTGTTTGTATGCACTTCATCACTTCAGCATTGCATTGTTTTCACCTCTGACCTGTTGGTTCATTGTGATGTTCATTTGCATTGTTGCCTTGTTGACTGTGTTGTTGCATTGTATTCTGGTCAGTGGTGCTTTGAGTCTGCACTGCTTGTTGATGTTGCTTGTGGCACTTGTACAGTGTTGTACTTGTTGTCTTTGACCTGAGCATGTTTATATTGAACTACCTCCTGTACTTGTATTCTGGTTCTTCATGTAGCCTTTTGGTCTGACTGTTGCATTTGTATACTTGGTCGAGTCCATTTGCATTCTGCAGGCTTGTACTGGAACTGTTTGTAGTCAATTGCTTTGTCTATTTGCCTTGAGTTGAACCTATCTTGGGTTTGACCTTGTTTTTTTGATTTCTGTGCTTTTGTTTGATTTTTTTTTTTTTGCACACAAGTTGGCGAGGCAGTGCACATGTATACGAATGTACACGTGTGTACTGCAGCCACTTATAGTTACCTGTCCCTGATAAAAATACTGATATGCACAGATATTGCACGGTCAAAAATGATGACGAACAACCCAAATAACTGAGGCAAACAATGTTTTCAAAATCATCGTTTCTTTCAAATTTCAAAAATATCTCTCTTTCAATTTTACTGCGTTTGAAAATATTTTTGCAGATTACTCAGATGCTGGATTCAAACTGGATTATAGTTGAAGACAAAAATATGAGTGTGAGTGATATGTAGTAAGGTTGTGATGTAAATGTGAAATGTCATGTATTGTAGTCAAAATTGTATATGTATAGTGAGAGCTTGAAATTGTACTATCAAAGTTGTAATAAATATTTGTTTGAATAAAAATTTCTGTTTGAATTCAAATTCGAATTCTGTGTAATTTAATTTTAATTTTATTCAACAAATATTTATTTATTCTATAAAAAATAAAATAGTACATTACCAAATACATTTAAATGAATGTATATATGTTTATTATCATCAAACAAAAATCATATAGCGCAAGGCGCATATTCAACAGTTATGACTAAACACATAATAATCACAAGGCCAAGCTGTGATATATAAGTAGTTGATAATCAACAAGAGATTAATCAATATCACAAAATCTACACAAGAATCCAAGAAGTGTCATACTCTTTATTTTGTTCATCAAACCACAAATATTGACGATAATATCAATGTCAATTGCAAAAGTCAATGACGCACAAATTCCAGAAGACTACACAAGAAATCCAGAAATCACTAAAATCAATGACACAAAAATTCCAGAAGACTACACAAGAAATCCAGAAATCACTAAAATCAATGACACACAAATTCCAAAAGACTACACAAGAAATCCAGAAATCACAAAATAAGGGGGGGAGGCCTATCACATGAATGGAAGCATGAAAACTCACCAACAGCTGTAACACACGAACGAGAAGCTATCTCATGGTAGCTAGCCATTAATTTGACACACGAATGGTCCGAAGACCTGACACATGAATGGTCAGAAGACCGTGGGTTGCTACCCTACAAATATGACACACGAACGGGGTTTAGTCTCCCACACAGACAAAGAGACATCGCACATTGCTAGTCTAAATCACAAAAATGATCGTCATGATCATAGAGAAGTGTTAATTACACTAAGCTAGTAAATATATGAGTTTAGCTTCATGTCCCATAACCACTTGCTTAACTTAAATATTTACGAACAAACTGTAAATCTCCACTAGAAAATTGTCACAAGAGGTTCAATCGAACAAGTCCAAGAATTAACCGGCAAAGTAAACGCAAGCGTTTCATACCAGTTTTTTTAGTAAGCCGTTTAATTAGATTTCTCATATGAGTGAGGTAAAGGTTTGTATATACTAATAGATTGGAAAACGGTTTTACAAACGAATTTGGTATTAAAATAGTATTGAAATCGTTTGAGGAAAGAGTTTTGATATTTACTACTAGTATAGAAAACCTTTATATTTTTAAAGTGACAAATCTCGAAGAAGATTGTAAGAACAATCAATCACAAAAATTCACATACGAAGACGTGAATAAAATCCAAAGAAATCGATAAAGGATCCATCGAAATGGATATTCAAAAATCCCTAAAAAGAGTCATCAAAATCATAATAGATGATAACAACAAATAGGATTATCACGAATCGATTTAAATTGGAATTTCAATCCAAAAAGGCAAATTGGACTCAAACAGCAGGTTCAGTCGACTGAACAGAGATTTTCAGTCGACTGACCCTGTACCTGGAAATTTTCCAGGTTCAGGAAACTTTCTGTTTCCAGTTTCAGTCGACTGTGCAGAAGTTTTCAGTCGACTGAATCATGCCTGGAAACTCTCGGGTTTCAGGTTCAGTCGACTGAACAGAGATATTCAGTCGACTGAATCATGCCTGGGCTGTTTTTCAGCCTTATACAAATGAAGAGCAAGCTCCTCCAAAATGCAACCGGACGAACATTGGCTCTAAGGGTTTATGCCAATCGGCAACCCGGCCCTATATGCTCCTCGATGCATCACCAAAAGCATGATCAAACGTCCATAAAAGGATTTCACACAAATTTGACTTAAAAACTCAAAAATTGGAATATTCACAAAACCAATCCAAATCAAGAGCAAATGCACATGAAGAAGTGTTAGGAATTTATACCCAACAACCAAAGATAATTATAGTCATAGATGTGAGATAAAAATCTCACCTTTTCACAAAATCGAACAAGAAGAAGCTTGAGAGCAAATGGAGAATCAACCTCTCTTCAACACAACCCAAATGAGCTTGAATCTAAGCTCAAAAACAAGAACATTCCCAAGATTAGGTTTAGGAATTTCTGAAATTGGTAAGAGAATAAGTTGGAGAAGAAGAAGAGAAACTTACCAATGGGTTCTTCTTGAGTTTGGAGCAAGGAATTTGATTTGCAAGGGAAACTAGGGTTTTGGAATTTTAATTTCCAATCTCTCCCACCATTAATACTCTAAAAACTGAAATGAGAAGAGAATGAGGGTGAGTGGGGAAGAGTGGCTCAGATTTGAGCATAAGTTAACATAGGGTTGAGCCCAAACCAAACCCAAAGTGAAAAGTAGCAAAAATCAACTTTCTCCAAACATATCGAAGCTTATACTCAAAAAGGTCGCAAACGGCATTTTAAACTCAATGGGAGTGGTCCCGAGTCCTAATTCGACCGTATGCAAAAAGTAGCTTTTCGGACTAAAATCCGACTAACGATAAAATATTTAAATAAAATATTTAAATATAAAATCGTTAAATATGCGGGTTGTTACAGACTCCCCTCCTTAAAGAAATTGCGTCCTCGCAATATTACAAGAAGAAGATATATAGTAACAACCATAAAAGCATATTCAACACAAAAGAAGTTTGAAATAAGAAGTTCACCTCAAAGGGCACGAGAAAGTAAGTCCGGATGTGTACGCTCGATGTACTCTCTAGATTCCCAAGAACAATCCTTAGGATTTGAAGACCATTGAACTTTAACAAGCGGAACATCTTTATTTCGAAGTCGCTTGACTTCGAAGCAATGATACGAATAGGATGTTGCTCATAAGTTAAATTAGGCGAAACTTCAATCTCTTCCACAACACCAGGCTCAAGAATAGAATCGGAATCTCGAAGACATTTCCGAAGTTGAGAAACGTGAAACACGTCATGCATAGCAGAAAACTGAGCCGGTAATAAAAGGCGATAAGCCATGGAACCAATGCGTTCAGTGATAGGAAATGGCCCAATATATCGAGGCGCTAACTTTCCCGATCGACTGAAACGTACAACACCCTTCATAGGTGAAACACGAATGAACACAAAATCTCCCACCGAAAATTCTAACTTCCTTCTCAGGTTATCGGCATAGGATTTTTGTCTACTCTGCGCTTCTTTCATCCCATGACGAATAAGATCAATCTTTTCTGTAGAATCCCGAATAAGATCTGGACCAAAAACTAGCTTCTCACCGGCCTCAAGCCAACAAGAAGGAGATCGGCATGGCCTACCATAGAGTGCCTCGAAAGGTGCCATACCAATACTAGATTGGAAGCTATTATTATAGGAAAATTCAAAAAGTGAAATATGATCTTCCCAACTTCCACCAAAATCAAGAACACAAGCACGAAGAAGGTCTTCAAGAGTTTGATTCACATGCTCAGTTTGTCCATCGGACTGGGGATGATAAGCGGTGCTAAAATTAAGCTTCATTCCCAAAGCTTTTTGAAGACTCTTCCAAAATCCACTAGTAAACAATGGATCACGATCACTAACAATAGAAGTAGGAACTCCATGCAATTTAACAACTTCTTTGATAAATATTTTGGCCAAAAGAGGAACGGTTCGATTAGACCGAACGGGAATAAAATGGGCAGATTTAGTAAGCCTATCAACAATCACCCATAAGCTATCATGACCCGAACGAGAACGGGGAAGGCCATCTATAAAATCCATGGAAATTTGATCCCACTTCCAAACTGGAATTTCTAAAGGTTGCAATAACCCACCGGGCCTTTGATGTTCGGCCTTAACGAGTTGGCAAGTCATGCAACGTTTAACGAAGTTAGCGATGTCAAGTTTCATTCCCTCCCAATAATAAAGTCCCTTCATATCCGCGTACATTTTACTACTATCGGGATGAATGGTAAATTTAGAGTGATGAGAATCTTCTAAAATATCTTTACGAAGATCACCCATATTTGGCACGACAAGTCTACCAAATTTCCGAATGCCGCCACGAGAATTGATATCAAAGTCTTTCAATCCTTCAATATCAATTTTATCCTTAATATTTTGGCCAAGAAGAGCCAATTCGGGATCTAGCCTCTGAGCTTCAAGAATGCGGTCCAAAAGATAAGGATGAGCCTCAAGGCTACATAAAACAAATGATGAGCATAACTCGGATACACGGTCTCGAATCTCACAAGTGGATAAGATCTCGAGATCGTTCCATTCGGATATCATCATAGAAACAACAGCTTGTTGTTTACGGCTAAGAGCATCGGCGACATGATTACCCTTACCGGGAGTATAAAGAATATCAAGATCATATGGTGCAAGAAATTCGAGCCAACGCTGTTGACGCAAATTAAGTTCTTTTTGAGAGAATAAATATTTCAAAGACTTATGATCTGTGTAAAGAACAAATTTCTCTCCTAAGAAATAATGACGCCAAATCCGAAGAGCAAAAACAATAGCCGCAAGCTCTAAATCATGAGTGGCATATCTAGTCTCAGCAGGCTTTAATTGCCTAGAAGCATAAGCAATAACGCGTTCCTTTTGCATAAGAACGGCACCCAAACCAATGCGACTAGCATCGGTATAAACAACGAAATCTTGATTCCCATCGGGAATAACAAGAATAGGAGCATCAGAAAGAAGTTCTTTTAATTTCTGAAAAGAAGCTTCACATTTGTCCGACCAAATGTATTTAACACCTTTCTTCGTCAAGCTAGTGAGAGGCACGGCAATTTTAGAAAAGTCTTTGATAAAACGACGGTAATAGCCCGCCAATCCGAGAAAACTACGAATCTCTGTCACACTCTCCGGTCTCTTCCAATCTTGAATCGCTTCAATCTTTGAAGGATCCACGGAAATTCCGGATTCAGAAATAATGTGACCGAGAAACTTCACACGAGATAGCCAAAAGTGGCACTTAGAAAATTTTGCCTTTAATTGATTACTCCTAAGAGTTTCCAACACAATCCGAAGATGTTTTTCATGCTCCACCTCGGTTTTAGAATACACAAGAATATCATCAATAAAGATGAGAACAAATCGATCAAGAAAATCTTTGAAGACTCGATTCATAAGGTCAACGAAATAAGCAGGGACATTCGTTAACCCAAATGGCATCACAAGCCATTCATAAGATCCATACCGAGTACTGAACGATGTCAAAGGAATGCTATCCTTTGCAATATGAAACTGATGAAAACCGGTAGCCAAGTCCAATTGTGAAAAGACTCTAGCACCACTAAGTTGATCGAATAGATCATCAATCCGAGGTAAAGGATATTTATTTTTGATAGTAAGATCATTAAGCTTGCGGTAGTCAACGCAAAGCCTAAGTGTACCATCGGATTTCTTCACAAAAATAGCCGAAGCTCCCCAAGGCGAGGAACTAGAGCGAATAAATTGCTTCGTTCCCAATTCAGATAATTGTTTACGCATCTCCTCGTTTTCTTTATTGGACATACGATAAGGAGGACGAGTGATAGGTTGAGCTCCCGGAATAAGATTAATTCTGAACTCAATTGCTCGCTTAGGTGGTAATCCTAAAACGGGCTCGAATATGTCGGAAAATTCACAAACGACGTGAATAAGAGAAATAATACCACCCTCATCATCATTATCGTCATCACGAGGATTTAAAGAATATAAAGATGCAACCAAAGCAGAATCTGAATCTTTAAGAATAACAGAAACCTGATTAACAGATTGAGGATGTCGAAGATGAATAGTCCGCTCAAGACATAGGATATGAGCTTCATAACGGTTAAGCCAATCCATTCCCAAAATCATTCCAAAGCCTAAATAATGCATGACATGCAAATCGGCTCGGAAAGAAAAATCACACAAAATAATCTCGACATCCTTACACAATAAACTGATTGTTGCGGATCCACCAACCGGATTCGCAATTCTCAAAGAAGTCATTAAACACAAAACATCCAAAGAAAAAGTATCAACAAGTTCTTTTGATATAAAAGAATGGGACGCACCCGTATCAAAAAGAACTCGAATAGGATGATCACGAAATAAAATAATTCCATCTAGAATAGAATGAGAAATACCTTGGCCACGAGATGTGTTGCCAGGGGCTTGAGCAACATTAAGCTTTCCCTCCCTCCTATTTTGAAGTTTGGGACACACATGCATAAAATGGTCCGGGCTCTTGCAATAGCGACAAGTACGAGGCTTTGAACACTTGTTCGCAAAATGGTCTTTCGAACCGCAATTATAGCATTTCCCTTGAGTAGAGGAAAAGGTCTTTTCAGTAGGAGTTGCTTGCCTCCCTTTCTTATTGGGATAAGGGCCTTTGAATTTGCTTGGCCTCTTCTTGTTGTTGAAGTTTGGTTTGGAACCCACCACTTCAACATCATTCTCCCTATCCGCCTCTTCAAGACGAAGAGCGATATCAACTAGTTGGTCGAAAGAAACTTCTAACTTTAGAAGTAATGGCTTCTTGAGACTTTTGTTTAAGCCATAAACGAACCTCTGATTCTTCTTAAGAGGGGTGTTGATGTATTCAACCCCATATTTGAAAAGCGACTCGAAGGAGGCGACGTAATCAGTCACGGATGACTCACCTTGAACAAGGTCTATAAATCGTCGAGCCAATGTCACTTTTTCTGCTTCTGGTACGAATTTTAACTCGAAGCGCTCTCGAAATTTCTCCCAGGTGAGATCCGCTTCATTAATCTCAGAATAAGAAGTTCGTACCAGTCCAATGCTCTTTCTCGGAGCATACTAGAGGCCACCTGAACTCGGTGAAGGTCAATAAGGTTCATGCGAGAAAAGATTCGATCGCATGACCTTAGCCAGGCCTGTACTTCAATAACAGTTTCGGAACCTCTGAATGGCTCCCCACCCAAATTAATGTAATCGCTACACAAGCGTGCAAATCCCGACTTTGGGTGAGTAGGTTCCGGGTTAGCTCCAGCTGCTTGAGCATTTGTCACTAAATCAAGAAGCTGCTGAGCAGTCATAAAAACTCCATCCTGGGGCGGAGTGCTAGATGGCACGGCTCTGGGGCGGCCTGGTCTAGACATTTCTCTTCCTTTAGAAAGAAAGAAGGAAGAAGAAGAAGGTTATTCACAAATGAATATCAAGCAATCTTGATAGATAAAACAAGGAATCATAAAGAAAATAGGATAGAACGGTACGAAGACCCGAATAAAATCCTAAAGCACAACTCCTAAGATGGACTTAGGACGATGATCCTTGTTATAATATTCCATATTATTCCGAAGTTTGGCTCTGATGCCAAGCTGTGACGCCCCACCTCTATACCCACGCTAGACAAGAACACTACGGAGTAATGCTGTCGACTAGCACGGAGAATAAGGCTGTTGAGGAGCGACCATCTGTATAATTGCTTTGTGCGAGTACCGGTATGCCAGGTAAAAATATAAATTTTCATCTCTAGAGGAAATCCGACATACAGATACAAATTCAAAGCTATCACACAGTGGCTATATAAAATCTTCGGAAACAAATATAGAAATAAACATAACATAAACCAGTCACAGATAATTCATATCACAAAGGCGGAAGAAGATATGAATATATAATTAACACATGGCAGTGTATATCAGAGTTGTGGTCTAAAAAGATCCACAATATCACAAAAGAATAGTTACATGAACTACACAAAAGAATAAGTATACATTATGGAGTCTATATCTCAAATGTATACAACAAAAACTACTAATCTAAGTAGTTAACCAAAAGCAAGAGAAATCAATCCCAAGAGAGAAGTCAAGCAGAAGCACCTGCAACATCTCGGTCTGACCCGAGTATTATTTAATAAGAAAATAATAAACGGATCAGTCTAACCATATATATCAGATGAAACGATATAGAACCAGAGTTATGACTAAACACATAATAATCACAAGGCCAAGCTGTGATATATAAGTAGTTGATAATCAACAAGAGATTAATCAATATCACAAAATCTACACAAGAATCCAAGAAGTGTCATACTCTTTATTTTGTTCATCAAACCACAAATATTGACGATAATATCAATGTCAATTGCAAAAGTCAATGACGCACAAATTCCAGAAGACTACACAAGAAATCCAGAAATCACTAAAATCAATGACACACAAATTCCAGAAGACTACACAAGAAATCCAGAAATCACTAAAATCAATGACACACAAATTCCAAAAGACTACACAAGAAATCCAGAAATCACAAAATAAGGGGGGGAGGCCTATCACATGAATGGGAGCATGAAAACTCACCAACAGCTGTAACACACGAATGAGAAGCTATCTCATGGTAGCTAGCCATTAATTTGACACACGAATGGTCCGAAGACCTGACACACGATTGGTCCGAAGACCGTGGGTTGCTACCCCACAAATATGACACACGAACGGGGTTTAGTCTCCCACGCAGACAAAGAGACATCGCACATTGCTAGTCTAAATCACAAAAATAATCGTCATGATCATAGAGAAGTGTTAATTAAACTAAGCTAGTAAATATATGAGTTTAGCTTCATGTCCCATAACCACTTGCTTAACTTAAATATTTACGAACAAACTGTAAATCTCCACTAGAAAATTGTCACAAGAGGTTCAATCGAACAAGTCCAAGAATTAACCGACAAAGTAAACGCAAGCGTTTCATACCACTTGTTTTACTAAGCCGTTTAATTAGATTTCTCATACGAGTGAGGTAAAGGTTTGTGTATACTAATAGATTGGAAAACGGTTTTACAAACGAATTTGGTATTAAAATAGTATTGAAATCGTTTGAGGAAAGAGTTTTGATATTTACTACTAGTATAGAAAACCTTTATATTTTTAAAGTGACAAATCTCGAAGAAGATTGTAAGAACAATCAATCACAAAAATTCACATACGAAGACGTGAATAAAATCCAAAGAAATCGATAAAGGATCCATCGAAATGGATATTCAAAAATCCCTAAAAAGAGTCATCAAAATCATAATAGATGATAACAACAAATAGGATTATCACGAATCGATTTAAATTGGAATTTCAATCCAAAAAGGCAAATTGGACTCAAACAGCAGGTTCAGTCGACTGAACAGAGATTTTCAGTCGATTGACCCTGTACCTGGAAATTTTCCAGGTTCAGGAAACTTTCTGTTTCCAGTTTCAGTCGACTGTGCAGAAGTTTTCAGTCGACTGAATCATGCCTGGAAACTCTCGGGTTTCAGGTTCAGTCGACTGAACAGAGATATTCAGTCGACTGAATCATGCCTGGGCTGTTTTTCAGCCTTATACAAATGAAGAGCAAGCTCCTCCAAAATGCAACCGGACGAACATTGGCTCTAAGGGTTTATGCCAATCGGCAACCCGGCCCTATATGCTCCTCGATGCATCACCAAAAGCATGATCAAACATCCATAAAAGGATTTCACACAAATTTGACTTAAAAACTCAAAAATTGGAATATTCACAAAACCAATCCAAATCAAGAGCAAATGCACATGAAGAAGTGTTAGGAATTTATACCCAACAACCAAAGATAATTATAGTCATAGATGTGAGATAAAAATCTCACATTTTCACAAAATCGAACAAGAAGAAGCTTGAGAGCAAATGGAGAATCAACCTCTCTTCAACACAACCCAAATGAGCTTGAATCTAAGCTAAAAAACAAGAACATTCCGAAGATTAGGTTTAGGAATTTCTGAAATTGGTAAGAGAATAAGTTGGAGAAGAAGAAGAGAAGCTTACCAATGGGTTCTTCTTGAGTTTGGAGCAAGGAATTTGATTTGCAAGGGAAACTAGGGTTTTGGAATTTTAATTTCCAATCTCTCCCACCATTAATACTCTAAAAACTGAAATGAGAAGAGAATGAGGGTGAGTGGGGAAGAGTGGCTCAGATTTGAGCATAAGTTAACATAGGGCTGAGCCCAAACCAAACCCAAAGTGAAAAGTAGCAAAAATCAACTTTCTCCAAACATATCGAAGCTTATACTCAAAAAGGTCGCAAACGGCATTTTAAACTCAATGGGAGTGGTCCCGAGTCCTAATTCGACCGTATGCAAAAAGTAGCTTTTCGGACTAAAATCCGACTAACGATAAAATATTTAAATATAAAATCGTTAAATATGCGGGTTGTTACACATGTGTTCATAGCAGGAGCAGGTGCTTCATATTTATTTTGAGTGGCTGACTAAATTTCTAATCCATTAGCTTCCACAAAAAATTTTATACGTTATGACCAATATGCATAATTAGAACCATTAAAAAGTGGGGGACATGCTGTCGGTTGTCTTTCTTGAAAAATACTTGCCATATTAAAATGATTCAAATACATGTTTCTGTACTTTGATCAAACCTTACTCCGATACCAATTGTATGTCTGCAGGGTGGATCATGTAGTGTATATTCAAGTATATGCGACAAATATATGATGAAACTAAAATAATATTAATCTAGGTAAACATAGAATAGGCACATCAGAATTTTGTACTGGTTCGGACCTCCCGTCCTACGTCTAGTCTCAAAGCTCCCTTTCGAAATTCGACTTTCAAAAACCCTCGCTTCGTTTGGAGGAATAGGCTTGGTTACAATAAGTTGTTCTTGTCAAATGTGTGTTCTAATATGACACAGATGTTGACCAATTAGTACAATTTCTTCCAATATATATATAAGGAATATTGTCTATGAAGAACTGAGTATATGGAAGAGTGAATACAAGTAAAGATTGCTAGAGTGCAGAGTATAGAATTAGAAAGCGTAAGTAAGTCAGTTGAGTTTCGTTCTCTTGATTCTTGATGCTATATATAGTTATAGATAGGTATCTTGAGTAGTTGCATCCATTAACGAGCGCTCTAAAGTTGCTTCTGTTGATGTGAAGAGTTGTGGCGAAGAGAAGCGAAGATGTCCATTCGCATGTGGCTGTCGCAATTCATTTCTGAAGTTCGACTTTGAATTCAGACGTTTGGTATTTATTTCATATGTTTGATACTATATTTTTTTTATTATAGTGGAAGATCAAACGTCTGAGTGCTATTACCAGACGTCTGGTTTAGCCTGATTGTTGTTCCAGAGAACTATTTCAAACGTCTAGCTTGTGCACCCAGACGTCTGATACGGTGCATGTCAGTTTTTTATGCATTCTTTCTTTTGCTTCTTTGTACCTATCGACTTGTAGTCACTTGTAGTGTCCTTTGAACCTCGATCTTGTCTTTCTATTGATGTTGTTCTAGCAAGTACCTGTATATATATATATATATATATATATATATATATATATGTATGTATATTCGATTTCCGTTGTATAGTGGTTGTCATCAAAATCGTAGATTGGATTTCCTAACAAGTGGGACTGTAGCAAATATCCCCCAGTGTTAACCCCGAAGGAACTAAATATTCCTTTTGATTCTATAGTTAATATTTATGCTAATTCATTGAACAAAGTTAAACATGTAGTTTCTAAGTTTTAGATGTCAATCAATTGTCTATTGTATTTTTTGACTTCAATATTGTTTGAATTGTAATCCTTTTCTGCAATAATAAAGTAATTTTCATTTTGATTTTGATTCTGT